>BPTQ01000004.1:207700616-207816465 GCA_019973895.1 Chrysanthemum seticuspe
TCGTTTAAGCCCTTATTTGATCACTTTTGTATCCGTTATTGCTTAATATCGTTCCTTTTCACTTTTTAGGTCTCTTGAAGGCAAAATGCTGGAATGACACTTATTTGGACGAAAAGGCGCGAATATATGAAGAAAATGGCCAAAGTCAGAATCGAGACACTCAAAGCTGCTGAAAACAGAAGGCGATGGCGCCAGGTGTTAATTGCGACGCCGTCAGAGGATTTTTGTGACGATACAGTAGCCAAAAACCCTATTTTCAAGTGACGACGTCGGGCTTTAAAAGAGTAGGCCGTTGCTACTCAGACGGCCTAGATGCAACCCAGACGACGTCAGAAGCTGAAGAGGACGGCGTCACGGACATAAGGTGACGCCGTCGCAAGGTTAACGTGGCCAAGACGAAACCCTAATGACGGCGACACGACGGCGTCACGAAACATAAGGTGACGCCGTCGCATATGTAATCTTATATATAGAATCCGAATTTTTCAGTTTTAGGGAGAGTCTTTTGGAGTGAAAACCTAAAACCGAACCTAAGGTGTCTTGTACAGTATTTTAGGGTTTTAAACCATATCTTACATCAAGATAAGTATTTACTTCATTAATTCAATTATGTCTTTGATTATTTGTGTGTATGCTTGCATGTTCTCCATGTCCGACTAATTTATTTGTGTGTTTGCTTAGGAAGTATGAAACTTAATTATTGAATATTGATTGGTTGTTTCTTATCTTAGTTGATCAATGATCTAGTAATGCGATAGGTCATTCGTTGTGTACTTAATGCTTGATTCATCTTTGTGAACCTTAGAATATGATTACCTGAGTAGTTGTAGGCTAAATTATCCAAAGAGTGCCTTAGAGTAAGAGTTTATCATCCCTAGTGGGTTTTGTAGACGAGACCCTTTGGTAAGTTCAAAGAGTTAGGGAGAAACGCATACCCTACAACTTTAGACACACAACGCAACTAAGAATAAGGATGTGACAACTCAACTATCAATAGGAGATAATTAAGGAGTAGTACAACCTAAGTAAACACATCTTTAAACTATCATACGAGCACACATTAATTAGACATAGACTCCCACAACCTTAGTTTAGATAATTAGATAATAGTAGAGTAATCGGTAGAAATACCAACCCCCCCCCCCCAAATCCAATACCCGAGATTCGTACATTTCCATTTCATAAAA
This sequence comes from Chrysanthemum seticuspe, assembly GCA_019973895.1. NCBI lineage: Eukaryota > Viridiplantae > Streptophyta > Magnoliopsida > Asterales > Asteraceae > Chrysanthemum > Chrysanthemum seticuspe. The sequence continues at coordinate 207,701,804 of BPTQ01000004.1, forward strand.
TATAAAAATACAAAAATAATCTTCCTCAACCTTAACCTTAGCGTAGTAACTTCTTACTAGCATTCCTATTCCCCTATAGAACGATATCAATACCCGTGGCTTACCCTAATTACTACACTACAACGATTAGGTTCACTGCCTAGGGTGTTATAAAACTTGCTCGAAGAAAAGAAAGTTTCCTTGACCCCGAACGACGCGTGTAGCGTTATCAACAGGAAAAAGGCTATTGTCTTGAAGGCGTTGGAAATAAGGAGGATGATCTGTCTAACACACTCACATGTGTGTGACAGGAACGACTTCCTTTATGATCTTAGGAAGTGTTGAGAAGGAAATGCTATGGTTATGTTTTCCTTTTTTTTCTGAAAAAATATGTACTAAATATTTAATGTTTAATATGAAGTTAATGAATCTATATGTTATGTTCTAGTGTTTTAATTTGTTAATTATGTTGTTAATTGTTGTATTAGTCTAAGAGAGTTGTTATATCGGTTTTGATTATATTGGGTGTTGGTAGAACTATGGTCCTTGGTCAAACAGATTTAGAGTGTAGGGGACACAGGTTTTAGTCCCCTATCCTGTCTTGCATTAACTTATAGCAAGCACTTTATTCTCACATTTTACCACAAATTTGAATTCAAATACATAAACCCAACCCTTTCAGAGAAATTGAGTCAAAATGGGTAAATCTAGAGGTCGTAAACAGATTAAATGCTCCAATTGTCAAACTGTTGGACATAATAAGTGTAGCTGTCACAAGGATCAGGTACCAAAACCAACAAAGGAAAGTAAGGTTCGAGGTAGAAAAAGGCATTGTGATGGCAGAAGGCAACAAGTATTCATTTAATTTTCATTTGCATAACGATTGTTCTAGTGTGTTTACATTCTAGTTGATGTGCAAATGTATTACTTTTGTAGTGGATGGATGAAGACGATATAAGGAAGACTATGGAACAAGAGTTTTATGATGCTCTTTATGAGCAAGAAGAAGAACACACAAATTTGGAGGAAGATGAAGAGCAGTCCAGGTTGGATGAAGAAACATTCCAGCAGTTTTTGGAAGAGAAGAGAATGTACAAAAGAATTGAAGAGGAATGGGAGAGGAAAAATTGGCTTGAAGATGCAGAGTATGAGGCAGCTTACTATGGAGTGTCTGTGGAAGAGTTATATCCAAGATATCCATATGTGCTGGAAGGAATTCACGCTCTGAAAGGCACAAATTCCAGCAGTTTTCGAAGGTTGTAGGCTTCTACTCTTCTAGCCATTTGTAATATCGACAATATTATGTTTGAACATGTTTTTGTTTTTTTTGTTGACTTTATAAGTTGACTAGCTTGTAAGAATTTATGTTGTCTTTACTCCTTATCTACTTGTTCAACAAACACAACTCCCTTCTACTTATATAATACATCTTAAGTCAGCAATTGTTTATCATACCAACATATTATCACCATGGATGTAGAAAATAGTTGTCAAATGGTATGCATTGATTGTTGGGTTCAAAGGGAAAACAGGGTTGGATTTACCTTTTTTGCTAGGCGTCCACCTTATAGAGCTTTCATGTGGTATGTTTGTCCAGTGTGCCTTGAGATAAGGGGAAACACATCCTATACTGGTAGCGATGGTGTTACCAGGGAAAACACAACCACAGGAGATAGTGGTGGATATGTGATGGGTCTACATATTTGTGCACCTACTATTGTTGGTGCATCCTTGGGCAATGATGAAGAAGACAGTGAACCACCTACAACTGAAATAACAAGTGGAGAGCGCCCAAGCCAAACACCACGTGAAGCACCTGCAACTGAAAGACCAAATGGAGAACGCCCAAGACAAACACCACTTGAACCAACTACAACTGAAAGACCAAATGGATCACCTACTAGTCATTTAAAGCAGTGAATTCCTAGCAAGAAATGCTATGTTGTCTTTCAGTCTAAATGTAGCTTAACTGATATGTTTGTGTGCTTCTTTTGTTATAATAATTGAATTTTGGTTACAATTTGAATCTGTTGACTTTATAAGTCAAATAAAAGAGATTTTAAATACTAACAATTCGGTGTGGTTCCTCTAATATTTTGGTTTATGTTGACCTTATAAGTCAAAATGGGTTTTCCCAAGCACCCACCTAAACTGGATATGCAAGTGCAAACCACAAAATGAAAACAACATTTCCAAATTATACCTACACCACCACCTAATTACACCATATGAAGCAAAATATACATGTCAACAACTATCGTTTTCAGTAACCATCATCAGCCAAAAAATATACATCTTCATTACATCAACAACTAAAAATAACAAGTGATCTTATTGATGGGAGGCTTTTTATTCATGGGGGGAGACTTGAGGTCCTTAGGGGGAGGCACATACCACTCATTCCTATTTGTGTCGGAGCATCCCGCAGCCGCTACAAGACCAAGTACAACTTTGGGAGCGGAAGCCTTGGACGCCTTGGAAGCTTGGGAAGTGGAACCTTTCGAATTAGTTGTCTTAGAAGACATGTTCCCACACTCATCATCAGATGTGTCTGAAATAATGATGACATCAACTTCATTCCCTTTCACGTTAGTATCTGGAAAGATAGACAAAACAGAAATAATCAGAGTTGACCCATTACAACTTTCTTAGCTTGTAAACATTCACTCTAAAGTCTAACCTTTCTCAGACTCCTTATTCCCATATTTTTCTCACAAGTCTTCAAGTATCACATCAGCAATGTCATCTCCTATATCCCACTTATTCCCATAAGTAGCCATGGCATAGTCAACCATATCGTCAGATACATTTAGCTTGCTATAATCCCTCTTTTTGACAGATTCTGACACCGCTCGGATTTCCGTCAAATAAATTGGAGTTATTTATGCTCCTCCCTTAAAATGGCAATAACACAAATACAAAAAAAAACCCGACTAACCTTTCATCACTTTAGCTTCTTTCGCAAATCTGCATAAATCATCAAACATTTCATCAGACATTTCATCTTCTTTTAACCAAGTATCCCCATATTTTGCCTTCACATATTTTACCATCTCATCAGTTACATCTGTACAAGTAAGCTCCTTGTCTGCCATTGTTAAAGTGTGTGTGAGGGTTGTGTGAAGAAGGAGGGAAACGATCAAGATGGTATACGGTAAACCGTTTCTCAGAATTAACTAGGTTGAGTTATAAATGTGAAAGGACTGTAATACCCTCCAATAACTAACAGAAAAGAGACGTTGACATAGGCGTTATTGGTCAAGGGACGAATCTGGCATTTAATGGCCAAGGTTTGGACCTGTGGCGATGAAAAGGGCGAGGTTTGTCCCATCGCGATCCTTCAAGCCAAGTTTAGGGACCAACGGTGTATTTTAGTCTTTTTTTTTTTTTATTTTGAACACAAATTATCACCTCTATAAAATACCATTACATCTTCACATATAAAATTGAGATTTTTATTTATTTTTTATTATTATTTATTTTTTCTTTTTTTTGCATTTATAAGCGAAAGTACAAATATAAAATTTATCACATAGTTACAAAGTTGTGACACCCAAAATTTTCACCCTTCCTCTTGCTCGGAAAAATTTGACGTCACAAATTGAAATTACACCTTTTAAATGTGGACAATAACACTAATAAGTGTGATCATTATCTACAGAAACATAAGTGTGACAAAGTTTATGACCTTTTACATGTAATCAGTATTCACGTTTATAAATGTAATAACTTGTACATTCGAACTTTGTTAAGTCGCAAAATTTAAGGTTCGTGCAAATGACAGTTTTTGTTGTCGTGGTTTCATTATACAAACCAATACGCATCATGGAAGTTATTATCAACTCAGCCACTTGATGCATTAAATATCATTAATTTTGATTTAAACGTGTGGTACTTTATGGTTTTGATCAAAATGTGGTCACTTTGAGTTGTTAACATCTTGTCCTTTAACTCTATTTTCAGTTAAACATTCTGACATGCAGTTTGCCGATTGTGGTGAGTGTCTGGTGCCACCGTCCAGATTGGTTAACATGAGCTTTATGAGAATGAGGTTTTATTGTAAGCAAATTCATCGATTCAAGCACATGTAAAATAATATAGAAGTTGCAGTATATGTTAAATGAACACATTAATAACCTGATGCTCTTAGATATTTATTACTCCATCATTTTCAAAATAAGTATTTCCATATGTTAAACCACATAAAAACATACTCGTATATTATTATTGATGCTTACTTTTAAGATAGTGACAATTTTACTTTTAAGTAATCAGTTAACTTAATTTGATTTTTATAATGGGTTTTGCTAAACATAACCATATGAGATACTATAATTAAGTCTACGATTTGTGTAAAATAGCAATCAATGAACTCATTATTTTTATATTTATACATATTTAATGATTATAATTATAGATTGTAATGTTAAACATGTAATCTTTGAAGTTAATTAAATAATTAATTGTTAATATTTTTAATTAAGTTAAGCTTAATCACAACGGGTTGTGGTTAAGAAAAATCGTTTATAATAATTATTTTAAACAATGGTAATATAATTTGATCTAATTTCCCTTTCCATGATTAGTTGTTCAAATAACTTGTGAAAAACATGTTTCTTGCAACGGAAAATGTAGATTACATGTTAGGTGCAAAAGTGGAAAATGTAGATATACAAGTTATTTTTATCTTTATTTTTTTATTTTTCGGAATTAACTAGTCTAATTTTTTCAAATAAAACTACATAAAGAAATGATTGACAAAGAATTTACACAAGTTAAAAAGTCTAGTAGACAGTAGTTATATTATTTGAAAATTGAAATAAACTGAGAGTTTAGGAGAGCCCAAATGGGCCCCAAAGTTTGGACCAGTACCCAGTTAAAACCCGGCCGTGTGGCATCTGAATACATTTGTTTTCGTTTTCTACATCATAAAATAGGATAGGTATAGACATAGTAGTGCAGAGATGTGTACAAACTTATGAAAGCATAGTTGCCTTTAGGTTAAATCAACTCAAAAATAAAAGCTGCATTATTGCAAACACCCCCTCAGTAAAATATCCATGTTGTCTTGAGGATATATGTGAAAGGGTCACACTATTAATACCCCCTATCATGTCAAATCATAGGGGAATATTTCTTTTAATCCCTCACTTTTTCAATATAGCACAGTTTTTTGTCAGTTTCTGTTCCGTATTTCTGACAGTTTTAAGCGTTTAACGTATTAAACTTTATATTTACTGTTCCGCATTTTCAGGTTTATAGCTTTTTGATATAAACAAAATTATAAAAATAAAAAAAAATAAAAAAAAAAATAAAAAAAAAAACAAAAAAAATAGCCACCGTATGAATAAAAACATAGCCACCGTATGAATAACTCAGCCCATGTGAAAAGGGTCCTACTATTGGAACACTCCCTATGGAGTCACATCCATAGGGAATATTCCCTTTGTCCCCTTATTTTTTCAGCACAACGCAGTTTTTTGTCAGTTTCTGTTCCGTATTTCTGACAGTTTTAAGTGTTTGGCTTATTAAACTTTATATTTACAGTTCCGCATTTTCAGGTTTATAGCTTTTTGATATAAACAAAATTATAAAAATAAAAAAAAAAAAAAAAACAAAAAAACTAAGGGAGGTCCTGATAAAAAACTAGGAGGGGTCCTAATAACTCAACCCATGTGAAAATTGACAACATTATTGCAATACGACCTTAATAAAGAGTTCAGTGCAATTTCCAGCAGTTACAACACAACGTCACATAACCTTTTACAGCAAAATAAGTCAGTTATATAATTACATTCATAATTTTGTTCTTTTATCCCATAAAAGATACTGTAACAAAGAGGCATGTTTTGCCGGTATACTGTTTAAAAGGATCACGCCAAATTCCTTCCATCTATTGTATATAGGTTTTATATATCTTGGCAAATGTGCTGCATGTAGTTGAACTGTATTAGTATTATGAGGTGTTTAGTATAATTGTATTGCTTTTAATTAAGTTAAAATAGTTTGTGTTTATCATATTTTAATAGAGGGGAGGTTATTCATATCTTCAAAAGTGATTATGATTACTCCTTGATTTAAATTATATATTTTTTTTTACATTTTTTGTTTTTATTTGTTTCTGTCTTATAATTTTGTTTTTATTACAAAAATACTCTCTTCAATTTTTATTATAAAAGGTACAAAACAAGTATTTAAATGGGCAAATGGCACAAAAAGTCATTAAAGTTAGGGTCCATTTCCAATTAAGGTATTATACTTTTTTTCTTGCATAAAAAGGTACTCAACAAAAAAATTTGGCGGATTTGGGTTTTTTACTAACGTTCGTTAACTCACTTCGTTAGTATATTACATGTTTAATCCTCGAATTTGTATGATCATTTCATGCAATATCCAAACGTATATAAGAACATATTCCATTCTCACATATATCGAAGGAACAAAATGCTTATAATATGCGTGGTTGAGTAGATGAAGACCAGAGCCAAGAATGGGTAGAATCAAGTGTTGAAGAATCTGGAGTATCACTATCAATATTCCATTCTCACATTTATAGAAGGAACAAAATTTCACAAAGTTTCACCCACTTTCCACACAATCCGAAAATTAGGGTTTCTTCTTGTCAAAGGGGTTTTTGAAATTGGTTTGGGGGTTTTGTTATTGGATGCATAAGGAAGGCTTCCCAAGTGATTAATTGTTCCAGTCCATCTCGAGTCCCCTCCAATTGGGTTTCTTTGTTTCGGTGTTCATCCATTCGACCCCCAGAATTAATGTAAGAACATACAATTGTTATCTTGTTGAATTTGTTAAATTGTAATCTCATTTGTAAAATTCGAATTATATTTTTTTCGAATGATATTAATAAATTTGAAGTCTTATTGTTAATATTGGTGAAGATTTAAATTGATAAAGGAGTTGATAATGATGTGATTTAGTTAAAATGGTGTGGCAAATTGTTGTTGTTGCGGATCGATGGTAAAAGAAACAGGAAAGAAACTTAAAAACTTTGTGTTTTGGCTAGTTGGTATCCTCGACTTAAGTTTTCCATCTCACTCGGGTCATTATGCTTTCGGTTTATTTTTTTGTAGTTGTTAGACATTCCTTAGGCTAAGGTGGTCTTGGCTTGTCTTAGTCTCCAACTTTAACCCATTTGGTTTTGGCTTATCATGACCATTAGTTCACTGGTAGCCTCTTTTTGGTCGCGGCCTATATTCCGAGCCTACTCGGCTATAGTGGTGTTCGGCCATTTGATATTTTCTCAACTTATAGTGATGTTCGGCTTAGTTGGTATACGTACCATTATAATCTTGGTTCAACCAAGTGGTCAGTCTCGGCTGAGACTAAGATTCACCTGAGGGGTGCTTGTTATCTGCTATCAAAGCCCATCCCAAAGGGGGTGTTGCTGCTGATTTTTGGCCCCTAAATGGGTGCGTTTGCTGCTAATTTTCAGCTCAAACATGAGAGCATTTGCTGCTGATTTTCAGCCCCTAAAGGGGTGTGTTTTGAATATGTTTTCAGCCCCCAAATGGCTAAGTTTTTAGCCCCTAAAAGGGCGTGTCTGTTGCTGATGTTCTGCACCAACTGGTGCGTTTGGTTTGCTGAATTTTCAATTTTTTTTTTGAATTTTTTTTTTATGTTGAATGAAATATTATAAGAATTCGAGGACCAAACATGTAAAAAAACAATTCAAAATGTTGTTTGGATGTTGCATGAAATGATTATACAAATTCGAGGACTAAACATGTAATATATTAACGAAGTGAGTTAACGAACGTTAGTAAAAAACCTAAATCCGCCAAATTTTTTTGTTGAGTACCTTTTTATGCAAGAAAAAAAGTATAATACCTTAATTGGAAATAGACCCTAACTTTAATGCCTTTTTGTGCCATTTTCCCTATTTAAATTAGACTAGAAATGATAAAAAGAAAAAACAAAGTGTACGAATATGATAAAACTGTTTTATAGGTTATTATTGTGGACTTGAGGGGTAATGTTATAAGAGAGATGGGTATCACGATGAACAAAGCTCGCCACCACTCGCCGCCCATCACCACGACACCACCTTCACTCGCCGGTTTACATTTCTCCATTCCAACGACATGAAAAACGACCAAACAAATTTTGAATATACAACCGTTAATCCACCCAACAGTTACCTTTTTTTTTCAAATTTAAATATTTAACACCCATTCTATAAAATAATACACATATTTATACAAAAAATTCACACTTCTCTTTCAAACATAATTTACACTTCTCTTTCAAACACAATTCAACTTCAAAATTCACACTTCTCGTTACACAAGATTATTATGGCTTGCCGTCTCCCGCTTTCCGTTGAAGATATGCAAGTGTACGTTCAAAATCAATGCAATAACGACGATGAGGCTCGAAAAAACGCTATTATAAGCGTCATCAATCTGTTTGAGCAGGCAAGGGCAGAGAAGCAACAGATGAAAGAAAACTACAAGAGTTGCAACGACATTACGCCTGAACGAAAAGCTGTGATCGACAAATTTATGAAGGATGAAGCCCACAAAGACGACGAGATTGCTGACAAGTTGTGGCGGTGTGTTCAAATGGTATCGAATAACATCAGCACCAAAATCAATTGGAGCTATCGGGCCAGCTTTGGGGAATCTCCGCTAAACCAGGAAGCTTTGGCTCGCATCGAGGAATTTGCCGGTTATATATATCCCTTGTAAGATTCTGCATGCGAGGAGTATTCAGATTAAGATTTAGGATTTACGTATTTCGTATCGTTTTAATTTTTAATATATTGTAATGTTTTTATTTTAATGGATTTTAAATTTGTTGTTTAAAATGTTTAAATTTGTGTTTGAAAAATATAGAAAAGAAATAAAATGAGGGTGGGTGGGGCCCAAATAAAGAGGTTTGGGTTAGTTGTGATTGGAGGGTATTTTTAAATGGGTGTCTTGAAGTGATGTGGCACATGTGAGGCTCAAATGAAGAACCATTGCTTAGCCATAATACCCTTCACTCTAAAGTTTGACAAGGAAACATTATTAAAAAAATATATATACAAAACAAACAATGATGAAAAAAAAAGTGTCCATTTTTTTTCAATAAGCGATAAAAGGAGAATTGGTTAGTTGGGGTAGCAATAGCAATAGTGACACACTTTATTTGATAGTAGCAGGGGTATCCGCATGTTGCAGCGGCGAATATCATATGATTAAAGTTCATGCGCCAATAAAATAACAATGACGAACTATTTAGCCAGAGAAAAAAATGATCCCAGTTCGACCCAGTTCACTCGTTCCGATTGATCCTTTCTGTTTCGTTTTTGAACGGTTTTATTCGCTAGCCTAACCAATGGCGGCTTCGGATTCCGGTTGAACCCGTTAGTCCGGTCCGGTTTTCAAAATCATAAGTACCATCAACTTGTTAGCATATAAATTATGTAAAAACTTTTTGTTTTATTAATTTTGTACAATGTGTATAATAATATGTAAATTGTCATTTTAGAGGTGTTTAAAAAAATAATATAATTTCGTGTGTTTAATTAGTTTATACTTGTACCAAAAGCTTTATAAGTTGTATTACTTAAAATTCAGTTTTGAGTAGAGTAAATATTTGTATCATAAGCTTTATAAGTTGTATTACTTAAAATTAAGTTGTTTATTAATTTTCAGATTTTGAAATTATGTTTAATTAGTTTGTACCAAAAGCTTTATAAATTGCATTAATTTTCACTTATTGTTTTTTGCACAACTTATATATAAATTAGACAAAAAATTAATTACCAAATTGAGCTTCAATTTTGACTTTTAATAATCAATCATAATACCCAATTCAGTCACATATCAAAATAGAGTAACCAAATTATTATTATTATTTTTTCTATTTTTTATTTTTCCTTATAATAAAATTGTTTTAGCAAAATTGCAACTTAATAATGTACTTATTTTACTACAGTATAAAGATGTTTAAAATTTTATCCATCGTATAACGTTAGAATATGTACGGAAACCCGACACCAAACATTATCTAAATGTCTAATTGGTGACTTTTTTGTTGGGGTTGAATTGTATGTTAGCGTGTCTCACTTTTGGTAGACTACATATTGTGGTTGACTGACCTATCGCATGTCAATTGGTCAAGTTCATGCACCTAATTAACAGGCTAACACATCTCAATATCGCATATCTATGTGACCAACATCCATTAATGACTTGTACTATACAATATATACACGATTGTGTTTCATTTTATGTAAGGATTCGAAAACGACTAAACAGTTCACTTTTGTTTGCACTGTCGAGTTAAAACATCATGCGACTTAGATAGAACAGTCCCAAGTTGTCGGATGACAGATTGACAGTTCTATGTAATCCAAGCTAAAAATACATATAGATACGAAATATCTATATAACGATTGATAATTGTCAAAAAAAATTCCGGATACCGAGTCACATATAAATTTACATGCAATTTCGAAGTTGTACGCAATACATGTGAATCGAAACAACTACGACATGCGTCCTGAAATAGGAGACATAGACTTATGAAATGTCAATTGTAGAGATCATAGAAAATCTTTGGTGCCGTTTCAAACTTTTTATACTAGTCAATTTTAGAATTGCATAGGATAAAAGAAAGGGTTCACGAGAAGGAATCAATCTCTACCCCCTAAATGCTAGCTAGGCTTTAACTAAGAAAATCTATATAATCTAACAAAAATTCTCGGCAGGTTTAAAGTTTACCTATACATCAACTGGTGCTTATTTGTCCTCCTTATATGATTTAACACAAGTAAATACAATGACGTCCGAGTATACATCAAGTGTTATACATATTTGGAGCAATTACGCAATTAGAATGTGGAAAATAGTCCATTAAATATGTGAAACATCAAGTGGACATGTCTATTGAACCCGAAGGAGTTATGAAGCCAATGAGGAACTGTAGGTTTCACTACACCAAAAGGAAAGTTTGGGGACGCTCTTTTTTTTTTGTTCGAGAATATTATCCCAAATTGAGGACTTGGTCCCATATATTTTCAACAAAAAGAGCAGTCAACACAAACTTTTTGGCTCACCCAGTTTGGACGACAATATCGTCTGTAACTGTAATTATTAGATTTTTAATATTTAAAAAAAATTTAAATAACTTTTCACGAAAATAAATACATCCCGCCATTATTTTTACTACCCGCCAAATACTTAGGGGGGTCCAAATTGTAATCATATGTTTTTTTTAATATTTAAAAACTTTATAAACCAATTTTTATTTTTCAAATCAATTTTAAAACTTTTTTAAAAACCTTAGGGACGACACGTCACATATTTTTAAAAATATTTGTAATAACATTTATAATCCAATAATTTATCTAAAAATAGTTATATATAAATTAATTTTAGAAACTTATTTGCTTTAAAATTTTATATTAGTGTAAAAATTAATTTAAAAAAATACATAAAGTATAAAATTAACAATATCAATACTTTACTATTTATCAAAAATATTTTTGTTGTTAAAAATATTAATTATAAAACTTAAAATGTATATTGAAAATCAATACTTTACAATTTATCCAAAAAACACTATACTATTTTCATATTCCTTAAAACAAATACTTGAAAGATACATATGAATAAGTAAAACATACGTATTATTTCAAGATCACAAAGAGACAAAATCAACTGACTAAAATTTATGACATCAGAAAAGAGGTAGACTCCACCACCACCTGACTAAAATTGGTGGCTTTATTAATGTTGCTTGTTTCTATTTTAGTGTAATTTTTGCTATCTTTGTAGCTGTTCATGACCATTAGTTAAGACTTGAGAGTTAAAAACACAAATAGACGACGACGATGACAACAACAACAACAACAACAACAACACCATTACTACATACGAAGATTTTCCATGTCACCTAACAGCTCACAGAGTATTGCATCCGACTGACATGCATGGTCGTGGTCATCGGGATTCCTTGCCATTTCATGTGTTGCCTTCAGCATCCTTACTCTTGTCTCTAGCACCCGTTTTTGTGATTCCAGCATGTTTATCCTAAGATCTTTTGCATTACAGTTTGAGCACTCTATTGGTGCAGATCCAGAACCTTGAGATGTTGAAGCAGAAGAGATTACTCTTAAGTGGTCATCAAATTGACTCTTTCACATAAAAAATCCATATTCATGATCTTTTTGTCTTGGCTGTTACATAATAAGGAAATTTAAGATATTACAAACCAATTATTTGTATATTTACATAAATAAAAAATGTATGATTATTCACCTTCGAAAGAGGACATGTATAATATTGTCATCCAAAGGTATCTTCTTTATGTGATGTTCTTAGTTTTATATTTCATGTTCCCCAAGAACATATAAAAGGATTATATCGTTGCATCTCAGGTTTTGAAATTGGTGTGAGATGATGTAGGGACCTTGATCTACGCGTCGGTAACGAAGGAAGGGAGGCAGGAATTTTGGCCGGAAGTTGTTGACAAAGCAGGAAAGTTTTTCTGGTGAGGTGTTGGTATCAAATGGGTTGGTAAACCCTAATTCGGGCTTATATATCCCCACGAGAGACCAAATGTGTAAAAATGAAACTAAAGGGGGCGGTGATGTAAAAATAAGGAAGGGGTAGTTTTTGTGGCTATCTTTTATAATAATACCTTGTGGGCCCCGACTCATCCGTTTAACTTGTTATCCATAACCCCTTAACTCAACCGTTTCTGATAAAAACGAGTATTCATACGTATAGTTTAACATGGGATGTATATCCGTAACAAATCGACTCACCCGTTTAACATGTTATATGTATCTATAACATCTTGACTCATTCGGTTAACATATTATGTATATCCATAATATCTTGACTCATTTGTTAACATGGTATACATAACGATATCATATCGGCTCATTCGTTTAAAATCTCATGTATAACGATATCATATCGACTCATTCGTTTAACATCTCATGTATAACGATATCATTTCGAATCATTCCTTTAACATCTCATGTATAACCATATCATCTCGACTCATTCGTTCAACATCTTATGTATAATGATACAATATCAAGTCATCCTTTTTAACATGTCATGTATCACGATACTATATCGAGTCATCTGTTTTAACATGTCATGTATCACGATACTATATCGCGTCATCCATTTTAACACGTCATGTATCACGATACTAAATTTAAATCATTTTTAATTTATTTAAATAATTGATAACTAATTTAAATAATTTTTAATTTATTTAAATAATTTATAACTAATTTAAATCAATGTACCTTCTCACCTGTAGGCACTTATGCATCGCAGTTGAATAGTCTTATCGGAGAATAAGTCAGGCCACTTGCTCTTGCTTACGATTGGGAAGAAATTCCAGCTCCGTATAAAGCGCATATAATGGCTGCACTCGAGGTATTAATTGTTTATTTTATTTCTCTTCTTAATGTTTTTAGATTTACATGTTATATTTAAATTGTGTGTTTATTTTAATGCGTTATTTAGTTGTAGACCTATTTTAACCTCGCGCATTGGTTAAATAACCCTTCCCGAATGATAGTTGGGGCGAATGAGTATACGGTGGGGGAATGGGTAGCTCTTGGGTTGTGACTTCAGATGCGGTTACTATATCGCAAATACAAAAACAGGCTCAAGGCTAACTGGTTTGATACTCATGAGACGCCCGTGATGGCAAGGGAAGAGTCGCCGCCGCCGAAAGTGTGGGTTAACATAAGCCAAGAGGAATGGGAGGAGTTGGTCGACTAGTGGTCCGTACCGGAACGGATGGAAAGATGTGCTAAAAATGCTGAGAACATAGCAAAAAACAAGATAATAACTCACCAAGGGAGACAATCGTTCGTACAAGGAAGAACCAATTATGTAAGACTCATTATAATTTTTTTGATTTTTAAAGGTGTTTATATTGTTTATATATAGCTCATTATTAATTTATTTTATATTGTATGTATAGCGGGTTAAGAATGACGGGAAAAATGAGGACCTTATTGAAACATAAAGGAAAGGGCATTCAAGAAAGGGCACATTTACAAATAGCGCAAATGAAGTGGCTTATGTAAGTAATTTATCTCTTAATATGTGTCATTAGGATCAAGTTAAACTTTTTTTTTCTTTTTTTTTGAACTTAAGCAGCTGGAGATGAAGTCCCTTCAAGATCAAGTTAAAGGCGGTGTCATCCCATTCATGACCGATGAAGAAATATTGTAGAAAGTAGTTCCGAGTGACAACAGCCAGCATATGCCGGTCAGGGGCAGGAGGTTACCGGGTAGTGGCTCAACTTCTCACAGGTCCACACATCGGCCGTTTGGACAAGATTATATTACTCGGGAGCATATCACTGATGTGTTGAGGCGAGAGGAGCAATAGAAAGAATTGATGAGGAAACAAGCTCAGGAGGCGCAACAACGGGCTATCGTGGCTGAGCCACATGCTAACTTGGCTAAGGAACAGGCTAACGCGGCTTATTCTAGAGTTGGGACCTTCGAATCATATCTTGGGCAGTTTTTTAGCCACTACAACCAACAAGGTAATCCATTTCGCGTTCCCTTTCCCCCACCTAATTCTGCTCCCTTTCCTGGCCCTTTTCTCGTACCCGGTCCTGTTGCTCTCCAACCTCCCTTTCGAGGCTTTATTCCTCCCATTCCCCCCATTCCCGACCCTATTACTTCCTTTCCCGTCCCTAATAATTCCTTTAACAACTGTTATCGTCCTTCAATTTCCAACTCTACTACGTACCCGGGCTCTAGTTCTAATTATACAATGCCGCCAGCCAACCTTAACAAACATATCTTACCAAATAATCCCCATATGAGCCACATTCCAGATAATTATGATAATAATAATGATGGTGATAATGAGGAGGAGGCAGAGTCAGGCGAGGAGTCAGATGAGGAGTAGGCCTAGGGATGTAGTATCTTATTATTTGTGTTAACTTTATGACTTGTTAGCTTAATTTGAGACATGTTAATCAGTAAGTTTGTGACTTGTTAGCATAATTTGTATCGTATTTGTCGAATGGTATCGTGGATTTGTGGAATGGTATTGTATCGTTTAGTTATATTGTATTGTATTATATTGTCGAATTAGTATTGCGGTAATGTACATATTATATTTGTTTGGGTAGATTTTTCCCGAAAAAAATATGAAAAAATGCAAGTTTGCTGTATTTTTTGCAACCAGGGAAAAATAGGGACGACAATGTCGTCCCTAAATTGCAAAGCCATTGATACGAACCAGATCGATAATAAGATAAAAAGGAGAAAATAAACAAGATAGATGGTTTATATTGATGGGATATGTTGGGATATAAAAAGTCAAAAGTACTGAAGAATCAAAGTGTTGAAGAGTTAAAGTACTGAAGTCAAAAGTACTGCTAAAGAATGAAGTCAAAGTACTGCTCGATTCATCAAAGTACTGCATGCTTAAAGGACTGATATGCAAATCGTTAAGGATTATCTTGTAATTCTAGAATGTTCTAAGATTAGTATAGTATTACTTGTCGTACAAGGTTTGTAATTGTAAACCGACTAGGGTTATCCTTAAGCCTATAAAGGACCCCTAGGTTGGCATTAGAGATATGCGTTTTTAGAGTTTTAGAGAGTACGATATTAAAGTTTTAGAGTTGTTAAAGAATCTGTATGATAAGCAGGTTCTAAGTATTAATAAAATCGTTGAAGTTAAAAGTTAATTCTTCTTAGCTTTGTTAAGTAAACTCCGCATACTTAATAGAGTTTGTTCAGTGTTTCTTTGTTAGTAACTTAGGATTTATCCGAGGTTATTAAACCCTTAACAAGCTATATAAGTTAGTTTGGTTAGAGTACATCGATCCAACAAGTGGTATCAGAGCTTGTGTGGAAACTCTGACTAAGAAGAAACCCTTAAAACCTAGTTAACAATAAACCCTAAAGATGTCGACTGAAGCTGCACCACCACCATCCATCACCTCACTCAGAATACCAATCATCAAGAAGGAAGAGTACGATCTATGGAGCATGAAGATGAGGCAGTACATTGCCATTACAGACCATGCACTATGGAATGTAATTGTCAATGGTAATGAAGTTGTTGCAGAACCAGTAGAGATTCTTGGACAACCTAAACCACCCAAGGCTTTCTTACCAGCAACAACAATAAGAAATCAAGAAAAGGCTCTCACCATCCTACTGTCTGCTATACCTGATGGTCACCTACTCAAATTTCATGATGCTAAGGATGCTAAACAACTATGGGCTGCTCTCAAGACAAGGTTTGAAGGTAATGATGCTTCCAAGAAGATGCACAGAAATCTGTTGAAGCAACAGTTTGAAACTTTCACTGTTGGTGAAAGAGAAGGTCTTGATGCTGCCTATGATAGATTCCAAAATCTCCTTAGCATGCTAGAGTTATACAAGGCAGAAGTATCTGTTGAAGATGCAAATCTGAAGTTCTTAAGGAGTTTGCCATCGACATGGCATGTGATTGCTACTATGATCAGAGGACAACCTGGTTTGGACACTATGGACTTTGATGATCTCTACAACCATCTAAAGGTGTATGAGCATAAGATGAATGGCCAAACAAGTTCAAAGTCTCACAGTATAGCCTTTGTGTCTTCTGAAAAGAGAGGCAGTACTTCCACTAAAAGTACTGCTCACCCTACTCAAAGTACTGCATATCCTGTTCATTCTATCACAACCATGACCAACCCCACATCATCACCAACAAACACCATTCATTCTGATGAAGTCGTATGCTCATTCTTTGCTCACCAAGCCACTTTACCTGTTACTTATGAAGAGGATTTGTCACAAATTGAAGAGGATGCTCTTGAAGAAATTGATATAAGGTGGAAAGTTGCTATGATCACTGCAAGGATCAAGAAGTTCATGAAGAAAACAGGAAGAGGCATCGACTTCAAACCAAAACAGGGTATCACTTTTGACAAATCCAAGATTGAATGCTTTAACTGTCAAAAGACTGGACACTTTGCAAGGGAATGCAAGTTTGCTAAATATCAGGCAAACAGGATGACTGAGAAACCTAAGCTTGAATTAAAGGAAATTCCTATTACTGAAACAAAAGATTTGGTTGCTCAAGAGAATCTGTCAGAGGTTGACTGGAGTGCTGAGTTTGATGATGAACCAGTAACCTATTGTATGGTAGCTGTAGAAGAATCAATGGAAGAGGTTGATTGGAGCACAACTTTTGATGAGGAACCTGGACATGCTGCTTTGGAATCCAGAGATGGGCTAGGAAGTTTTGATTGGAGCATGGAGAATGAAGATGGACCTGTTCTGCTTGCTATGGTAGCTACTTCATCAAGTTTACCCCTATCTTTGAGGTATGCTCTAAGTGTCATAATTTTTATCAAAAAGTGCTTAATGATTATGTAACTGAAAGAGATAACTATAGTATGGCTAGGTCAGAGGTAGCTGGTTACCAAATCACTTTAGAGTCTATGGAAGCCAAAATAATAACACATGAAAATAATGAAATGGCTTGGGCAGAAAATTATGAACAACATGATTATCAGTTAAAATTAAGTGAATGGAAGTTAGGATGTAAGATTTCTGAGATTGAAAAGCTGACTAAGGAGAGGGATGAATTGCTAGAAAAGTTTGCTGCTTGGGGACAATCTGGTCTTTCTCATGTTAGTTATGTTGAAAAACAGAGAAGAGCTTACATTAGAGCTGGACTAGGATTTGGTATGGACTTTAGTAGCATAGAGGAAAACTCACCTAGTGATGAGAAACAACTTGACTTTGAGGATATAACAACTAGTGATGATGAACTCATTAATTATGTATATAACACATCTAGTGATGAGGAATCAATTAGTTAAACACCTCCAGAGTTTAAGAAAGACAATGGTTATCATGCAGTCCCTCATCCCACTGGTAGTTTTCAACCACTTAGGGCAGATGTTTCTCTTTTTGGAGTAGACAACTTAGAGTTTAGAAAGAAGCTTACAGGTAAATCTACTTCTGAAACACCAAAAGAAACAGTTGAAAAACCTAAGGTTGATGATGTTAAGAGTCAAGCAGTATCTTCAACTCAAAGTACTGCTGCACGATCAACAGTACCTTTAAGAAAACCTTTTTAAAATACTGCTAAACCTTTTTGGGATAATTTTGGTCAAAATAGTTTTCATCGTTCACCAAAAAGACAGTATACTTTTAATCATAGACCTAAAGGAAGAATTTTTGGGAGTATGGGTCAAAAATTATGTTTTGTTTGTTATAGTCCTGATCATCTGATTAAGGACTGTGACTTTCACTCAGACTACTTAAGCAAATTCCCAAAGACCAGATCTGCAAACCAAAAACCTAGGGAAAATAAACCAGTCTGAAATCATTCACATAAGGTTAACCATAACAACTTCTCACAAGACTATAGGTACCCTCACCAGAGAAGACCTTTTTCAAAACCCCCAGTACCTTCAAACACTTTTCAAGGTACTGTTAAGCCAAAACCAGTACTTTCTCAAAGTACTGCTCAGTTTTCACCAAACACTTATTGGAATAGGAACCCTAGGAGATCTAATTACTATCAATCTAGAAGACGTTTCAACTCAAAGAAAGTAGCTAGATCAAGGGACTTTACACCAGAAGTCAAAACCAAATGGGTTAAGAAGGAAAGTACCGGTGGGGAACAAACAGTACTTTCAGCAAGTGTGTGTGAAACAGAGATTTTTGTTGAAAACAATAAAGAAAACTTGGATGAAAAAGAGATTTTTATTAAAAAAACAACACAAGTTTTTGAACAACAAAAGATAATTGATCATGTGCTTAAAGACAATGGAAATTACATACTTAAAGAATTTAAGTATGTAACTCCACAAGGGGAACACAAGTCAGTAATTGCTTGGGTTCCTAAAATTAACTAACTCTTTTATCTTTGTACAGGGCAACCCAGAAGAGGAGCTTAAAGCTCCTTTATTTGTGGATAGTGTTTGCTCTGGAAGCATGACAGGAGACAAAGAGATTCTGTCAGATTTTAGATCCTATTGTAGAGGAAGAGTTGCATTTGGGAATGATGCTAGTGGAGGAAGAATAACTGGCAAAGGAACTATCAAGGCAGGAAGAATAGATTTTGAGAATGTTCGTTATGTGAAGGAGCTCAAATTCAATCTTTTGTCAGTCTCTCAGATCTGTGACAAGAAGCACCCTGTGTTATTCACTGACACAGAATGTCTCATTCTTTCCCCTGAATTCAAGCTTGTTGATGATAACTTGGTAGTACTGAAAGTACCAAGAACTAATGATGTGTACAGTCTGGATATGAAGAGTCTTCACTCTTCTGGAAGAGCAACATGTTTAGTAGCAAAGGCAACACTTGAAGAAGCACATCAGTGGCATAGAAGATTAGGCCATGTAAATTTCAAGAATATCAACAAGTTGGTCAATGGAAATTTAGTTAGAGGTTTACCTTCCAATACTTACAAGAATGATCACTCATGTTTGGCGTGCAAGAAGGGTAAACAACACAAAGCTTCATGCAAGAAGCTTGAGGAAAGAACTATTAGAGAACCTTTTGAGTTGCTGCACATGGATTTGTTTGGACCTGTTTCTGTTGCAAGTCTAAACAAGAAGAAGTACTGTCTGGTTGTGACAGATGATTGCAGTAGATTTAGTTGGGTATTTTTCTTGGGTTTTAAAGATGAAACGTTTGATGCTATTCATGATCTCATAATAGCCCTTGAAAATCAATTGAGACTCAAAGTAAGAGGTATTAGATGTAAAAATGGGACTGAATTCAAGAACAAGCTAATGGATGAATTTTGTGCCAAGAAAGGGATCAAGAGGGAGTTTAGTATTGCTAGAACTCCACAACAGAATGGTGTTGCAGAGAGAAAGAACAGAACTTTGATTGAAGCAGCAAGAACAATGCTTGCAGATTCATTACTACCTATTCAATTTTGGGTTGAAGCTGTAAGTGCTGCTTGCTATGTGTTGAATAGAGTATCAGTCACTAAACCTCAAATGAAGACACCTTATGAATTGCTGATGGGCAACAAACCCAACATTCTATTTATGAAGCATTTTGGATGCCCTCTAACTATTCTCAATACAATTGATAATCTGAGAAAATTTGATGGCAAGTTAGAAGAAGGATATTTATTGGGATACTGCACCAACAACAAAGGATTTCGAGTGTACAACAGAGTTACCAAGAAGGTTCAAGATTGTCTTCATGTTGAATTTTTAGAAGATCAAGAAAATCAGAAGGGTAAAGGTCCTGAGGGGTATATATAGTACAAGTAACTTAAAACCCTAAAAGGCTTTGCTTGGGCTTTTCGTGGGTTGGACATGGATTGGGCTTTGGATACTTAAGCTTCAAACGGCTAGCATAATCATAACGCCTAGCCATTTAGCTTAGTCCAATCCACGAGCCCGTTGACTATTCTATCACGATATCTAACACACGTTACAAAGTTCCTAAACGTGAATGACCATCACTTCTAATAAAACAATTAAGGCTAACAATCTCCCCCTAAGGGGTGGTCATTCAAATGATGCTCCACTTGATTAGGTCTTTACTTTTCTCGAGCAAGAACTTTGCGTGTAGATATAGAATAGTCTTGAATCTTTGTTCCTTTATGCTTTGTGATCAGATAATGTGATTGTCTGCCGTTGTCAACTTCGTTGGTTAGGTATCTCCACGTCTTTCTCCACCATGCTCACACTTCTATTTGACTTTGAGTTTCCAATGATGAAGTTCTCGAGTCTTTACACTTTGTAGATTCTTTGACATTGACGAAGAATCATCTTTAACTTTGAGTTGCCTTTGATTTTGATAAGAACTTTTATGTGTTGTTGGTATGAGCATGTGGCGAGTCTGCACGATCCATCCGCTCCGGAGCTTCCATAAGAAGAAAACATAAAACAGGTTAGTAATAAGCGGATTCCGGCACTTACAAGTTTGAATTTCGAGGGTGTTAACAGCATAGTGTGAAAACACGTCTCTAATTCTCACAAGGGCCGTTCCTGAACTGGAGTCCCACAAGTGAGATAACGCGATATACCGAAATACACCTACAGTTCAGATGAGTCGCTGAGGTACACCGAAGCATCACCCCACGACTGTAGACCGTTTGAGACACACTAAGCGTAATTCACGGGGAGTTACAGAAGTGACTTGCTGTCAGGGCTGCTTGAAGTTGACCCTGGCAGGAGTTTCCATTCAATCATTGAAGATCACAGATGTGAAACTTCTCATAAATGTTCTGGCAGATTGCTAAGATCTGCGTAGGACTCTAGAATGTATCACTTGTGTTCTTATTGATGAACAACAAGCAATGATATGTCATGTGTTCCTATGAGATCTTTTGATGAATCTCGTGGCTCTAGACTCAATAGTGCATTTTGGTTTTCCTGAGCGGAGACTAGGGAGAGGGTCTCCTTCTTCAATACCAACGATCTCTAAGAGAAAGTCGATAGATTATGTAGGGTTCCCAGTGAGAATGAAACAAATCCTTTTAAGAGGAATTGAGTGGCTAGAAGGTTTAGTGCAGTGCGTCACTGGGTCCATGACGTCTTTGTCTTCAATACCAGTGTCATCTAGTGACAACCAGTAGCAGATGAATTGAACCCGGTTTCTGCCCTAAGGTTGATTATGGAGGGCTATTTCTTTTCACCCTTTCTCATTACTTTTCTTTTTAATTCTTCAACCCCTTCTTTCTCCTTTCTCTCATTACTCCTTTTTTTTTCAATCATACCTGAGGACTTCTAATACTAACTATTGTGATGTCCTTGGGTAGATCCCTCCGGCTCTGGCGGATCATAGGACGAATTTCCTATCCTTAGTCACCTTATAACTCCATGACTGTCCTATTGTTGCCATAAAACCATTTTTCTTGAAAATCTCTCAAAGTGTTTTTGATGGAAAACATGTTTGGAACACTTCGAGAGTTTTATATTTTCAGAAACACTCCCCCTTCACATGTGCTTATAAGTTTTGACAGAAATCTGCACATAGAGGGTAGAGTTCACACTTTTTGAATTGATCGACTTTAAATGAACTAGACCGATTCGAGACACGTTTACATCACTAGAGAACTAGCTTGAAATTATTACTCGTCCTGGTCAAGTCCATAGAAAGTTTCTCGAAATGGTACATTATTGACTTTGATTCCCGTCAATTCATTGGTTCCGTCTGAGTCGAGCTCATTTTGAGATTCAAACAACGATCATTGAAACTTTTTGATCACATTTTAATCACGTCTCCTCCCCCTCAAAAATAGCATATTCGTGATATTTTTTATATGAACGGATTAAAAACATTTTAGAATCTTTTGGGGAGACAAACGGATTTGATTTAAGCATGAATTTGGAACATTTTTGTTTTATACTCCCCCTTTAATAAAGCATAATCAATTAAAGGGTTTTAGAGGGAGTTATCTTGAGCACAAAATATTTTGAAAGATTTTGAAAAAAATGTTTTTGAACAATCTTGAAAAGGTGCTCAAGAGGATGATGATTTCTCACCATTTTAAATGTAGTGCACTGAAGCGTACACTAGTGATTTTTTCTATAAAAGCACGAGTTTTGATTTGAAGAATAATCAAAAGTCATCATTTCGGTCCGGGTTTCGTACTGATGTATACGAAAACCATTTTTTTTTGAGAAATTTTGAGAAACGACATGTTTTAGAAAACATATTAAAGAACTCTCGCTCAAGCATCTGTACATGCCCGTATCATTGTTGAATGACATTTCTAGAAACGTACAGAATATCGATTATACAAGAGACATGTCGTAGAAGAATATTTTTGGATTTCTGATTTTCTATTGTTTTTGTATTTTTGAAAGTTTTATATTTTTATATTTTGCTTTTGTTGGTTTTTCAAATTTTGTATTTTGTTTTTCAAAAATATTTACAGCGAAGCTTTTTGGAAAATCATTTTCAAGAAGATTCGAGAAGACGTTCTAACTCCTCAGGGGTTAGGCTTCGCATTCCAATTCGTCGAACTAAATACTCAAACCTTTCTTTTGGAAGGGCTTTTGTTAATAGATTGGCGAGTTGGTAATCAGTCTTCACGAAGAATAATTCAACAGTACCATTTTCGACGTACTCTTTGATGAAGTGATAGCGAACTCTGATATGCTTAGTCTTTGAGTGATGAACAGGATTGCATGATATGGCTATGGCACTTTTCGAGTCACAATACATAGGTATTTTATCGAAAGTAAAGCCATAATCTGTGAGTTGTGTTCTCATCCATAGAACTTGAGCACAACACGCAGATAGAGACACATACTCAGCTTCAGTGGTTGAAAGTGCAGTGCAATCTTGTTTCTTTGAAGACCAGCTGACTAACTTTTCTCCCAAAAATTGTGCTCCTCCGGATGTACTTTTTGCTGTAACTTGGTCACCTGCGTGGTCCGCATCTGAAAAGGCAATTAGATCAAATCCGGATTCCTTCGGATACCAACTTCTCATGTGAATGGATGTCTTCAGGTACCGAAAGATCCGTTTAACCTCTTTGAGGTGCAGTTCGGTAGGCTTTGCCTGAAACCGTGCTAATAAGCAAACAGCAAAATGAATATCTTGTCGACTAGCAGTAAGATACATGAGAGAACCAATCATGCTCCGATATTTCTTCGGATCAATAGGTTTCCCAAACAAATCGGCTCCAATTTTTGGTGAAGTTACCATTGGTGTTCCGACCGAGTCACAATTATCCATACCATGATTTTTCAAAATCTCAGTTGTGTATTTAGCTTGATTAATAAAAATTCCACGAGGGGACTGATGTATTTGTAAACCAAGAAAGAATTTTAGTTCCCCCATCATGGACATTTCAAATTTGCTTTTCATGAGATTTTCAAAATGTTTTGAAAGATTCGGATTAGTGGACCCAAAGATGATGTCGTCCACATAAATCTGAACAATCAAAATGTCGTTTTTGCATTTTTGTGTAAACAAGGTAGGATCAACTGTTCCTTTGGTGAAATTGTTTTGGATAAGGAAAGAGGACAGTTCGTCATACCACGCTCGCCGAGCTTGTTTCAAACCATATATAGCCTTTTTGAGTTTGTAGACGTAGTCTGGATGTTCCATGTCTATGAAGCCTTCTCGCTGACTCACGTACACTTCTTCTTTCAGAGTTCCATTCAAGAACGCGGTCTTAATGTCCATCTGATAAACCGTGATGTTTTTGTGAGCTGCATAGGCTAAGAATATCCTGATTGCTTCAAGTCTAGCTACCGGCGCGAATGACTCTTCAAAGTCTATCCCTTCCTCTTGTCTGTATCCTTTGGCCACAAGACGAGCTTTGTTGCGAATTACAGTCATCTCTTCATCCCTTTTGTTTTTCCATAACCACTTGAGATCAATGACACGAACGTCGATTGGTCTTGGAACCATATCCCAAGAGTCATGTAGACGGTATTGGAGAAGTTCCTCCTGCATCGCTTCTATCCATGCGGGTTCTGCCATTGCCTCGCGAATGTTCTTTGGCTCGATATAGCTAATTGAGCAAAGGTAAATGCACAAGTCGCAATCGGTGGCAAGTTGACGTCTCGTCTGAATTGGCCTTGAAGGTTCACCAATAACTTGTTCAATTGGGTGGTCTTTTGTCCACTTTAGAGTAGAAGGATACCGTTGGTTAAACATATGCGAGTTAGATGGTTCTCATAAGCTTGAAGAAGATTCAGCTGATTCCGTAGCAAACGGGTTTTCAAATAAGTCTTCATCTAACGTTGCATCGTTCTGCTTTTGGTTTTGCTCATCAACTGCTGGTAGAACGGGTACATTAACTTGAGTAGAAGTAGATGATGTTGATGGAGTTGGTGCATTGGTTTCGACCGTCGTAGATGCATCTTCTGTTGGTGGTGGAGGATGATTTTGAGCGGGTGCAGCGGAATGATGGTTTGATGCATTTGTCGAAGTTCCACCATAGTATTCATCGAACATTAACTCGAAGAAATTCTCCCATTCTTGTTCTTTAGGATTGTCAAACGAAGTTGATTGAGCTCTTTGAGGTACGAGTCCTGAACTGATGTGTCCAGAAGTTTGTCGGTTTAGTGCGGGTTCTAGAGCGAGTCTCTCAGAAGCCATATGTGAAAGTTCATCAAATTTCACATTCATCGTCTCCATGATCCTCCTAGTTCTCCTGTTATACACCCTGAATGCCCTCGAGTTATCTGAATATCCAATGAAGATTCCAATATCACCTTTAACTTTCAGTTTCCCTAGATCTTCTTTGTCGTTTGTCGGATAGCACAAAGCGCCAAACACGTGAAAGTAAGAGATATATGGTTTTCTGTTGTTCACTAGCTCATATGGGGTTTTATTGAATCTTGGATGGATGAGGGATCAATTCTGAGTGAAACAAGCAGTGGCAACCGCATCAGCCCATAGAAATAACGGTGCACTAGAATAAATTAGCATTGTGCGAGCAGCTTCCACAAGAGTTCTATTTCTTCTTTCAACTACCCCATTCTGCTGTGGAGTTCTAACAACTGATGTCTGATGTGTGATTCCAACATCTTCAAAATAGGTTCTTAACTCCTGATTAGTGAATTCTGTGCCGTTGTCTGTTCTTACAACCCTTACTGGAGCTTGAAGAAGTACTTGAATGCGTTTCAGAAAGGTGATGATGATGCCTGGTGCTTCGTCTTTTGATCTCAAAAACTTAACCCATGTATATCTTGAATAATCATCGACGATAACAAGAATATACTTTTTCCCATTAATGTTTTCAACTCTCATTGGGCCACATAAGTCCATGTGCAACATATGCAACCTTGCTTCCGAACTAGGTACGGTTTTGGGTTTATATGATGCTCTTTTGCTTTTTCCTTGTTCGCATGATGGACATAGGTGATCCTTGGTGTATTTGAACTTTGGAAGTCAGTTGACGATGTTGTCTTTGGCAAGATTGTTGATGGTGTCAAAATTGAGATGGGATAACCGTCTGTGCCACAACCAGGACTGTGTTCCAGATGCTCGTGTCATAAGACATATTGGTGATGAAGAGGCCATTTTGTTGATGTCGATAGCATACAATTTTGTATCACGATTCCCAGTTAAGAGATCAGTGCCATCCAAGTTTCTAACGAAGCAAGCATTTTTCCTAAAAGCAACCTCTAAATCTGCATCACAGAACTGCCCGACTGAAAACAAATTATGTCCCAACCCTTCGACATAGTAAACCCGAGTGATCAAATAATTTCCAAAAGGTAGATCTCCATAACCCATGATAGCTGCTACATGATCATTTCCGAAACGTACGATTCCCATGAATTTCTAGACGAAATTGATCAGCAGCTTCAGATTCCCGGTCATGTGCTTGGAGCAACCCGAGTTGATGATCCAAAGACAAATTTTGATAACCTGCCAGTTACAGAAAAAGAATATTGTGGAAACCGTTTGGATTTAGGTTCCTTTAGGTTAGAGGTAAAATCCTGAGCACACTCAACGAGGTTTGTTCCAGGGAATTCTGGTTTATCATTCATTGTACCGTTCTTGAGTGTGAAAGTTCTACCTGTGGGTTTCCAAATATCATCCCTAAAGTATACACGTTGGTTCCTGTCAGTAGTGTAAAGCCTAAGTTTTGCAACTAGTCTTCCTACTCGTTTAGTGTAATTACTTTTTGGGACGTTCTTCTTAACAGGCTTATCATTCACATTCTTAGAAACACAATCATCTTGAACATTTAAAGATTTCTTGCAAGTTAAACAAAGAGATTCAACACATTCATTAGACTTAGCAAGTTTCATAGGTTCAGTACATTCAGATGAAATGTCTTTCTTATTCAAAAGCTGTAAATTCCTAGGGTGTTCTTCTACTTTCTTCTCTTTATTCAAGCTACTACTCCTAGAGGTAGTCGAGACTCTATTGTTCCTTGTATTGCTCTTAGGCTTTAGTCTGCTGCTCCTAGAGGTGCTTTCTAGTCCTGTAGAAGGTATGGCACACGCATTAGGATTAACATTTTTATGAAGGGAGGTGGTTTCAGCTTTCCTAGTCTCTTTAGAGTGCTTTTCTAGACTTATGTCGTTTGTTCCATATGTTTTAGATGTGGAGGCA
Organism: Chrysanthemum seticuspe; assembly: GCA_019973895.1. NCBI lineage: Eukaryota > Viridiplantae > Streptophyta > Magnoliopsida > Asterales > Asteraceae > Chrysanthemum > Chrysanthemum seticuspe. The sequence continues at coordinate 207,728,803 of BPTQ01000004.1, forward strand.
GACGCATTAGTGGTACTCATCTTAAAAAGGCCAGGTGCTAAAACTTTTGGTTTCTCGATAACCACTTTTCCCTTATCAACGTTTTGTTTAGGTAGGGCAGGTGGAGTGACTGGTTTTGATGAAACATTTTTCTCATTGACTGTTGGATGAGGCATAGAAACAGACATTTTTGTTTTGTTAACCGGTTTGGGAACATTTGCTTTCTCCGCAGTCAATGGTTTTTTAATCACAGTTTCCATTACCTTTCCTTTTTGACTTTCCAGCTGAGCCCTCAAAAGATCATTTTTCGCTTTCATGTCATTGTAGGCACGCTCATACGACAATTTTTCATACTTGCATTCCTCAGTTTTTCGATCAAGTTGTTTAAAATATGAGACATTTTCTTTTTCAAGTTTCATAAGAGCTTTTTCATATTTTGAAACAATTTCGGAGGTCTCAGACTGGAGTCTTTCATGATCTTCAACAGAATATGTTTGCAAAATGATGGACATAATATCATCAGTCAGAACATCTTCGAAGAGAGAATCATTTAAATTTTCCAAAACTTTGATGTGTTCAACACTTTCATTGGCTTGCTTTACCAGGGATTTATGGTCCTTGACAAAGTCAGCTGTTTCTTTCAAAAAGGCTTGTTCAAAATAAATTACCCTTGAGTTGATGTTATTCAGCTGAGGGGTAATTTCAGTTTCAAAAAACTTTTTTTGTTCAATATCAAAACTATTAAACCAGATGTTGGTTGTGATATGAGTTTTAGTTTTAACAGTCTCTTGAAGTCTCCCAATTCTAGTTTTAACATCGTCTAAAATGCTTCTTGCATCACTTGTGTTAAAAGGATTGTTTGAAGACATTTGTTCGATTTTCGAAAAGGATTTTGAGACAACTACAGGAGTTGCAACTGGTTTTGAAACTGGTTTTGAAACTGGTGTGATGGAAATCTTTGATTGTTCTTTATGTGAAACAAACGAAATACCATTAATTTTGTTCCATTTGTTATAATCAATTGGTTTGATTTCCGGATGTTTTTGTTTCATTCTTGATCTACTCTCCTCAGATAGTTCCAACATTTCAAGAGAATCATGCACAATTATAGGTTCATGCAAAGGTTTTCCATTGTTCAACACATTCCGTTCTTTCTGAGCTTTCTTGAGGAACGAATGAGGTGAGTTACCAAGAGCCATTTTGTGAGTAGTATGAAAAATCGGATTTACTTGATTAGAAAGCATCTTGTTTGTCTTAGCGGAATGACCCATTGTAAGAAGTAACTTATCCAATTTTTTGATAGTTTCATTTTTGTCCAGAATTTCATCAAGAAGAGAATCTTCTCGTTTTGAAAAATCAGCGATCAACTGTTTCTTCTTTTTTTCAAGTTCAGAAAACAATGCTTTTTGTTTAGAAAGTTGGTTGTTTAGATCAGAAATTTCCTTGTTTAAAGATTTTATTTTCAAATTCAGATTCACATCAAGTGTATCGTATTTGATTTGCAATTGTTTTTCTCTTAAAACAGAATCTCGGTAACCAATTTCTAAATATGATATTTTGTTTGTATGAAATTCATAAGCTCTGGCATTCTCTTTGTAACTCTCAAGCTCAGTGGTCAATTTAACATTCGCGGCCTTAACTTCGCGATTGACCTTACTAACTTTCTCAATTTCAATGCCACAGTTATTGATTAATGATTCAAAATAAGCACGTGTTTCCTCGTCAGTCTCAGTATTTTGTGCCACACAGCCTCCATTAGGATCCACATCTGGAGTTTCAGAGTTAGTATTGCTACAACTCGGATTGTCCAGGTATGTATCATAAGTAGGTGCTGGCGTCACAGAATGCTGTTCGTCATGAGTAAACACATCAAATATGACATTGTTATAACATGGATCAATGATTGGTACCTCAGATACTGCGTTGGCATCATAGACAGGAGGTGCGTCAGAGTCAGTGTCGTACTTAGTCTCCTGAAGATTTGCCATGAAGATGCAGTTCGCATTAATTTCCTCGAGGTCTTCCAAATCATCCACAATAGCGAAAAAATCATTTTCCTCGGCACTCAACTGCATCCCTGCTTCTTGCTTCTGTGCTAACAACATAGCTTTCCGAAGAAACTCAGCATTCTTCTTGTGTGGCTTAGTGGGACAGTTTCGTGCCATGTGACCTATTCCTTGATAGTTATAACACTTAACCTGATTACCCTGATTCACATTTCCATAATTCCCAATGACTGGAGCTGCAACATTCCCATTCTGATTACCCACTGCTCTATTCCCAACATTCTGTCCCAACTGATTACCCTGATTCGGAAATGCCTGATTACCCATGCGAAATCCAGTAGCATATCCCTGCTGATTCCCAATAACTCCAACCATTTGACCTTGATGACCCATATTCACTCCCGGCTGTGCAACTTGCCTGTTGCGAGTGTTTGATGAAATCCGTTGGTTGTTGTTAGTTGGTGTGGAATAGCGACCTCTGAATGCTTTACCCAATAAAGAGAATACTTGAGCCAAAGCTTCTTCGGGTTCCATTTCAAGATCAGTGATTCCTTGTTCCTGGTAATGTTGTTGTTCAGGTGGATAGTTTTGTTGTTGTGGTTGTGGAATGTATTGCTGCAAATTGTTGTTGTTGGAAGATGATGAAGCTTGTTGTTGTGTATTCACTGAAGGTTGAGTCTTTGAAATAAGTGCCAATGGATCATGATTCTTTGCCAATCTTTCTTTCCTGACTTCATTCGCTTCAGCTTGGTTTTGTTTCAGAAAATCATTCAGTTAATCAAAGTTCACCTGATGAAGGTCTTTTGTTTGGTTGACAATAGTGACATATCGTCCCCATTCTTCTGGAAGATTGTTCAGGAACTTGATGTTTTGAACGATAGTTCTGGGTGCTAGCTTGTTTCTGATTAGCTCATTCATCAAAGTGCAAAACCTTCCATAGTAGGATTGAATGGATTCTACTGGAGTTGAAGTAAACTTTTCCCATTCAGTTAGCAGCTTGTTCTCCATGTCTTGTTGACCAATTTCTGTTCCATGTTAAAGCCGTCTAACACGTTCCCACATATCGAAAGCAGTTTCACAACTGTCGACCGCAGCAAATATGTCGATTGGTAAACCCAGTTGGACAATATGAATTGCCATGTCATCTGCATCGACTTGCTTCTGATCCTCTTCAGTGTACTCTGATTCAGTTTGAGTATGATAAGATGGTGGGACGTCAGGAGTTCCAGGGTCTAGGATTTGTCGAGGCTTGAAGGGTCCATTCGTAATGGAGTTAATCATGAGTTTTCCATTAGGTTTGGTCTTGATGTAGCGAAGCATACGACTTTTCCATTGAAGATAACCACCTTTTGCCAACATAGGAGGTCGGTTTTCGGCACCGGCTGCATGAATATCTTGTTGAGTTGCCATTGATGAAGGTATGATCTGATAAAGTTGATGTAGGATCGATTCAACGATAAAGGAGTTGTGGTTGATGAAGATTAAGCTCGGTTGAGGTGTTTCTGAAAGTCGTACTCGTAACCTTGGTTCTTAAAAACTTTTCGCCCAAAATTTGAAATTCACTATAAAAATCAATTCTAAGATCGTATGAAAAATTTGAGTTATGACAATTTTGACGTCAAATTTGACCCGAAAAAATTGAATTTAGGCCCAAAAATTTGAATTTTTTTACCAAAATTTTCCAAGTTAAACCAAAATTTGAATCTCGCGTAAAAATTGAACGTTTAGTCTCCTCAAAATTTATTTATTTATTTATTTATTTATTTATTATTATTTTTTTTTAAACCTTTATGCGTAGAAAGAGCTTAGGCGTAGAAACAGGAAGTTACGAGTAGACGATGCTTAGGCGTAGGATCTTATGCGTAGGAAGCTTAGGCGTAGGATCTTAGGCGTAAGATTCCTTAGGCGTAGAAAATTCTTATGCGTAAACAGTATCTTACGCGTAACCTTAAGCTTATGCGTAGACAAAAAGTTACTCGTAAACCTTACGCGTAATTGTGAAGTTATGCGTAGAGTTACTCGTAAGCTTTTAGCTTATGCGTAAACTATGGTTAAGAACCAAAAATCCTTTACACTGTCATAGCGTAAGGGATATCCAAAAGTCGAAGTGTTCCACAAACTTATCCAAGTGAGGGAAGCACTGAGTCACCGTTTACGCTCGAAGAATCTGCACCAAAAAGTTATGAGTAGAACCTTATGCGTAGTTGACTTTCTTACGCGTAGAAATAGGGTTTTGACCTACTCGTAAAAAATTTCCAACGATTCAAACAATTTCGCTTGCACAGATATCCTTAAAAACACTCGAATAACCCAAAAATGTTGACCTTTTTCACCCAAAGTGCTTAGAAAAGTTACGAGTAGAAATGACCAATGAACCAAAAACGAGTTTAAAACTTAACCAAAACGCGTAAAGCTTCGAACTTTTTGCAAAAAACTGAAACTTTAGCACCAAATAAACCTTAAACCACAAGAATCTTGAATTTTTAAGTGCAAAAATTAAAGCTTTAAGCGTGACAAATATGTAAAACGAGAGCCTTTACGCATAACCCTTCAAAACAAACACAAACATTCCTAAACCATTGTTAGGCGATTGATACCAATTGTAGGACCTTACTAATATCAACCTTATCACTTTACCAAGCAAACCCAACACACGTAACCCAAGTTACGCGTATAAAACGTGAAACCCAAACACAAACATATGCGTAGAAGTAAGAAGAGAAAGATGGTGACTTGATGTTATATTCATGTATGTGAGAGGATAAAGATGAACACAATAAAGTTGTATATTCCAAAGGAAAAACACACACACACACACTTTCAAGCACACCCCTCAAATGACCATTTGAGGGGTATTTATAGTACAAGAGGCTTAAAAACCTAAAAGGCTTTGCTTGGGCTTTTCGTGGGTTGGACATGGATTGGGCTTTGGATACTTAAGCTTCAAACGGCTAGCATAATCATAATGCCTAGCCATTTAGCTTAGTTCAATCCACGAGCCCGTTGACTATTCTATCACGATATCTAACACACGTTACAAAGTTCCTAAACGTGAATGACCATCACTTCTAATAAATCAATTAAGGCTAACATTCCTGATGAAGAACCTATAACTGTTGAGAAGGAGAAAGGTACTGATGAGCCAAAATCTATATTGTCTGCTGAAGATCAAGCTATTCAAGATGAGCTTAATAGGATGCTTTTTCAAGATGTAGTAGCACAATATTATGATGATGATCAAAGAAGAACTTATGAGGAAGCAAAGAAAAAGAACAAAACTGTAGATTTCTCTCACAGTACTTTGGATAACAGTACTTTGGATCAAAGTACTGCTGCACCTGTTGACAGCACTTTGGATGATTTGGATGATTCTCACATGCCTGGCCTAGAAGATACTGATGATGAGTTTGAAGATGAAGGTATTTTCTCAGATTCCAATGAAGATGCTGATTTCACAAATTTGGGTGATAATGTTGAAGTTCCACAGACTCCTATCTTAAGAGTTCATAAGAATCATCCTACTGATCAAATTATTGGCCCTTCTACTTCTGGAGTGCTTACAAGGACCAAAGCTAAAGGTTTTTCTAAACCACATAATGCTTTACTTAGCTTTGTATATAAACAGAACAGGCTGAATCATAAGGATCACCAAACATGCTTATTCACTTGCTTTATCTCTCAAGAAGAACCCAAGAATATAGCTCAAGCATTAACTAAAGAAAGTTGGGTTGAAGCCATGCAAGAGGAACTTCTTCAATTCAAACTTCAAGAAGTCTGGGTATTATGTGATCTACCAGATGACAAGAAAGTTATTGGTACAAGATGGGTCTTCAGAGTCAAGAGAGATGAAAGAGGGAATGTCATCAAGAACAAGGTAAGGTTAGTTGCACAAGGATACAGACAAGAAGAAGGAGTAAATTATGATGAAGTGTTTGCTCCTGTAGCAAGGATTGAAGCTATACAAATATTCCTTGCTTTTGCATCATATATGGGCTTTCAGGTTTATCAAATGGATGTCAAAAGTGTCTTTCTTTATGGCACTATTACAGAGGAGGTCTATGTCAAACAGCCTCCTGGTTTTGAAGATCCTACACATCCAAACAAAGTCTACAAAGTTGTTAAAGCTCTTTATGGTCTTCATCAAGTACCTAGAGCTTGGTATGAAAGGCTCTCTACTTTCTTATTACAACATGGTTTCAGGAGGGGGGAAATTGACAAGACTTTGTTTATCAAGAGAGACAAGAAGGATATCATGCTAGTTCAAGTTTATGTAGATGATATCATCTTTGGAGCTACAAAACAGTCCATGGTGAAGGAGTTTGAGCAGCTGATGCAACACGAATTTCAAATGAGTTCAATGGGTGAATTGACTTTCTTTTTGGGGCTACAAGTTAAACAGTCAAAGGATGGAATTTTCATAAGTCAAGATAAGTATGTCTCTGACATTCTTAAGAAGTTCAATTTTGATGCTATGAAGCCAGTCACTACACCTACCAAGTCTATCAACTCATTGGGCAAGGATGAAGATGGTCAACCTGTTGAAGTCAAGCTGTACAGATCTATGATTGGCTGTCTTATGTACTTAACTGCATCTAGGCCTGATATCATGTTTGCTGTCTGTTTATGTGCAAGATATCAAGTCTCACCTAAGGTTTCTCATATGAAAGCAGTAAAGAGAATTTTTAGTTATTTGAAACAACAACCTAAGTTGGGGTTGTGGTATCCAAAGGATTCACCTTTTCACTTGGAAGCTTTTTCAGATAGTGATTATGTAGGTGACAACTATGATAGAAGATCAACCACTGGAGGATGCCAATATCTTGGAAGAAGATTAGTCTCATAGCAGTGTAAGAAGCAAACTATTGCAGCAACATCATCTACTGAAGCAGAATATGTGGCTGCTGCAAGCTGTTATGGACAAGTCTTGTGGATACAGAATCAACTCTTGGATTATGGGTTCAACTTCAAGAATACTCCTATCAACATTGATAATGAGAGTACAATTTGCATTGTGAAGAATCCTGTTTATCACTCCAAGACCAAGCATATTCAGATTAGGCATCACTTCATCAGAGATTGTTATGAGCATAGACTCATTAATGTTGTCAAGGTTCACACTGATGATAATGTAGCTGATTTACTCACCAAAGGATTTAATGTTTCTAGATTTAATCACTTGGTGGTGAGTATTGGAATGGTTAATTATTCAGCTACATTTAAGGGGAGGACTGATTAGTTAGTTAGACAGTCATGTGCTTTGCTTAAGGGGAGGCAATACAATGCCTATTTGAAGTTTTGGTCATTATATAGAAGAGGATGGAAAAGTATTGCTGTTTAGTTATATGAAAGTACTGCACTGAAAGTACTGCTCTGGAAAGTACTGCACACGTGGAAAGCACTGCTTGTCTTATCAACGTACTGTTCCAACGGTAAAAAAGAGGGGTAAAAATCAAATAACGGTAACTTTGTTATTATGGGCTGTGATTTTTCAAATCCTACATATAAATAACTACTTTCCGATTTTCCCTCTCATCTTTATTCTTATCAATCTTTTCCATATTTCTCTCTCTCTCTCTCACAATTAATTATTCATCCAATCAATCACTTTTATAACCATCAATGGCGAACCGAAACACAATTTCTAAACACAACATGGTGGCGAATTTGGATAAAACTAAAGCTAATGTCGCATTCCATGACATCATTGAATTTCTCACGGGGGCCAAAAAGAAAAGGGGCTGTTTTTCGTCGGAATAGGGGCCTGTTGACACAATCCCATTTCTTTCTCCCTTTCTTTCCGTTGAGGCTAGCCCCTTGTTCCTTTAGTGCTTAGACCTTAGCCTACTAGCTAATCGATTAACTACAATCCCACTTCAAAGCAAGAAATCTCAATACTCTTCTAGGTGGTGGACCCAAAGCAAGCTTCATCCATATAACCTTAAGCGGGATAGGTGGGAGTAGAGACAGTGGATCTAATTTCCTTCTCCAATTAGTTATGCACTTTTGGTTGAACCAAATATCATTGAGCCCTGGATTCAACAGTTTTGGGCAACTGCTAGGACTCACATGGAGAATGATGATTTGTATATACAAGCTAAAGTTGCTGGAAGGCTTGTGAAAGTTAGTGAAGCATCAATTCGTGAAGACTTATTGTTTGATGATGCAGAAGGAGCTATTCGATTTGATAAACAGCTTCTTTGGGATACTTTGCGTGACATTGGGTATGAAGGGTCTTTGACAGAAACAACATTCAAGAAACCCTTATTTAGTCCACATTGGAAGTACTTGGTTCATGTCCTACTTCATTGTCTCAGTTCTAAGAGTACTTCATGGGAGTAGTTTGGTTCTAATATAGCATCTGCACTGGTGGGATTGGCTACAAATCGTATCTTCAATTTTTCAAGGATAATTTTAGATGGTATGCTATCTCACATCTCTCATAGATCACGCTGGTTGATGTATCCAAGATTTATTCAAGTCTTCTTGAATAAACAACTTCAAGATGTACCAAAGCCTTCGAGTCTATTACCAGTTGTGGTACAACCGGCGAAGATTTTCACCTTCATGGCTCGGAAGAGTGATCTGTTTACTGGAAGAAACACTCCATTAACTACTTCAATGATGGAGATTGTTCAAGCAATTAGAGATGAGGCTGCAGCTAGTGATTCAAGGGAAGGTACTGCTTCAACTCAAGGTATTGCTTCTCAAGGTACTGCATCTCAAGGAACTGCTTCTCAAGGTACTGATGTAAACGAAGGTACTGCAGTTTCACCTCCCTCATCTCATCATGATACTCCACCTATTGAGTCAGAACCAGATATCCCTATTCCCTCATCATCCTCTGGAGGCGATGCAGCTACTATACCCCCTGAAGGATTAGTACTGGATAATTATATTCTGACAAGGGAGCTAGTCAGATTAAAGAAAACAACTGAGGCTCAAGCTGCACAGATAGCCCAGTTGAAAACCAAGTTTCGAAGACTTAAGAAGTCTGTCTGGCCTCTAGTAAAACATCACAGATTATGGGTCAAGGCTGAAAAGAAGAAAAGAAAGCATTTTAAGAAGGCTTCTACAGGCAAAAAGGCTCATCAGCAATCTTCTGTCCAATTGGGGAGGAATTTAGAGCAAGAGAATTTGAAAGAAGATGCTGGAGTTCAAAGTACTGAATCACAAGTCAATATTGAAAGTACTGAGCCTGAAAGAACTGGACTTCAAAGAACTGGTGTTCAAAGTACTGATGATCAAGGTGCTGCTGATCAAAGTAATGGTATTCAAGAAACTCATAGACAAGAACTGATTACACCAAGAACTTTGAATTTTGATGAAGAAGCTGGTCCTTCCACTATTATACAAGAAGAGGAAGCTGATACACCAAAAGTAGTGCACACTGCAAGTGATGATGAAACTGTAGCTGAGATATTGCACGACTTATCAAGACCAAGAGGTGTTAGCATTCCAGGAGTTGCTGAAGAAAAACCACAAGCTTCTCAACCAGTTTTAGATCCAAAAGATAAAGGTAAAGGTAAACTGGTGGAAACAAAGAAGAAAAAGAAGCTTACTTTGGCAGATATAAGAGCAATTCAGGTAGCCAAGAATGAAGAAGCTGCTAGGGAATTACAAGCTAAGTTGGATGTTGAAGTTGCTGTACCAGTAAAGGAGCCTGAAGCTGTTATACCTAGAAGACCAATAAGTAAGGCAAAAGAAAGAAATACTATGATGGCTTATTTGAAAAGTCAAGGGTATACAGGATTACAGAAGCTGAACTATTTTGAGATGCAACAGTTGTATGAATTGGTAAGAGAAAATTATCAAAAACAAGTTGATAGTATTAAAGATTTTAAAGAGGATGTCAAGCAAAAGAAGGATGATACTAAAAGAAGCTTAAAAAGAAAAAGAACAACTGAAGCTGAACAGTCATCAAAGAAGCTTGAGTTAAGATCTGATACAGTTGATGAACTGAGGAATTACATTAGAATTGTAGATTTTGAGAATCCTAAATCCAAAGATGTTGCAGTAAAGAAAATAAAGATAATCACTTTGAAGTTGTAAAGTCAAAAGATGGAGATTATTTGATGTTCCATAGGGAGGATGAAAGTTTCAGAGTATTCAATTTACTATGGGATATACTGCATATTATTGATAGAGCAGATCTGTTTCAACTATATCAACTAGTCCAAGAATACTTTGAACATATTCCATCAAGTAGAGTTGGCTTAGTATTACTAGGAGATCTGACAACTATCTTTAAAACTGAGGAAACAAGCAATGATGAACTATGGCAAAATCAAGAGAACTGGGAGATTACAAGCTGGAGATTCTTTGCATGCTTTAGAATTAGAAGATGGAACTATGATCCACATGCTAGCTGAAAGAAGATATCCTTTGACAAGTGATCTCATGAGAAGAATGTTGGATCATGGAATGGAAGTTGAGGAAGAGAATGAAACAGCCCTGATGGTGATTGAGTTATATATCAGATGGACAACTATGGCTGATGATGAAACATAAGTACTGGTATGATGTTTAATTGTATAAATTTTTGAAAAGTAAGTATTTTATTTAAAGTACTGCTGGACAAAAACAGTACTTTAATCAAAGTACTGCTTGCAGCATAAACCAGTAAATGTTTTTGAAAGAAAAACTTTTGTTAAGTAAAAAATATTTTGAAACAAAAGTTAAAAGCAAAAATGTTTTTTGAGATGGTTATAACAATAGGTTATTAGTCCACCATGGTTAACAAAAGGATTGGCTAATCCATGAGCAAACGGCTCTGGTAAAGATATCTCAAATCCGTTATATAGTTGACAACTTGCTAATAAGTTGTATGGTAATCAACTCACCATATCAGCAATGTAAAGAGTTGGCTAGCCCACAAGAAAAATGGCTTGTGGTAAAGGCTGTGAAAAAACCATTTATATGGTAATTAGTTCACCATGGTTGCAAGAACTAACTAGTCCAAAAGGGTACAACTTTTGGTAAAGACAAATCAAATATGTTGATAGCTGATGATTTGCTAAAAATCATATGGTTATCAATGTACCATGGTCTTACAAACCTAAACATTTGGCTACTCTAGAGATAATGGCTTTGGTAAAGAGACATCAAAACCATTAATATTTCAATGATTCACCTCTCAAAGGAGTTTACACACCTGGAAGTGATGAGAATAGACTGAAACTTAAACTGAACTGATGTACAAATTGCCATATATTGTTGAGTTGTTGAAAAGATGGAGCTTGCTGATTGTTGCTGAAAAGAATTACTGATAAAGATTACTTTGATGATGAAGAATATAAGCACAGAATCTACAAAGACAAAATTTGAAGATAAAGCCACAATCTCTCTTTGAAGACAAAGATGTTAAAGTTGAATATACAAAGGAACTTGAAATCAAGCAAGTAGAATTCAAGTTAGGGGAGGATTGTTGGGATATAAAAAGTCAAAAGTACTGAAGAATCAAAGTGCTGAAGAGTTAAAGTACTGAAGTCAAAAGTACTGCTAAAGAATGAAGTCAAAGTACTGCTCGATTCATCAAAGTACTGCATGCTTAAAGGACTGATATGCAAAATCGTTAAGGATTATCTTGTAATTCTAGAATGTTCTAAGATTAGTATAGTATTACTTGTCGTACAAGGTTTGTAATTATAAACCGACTAGGGTTATCCTTAAGCCTATAAAAGGACCCCTAGGTTGGCATCAGAGATATGCGTTTTTAGAGTTTTAGAGAGTACGATATTAGAGTTTTAGAGTTGTTAAAGAATCTGTATAATAAGCAGGTTCTAAGTATTAATAAAATCGTTGAAGTTAAAAGTTAATTCTTCTTAGCTTTGTTAAGTAAATTCCGCATACTTAATAGAGTTTGTTCAGTGTTTCTTTGTTAGTAACTTAGGATTTATCCGAGGTTATTAAACCCTTAACAAGCTATATAAATTAGTTTGGTTAGAGTACATCGATCCAACAGGATAAACCGACCCCCCGATGGTTTATATTAATGAGATAAACCGACCCCCCATTTGATTATCAAATCAATAATTCATATCATTCATCATAATAAGAATTACAATCCTAATACCCTATTTATAATTGACTTTACCTGATGCCCTAACTTTCTCACCAAGAAATATAATAAAAGGAAACTAAATAAACCAAATAATTAATAATAATAATATACTTCCGCCCCCAAAAACACCTTGTCCTCAAGGTGTTGCTTCAAAACGTCACATTGAGTAATTCCGGGATCCCATGTTCTTCTTTGATCAGGAACCGATTTCAACCGAACATTAGTCCAAAGATGTCCAAGACAGATCTCACATCCCAACTTCAATGTTATAATCTGCCATATGAACAACTTATGATATTCCGCTTGATTTTTTTTTCAGCAAAGTTCTTTCCAGCAGCAATTTGCTCAACAGATGCAATAGGAACTCGTTCTTGTTAATCTTCCCATCTGGTTCGAGCAACATAAGAGGCTCATCTAAGTCACTGATTAACTTCTGCCATAAATCTTTATTTGCTGCCAAAATTGGCCCCGGAAAATCAGTTTTCTCCATAACCTTCTTTTCCTCACGAGCAGCCAAATCATCGTAGCAAGGTGCTTTTGTGACTGGTTGAGGCATTTTAACAGCCGATATGGGATTCCGAATGAAACACTGAATTAGATCCTTCGGTTCTTCAATATTTTGATTCACTTCTTCACTCCTACGGCTTTGATCCTCTTCCACTTGGTAAGCTTTAATGGCCATTTGTTCCCGTCTCTGCGCAAGTTTTTCTTTGATCTCCCATATATCCATCTCCATACTTTGCTGCACAATTGCCATCCTTAGTTCAGATCTCACGGTCTCCTTATGGACCTTTGTGTAATCCTGCATATTTGCTCGATGCTCTTCCATTATAGCCCGCCATATGTGCGTCATTGATCCAAGAAATCGGGATACAATAGAACAAAAATCTGGATAACAACTGTTTTATGGATGAACAGTACCACAGCTGTGAACAGTACTTTAGATGAACAATGGCTTCTAGTGAACAGTAAATTCGATTTTTTTTTTGAAACCCTAGAATCGAAACAGCTCTGATACCAATCGATACGAACCAGATCGATAATAGGATAAAAAGGAGAAAATAAACAAGATAGATGGTTTATATTGATGGGATAAACTGACCCCCCGATGGTTTATATTAATGAGATAAACCGACCCCCCAATTGATTATCAAATCAATAATTCATATCATTCATCATAATAAGAATTACAATCATAATACCATATTTATAATTGATTTAACCTAATACCCTATTTATAATTGATTTAACCTAATGCCCTAACTTTCTCACAAAGAAATATAATAAAAGGAAACTAAATAAACCAAATAATTAATAATAATAATAACGCAGGATCGTATCAGCTATGTCGTCTCTTTCTGCTTGACTGCCACGTAATATCTTCCCTAAACGTATACTATTACAAATGTTTTTTTATATACTTAAAAATATTAAAGAGAGAAAAAAAAAGAAAAAAAGAAAAAATAATTTAGGGACGATAATCTCGTCCCTATTTGCAAAAGTCATGTCGTCTCTTTTCGCATTTTGCTGGTTGAATTGTTGGTGGCCCAACAAAGTGTTGTCCCAAATTTTCAAAGTGGGTGTCATCCCAGAATTTTTTGTGACAATAATATAATGACTACCAGTTTGGGACGAGATGTCGTACCGTTTTCTCTTTGAGACGACGCTTTTTACATATTTGGTAAGAGATTATCATCCCAAAATGCACGTTTTTTTTGTAGCATTTGTAGTAAGGTCTCAATGGCCGAACACGTACGTTCATGTTGAAACGACCTTCATGCCAATGTAAAATATGCATGCCTCCGTTATTCTATGTTCGATAGTTTTAGCTCCGTCATACGGATTTATCAGGTTAGATTCGTAAATTTGAGACTTATTATCTCAATTTATTATATTATTGAAGTTCAATATCATTATGCGGTCAATTAATTTCAAATGCTCTTGGGTTACACTAAAAGGTTCGAGATTCTCACTTGCATGTTTTTATTTCAGCGAAAACTTTTTAGTTTAGAAAGATACAACAAGATTACGCAAAAGTCAAACAAATATAGGATGGGATAGTACAACGACTCATGGCCGATTCTGAAACACGTTTTTCTTTTTCTTTTTTTAACACAAATATTAAAATGTTCTTTTAACTTTTTTTAATGACAATTTCTGTTGCAACACTAGCAAGAAACTAGCAAACAAGAGATACAAAGGTTACAAATTAAGTGAAACTAGCCGATCGATCTAAGGCTTGTGATCCATTCAAGCCAATATAAACATATGTTTTTACTTCTATATATATCTGAAAGTGTGAAAGTGTTTCTTTAACTAGCAGATTAACAAAACGACCCGTTTAACTTTTAACATATTCAAGCTTACTTTTAAGAAAACTTGATTTTCTTTTGGTCCCAACTTCATTTCAACTAAAAACATATTTTAATAAAATGGCACATGGTTTATTTTTGACACATTACATCAAAACACATTACTTTTCAAAATATCTTGACCTTTAAAATAGGTTACAACGGTATCTTAACATTTACTCGCGACTACAAGCAAACAACGCGAGTAATTCACTTCGTCTTGTAACCGTCATAGGCTCCTTACATTTACTTTGGCATACCTGGAGAACCTACAAAAATGACACAAAAAAAATTAAAAATCATCACCATTAATTACTACTAACACATATGAGTATAAGAAATCCTTCACCGATATATGTATCCTTCGAAAATATGAGATTATAAAATATATATGAGATGAGCATGCACATTGATTACTCATCTGAGTAGTTTATGTTACAGAGTATATCCGTAATTCATCTGAATCATATACTATCATTATTCGATTTTGTAATAAGATGAGCATCATTCCGATAACCCCATGGTGTAAAAATGATTAAATGATAATGACATACATGGACGGTGGCCACAAAAATTTTCCAAGAGCGATAATTAACATCCAAAAATAAAGCTAAAAATAAATTGAAACATGAAATGATCATGCAAAAAAAATTGATTACCCCACCACATGCTTGTTGTTTCATAGAATTGATTGTCAACTGAAGGGTTTCCACCCATTCTAATCCGATCCGTAGTGCTCTCAAATTAGAACCAACAATGACTTTTAGGGTTTTATTGTTTTTATTGTAAATTTTTATGTGAATGACGTTTTTAAAGCAACATCAATCCAAAAAGAAGCCATATATATAACGACATATTGAAGTTACGTCACTGATTATGTTTCTTTGTTGCTTACGCCTTTCTCAAATAAGTGATCTTTGCTCTATTTTTCACAAGTGATATACTATTCATTGGCACAGCGAATCTTTTTTTTGACAATTGATATGCTGTTCACATGATCATGGACTGACTCACATGTATGTCGGGTGTGTCACGGCCTACACCCGATTTTAGGTCACGAAGTGCAAAAAGATTTCAAAACTGTCATTTTTGTGGTATGTGCAACCCTCAAAATTTTTATTATTATTTTCTTTTGCTACTTTTGTTGTTTACGATGTAACTTTAATTAGTCCAACATTTCTTTTGTGCAACACCTCTTAGAAATCCTGAGTCCGTCCCTGCACATGATTATTATACGTTTCGTAATCATATCAAAGTGTAGCATAGAAATATAAATGCATGTATTTTGCATGGATAATTATACGAGACTTAATATGGCTATATATGCATAAAACTTAACCAAGCCAGGTCTTTCAAATATTAGAAAATTGGTTAAATCGTGAATCTGTGTAATGATAAGAAACGAGTAATGTACAATGGATTTATGATGTGATCTTTGTTGATTCTGGCATGAGAAAACATAATAAGAGATAAATTTACTTCTGGGATTTTTCGTTCGGTAAGTGTTTTATTATGAGAAATAACACTAACAAACATGACGTATATAAAGTTTATTCTACCACGAAGCTCTATTGTCTTTGTAAGAGGTAACATTGCACTTTTGGTTTGTATTTGACAGTCTTAGTATATGTAACTACCATTGGGGGTAGCACTATTCTATCACTTCATATCTAATATCCATTATTGCTGAATGCTGAGTTGTATTAAGCTATTAACATCACTTCAAATAAAGAGATTAAAATTAATCTTCTTTGAAAATCTTATACCATTTCATATTATATGCCGAATGAAAAAGATGCAGTGAAATGTCCTTGGACTTCATCTTGTACATTTACTAATTCTGATAGTAGGATTTATGTACTCTATAATCTTTAATTTAGTCTACTGCAAACAACTCTTTAACAAAAAGGCTAAACTCTTTACTTTACAATAAGCAAATGCATTTTCTGTCATTAGAGGTCGAACTGTCGACTGAGGGTTTTGATGGATTTTATTACCAAATGCATAATAATAGATACTTGATTTGCATACAAAGTAGGTATGTTTGAAACCATGTTGAAGATTGAATAATTTGGTGAACAAAAGAGGATAACAATCACCAGAATTGATTGTCAGTTGTCCATGAACCATCTTGATACAATGTATTGAGATGACATCATGTTAAGTATTAATTTGGACATGGTGGGGCTGGGCGGGCAACGTGCTTGCTAAAAGTTTTACAGCATAAAGATTTAAAAGTGAGAACGTACGTTCAGTGTTTAAGAAATATTTTGTTGGACTCTCGATTAATGGTTATATGGAAAGATCAAAGATGGATGATTACACAACTTGTGTTAAAGACTAAAAAACCTCCACTTACCCACATCTGCAAATTCAAGTGTATGTACTTGCAAGGAAGAAAAAGCTACCGAATTAATGTGTTTTCTGATTCTTTTCCTAAGTTATATGAAAGAAATTGTGATTTGCTAAAGACATGGAGAAAAAAATGATACTCTAGGGCATGTAATATAGGAACCTCGTGACCCCAACAAATCTAGTCTATATTGTGATTGTGTTTGAAGCAATATTCTTGGCAGTTGTAACCAAAATAATATAAAAGAACCAGGGGTGTTTTGATGTGGTCTTACCAATTGTTTAATTAATACTTTATTTATTACAGTAAGTTTTTCGTTCACTTGTGTTCATGTGTGAAGACCAATCGGGGACTTGGAAGTTTGGATTTTCCAAAATGTTCAGGATTTTCTATTTCTATGAGGATCGCAATAAATTAGGATCTCTGGTTGTCGTGTTTCATTCTAGAAAGTGTATGTTATTGTTTTCATTCTATTAGTATGATTCTAGTGTTTAATTCACATAATCTGCCTAAAACAAATTCTTCTATATAAGTCTTATCTTTAAAACTTATGTTTTACATTTCGTCTTAGCTTCCTCGACTTAGAGCTCTAGGTGCCAAAACGAGGGGTACCTTCGTCGTCGTGCCACCTCAGCGCCACATCAGCATCCCATTTTTCCACAACTAACCACAACAAACCCCCTCCTTAGGCTAGTAGCAGTGGGAGGGTATACATCGGTTGGGGCAACAAAAATTTTGAGCCACGACCGATCTAACATCGGTTGGCAACCAATGTGGCACATCGGTTGGGACATCGGGCGAAGGAGAAGTTTGTGGACATCGGGTGTTTTGACGCTCGATGTTATAGCATGTATATCCTTTCCCAACGATTGAATTAATACCAAACTTAAAAATTCGACCGTTTGGTTATAAAAAAAAAAAAAAAAAAAAAAAAAAATCAAACCAACTTTACCACTCTATAAATACCAACTTCACCTCACACACATTTCTTAACACACAATTTCAAACACAATTCAACCTCAAAATACTTCTTAACACACGATTTAATATGGCTTGCCGTCTCCCCCATTCAGTTGAAGATATGCAAGTGTACGTTCAAAATCAATGTAATATCGACGATGAGGCTCGGAAACAAGCTATTATAAGCGTCATCGAATTGTTTGACCAGGCGAAAGCCGAGAAGGAACAAATGAGACAAAACTACCAGAGTTGCAACGACATTACTCCTGAAAGAAAAGCTGTGATCGAAATTTTTTTGAAAGATCAAACCCGCAAAGATCGCGAGGTTGCTGACAAGTTGTGGAAAGCTGTTTCGATGATAACGAACAACATCAGCACCAAAATCAATTGGAGCTATCGGGAAAACAAAGACGATGGTGTTGGTGCATCAACTTCGACTACCAACTTCGAGCTACCGGGGGAACCTCTGTTCGAGGGATTTGCCGGTTCTCGTACTCCCTCGTATGACTCTGCATGCGGGGAGCATTCAGATTAGATTTATGATTTAAGTATTCTTGTGTTTATTTGAATTTCGTATTGTAATTTTTTATTTTTTATTTTTTTTTAAATTCGTAGTGTAATTTTTTTTTTTTTTTTTTTTAATTTCGTAATGTAATGTTTTTTTAATTTCGTAATGTAATGTTTTTTTAATTTGAATGAAATTTAAATTTAATGTTAAAAATGTTTGAATTAAAAAAAAATAATAATAATAATAATAATAAAAATAAAAAATCCTCGGGTCGTCGACTGGGGCATCCGGGTTGTCCCAGGTCGCTGGAGAGAGAAAGCTGACGTGGCGCAGGTTGTCCCAGGTCGTCCCAGGTTGCGACTGGGACTAGCCTTACTCATAACAAACCTCAACCTCTTCATTTGGGGCCCACCACTACCACTTTATTTTTTTTATTCAATTTTCATTTCCAAATAAACTAAATAAATTCATTTCATTCAAATTAAAAATACAATACATAAAAAAACAACACTTACTAATAAAAACGATACGAAAAAAAAAAACGACACGGGTAAAAAAAAAATACAACACACGGGTAAAAAGAAACGACACGGGTAAAAAAATAATACAATACTACTCGTCGAGGATTTGATGATATTTCTTGACTAGACGTTCCTGCCTCTTGCGGATGATTTCTGCTTTTACCGGGTCAGGATTGGTACTCGGATCTATCATGAGAAAATCCATCTCGATCTTCTCTTGCAACGTTTTTTCCTTCTCCCGCCTCGCCTCGTAACAAGCCCTTTGAACATCGGCTTTTTGAGCATATATTTCGGATATATGTCCAGAAAAACTACTCGTTTGACTTCCACCGGAGCTTGCAGCGCTTGACGTTGAAGTCGACTTCTGTTTCTTTGCGGCTCGTTTGCATCCATCTCTTTCAGGCCGAGGTCGTCTGTTGGGCCCAAATATATCCTCGAGACATGTAATGTCAATAGGATCTTCGGCATCCCACTTGGGATAATTTTTCAAAACAGCCCAACATTTTTCAAACCCAAACTCCCTCCCACCAAAACGCTGCGTAAAGTTAACTTTGGCATTCGCGAGATGATCATGCTCATTTTCACCACTTCGACGCTGAAGATGTTTGTAAACAGCGTTGAACTTCTGGCAATCACCGTTAATCCTTGTCCATTTACCAGTTATCATATTCTTGCCACGCTGGTTATCAATGGTCTTAGAATTGAACATTTCGAGAATGTCGTTCCAAAAGAACTCCTCAGGACGGTCATTTCCCATATCTCTATCTTGGGAAATTTCTATCCAACACTGCGCAAGTAACATTTCTTCATTCTTGCCCCACTTCCTCCTGTCTGCTTGTGCTACGACTTCAACATCTTCGTCGTCGTCTGCGTCCAAATCTACATCAACTTTTTTTGTCTTCGTCTTTTTGCCCCTGCCTCTCGCCGGTTCACGTGCTTTTGGAACTTTGAATTGTGAACCGGACGGTTGTGATTCCATTTGTGCCAACTGTGGAGGCTGTGACGGGCTAAAAAACTGTGGAGGTTGTGACGGATTAAAAAACTGAGGTGATGGAAATCGGCCGGGGTAATTTGCAAAACCTTGTTGAAACTGATATTGTTGGTTAAGCATTATTTCTTGTGGAGACAGGTTGGAATTGGTCGAGGAGGGGGTAGACGGGGTTTGAAGAACCCCCGTATTGTGGTGGGTTTGAGTTAAGTAGGTTTGTGAAGTATCCTCCGTCATTTGGGTTTTGAGACATTGTGAGCTAATTTTTCTTTGGGTTAAATAAGAATGGAAGATTTTGTGTTTGAAGATGTGTAAAAATGGTGAAGATGAAGATGGTTTATATAGAGGTGGTGGGTTTTAAAAAAAAATATATTTACTTTATATATGTCCGTTTAATAACGGATATATATACGTTATTTGCTTTTGTGTCAGGTGAGCATCTCGTCGTCTCCACTATTTAAAACGCAACGACGAAGCACGGCGTGCTTCCACGGTGTCACAACGAAGCTCGGTGAGGCGATGACCTGAACGACGAAGGGCACGACGAGACCCACACCGGGTGCTCTTCCGCCACCCTGACATATGCAGTTATCATTCAAGTAGTAATTAAATACCTTTGTTTTTCGGCTATCGACATTAATATTCATGCAGTTTAAGTCAAAGAGGAAATTATAATATATTAATTTGGTTTTGTTAACAACCTTTTGGGAGTTGTTTAAGCTAGCCTTCTTTAATTTAAAACATTTCATGGACTTGATATCAATAAATAACTTACTAAAAGGGAATTAATTTGTACACTCTCCTAATTGATTGGGACACTCTAAATTAGAGTGTTTGGACGATTATACCCTTATACCACCTTCACATAGCTTCACTTTGTAAGGGTATTTATGTCCAAACATTATAATTTAGAGTGTCTCAATCAATTGAAAGAGTGTACAAATCACCTCCCTTACTAAAACTCACATGGTTTAATTATATATATACTACATACTACATATAATAGAAAAACAGTCAAAAGTGAAAAGTTGAAAAATTGAATTGTTAAAATTGGTCAAATGAGAGAGAAATGCATAGTATAATTAATACTCTTATTAAAACACCCCATTACTTAAAATTATAATAGTTTATACACATTGTACAACAAATTAAAAGCACATCTGTCAAATTAAAAACAACCAATTAAAACATCCCTTACTAAAAAGTACAATAAAATTTTCGTAACGTACAATTTAAAGAAGCTACAACATAATCCAAAATATAAAATAATTAAACACACTAATTAATGTTATTTTTAAAACACTCTAAAATGAAAATTACATATTATTATACACATTATACAAATCAATAAAACACACAAAACTTCATACAAGCTAACAAGTTGATGTTACATATAGTTTTGAAAACCGGACCGGACCGGACCAACATGTTCAACCGGGGAACCGGTGTCGCCACCGGTTCGGCTAACGAATTAAAGCCATCCGAAAATGAACCAGAGAGGACCCGTTGAAACCGAGACAAACTGGTGAATCAGGTCTCATCGAAATCTATTTCTCCGGTTAATCATCACGTCGAAATGCGTGGGTACCCTGCTATATACTATATAGACTAAAATACACGGTTGGTCCCTAAACTTGGCAGGACTCATCGCGATGGGACAAAACTCGGCCTTTTCATCGCCAGAGGTCCAAACCTTGGCCTTTAAATGACAGATTCGTTCCTTGACCAATAACGGCGTTGTCAACGTTCCGTTATACGCCACAAAAACCCGTAATCATGTTACTGTTGAGGGTACAATAGTCATTTTGTTTTATTTACTGTAGCAGCTGTCTTGTCCAATTTCCCGCCATTATGTACAATATAACAAAACTGTGTACTCATTGCTCATCCCCAAACTTGTTTTGGAAGCCTACCCAGAAAACCCTAATGCAATGTCTATCATCAAATCAAATAATCTGAGTAAGAAAATAACAAACAACCACATTGGATTTACTCTGTGGCGAGTAAGGGAATATCCTTTATATGATGATCGTGAAACGGAGGAAAGAGCTGCAATCAGGAGATATTGTAAGTCTTTTTTGGTTAGAGCCTATTACAATCATATGTTAGTACGACTGATTAAGTTATTCCCCTTTTAGGTAACTTAGCTTAACAATGTTTTTGTATATTTTTTTTACAGCGGGTGAACCTGGATCGTTTAGCATGATGTTCCATTATGAAGGTACATTCAAATACTTTCCAGGTAGGATATATCAAGGAGGTAAGAAATACCTTGTTAATCTTGTGGAAATAAAAGAGGTATCTGTTGATGAAATGGATGCTCTCATGACCCAAATCGGTTATGAGTCTGGACAAACCAATTATTTCTACTTTCTTAAGCCTGGTTGTACATTAGACGACGGTTTGTTTTCTTTGCGTGAAGCTGCTAATGTAGACTTGTTGAAAGATGTTGTCATACAGCATAAGCTGATAGACGTCTATGTTGAAATAGGGAAGACTAGATTAGAACTTTCTAAAATATTCCACAATCAATTAAGATTGTGTTTTGGGAGATGGATGAAGATAGAAGAAAAGTTGCTACTGCGGCTATTCAATCCTGTTGTAGACGGTTGGTGTTAGATGATATAGATAATGAACCTACCCTAGATCGGTTTATCCAACTTACATAATTGCATGTGGACGTCAATGATATTGGTGAATCTAGCAATTTTCCAAACATTGAGCCACTATTTTCCACCTTAGACTGCTCATTTGCTAGCCAACCTGTTCATAACAGTGAGCGTGCTTTAGTAGTTATTGATGAGGACAATGCTATAAAGGAGCTTGATAATGTTGAGGTTAATCTGTTTCGAGTGAGTCAGGGGAAGCACTTAGACAAAGTTGGAACAACACTAGTTGATGTCAATAACAGCTTTGAGGAGCCTGAAAATTTTGAGGTTAATCTGTTTCAATTGACTCAGGAGAAGCATTTACACAAAGCAGGCAGAGCACTAGTTGATGTCAATAACAGGTTTGAGGAGCCTGATGTGGATGTAACTCTGTTTCAATTGACTCAGGATAACATGGAAGAGGATCCTGTTGTTGACGTTACTCTGTTACAAGCGAGTGACACTAGTGACTTAGGCAATGCAGTTGATGATTCAATTGAACCAAATGAAGAGAACACTTGTCATGAGAATGATGCACAACTTGGTATGGTACAAGTAGGTCAGAGTAATGATTTAGGTGAAGAAGGAACAACCAGTAATATAAGTGATGACAGGCAGTTGGTAAATGATTTACCTGTGATGGTTGATGATGTATTTTGCAGTGACCATGTTAGTTTCCAACACGCAGACTTTGCTAATGGCGTCTATACCACTTTTTTCTATGCTAGTCAGGAGTTTGGTACTGCAGGGGAAGTAAAAAACCTAGTAAGAGAGCATTCAATAGAAACTAAGAGGGAGTTGTTTTTTGTGAAGAATGACAAAACAAGAATAAGGGTCAGGTGTAGGGGTTGTGTTCCACTTTCAGGCCCAACTGAAGGTCCTGGACTGGATATAGGCCCATCTAAAAGTCCATTAAGCAGAAGGGGTATATATGCATTGCTTTCTGGCAAAAAGGACCCTTCACAAATACTCTGCCCATGGCTATTGTTTGTCGGCAGGAATGGTGAGACAGGTATCTGGTCAGTCAGAACATATAATGAGCAAGACACTTGTTTGCAATCAAGGGAAGTCAGAGCTTTTGACCTTCGCTATATCTCACAGAAAATTACAGCACAAGTTGAAACAAATCCACAACTTCCTGTCAGGTCTGTGCATAATCAACTTACCAACCAATACGACCTTCAAGTGTCCCTGCAGAAGATTTTAAGGGCCAAAAACCTAGCAATAACAACCATCAGGGGTCAATTCAAGCTACAATTTACCATGTTGAGAGATTATGTTCAAGAGTTGCAGAAGACAAACTCTAATACAACAGTGGTGATGAATGTGGAACGACCTCCAGATGAGTCTCTTCCAACCAGAGAATTCAAGAGACTGTATGTTTGTTTAGGTGTACTGAAGCAAGGATTTAAAGATTGTGGGAGATCGTTGTTGGGGCTGGCTGCTTTTCCAATTCGTGGTCCTTTCAATGGTCAACTGATGACAACGGTGGGAATTGATACCAACAATGGTATATACCCGTTCGCTTATGATTTTGTTGATTCAGATAACATAGGATCATGGACTTGGTTTCTTCATTGTTTATCCGATGATATAGCACTTGGGCCAATTTCAAGCATCACTTTTATTACTGACATGAATAAGGTACTCTCTTACTCTGTTCATGAATTTAAGTCTCATTGTTTTGAAATTGACAGTAAACATATTTGATTTTGTGCATGATATAAGTAGAGCTTTAGCAGAAGTTTTTCAAAGTGCAGAACACATATTCTGTATTAGAAGCATTAATGAGAAAATGAAACTGCAATGGAAAGGTAGGGCCTACAAAGACCATCTGTGGAAATGTGCAACAGCCTCAACTGTTGTACAGTTTCTGAAAGCTATGGCTGATCTCAAGAAACTTAATCAACCAGCCCATGATTGGTTAAGTAAGATACCACCGATCCATTGGTCAAGGTCACATTTTTCATGTAAGTGATCTATCTGTTTCACTTACTTTGTATTTGTAAATGCAATATAAACAGTTATAATTAATACATGTTTATTACTTGTCGTCTTTAGGGAGAGCTACTTCTGATGTGTTACTTAATAACATGTGTCAGGTGTTTCATGAGAAAATAAGTGAGGGGTTAAGCAAACCAATTATTACAGCCTTAGAATACATCAGGGAATACTGTATGAAGAGGATAATGCATGTTCTTATGGTGATTGAGAAGAGTGATGGGCCACTAACACCAACTGCACAACACATGCTAGAGGCTATTAAGAAAGAGGCTGTTAAGTATAATGTTTTATGGAATGGGGGATCTAAGTTTCAGGTTAGTGGATCATGGGGTGACCAATGTGTAGTTAATGTTGTACACAAGTCTTGTACTTGCAGAAGGTGGGAGATAACATGTTTACCATGTAAACATGCTGTTGCTACCAATTGGAATATGGCTTTAAATGGCCAACAAGTAGGAGCTGTAGAAACATGGGTTCATCCTTGTTACTATCTTCTCACTTGGGAGGCTACCTACAAACACCATGTCCAGCCTATAACTAGCAGTGTACATTGGGAAAAATCAACTATGCCAACAACAATTGTTCCACCGAAATCCGAAACAAACCCGCCTACCGCAAGAGGTAGAAAAAGAGTTAGGATAGCTCCTGAAACTGAAGAGATTGTGAAGGATGGTAAGCTGTCAAGGGCTTGGAAGAGTGTTAAGTGTAGTATTTGTGGCATTGCTAGACACAGCAAGGTAACATGCCTAGGGTATGCTGGAGCTGAAAGTAGTGGAACTGCCAATAAGGGAAATGTCAAACAGGTGCCTACTAAAGCTGCAGGAAAAAAGAAACATCCTAAAGGTAAAAAGGTATCAGCAGATAAAGAAGCTGAAGGTACAAGTGTTGTTGTTGAAAGCCAAGTTAGTGCAGTTCAAGGAAGTGGTGTTCAATCTAAAAATCAAGAGCCAGCAACTGAAGATCCCATCATACATGATGCATCCCTGTCACAATCCCAGCAACATCAAGATGAAGCAATTTCCGATCCTAGCATGCATGAGCAAGCCCAATGTCAATCCCAGCAACATGATCAATCCCAGTCTGATTCTCAGATGCAGTCAACTGATGTTCAAGCAGTTTCTGCTTTAACCCAGCCTGCTACACGAAGAATGACTAGGCAGCAGGCTGCACTGGAAAGAATGATGGCCTCACCATAGGTCAAATCTGTTATGCTAATTATCTAGACGATGTTTCATCTAGGTTATTTCCTATGGACAAGTTATGTACTCTAAAAACATATGTGTGTGTGTCTAACTATAGTTCTCATGCTTTGAAAAATATGCAATTTTATGCAGTTGGAATTATATCCATCTGCATTAACTATGGAACCATGTCATTATTGTGTATTTTTTTAGATTGACTACACTTGATGTGTGAATAATTTGCATCAAAAGTAACCAAAGCTAAATAGAACCTCATAAGAATGTTGATATTTAAAAGTCAACCCTAAACAAATTGCTAACCATCTGCATACCCATAAGGCATTGAAAATCAGAAACAAACCAAACTGAATACTTCATAACAAGGTTACTACAATTCAAGATACAGAACATTAACCAACTAGCCTCATTACATAAAAGGTTAAAAAGTTATCCCAATGCATAAACAATGAAGAACAACATCCAACTTAGCACCAGGTAAATCTTCCACTTCCACACATCACCTTGAGCAACTACGAATCTTGCCTCAAGCTCATTTCTCCCCCTCAAAAGGCCTGGTATGATCATTCTTAAACGAGCACAGATTTCAGGATCATACAATCTTATCCACCGACAAGAAGACCCCTATTGATGATTATGACAAGTCATTAAACAACCACCATTGTTACAACCTTACACAAGAAATATTAAGACGCACTTACTTGAACATGACAACCAAAGAATCGACGCCCTGGGTTGGCAGAGGTCCACGAAGTGCGAATAATAGCTTGCTTACCACACCAGCAACGTATCATCTTGAAACGATTATCGTTTTGTAGAAGACCGGTTTTGAAGGATAGTTTAGGGATGGGTGATACAATACCCTAAACTTAAGACTATAACAAACACACTGTTATTATAAATACAAAATAAAATTTATAAAGTATAATTAATTACAAGTACTTGCCACGTGACAGTGCACAATATACATTTGTTACTAAGAATTTAAAATAAGTCACATTTGATGATGATTCACGTGCATGGTCAAGGGTCATATACATTTTCTCAAATTCCGAAGATAACTGCTAATCTCTCCAAATCCCTTTTATTGCGACGAGTTGGTTGAGAGATAGTACTCATATAACACCTTAACCTCATATTCTATATACTGCTCATAAATCTCGAAAGCAAATCATAAACAAGTAAACCACAAAATTCGTCTACACAAATTAGGTGTGTTGGAGATCGACTAGCGTAATCTAAGTTTGGGGTTCACGTCGGCATTAATTTTCTTCGGTCCGCGTACATCTCCCATGTTTTAGTTTTGGTTGTTCTAGTTCGAGGTTCGTTCGGGGTTGTGGTTCGTGTTTTGGCACAGTTCGAGTTTGTGTGGGACTAAGGTATTGGTTTTCGATCGCTGGTCGTTTTCGAGTTCGTGCTTGGGTTTGAGTCCGGCCAGATTACATCCGAGTTGGTGTTCGTACTCGTGTCCCATTCCTATCTATTCTCGCTGGCTGGTAGGTAATTACTCTTCAGCCATAATATTGATCAAAGTTATTTATAATTATAATAACTTCGTTTTGAATGAACAACGGTAATGAAATAAACATGAAAATGAGATCAAGTAACGTTTGATATGTCTAATAATATTGTTTCATTTGATTATTCTTTATCAGTTGGCATGGAGAAAATTAAATAACATAGTCAAAATCTAGAAGTTAAAATAAATCATTTGGAACAGAGATTGAGTACGAGCGACTAAATATTACGATCTTCATGGTTTCTAATTTGATATATATTTACATAATTTAGTCCCTATATTATATGGGTTATTTAAAAGAAAATCTTGCATGAAACTTTGCATGAAGTTACATATATAAATGGCCAAACTACTATTAATATATATGTATGTATTAAAAAAAATGAAAGGTAAGTCATAGTGATATCAACGTCTAAAGTTGCTCATTAACAGTAACTAATAAATTTTTATTAGTTAACTTATAACTTGACAATGCAAAATTTTAGTAAATAATAAGTATTCATATAAATCTAAAGCATACATAATAAGCCGAATTGAAGCTATAATTAATAATTAAATAGGTTTCTAAATAATGGTATGTTCCCTGTTTTGTGTAGATTATTTTGAAAGGGCAAGTAAGTTGGTCAGTTGGCTATAGTGATGGCATGCATGATAATATATTATGACATTTACTGTACGCAAGTACTACACTTTCAACTATATAATAATAAGAACATTAACAAATCAAAGTAATGTACGAAACATAATAATCAGTTATATATAATTAAATAATATATAGTTTCGTAATTCATGTAGATATACTCTGAAGCGGAAATAAGTCGATTTGATTTGCATCAAGTAAGCGTTGATTCATTGAGGTACAAATATTCTTTCTCTTTTTAGTAGGGATATCTTTGTACATTCTGATCCTTTGATATGATCCTTTTCTATGATTCCCCTATGATGATCCTTTGTTTGCTTTCTGAATTGATTCGTATGCTATGATTCTTCGATATGATTCGTTCCATTTTGACTTCGGTATGATGTGTTATGATATGATTCAGTGGATATGATTTGTACGCTTATGATTCGGTATGATTTGGATATTATTATGATTTGTATGTTCTGCCCCTTTTGTTACGAGCCAACTAGTCATGGAGGTACCATGACCATGTCATTGATGGCACCAATGGCATGACACTATCTGAGGCGGTGTGATTAGTCCCCGGCGTCCCCATTATGATTTGATATGATATGATTTGTGATTTGTGGCGCCTTATTTGCATATGTATACCTGTCTAGCTAACGGGGTACATATTGCCTTATGTACGGGGGGCGTATGGATGCATCCTAGGCTTATGATTTGATACGATATGATTTGATATGATTTGTATGGATTTGGCGATTGGGTTGTGCGTGCCTTGCACCCCCTTTTGCACTTTGGTACTTGTGAGGTCTCCCCTCCCTGGACCCTTTTGTAAGTAGTGTCCTTCATGTGGCATGCTGGACGCATAGGATTACTTGCTCGTGGGCATCTTTCATTTGTGATTCATTATACTTCATTGGATTATGTATTCATATGTTCGTTGTGTTCTTCATGTGGCATGTTGAACACCTTTTGTCTTTGGTATTTCATTATGTTCTCATCTTGACCTGATCCTTTTGCTTATGACTTGTCATTCACTTAGATTTGTTAGATTTTGATCATTTGATACGTATGCCTTCATTCAGTTACTCGTTTGACCTTTTGTTCATTCAGAATCCTTATCTAGTCCATCCAACAACTATGTGGTGTTATTGTTATTTGATTTTATGATGCTTTCATTCCATACATTATGAATACCAAACTCCTGTTATCAGACTTTTACTTCATATATTTATAATGCTATGATATGATTATGTGATTCTCTTGTTTATTATGTTAATGTATGACTACGTGATTTTCCTATTCTCCATGCTGATATGTGATTATCTGAATTACCTGTTGCCATGCTAGTATGAAATTATCCGGTTACCATGTTAAGATGTGCTTATGTGATTTGTCTAGATGCCATGCTTGTATGTAAATCTGTGACTTAGCGGCTTTTGGTGATGTCCTTATATAATTACTTCTTAAGTTATAATTATCATTTAAGGTACTATATGCTAATTATTATCTGCCATGATTACATTTACGCACATGATTCCTTGTTGACAGAGATTGATTTGACTTATGTGTGTACCTATTGAACTGTTTAGTTGCCATGTTATAATCTTGCTTAGTATTACTACTGATGATGCTACTTGGTATGATGACCGTACAGCTTGTTGTTGTTATTTATCTGTCTGGAGTAATTGCCATACTTGAGCTATATTCTGTGGTTTCTTGCCTGCTTATAGAGTATAGTTTAGCTATATGTATTTGATTTGCTGCCCTGTTTGTTTTGCCATATCATGTTGTTAGTTGTTCCGCTGCTTGATATACTCTTACAATATTTGGTTACATGTTTATCTATGATGTTGCTTTTCATCTTTTATGTGATTCTTTGGATGCTTGAATAGTTGTATGTGCTTGTGTGTATTCGTAGATGTACTATTTGCTATGGGGTTTCTTTGAATATATTTTTGGTGGATATATGTTATGATGTTTTTTGCAGGTTTCTCATTGACTCATTCATTTCCGTTCATTCGTTACGATTTCGTTATTACATTTTGATTTGTTTCGTACCTTTGTTATATTTAGCTTTTGATTTATGTTATATCTGTTCACTGAGCTTTGTAAGCTCAGCCGCCTTTTCTTTTTCTATGGCGGCAGGTTCTAGTAGGGTTATGGGCAAGAGTGAGAGTTGGAACTTAGAAGACCTACCCTATTTTAATGTTTCACTTAATTATGGATTTATGTTTCAGATTTGTATTTCTATTTTGGATTTGTGGTTGTTTTATCATTTTGTAGTTATGATGTTCATGACTTTATTTTATTTGTATGATAAGACTTCCGCTTGCGTTATTATATGCTTTGTATGACACCATAATGTGGCATTATATAACAACCCGTAAAATTTCGGATTATTATAATAATATTTATTATGCTAGAAAATTCAAAACAATTATTTTCGACAAAATGCCAATGTCTAAAATTTAAAACGAGAGGTCATTTCGTTTCCTTAAAAACCCGACACCGCACACACGGTACTTGTCCACTAAGTATCTGTGAAATTTATTATTTGTCCAAGTTAATGTGTAAGCATACATAGGCTTAATCCATTGTTCTAAAAAGTTATTCCGCATACTGCAGTGCAGTAGCATACAAGACTAAAAATAAATACTAAGATAAGAGAAAAATACACTTTTTTATCAATCAGCAATAATTTACGAAAGAAAACAAAAGGTTATCTCGTGAATTTAGGGAGCCACGGCACCGCACGCAGACCGACACCAAATTAATAACGGCAAACAATTATAATCAAATTTCAACGTAATAAGAATGTCATATTATTACGGTTAAGAAATCGTTTCCAAAAATATAATTTCTATATCTTTCGGATACCGGGAAGGTACGTTTACTCGAGGATTCAACAAAACACGGGGTACAGTTATACAATATTAACAGTAAAAATACTACCTCACTTATATATCTAGCCGCCCATTGTATTACTGTTCTTCTTCTCCCTTTTTTAGCTTCTTCCAAAACTAAGAATCCAAAAAGAAGCTTGCTCCCCTTCCTATTCAGTCACCATGATCCCTCACCACATATTGCAGCCACATAATCTACCCTAGGCTACCACAAGGAGACACTAGCGCGGCTGAGATAGGACAAGAGCAAGAAAAGGGTATCACCCTAAGCACTAGGCCAAGAAAGCTAGGAGGCTCCCTTTCCTCTCCTTCATCTATACAAGGGTCAAGTTTCTCAAGAGTTTTCATCCACTTTCTATCAAATCCGAAAACTAGGGTTCCAAGAATCAAAGGGGTTTTCAAAATTGATAGAGGGGTTTTGTAGTTGAGGGCATAAGGAAGCTACTCCAGAAGTTAATTGTTCCAAATCACCTCGAGTCTTCTCCAATTTGGTTTCTTTGTGTTCGGTTCTTCTTCCATTCGAGCTACCACCATCTTTTTTGTAAGGATTATTATCAAATCTTAATGTCTAATTAATTTGGTCTTGGTATTTATTCTTTCATTCGAATGGGTATGAAACAAAGTGAATTGAAAAGAGAATTTTGTTTTATTAATTATGTTGTTGTTGATTGTTGGCTGCTAAGAGTAAAAAGAAAAAAAAAAAAAAAAAAAAAGAAACACAAGACACTATTCATTTAGCAATCGGTTTAATAAGGTTTCGGCTTATCTGTTGTTGTCCTTTTGGCGTATTTCGAAAATCTGCTTATTAGCTTGTCATTAGTGTCGGCTTAATCTTTGCGTAGTTAAAAGCGTATATGTTCACTTTAAAATCTTGTGTAAAAAGTTAGTCGCGCCATAGGAATCTCCAGGTTCATTCCTGTCAACTTCAACAAATTTTGGTTACGGTTATGTCGTAGGAGCAATTAGAAACTCCATGTAGCTTTCGGTTATGTTAAAGGATGAGAATGTGCAAACTCCTACTCGATCAATAGGCCCCAAGCCTTATACTAGAGGTGTGATTGGTTCGCATCATGTCTCCGGGGCCAAGTGTGACTAATAGCGTAAAACTTGGTCACTCAAGCTCGAAAGTGAGCATTGAGTTCATTGTATCTTTGCGTGACCTATAGGTTACAAGGCAAAAATTTGAAGCATTGTTCTACTCTTTCATTACTCCTCCTTGCTACACTACTAAAAACTTTGAGCCACAAGCCATGAATTCTGTAAGTCCAAACCATGTTGGTTTATCTCGAGTCAAAGACACCCACGAAGGGTGTTAACTGCTAACGACAACACGATACCACAAGGGTGGTTGTGTGAGTCGAACATGTATCCGTTTTACTTGATCTCCAGGTCTAGGACTCGCGCATGAGAATACGTTGTTTTGGAGTCTTCGCGTCAAAACTTACTCATGAAAGGCCGTGAATGCAAAGGACCCTGTGTAGAAATAAATTCCATTTCAGACTATGTGTCCTACGGTTCGTGCTTGTTTACATTAAAACGTTGAAGAATAAAAGACTAGTTTATATGAGTACATTTCATCTGTTCTGGGCCACAGCCCGTTTCAAATCCAAAAGGGTGGTTGTTTGTTCAATTGATGGGCCAAAGCCCACATAACTCATGGGGTGTGTGCTATTTGCTAGACTTGAACTATTCCGCGACAAAATCCCTGATCCCACCCGACTCGTAAGATCGTGACGTAACTCCTTCACGCATTGCAAATCGACATAACTAGTTCTACATGAATAGCGGTCTTTTAACGCGACACACCTCGACCATAATATTTTATGTCGCCAAGACTATAAAAGTCAAGTCCGGACAAATCAATAGAAACAATAAAACTTAAGCAAACAAAAACATGTTGTTCACTAATATGAGTTTTACTTATAAAATTAACTGATTTTTATTAACTAAACTTTATATTTTTGTACCACAACACAAGACCAGTGAAAATATAAGCCTTAGTCATCAACTACAAATTAAAATTCGATTGTTTAATTTTAGTAAAATCATTTTAAAACTTTGACATATAGTCACTTCGATCGAATAAAAACAAATATCCGGGTCATGCTCAACTTTTGTCAAAATATATTCAACTATTATGTTTTTATCAAACTTATTTTTATAGTAATCATAAGTTGTATTCATAACTTACACCCATTTAGTTAAAGCTAATACTTAAAATTTTTTTAAATACTTTATTATATATGAAGATATACATGCATATGCATATAGTGAATGTATACCCTTGGTTATAATATTTCATAATCCGCTAACGTCTAATATCACATTAAATTATATTTCGTACATCGTCATTCAGTTATCAACAAACCGAAGTCTTGTTCATCCTTGATATCTTTTCTGCGTGTACTCTTCCAAGTATTATCATTTGGTCATCATTAAACCAAAGTCATAATTCCTTCTTCAAGATTTCCTTTCATGTCATACCCTCATAAGCCGAGATCCATCCAAATCTTTGTAAATTGTTCTAAGATAAATGATGCCACAACAACAACAACAACAACAACAAAAACATTTAAAAACTTATAAAAGTTAGTTAAACTTTATCGAGTCTTAAACATAAAGACTAAATATGCCGTATTAATTAGGTTGCGTGTCGGAGCCGTGCACTATCACTCCTTGATCTAATTCCCTTTAGACTTCATATTGCACATTGCCAAGGTGAGTTTCATAGCCCCTACTTTTAAACTGTTTTATACTTGTTTTGGGGGAAAATACATGCTCATTTTACTTAAATCATTTTACTTGTGCATTCCATGCATACTATGCTTTTACATGTTTAAAGTTTTCATCATACATAGATGTTTTATAGAGCATACCAAAATGTTTGACCTAGAATATTACGCAGCTTAGCCTAAGTCCTTAAATCCCAAATTGCCCTCTTCATGAACCGTCAATTCCTGCTGGGAAGCGCGAATGTTATAAATAGATCTATTGAGGGTGACACCTCTGTTCGGTTGACCCCGCTTGGGTCAAGGCGAAACATATAACATGTCGGGACCGAGTGTATTGGGATAAACACTCGCCATGGGCTCTGTATTTGTATGAATTCTTTGTGCATACAAGAACTGTCGTAGTTTCGGTTGCATGAACTTAGTGCTAGCGTAATAGATTCAATATATGACATTATATTCGTTGTAATGTACATATACCCTACTTATGGTCCACAAATGAAATCTCTTTTATGAAATCCTTTTATGAATTGAAATCATAAACTTTATGACATTATGCAAGAAGTAATGATCATCAAGAACCAAATTTGAAACAATGTACTGAAGTTCCTTTTTGAATAACTCTATGAACTCACTAGCGTAAGCTGACCCCTTTTAGCATGTATCTTCAGGTTTTGAAGTGATAGCTTATCTTTGGAGGCGCAAGGCAAAGGCATGGCATGGTCATAGATGACTCTGATTTATGTATTGGGACCACTTGTTTATAATGGGCCATTTTTCGCACTAATCAATAATGTAAACATTGTTTTTAAGAATGAATAAAAGTTTATTTATGAAAAACCAATTGTTCTATGCTTATGTTGTGATACCAATTTAGTAACACCCCAATACACGTATGCTTCCGCTGAGTCATTTTTGGGGGTGTTACAGATTGGCATCAGAGCCTAGGTTATAGAGAACTGGGTATATTTTTAAAACCTAGACTATAACCACTTTTACAAAAACTAAAACCTATGACCGACACGTGCCTGCCTGCCAAGCCGATGCCTCACTTATGATCCTGTTGAGATCATACTTGATAAGATACATGTTTTATCACTGCTCACCTAATTTCATTATAGGTTACAACTATCTTCCCTATACGTATACTTACGTATCACAGCACTACACCTTTCCCTCACATAACAAGAATAATTCTTCAAATCCTTCAAGACAACCTTTAAAAGTATTGTGACATATTACTAGCGTAACTAAGCTAAGTATTTCAAAATTCATTGAACTTCGGGTGAATATAGACTGATCACCTACATTCAACCAGGGACAGTGGGACATAGCCTGATCACCTATGTCCGACTCAGAGGTGAATTTTGTAGTACTTAGGATAGTTATAATAGCTTTATGTCCAGAGAGAAGATGATAATATTTTGATAAACATGTAACATTTCAATAAACCACACATTGACGGTTACCCTGAAACCACACACTGGCGTCACACTATCCTTTAAACACAAGCCACTCATCGGCATACCCTAATCACAAGCCACTCATCGGCATATCCTAATCATAAACCACTCACTGGCATTCCCTAAA
The DNA here is from genome assembly GCA_019973895.1 of Chrysanthemum seticuspe. Taxonomy (NCBI): domain Eukaryota; kingdom Viridiplantae; phylum Streptophyta; class Magnoliopsida; order Asterales; family Asteraceae; genus Chrysanthemum; species Chrysanthemum seticuspe. The sequence continues at coordinate 207,763,749 of BPTQ01000004.1, forward strand.
CATAAGTCACTCACTGACATCCCTAATCACAAGTCACTCACTGACACTCATTAATCACAAGCCACTCATCGGCATGCCCTAATCACAAGCCACTCATCGGCATACCCTAATCACAAGCCACTCACCGGCATATCTTAAAACACTCACTGACATCCCTTAATCACAAGTCACTCACTGACAAGCCACTCATCGGCATGCCCTAATCACAAGCCACTCACCGGCATATCTTAGTCATAAAACACTCACTGGCATCACAATATTTCTTAATCATAAGCCACTCACTGGCATCATACTACTTTTTAATCATAAACTTTATAATTCCATATCACAATCGGGTCATGTTATAGTCACTCCTACCACACACCTTACACTCCGTGGACAATCAAACCATTCTAGGAGCAACCTTTCAATAACACCTATAAGAAAATACAATAAACCTTTGGCAAAATCTAGAAGGGCATGATAAAGGACCTGTCATCCTACAGAAACTTGAAAACTTTACGCCCTACATTGAAAATTAAAAACCTAGAAGCTCCACATACCTTTTAAGAATAACCGTGCCTACCTTGTCACTCTCCTACAAACAAAAGAGTTGTCATACAAACTATTTCCGATTATCCCTCAAACCATTATAACCAAAATACTTCATGAATCACTTCATGAATCAATCTACAAACCAAATTACCACCTTACCATTTCACCATAATATAAACTACCTTACCAAAATAAAGTGTTTCCTTAACACCTTGAAAAATATTCAAGAATCACTCTGTTAATCGCTTACTTTCTCGAAAAATGTTTTAAAGTTAATACCTCATAAACAGAAATGACCAATGTTTCCCTTGGTAACTAAGCCTAACCTAGGGACGTATTCCACACCGCCGCCTAAAAACATAGATAACCATGAGGGTCATCAACTATTAAATCCCTAACCTTACCAACTTAGACGACTAAACCCTACCCGTGGCTATGGGTAAATCATATCCTGCTACGTATCCTTGCTACAATATATTTTCCAAATCTGAGGATTCCCCTTTAGAATCCAATAATAATACTTTCCAAAATCCCTCGTTAAAATGAGACAAAATGCTGAAACACTAAAAGTTTCGCAAAATTTCCCTATACACCCCATAATTTAGAACCGGTTTTACAATCTTTTAAAAATGTGTCATTTTTACATCTCATCGATTTTGAAATATGATCTTAGTCAAACTTGTGCAAACATTTAGAGAAATTCGAAAACAAATGTTTCTTCACCCTTTAAAGAAGAAAGCACACAAACCCATATCAAACCTTAAGAATCAACCCGTACACTTTAGAACCATTAAACACCAAAAAAGGGTACGTTTTGATAAAACCATGAGAAGTTAGAGGTGTCCACACTAACAAAATAGTGAAACCTCATAACATCAAAATTTGAACTTTCATCTAATGAACCTACCCCAGACAATCATGGTTCCTCAGATAGAGGATGTGCTGCTTGTATAACACCTAGGTACCCATACCCAAAGAGGGAAACCCTAGGACAACCGAGGAAAACTCAAAACTTATTTCAAATACCATTACCTCGTTCCCGACACCCTATCGGGTAACGAAAACTGAGATCCGGGACGGATCTCCTGTAAGGTGGGTAGACTATAACAACCCGTAAAATTTCGGATTATTATAATAATATTTATTATGCTAGAAAATTCAAAACAATTATTTTCGACAAAATGCCAATGTCTAAAATTTAAAACGAGAGGTCATTTCGTTTCCTTAAAAACCCGACACCGCACACACGGTACTTGTCCACTAAGTATCTGTGAAATTTATTATTTGTCCAAGTTAATGTGTAAGCATACATAGGCTTAATCCATTGTTCTAAAAAGTTATTCCGCATACTGCAGTGCAGTAGCATACAAGACTAAAAATAAATACTAAGATAAGAGAAAAATACACTTTTTTATCCATCAGTAATAATTTACGAAAGAAAACAAAATGTTATCTCGTGAATTTAGGGAGCCACGGCACCGCACGCAGACCGACACCAAATTAATAACGGCAAACAATTATAATCAAATTTCAACGTAATAAGAATGTCATATTATTACGGTTAAGAAATCATTTCCAAAAATATAATTTCTATATCTTTCGGATACCGGGAAGGTACGTTTACTCGAGGATTCAACAAAACACGGGGTACAGTTATACAATATTAACAGTAAAAATACTACCTCACTTATATATCTAGCCGCCCATTGTATTACTGTTCTTCTTCTCCTTCCTTTTTTAGCTTCTTCCAAAACTAAGAATCCAAAAAGAAGCTTGCTCCCCTTCCTCTTCAGTCACCATGATCCCTCACCACATATTGCAGCCACATAATCTACCCTAGGCTACCACAAGGAGACACTAGCGCGGCTGAGATAGGACAAGAGCAAGAAAAGGGTATCACCCTAAGCACTAGGCCAAGAAAGCTAGGAGGCTCCCTTTCCTCTCCTTCATCTATACAAGGGTCAAGTTTCTCAAGAGTTTTCATCCACTTTCTATCAAATCCGAAAACTAGGGTTCCAAGAATCAAAGGGGTTTTCAAAATTGATAGAGGGGTTTTGTAGTTGAGGGCATAAGGAAGCTACTCCAGAAGTTAATTGTTCCAAATCACCTCGAGTCTTCTCCAATTTGGTTTCTTTGTGTTCGGTTCTTCTTCCATTCGAGTTACCACCATCTTTTTTGTAAGGATTATTATCAAATCTTAATGTCTAATTTATTTGGTCTTGGTATTTATTCTTTCATTCGAATGGGTATGAAACAAAGTGAATTGAAAAGAGAATTTTGTTTTATTAATTATGTTGTTGTTGATTGTTGGCTTCTAAGAGTAAAAAGAAAAAAAAAAAAAAAAAAAAGAAACACAAGACACTACTCATTTAGCAATCGGTTTAATAAGGTTTCGGCTTATCTGTTGTTGTCCTTTTGGCGTATTTCGAAAATCTGCTTATTAGCTTGTCATTAGTGTCGGCTTAATCTTTGCGTAGTTAAAAGCGTATATGTTCACTTTAAAATCTTGTGTTAAAAGTTAGTCGCGCCATAGGAATCTCCAGGTTCATTCCTGTCAACTTCAACAAATTTTGGTTACGGTTATGTCGTAGGAGCAATTAGAAACTCCATGTAGCTTTCGGTTATGTTAAAGGATGAGAATGTGCAAACTCCTACTCGATCAATAGGCCCCAAGCCTTATACTAGAGGTGTGATTGGTTCGCATCATGTCTCCGGGGCCAAGTGTGACTAATAGCGTAAAACTTGGTCACTCAAGCTCGACAGTGAGCATTGAGTTCATTGTATCTTTGCGTGACCTATAGGTTACAAGGCAAAAATTTGAAGCATTGTTCTACTCTTTCATTACTCCTCCTTGCTACACTACTAAAAACTTTGAGCCACAAGCCATGAATTCTGTAAGTCCAAACCATGTTGGTTTATCTCGAGTCAAAGACACCCACGAAGGGTGTTAACTGCTAACGACAACACGATACCACAAGGGTGGTTGTGTGAGTCGAACATGTATCCGTTTTACTTGATCTCCAGGTCTAGGACTCGCGCATGAGAATACGTTGTTTTGGAGTCTTCGCGTCAAAACTTACTCATGAAAGGCCGTGAATGCAAAGGACCCTGTGTAGAAATAAATTCCATTTCAGACTATGTGTCCTACGGTTCGTGCTTGTTTACATTAAAACGTTGAAGAATAAAAGACTAGTTTATATGTGTACATTTCATCTGTTCTGGGCCACAGCCCGTTTCAAATCCAAAAGGGTGGTTGTTTGTTCAATTGATGGGCCAAAGCCCACATAACTCATGGGGTGTGTGCTATTTGCTAGACTTGAACTATTCCGCGACAAAATCCCTGATCCCACCCGACTCGTAAGATCGTGACGTAACTCCTTCACGCATTGCAAATCGACATAACTAGTTCTACATGAATAGCGGTCTTTTAACGCGACACACCTCGACCATAATATTTTATGTCGCCAAGACTATAAAAGTCAAGTCCGGACAAATCAATAGAAACAATAAAACTTAAGCAAACAAAAACATGTTGTTCACTAATATGAGTTTTACTTATAAAATTAACTGATTTTTATTAACTAAACTTTATATTTTTGTACCACAACACAAGACCAGTGAAAATATAAGCCTTAGTCATCAACTACAAATTAAAATTCGATTGTTTAATTTTAGTAAAATCATTTTAAAAATTTGACATATAGTCACTTCGATCGAATAAAAACAAATATCCGGGTCATGCTCAACTTTTGTCAAAATATATTCAACTATTATGTTTTTATCAAACTTATTTTTATAGTAATCATAAGTTGTATTCATAACTTACACCCATTTAGTTAAAGCTAATACTTAAAATTTTTTTAAATACTTTATTATATATGAAGATATACATGCATATGCATATAGTGAATGTATACCCTTGGTTATAATATTTCATAATCCGCTAACGTCTAATATCACATTAAATTATATTTCGTACATCGTCATTCAGTTATCAACAAACCGAAGTCTTGTTCATCCTTGATATCTTTTCTGCGTGTACTCTTCCAAGTATTATCATTTGGTCATCATTAAACCAAAGTCATAATTCCTTCTTCAAGATTTCCTTTCATGTCATACCCTCATAAGCCGAGATCCATCCAAATCTTTGTAAATTGTTCTAAGATAAATGATGCCACAACAACAACAACAACAACAACAACAAAAACATTTAAAAACTTATAAAAGTTAGTTAAACTTTATCGAGTCTTAAACATAAAGACTAAATATGCCGTATTAATTAGGTTGCGTGTCGGAGCCGTGCACTATCACTCCTTGATCTAATTCCCTTTAGACTTCATATTGCACATTGCCAAGGTGAGTTTCATAGCCCCTACTTTTAAACTGTTTTATACTTGTTTTGGGGGAAGATACATGCTCATTTTACTTAAATCATTTTACTTGTGCATTCCATGCATACTATGCTTTTACATGTTTAAAGTTTTCATCATACATAGATGTTTTATAGAGCATACCAAAATGTTTGACCTAGAATATTACGCAGCTTAGCCTAAGTCCTTAAATCCCAAATTGCCCTCTTCATGAACCGTCAATTCCTGCTGGGAAGCGCGAATGTTATAAATAGATCTATTGAGGGTGACACCTCTGTTCGGTTGACCCCGCTTGGGTTAAGGCGAAACATATAACATGTCGGGACCGAGTGTATTGGGATAAACACTCGCCATGGGCTCTGTATTTGTATGACTTCTTTGTGCATACAAGAACTGTCGTAGTTTCGGTTGCATGAACTTAGTGCTAGCGTAATAGATTCAATATATGACATTATATTCGTTGTAATGTACATATACCCTACTTATGGTCCACAAATGAAATCTCTTTTATGAAATCCTTTTATGAATTGAAATCATAAACTTTATGACATTATGCAAGAAGTAATGATCATCAAGAACCAAATTTGAAACAATGTACTGAAGTTCCTTTTTGAATAACTCTATGAACTCACCAGCGTAAGCTGACCCCTTTTAGCATGTATCTTCAGGTTTTGAAGTGATAGCTTATCTTTGGAGGCGCAAGGCAAAGGCATGGCATGGTCATAGACGACTCTGATTTATGTATTGGGACCACTTGTTTATAATGGGCCATTTTTCGCACTAATCAATAATGTAAACATTGTTTTTAAGAATGAATAAAAGTTTATTTATGAAAAACCAATTGTTCTATGCTTATGTTGTGATACCAATTTAGTAGCACCCCAATACACGTATGCTTCCGCTGAGTCATTTTTGGGGGTGTTACACATTATGACCCGTATCGGGTTGGGGTGTTACAGGTGATAAATGTAGACCAAACCGTGTTACACACATATACAATCTACAGACACTGTACAACGGTTTTTATTTAGTACGCTATAGTGAAAGACGGTTTTGCCCTCACCAACATAACGTTGACAACGAAATTATTGGTCAAGGGACGAATCTGGAATTTAAAGGCCAAGGTTTGGACCTCTGGCGATGAAAAGGCCGAGTTTTGTCCCATCGCGATGCGTCCTGCCAAGTTTAGGGACCAACCGTGTATTTTAGTCTACTATATATAAAGGAAAAACCAAAAAGTAACTAAAGTAGAAATGTTGAAGACATATATTTCAAAAGAAAACTATTAACACACATCGAAAACCAGGTTGACCCGGGACGCTTCAAACCCGGTTTAATTTGACTTGTTTTCGACCCAACCTGTCGGGTTAACTCGATTTAAATCGACATGTTTTTTGACCGAAGCGGTTCAACCGGTTGAACTACCCGGGTCGAACCAGGTTTCAAATTTGACAAAATTATATGAGAAATGATGAAGTAGTTGTGGAAACCGTGATAAATTTGGAAAAATGATAGACCAAGTAATTGCAGTTTTTTGTTGTTTATTTTGCTTTGACACATGTACTTTGTCATTTGTATAATGTTATTTTGGAAAATGTTGGTCTCACACCACTTAAGGGACTAGCATATATGAATCGTCTTTTATAATTTAATATATATTGTATAGCCGGTATATAAATAATGTTATGTAAGTTTATTAAAATCACAAAAAATGAATAGTATTGTTATCTTTAGCGTTAATTATTTGTACCACAAACAAATAGCTTTAAACAATGCTTAAATATTTATACAAATTGATAATACAAAATAATCTTCTTATGGTGATATTAAATTTGTAAGGTTACAAGTTTAAAAGCCACACACCAAATGATAAACGCTACACATGTCTGCCTAAATTACTAACAAAACAAAAAAAAGATGTCACACACGTTGGCTTATACATCTAAACTACAATATAATATTGCAACTACATAATACCGTTACTTTTTGTAATGTTTGAATATATTATTACTAAAATCTTAATAACTTAAAACAATCCTATTAGAAATATACTTCCACACTTAGATTGACTTCACATAATTTTCTTGAAAACTATATATTTCTGCTGCTATGCAACCACGTATCAGAATTATAGTTATTCGGAAATAGTTTTCTAACGCTACAAATACAGTTTGTTGAAAGAAACTTATGGGTCGTTAGAATTTTACAGAAAACTAGACACTACTGCCGCTAGGCGCGGATACTTGTCTAGTGTATTTAAATGTATTTATAAAAATAATTAGTTCATGTTTAGAAACGCTTTTAATTAAGAAAAGCTTAAACAACACCAATATAGTTTTTGTTATTAATATTATATATTTTTTGGAAACTATATATAAGCCGAAAGAAGTCACTAGTACTTGAACAACCATTCATGGTGAAATGAATCCCTTTTATTTTAAGAAAAATAAAATGCATATCATACTTAAATAATAATATTTGCTTCTTGCTGTACTCGTAATATGGCAAAAGTTCAATATAGATCCAAAATTTATCATAGATCCAATGAACCAATAATAGCCATTCATTTTTTTATTATGATAAACTTTCACCCTTTTTTAAAAAATTAAATATCTCGCAAACCGTTAATCGTTACGCGATAAAAATTATACCATCGCGACGAGAATTAAATTATCTTTCTATAGATATGCACTACTACATATTTTTAACCATTTTTTTTTTCAAAATTTCGGTCAACAAAAATCATATATGATTTATGAAAATCATATATGATTCGATTTTTACGAATCATATATGATTTTTGAGAATCATATATGATTCGTAAAAATCATATATGATTCATAAAAATCGAATCATACATGATTTTTTAAAATCATATATGATTCGTAAAAATCATATATGATTTTTTCGGACGGAATTTTTGAAAAAAAATGTTTGTCGAAAATATATAAAAGTGCATATCTGTAGAAAGATAATTTAATTCTCGTCGCGATGGTGTATTTTTTATATTTTGAAAATTTACCGTTTGTAAGATATGTTGTTTTAAAAAAAAAGGTGAAAAATGATTTTTTATTAATTTAGATAAAAGATGGAGGGTTATGATTGGTTCATTTGTTCTATGTCAAATATGGGTTCTATATTCATCTCAGCTCCTCGTAATATACAATTTTATTGTCACATATATATCAAAGGGTATACGGCCAAACCTATTGTTGTACATTTACACCCGTATATGTACTAGAAAAGTAGGTCAAAATGTGAATCAAAATTTATTCAAGTAAACGATTTTGCCCTTGGAAGAATATCTTCATCAAATCTACTTGTACCTCAAATAATATTCGCCTTCATCATTCGGAAAATATTGCAATTTTGACTACTTCTTTGGTTGTTTTGATTCGTTATATTCAAGTAGTTATCGTGAGGCCTAAAAAGTAAAATGATTTTTTTAACTTATATCATGGTGACATAAGTTGTGAAGCATTAAATGAAATGATAATGCTATACTTACATGTTAGAGTATTTGATATCAAATATTTTTTCTTAAGTTTTTGATATTTATCAAATTTATCATTGTTTTATATTGTTTTATATGAAAATAAAGTTATTTTAAAAAATAGATGTATTCATTTAATACTTAGAAAGCTTGTACTATCATGCCACAAATTAGAAAAACACAAGGCGAAATAGCGGGTGTTTGGTGCGGAGTATTTAGGAGCATTTATGAGCGGTTAATGGTGAACGATGAGCGTTGTGATTTTTAATACTCGTTTCGCAAATAGTAACTTTTTTTTTTTTTTTTTTTTTTTTCTCTGAATGCTTATTTTTTAACGCTCCATGAAGTAGCTTTTAAAAACGTTAAGCATTTAGGAGCTGTTTAATACAATCTAATTACACATACAACTATATTACCAAACATATTTATAGAAAAACATTGTTATTCTGCTCACAACTACTGCTCAATGCTTCATATGGTTAAAATTTTTGTTTATTAGATATGGAAACATCACGTAATTATTTCACCTCTAAGGGTGGTGGCATTCATGCCACACATACTTCACCCATACCTCACCACCCACCAATAATATTATTCCACCTAATCTCATACATCACTCATACCTCACCAAAGTTTTCTAGTGGCAACCATGATTCCATACCTCACTCAATTTTTTTTTAAATTCATAATTATATTAAACAATTAAATAAAAACATAATATTTCATTAATAATAAAAAAAATACATAAAACTTAGAAAAAAAGAAAATTACATCACCGTTGAAATAAAAAGAAAATTACACTAGTCATCGAGGTATGCTAAGTCTTGAGCCGCTACATGCTCCGTAAGATCATATCGGAGACGATTATGTCGATTAACTCCTGTAGTACACTGTCATCGTAAACTGGCGCGACCGGCTGATCCATTCCAGGAATGTGATGTTTTTCTTCATGTGCCTCGAATAACCGTGCAACGTCATGGGCTGTCGGCCTACGTAAGAACTCTCGACCATATAATTCAATTATCGCATGGCAAAAATGATCAAGGCAATCTCCTACAAAAGCGGGTGACAGACTGCCTCCAGGTATTGCTTGAGCTAGCCGTGTCTTCAATGGAATCGCGCAAGGCTAAATATGTTTCTAGGGTACTACCGGTGGAGAACATTAGTTCGGAAGACTCGTCGGGAAAAATTAATTCGTCATCGGATGAAGAAGAGGATGATGAAGACATTTTTTTTAGTGTTGTAGTTGATTTGTTTGTGTAAAAATGATGAGATTTGAAATAAAATGTGAGGAGGATGAAGTGATATTTATAAAGGGGAATTATTATTTTTTTTAATTATTATTATTATTATTTTTTCAACGCATGCAAACGGTCACATTTTTTGAAAACAACATACGCTCCTCACCATGCCAATTCGGCATGCCATACCGAAAGCTCCTCAAACCAAACGAAACCGAATTGGTGGCAACGGTGTGCCCGTGCGGCATGGCTTCAAACCGCTCCATACCGAGCTCGAATGCCACCACCCTAAGATACCTTTATCTAATAGAATCTTTTATACTCCGAGCAAAATTAAAAGGAGCATTTAAATTAGACATGTACGTAAAATATCAAATAAAATAAAATGTAGATTATATTGCGAGTATCAAATATTTAAATTTAAGCCATGATTCACATACGAAAGATGGTTCTATGATGTTTTGACGTATCCGGATGTATAAAAATAGTTAGAAACATATATAATACCCTCATACGTTATATTTTAAAAGGAGTCTGTTTTTTATTTGAGAAAATCGAATTAAAAACTTGCTCGTTTTACTTACAAATCCCAAATATATTAGCAAGCAGATGCACACATGGTTGTTTGTTGGATTATTTGTATGCCATTTAAGGGTATGTATACTACTTAATTGTTCAAACACAATCAACTTCAATTCGCTTTCTACCTACAAATCTTAAAAGGGAATTGATATTTCCACCGAAGTTTTTTATTCATCCACATAAATTTAATGTGTTGAGACAAATTTACCCTTGATTTTCTTTTAACCCATTCTTCTCAGCGGGTCACAGTCACACCACGTCAAAATCCATCTCACCTTCTCTTCCATATCTAATTATATAGCCCTCCATTTTTACCGGTCCGTCTACTGCAACTGTTGTTTCTCGACAACGCCTTGTGCCTTATTTAACACAAAAAGAGTTTGAATGTTACGGCGATAGTTCTTTGAGCCTATCACAGTATCATCATAAAGAAATATTTTTACATTATCTTTATGATATAGAATCAGTCACCATAAAGTGTGACCTTTGCCTCAACTTCGTGTTCACTGCGATTAACTTTTGGCATGGCTTCTCAAAACTCGCAAGTGTGTATTGCACCTATTACGCTCTACTTTTTAGCTTATTTTTATGTCCCACTTTTATTCTTCCTATTAAGCATTAGTTAGGCATTTAGCACCTAGCAATGATCCGTCATGCCCACTATTTTATATTGTCTTGTTGATTCGGTATTAACGTCCACTATGGAATTAGATGTCAAGATGCCGACAAAAGCTCCATCCCTGTCTGGTCAACAGTTCTGGACGAAGTGGAGGATTGAGGATTTCGGCGCCGCCGTCTTTCAACCGATTACACGATGTGTTCGCTTGGTAAGCAAGAAACATAAAGTTCAATTAATGGGTTTTTTTTTTTTTTTTTTTTTTTATTGTATATTAAGTGTTTTCTTTCGTACGTCGTCGACAAAAGTAGCAGTGGTGGGATTTACGTTTGCTGGTGTTATGTATACTTCTTCCTTTTTTATGCATTATTTCCCGTCGGTAAAGTCCAAACATAGAAGCTATTTTGTTGAGGCATAACTGGTAAAATAATTTGGGTAAGAGAAAGGCCAAGGGTATTATTGTCACAACACATTAATTTAATGTGGATGAATAAAAAATCTCCGTGTAAATATCACCTCCCATCTTAAAAACCTATTAGCCATAGAATATATACACCAATATTTTATTGTTAAGATTGGCGTGAAAGCAAAAAAAAACTATATCTTGGATAGGTTCTCAGATGTATATGATCATTAGAACCAATTGCGTGTGACAATCCAGATGCACTTAGAGCATCTCCATTCAAAACACCATAACACCAATAACACCGTTCACGTCAGCGCCACATCAGTTTTAACATTTAACATTAACATCTTAAAAAAACACCCACAACCATAACATCCCAATAACATCAATAACATTTCATATTTTCAATTTCAACCCCTAAGCTAAAAAAACACTTCATTTATTAAACTAAAACAAACATTTCATTAAAATTGAAAACATATTACAATACGAGATTAAAAAAAAAAAAAAAAAAATTACAACAAAATAAAAAAATACATCGAAATTAAAAAAACACACCGCAAATTAAACTTTACAACATAAAGGAAATGACAACGAAAAAAAAAAACAAAACATAGCAAATGCTTATTCATCATCGTCGCTCTCTTGTTGTTGTCCATGTCGTTCAAGATTTTTCAGCCAAACATGCTCCATAAGGTCCTGTTGGAGTTGGGTATGCGTTTGTCGGTCGTGTATTTCTTTTGCCTTACGACTGTGAGTATCACATCTTTCGACCCATCTTCGTTGCCTCAAATTTGCTACAGTTCATTATAGTCACGTAATGCAAATTTTTGATCTTTTATAATCATGTTATGCAAAATAATGCAACAATACATGATTCTACGTATCGTGGCAATTTCCCATTGACGTGCCGATTGTTGTAGTATACCCCAACGGCCTTGAAGAACACCAAAAGCACGTTCAATATCCTTTCGGGCACTTTCTTGTCTCCTTTTAAAGTACGTATGTTTTTCATCAGTTGTTGCCGTGAATGATTTGACGAAAGTTGCCCACTGTGGATAAATTCCATTAGCCAAGTAATACCCCTGTTCATACCTAGTTCCGTTGACCATATAAGGTGCTCTTGGGGCATTATCAGCAAGAAGGTCGTCGAATAACGGAGAGTTATCTAAAACATTAATATTGTTATTTGCCCCCGCCATCCCAAAAAATGCATGCCAGATCCATAAATCTTGAGAAGCAACAGCTTCAAGCATAATTGTTGGGTATTTTTTATCACCCCTAGCAAAATGCCCTTGCCAAGCCACTGGACAATTTTTTCCATTCCCAGTGCATACAGTCAATGCTACCAAGCATTCCCGGAAAGCCATGTTTTTCTTCATGTTGTTGATAAATTTTTTGAATGTCGGCCCATGTTGGTTTTCTTAAATACTCCGGCATAAACAAATCAATAATACATTTGTTAAAATTATCAAGACATAATTGTGAAGTACTCGCACCCATTTGCATGTATTCATCAAATGCATCGGGTGAGGTGCCGTACGCCAATTGGCGTATGGCAGACGTACACTTCATTAGAGCACTTATACTCATTCGACCACAAACATCGGGTGTTTGCCTAAAGTAATTAAAATGATCTGGAATATTATCGGAAGTATAAGATTCAATACCTTCAACTATTTGCAGGAATAGTTTCCGGCTCATACGAAATCTTCTACGAAAATTCCGGTTTGAATACTTACAACCTTGTACGAAATAATCGTTGCGCAGATGTTCCTCTGCAAGCTCGCGTTCACGATATATATGGGTACGAGAATGAGTAGGATGTTGAGATTCAATACCTTCTTCTTGTTCCAACTGAAGGTGATACTCGTACGCGGACGCCATAAATTGGAAGTCTTCTAGGTCTTCTCTGTCTGACCAAGACAGAGGAATATCACCAAATTCATTTGGATCCATTGTGAACGAACTTGATTCTTAAATTATGAAAGTGTTAGAGGAAGTATATAAAGTGTGAGAGGAAGTGTGAAAAAAATAGAGTTTTAGTTGGGTATTTATAGTGGTAAAATAATGTTTTTGATTTTTTGATTTTTTTTTTAACTAGCCGTTAGAGGGTTTTATGTAAATTTTTTTAAAAATGTAACGTTAGAGGGGCTAATTTGTAACATTTTCGATTTTTTTTTTCTTGCCCTTAACGGGCGTTAAGGAGCCAACGCCACCCCTATAACGCCGTTATTTCGCATGCCCTTCAACGGACTAACACCTCCGACGGCTATAACGCCGGCTATAACACCGTTATGGCGTGATGAATGGACATGCTCTTATAGATATCGTATCCAAAGACCTTATACATAATATTTTATATACAATAATATCATTCATGCAACAATTGACTAAGTCTATATTGATAACATTCACACTTAAACGACACACGTACGCAAGCTCTAGCATCCATCATACATAGTTGTATACTTGTATGTATCTGATAATCAATTATAAAGAATAGTCACAATTCACAAATCACAAAGTGAGGACGGTCATCTTGTAAATGGAAAGCAAAGTCCACGATACATTATATTCCAAATGAGACCAAGTCGCCTTCTTTGAAGTTTTATTGCTTTATTGGTAGCAGATGTTCTGTGAATTGTTAACATACTAAGTTAACATTTTGAATTTTTATCTCAAAAGAGGAAATCAAGCAAAGCAAACAATCGTTTAGGTTATTTACACTAGTAGTAATGCAACCAAACAAAGAGACCAAACAATACTAACTCATGAGTGCCAACTCATCTTTCTCACTCATAAACCAAACACATGCCAAATACTCGTACTAAGAAGACCGCAGTCACAACAAAAACACACACACACACACACACAAACACTCTCATTTGTTTGGTCTCCTGATAGAAATGAAAAAGAAAGGGGGGAGGGACGCGTCTGGTGCATGCTTCGTAGGAGGGGAGGACGTATCTGACAATGCCAGACCAACCAATTCATTTGGTTGCATTATGAGCAGTTTAATAGCTTAGCTGCACCTAAATTTTCTGTTTCAAACTAGTATATATATATATATATATATATATATATATATATATATATATATATATATATATATATATATATATATATATATATATATATATATATATATATATATATATATATATATATATATATATATATATATATGTATATACTAGTGTCAAAACCCGTCCGATGGACGGGTATGACTTGTGGTATTTATTTTTAGGTTTTAGTAGAACAAATATATACTAAAAAGTTAAATTAAACAATTTACAGCTATAATTGATGTTAATTTAAGGTTTTCAATTTTATTATGGGATCATTTTGCTCGTCTGCAGATCTTAATAAACTACTTTTTCATGATCATACATGAATCATCAAAAACTTCCCAATTAGAATATAAATTAGAACCACCCAAATAAACCTAATACAAATTTACATATTTTTAGTCGTCTTCAGCAAATATACTCTTGAATGGAAATTAGATCAAACATGCCAAATCAGAAGTTCCCGTATATTACATAGAAGACTGTACTTCGTCCTGTAATTAGGCAACTCCATTTGAAATCAGTGATAAACTAAACCACTAATATGATCAAGAAGTTAAAGTCTAACTAACCACTCATGGGTGGCATGATTACAGGACGAAGTATAGTCTTCTAAGTAAGAAAGTGGAATGACAACAATCAACATACTTGTCTCCTGAAGTCGAGTGCACAAGAATAATTCGTGATTTGTTCTCAATCATATTCCTAAGGTCTCTCCTTTCTGCTTCTAACATTAAATGGTGATGAAATTGATCCTGATGTACACATGAAATTATCGTTAAGCATAAACAGATTTTCACAAGTTTCACACATAGCATACACTTTCTTCCGTACGTTCAGTGTGACACAACATTATTCCTATATGCAAAAATTTGAATGATTCAGCTTCAGATACCCACCTTAGTGAATTCCGGACTTGCAATAACAACACATCTGACAACCTTGAAGTAGATATGCTTTATAAAAGCCTACATAAACAATTTAAAATAACTTTTTAATGTGTAATTAATAAATTCAACATTAGTACAACAATAAGTACAATAAAAACTTTATAAAAGCCTACATAAAAACCTGAAAAACGTTCTCATAGAACTTATTCAAAGCATGTAATGCAAAAGAAGTGATATAAGAATAATGTTTTTATATAAACGAAGAAAACATATAATCACAGAAGGCCACACTTGCGATTTACTTCACTTGATCATGCAAATAATAAAAATTAAAAAAAATGTAGAGAAAATAATAATAATAAATGCTAATAATATTATCAAATGTAAAAGATGTTCATGATTAATATTGTTTAGAACAAAATGTTATAAAGTAGTTACCTCCTTTTAGCAGTTTTATGGATTATGGTAACATCAATTATTAGTTCTTAACCGTTTAATTTAACTTTTAATAACTTTTTAGTATATATTTGCTCAACTAAATCCTAAAAATATAAACCACAAATCAAAGTACTTACGTGCTTTTAGACGTTTTATGGATTATGGTAACATGAATTATAACTGTAAACTATAAATATTTGAATAAAATAAGTAGCTAATTAGGCGGTTGTATGTATTAAAATAGACTTTTGGTCACTTTCAACCCGTTTGACACATTTGAACTGTTCTTTTTTGGCTACTTGTATTGATTTGACTCATTTGAAACAAATCACAATTCAACCCAAACCGACTCACTTATACGCTAGTGAAAAAGCCACCTATCCTAATAATGTAACATTTATGTAAATCTTGTTTTTACCCTATTTTGGATTGGGCCAATGTTGATCGTTGGAGTCTGCGTACTCTGCAGCAACTTCTGTTTATCAAAGAAAATTCAAATTCCAAATTAATAGACTATAACGGTTTGGTTTTATAGAATGACTTTTTTAAGGAAGCAAAGTTTACCTGAATTTGGTCATGAAGGAGATTGATAGATATATGAGCTTCTTGGAGCACAGAAGCAGTGTCCGTCTGCATAGAGCACCATGTGATTTAGAGTTTTTCTTGTAAAAAACGCGATAATTATCCCACTTTAATTATCATTTCATGGGATCAGTACCCGTAGAATAGAATGGATAATCTTTGTGTAAAGCCTAACCTTGCCATAAGGAGAGACAAGCTTCTGGAGGGCTGTAATTTTGTCAGCTAGCTTTTGGCTTCTTCTCATCGGCACCTATACCACGTAGCAAAGAATATTTGACTTGCTTTATTAACTGCTGAAACTTGAACTAATATTCAAAGCTGAAAGCTAGTGTCAGTATCAAGAATAACTTGAACGGCGATAGCGTATGTTGTAGGCCCCCATTTGACTCAACATCAGGGGTAGAGGTGACAATTTACTTATTTAATTGCTTGATTTGGGTTATAATCTATCCCTATGGCTCAAGATAAGATTTTTTAAGTTAACGTTCGACACGTAAAATGCGTCACAATTTATCCTTAACGGGACAAATGGTTTGAAAGTCGTCCAAGTATATACTATATGCTGATAGCTTCCCAATTTGTTTTGTTTTGATAATTGTATTCATCTTATAGTAACTAAATTGAACTACGCAACAACTGGCTGAAATCAAGTTTATGCATCAACTATTTACGAAAAGTTAACTATTTACAAAATGTGCTAGTATGATGGTAGTACACCTACCCGTTCTGTTACAACTTCGGTTCCTTGCATTCTGTTAAGGCGTGCATGTTTCTTGTTCACTGCCTTTTGATCACGAACATTGTTCATACGTTTCCTAGGATTCTCCATTACTTGAGAATTCTGAATCATTAACAATGTTATGAGAATGACATTATTGTTCTAAAACTTAAGACCATAATTTTAATAAAGAAAAATAATCGTACTTGTTCACATCTTCAATCTGAATGTTTCATATCGGGAGTGAATGGTTGCTGTTATATAGCACCATGATTATTGTTTACACCTGATGATTGATAGTCTATCATTTGGCATTGCAGAGGAACGTCAACGGCTCTATGATCAATCTGCTGGTAGTAGTTGTCCATTTCTGGTTCTAGTCGGAAGTCATTGGTATAGAAAGTTCTGCTCACAAACACATATATAGCTTTAGGTAAGAAATAGAAAGCCGACAATGGATGATGCAACAGAGTTGTATATTATGATTTGTGAAGATATAAATGTGAGTAGATATACTTACACTTTCTCTTCCTGTATTACGTCCGCAAGTTCCTCAGGAAAGGTAGACGAGGAGGATGCTTCGTTCATGTTTCCTAAACATCGTTTAAAAAAAATGTGTTAGTTATGTTAACATACTGAATAACTGAGATTATATCTAGATGCACAGTATGTACTTACCAAAGTTATAAAACTGAGATGAGAAGAATGGCACGACACCGTAGCTCATCCCGACCTATTTATCAATTTATGAACACAGTGATGGTCTTGACCAATGAATATTGATTAGCCTGCAACAGGAAGATTATGATCATTGCGAATGATATTCATATTTCCGTCTCAACAAACATCAATGAATTGCCTAAAGAATAACATTTTAGTTGTTTTAACCTTTCCTTGCACAAACAGGTTTTAGACATAGAATTAAATTTCATGCACGGGTTTTTGATATTTTATGTATATTCACTTGTCCACGAAAGGAACTTAGATGACAAAATCTTTGCTATGTTTACACAAAAAATCAGATTATAGTCTGTATACCAAGTGTATGTGCATATGTGTCCAAGAGCTGTTGCCTTCTATCTCATTGTCAAAGTCAGGATTTGTGTTAGTGGCCATTGTAGCCAATTCTTTCTCCGTGTCTTCTAAAGATGATGAGTTATTATTTGCGAATTTGTCTTCTTGATAATAGAGTTCTTCTACATATATTCAATCTTCCGTTTCCATAGCCGCACCCATACATTAATGCACCTTTTTGCAATCTAATTAAAAAAACGCGTATATATAAATTCATGAATGTAGATCAAGATTATAAAAAATAATGATTTCATAAATAACAACATAATTAGTTTGAAAAATGGTCGGTCTGTAATTATACTTTTTACGTCCTAGCTTGGTAGTTAAAGTAATAAATGGGCTAGTTTGGTTATTAAAGTTTTTCTTTGCTCCTATTTGGTGTTTGAGTGATTAGAGTTAATTAAGTACACTTTGGGTCAGTTATAACACTTTTAACCCGTTTGGCATTTTCAAATTTCAACCAAGTTTTTCAAGTTTGACTACTTTACCCGTTAAGAGTATTATAGCCCAAATGTAAGTGTGCCTGCGCGTAGGGGTGAGGGTGAGGGTGAGGAGGGTGGGGGAGGAGGAATTTATAGTGATAATGAATTAAGATTTTGGACCAAAAATCATATTTTCAAGCAAAAAAGAATACAACAAAACACCTCTATTAGTATAATGAAACATAATTTTTACCTTAGTATTAATTGTACTTAAGGCTTGACTTAACCTATCAAATATCAGATACACCATAAAACTACATATGAAATAACAACACCCTGGTATCATTAAGATAGAATTAGGGCATCGAGTATCAAACAACAAAGAATTTTTGGATACCCGATCCTAATGGCGAGATATACGGCATTTCAAGTAAGTTATGGAAGTACCGGCTCTACAGTTAATATGCATGCTCATCACTCTTCCCTTGGACCCAGAATCTCATAAATATAGTATAACTAAACTTTAAAAGTCTTTAATTAGTTACTCCCTTATATTTCAAAATTGATAAATACATTTTGACTT
Organism: Chrysanthemum seticuspe; assembly: GCA_019973895.1. Lineage (NCBI taxonomy): Eukaryota > Viridiplantae > Streptophyta > Magnoliopsida > Asterales > Asteraceae > Chrysanthemum > Chrysanthemum seticuspe. The sequence continues at coordinate 207,782,769 of BPTQ01000004.1, forward strand.
TGTATGTTTTAATAACACTAATAAATTCTTTTAACAATTAAAATGGTTTTATCACCTCAAAACTTTATTACTCATAAAAAAAATTTCATCTTAAAATTAAGGAACAAATTCTTCTTATGTTTGTTGCCATTATGTCAAAGTTACAATAAAGTATGGTATGCTCATATACACAGGCTGCAATAGAAACATAGATGAAAAATCTGAAACTCTGACTACAATATTCAGATATAAGAACTTATATGTTATAAAAAGAAGTATTTACCTTCCACAATAATTCTGCCATGTCTAGTGCAAGTTGCGCAATTGTAAGCTCAAAAATGGCTCGGTCACGCTCAGTCTCCATTAAAGATCTTTCCAACTCAGCATACTTGCTCCATGCGTAGCAACCACTCCAAATACTTTTCGTATAGCTTCCGACAACGGTCCATGTTACCAAGCTGCAGCTTAATCTCAATATACTTCTTGAAAATCTGTGATTTTGAGTGGTCGGACCAAGAGCATACTATAAAAGTCATCAAAATGCTTAATAACTTAAGATTTCAGTCTATACCTTATCTTTAGGAGCAATCCCAATTGCATTCCCAAGAATTGCACGTACACCCGAGAGACTTAACAGCCTGATTTCAAACTAGGCAGTCAATAACCATACTTTTGCAAAAGAGAACTTCTTGTGAGGAATTAGCTTTAAGCACTCATTATACACATCCTTAGAAACACAATACCTGATTGTCCTAGAACGGCAACTGTTCCAACCACAACCTTTTAGCAGTGAAATATCAACTCTTGAATTCCAGTATAGCACATGAAGTTTTTTACTTCTGTCTCACAATAAATAACAACACATAACACAAGCTATATAAAGTTACTTCAACCACCATTTCAGGGTTACAACCATAATTAAAAAAATCAAAGGGCTCAAAATGTGCACAGAAAACCGACCTAGCCATAATTAGAAACCTAACATTACACAGCGGCAAACTTACTTAAATGGAACCAAGTGAGCGAATGTCACTTGATTGACCATCTCTTTTTGAGGGTGCAGTATACATGTTCTTGAGTAAGTCTTGGATCTTATTATACATCATCACTTAGGAAGGTTCACTGGCACCTATATTACTTTGTGATGCTCTTGATGAACTTTCTTGTAACTTCATTTTCTCAAATAAACAATTTTTCTCAATTTCAGCCTCATTTAAACGTTGTTTTAAATATCTACTTGTATAATCTTCTTCAGTCTTTTCAGCTTTAGCAAGTGCAACTCTCTGCAGCCTCTTGGCTGCTTGTCTAGCCTCACTGGCCTTGGCGTCAAACATCTCGGCTTCAGCTTGTTTAAGCCTTACGATGCATTCAAGTTCATCTACTTCCTGCTTTTTCTTTTGTCTTTCCATTTTAAGGGTTGCTACTTCCCGCGCTTTGTCTTTTAGCTCTTGATCGCATGCCTCAAGAGCTAAACGTGCTTTCTTGGTGATACGTACCTTCTCCTCTTCCACCATTTACATCTTTTATTGCTTCCTGCACCACATCTGCGATTCTGTTGAAAGCTTCCTCTGGGGCCATCAGTCGACCCTCACCGCCTTCTTGAAGCTTTGTGGTATCCATGTCGAACTCTGCATAAATTCCTGAACAGCTCTGTTGAATTTAACAACGTATCAGTGATAATAACTGAAAAATAAAATATATATATATAACTTGGATGCGCATGCATCTGTACTCTTGATTCTTGATAGTAAGTGGGTGTTTGACTCTTCGAATTAGAGTTGATTATCTGAATACTGAGACTTGAGGTCTTATAATCAGACTTAAATGCTTGCCTAAACATATTCCTCTTAAAATAATTAGGAACAAATAACCAGTTTGATACTAACTGAAAACTGGTTATCTAGAGATTTGCCTAAACATATTACCCTGACCCTTATTGGTGCAAGATCATCGGCTCACATCTCATAAATGTACATGTATTTCACTTGGTATTTGCTTGACAAAATATGGGCCGAAACAGGTTCAAAAGTTATGGTTTTAGGGCTGTATGGACAGAACCTTTTCAAGGGCTGTTTTGATTCGAAGATGGGCGGGTGAGGCAACCTGAAAACACTTAAGTTTTAACCAACAATATTTCTTATTTTAATTAATTGTCACTACATTAGTGCATTATATTTTATTAAAGAAAAAAATTATTACGAACAAACTTAACCTCTCTGAGCGTACAAAGCAATTCAAGAGGTTGCAAGCGCTAAAAAATAAAAAATACAATTCACGACACTTTCAACCTGTTCCCATTTAACTGTTTTCTCACTTTATTCGTTTCAGATAAAAATAACCCAAAATCAACCCATCATAAAGATATGGGTCTAAAGTTCTACTTATAAATTATAATTAAGCTTAAAGATGTATAGATACCAAGATGAGGGCTTTAACACAATGCATGATTGGGGACGGGTTCTTGCTGCCAAGCTTTCTGCACAAGTTTCGTCTGTTCTTTTGTGTGAAATGTGTAGAAACCGATTGTAGTTGCAGCAGCAGGAGCACGACCCACATATTTGATATCATCTATAGTGCCTCTATCGAGTCCTTCATCGCAGTAGCAAGGCAAGGGGCAAATCGGCAATGTAACTGTAAGGTCCCATGTTCACTGGCTCCTTCTGGCACCAAACAACTTCTGCATCTGAAAGGTTACATAACAAGAATGCATTCGTCATTTGGATGAGAACTTTGAAATACTTTGCACATGTCTGTTACTATTTCTGAACTTACTTGGATAACACTTTAGTTCACGCTGGATGAGATCATACGGGAAAGGGCAAAGCTGTTCAACATGAAAAATTGCAATACGTTTACCCTCAACCGACTTCCTTTGTTCATTAAGTTCATAATAAACCTGCAAAATGCCGGCTTCCTAACAATAGCTGGAATGAAGAAAGTGCAGGCCATAATAATAACAGAATTAATCTTTCCAATGGCTTTAGAGATTGCAAATTCAGAAACACGATCAGTTTGGGTAACTGGCCAAAATTTGCCAACTTGGAGAACAAATTAAAATTCGAACACATCTGCCTAGTTTTCTACAGTAATTTTTATTATAGATAATTAATACATTAAATATCATTATTATTTGACCAAAATTTTATGTAAAACAGCTTACAGAACAAATTAAAATATATGAAGAAAGAATCACAATCTTTGATTTCTGTGGGATTTCAAAGTAGGTATTGCTAATCATTTCCTAGTAAAAAAGGAGAAGAGATCACACAAACACAAGTAGGATCGTAAAAAGGGTATTTAGTTAAGCTTCTAGAAAAATACAGACTTGTGCCACCAAGTTCTCCCAAAAAAATTCAGCAAGGTTCGATCACTTTAGCTATGTATGACCTGATCTAGGTTGTGCTAGTCTACAACGGGTCGAATGCAAGAATGAATCTATATGCCGTGAAAATTTAACCTTTGCTTGATTCCGATTTCCAATCAAATTTTTTAATGGTTGTTTATTTGTTTTTTGGTGAACTGAGCCTGCAAAAAACATCCGTCATTTGTTATAAATAGTTGTACACGAAACGCATGGCCGAAAAAAGCTACGAAATAAGAATAACGAAACGTACAAAAATTACCTGGTGAAGAACAAAAGGAAACATTCCTTTTGTTCATGAATAATAGGTGGGTTGATCATAAAACTTGAACTCCCTATTGTTGTCAATGAGATACCTGTATAAGGGTGTTACGACATAGTTGCCCTTGCAGGAAAAATTCATCCCAAAACATATAAGATAAGTGGATCAAATTGACCGTATAAGATTAGCTAATAGATCAAAGATTGGGATAAGTACAAACCTGCACAAGATTCAACAGATTATTCATCCTTAGCTTGATTGAATCTCTACGTTTAGCACCATTTTTTGTTAATAAATAATAAAAGAGGCCATGCATTAGAACGAAAAGTCAGATTATATCTCTATTTCATTTGCACCTTTTGACTCAGCCCTTTATAACTCCTCTTTTTATTCAACATTTCACTGTTACCATCTTCATTTTTGGGGCTACTCTCGGGGGTGCTTTCTATGATTTCCCCTATGACACTATCTATAGCATCATCTATATTGACTTGATTCCCATTCTTTCTTTTCTTAGTTTGACTTGTGATGAGACATAACTACATGACATGATTGATCGCCCATCCTCCCCTGTGGTTAACATCTCCAATATTAGTGACCCGTATGATCTTTCCATTACCTTTCGATTTTCTGATTCTTCTCACGAGTTTAATAAACAAAAAACATATTAACAGACAAAATGGGTGAATTCAGGTTAAAGCAGGTCGACTCAACCCACAAACAAAATTTTCCAGTTAACAAAATTCATCCTGGGCCATTTTGACCCATACTGGAAAAGTTCTCTTACAGATTTGTTACTAATTACAAATGAGTTGATGGTAGCTCGAGTCGTAAGCATTAGCATAAGCTTTTGGTTTAAATAGATTCGAACAACATGTTATTATATTCAGGTTTAAATAGATTCGATTAAGAACAGGTTTCCTAAACCATCTTACTATGGTAGCACCAGCTTATGTGGTTGCACTTCCAATAGCCTTAGACACAGAGCCTATTCCGCCTTCAACATACCTAAACATGTATCAGTTACATCCATTTAATTCATATAAATAATACTATCACATCAAACATATATTAAATACCTTGAGCAAATATGCGCACTACATCACTCACTTGCAAACTTAATATTCTCATCAATAAATTAATGAGTTTTACACCTTTTGAAGAGGTTCTGATATATATGTTGGCTTTTAATATATGGGTACATGAAAATGCCAAATGCTAATGTACCAAAAATTTAACTAACAAACCTTTTGACCAAAATGGATCACGGGATTCACATCTATCAAGGATGAAAAATTAATATATGCTAAAGTAGAATTTCTTACGACGAAATTCAACGGTCACCATCAGTTTCTCCCATCACATGATTTAGCAGAACATACCCACTCCCTGGTGTGTGGGCACTTTCCTGCGTCACACATGTAAGGTATATGCAAGTTGAATTTAGCAAAGAGCACATAATTATATTACGGTTATACTTTCAAAAATGAGCAATATGATACAGAAATGTTATAATGGAATGGTACTTATAGTGGTTCCTATCACTGCATCTGTAGCAAGTGTTGCCTTCAATACCTCACTCTGCATTTTATTCGCATATAAAAGATTAAAATGCTGGATTGACATTATTATACTATTGAGGAATGAGGATCAAGTAACAACCTCAAACCAGTTATTTAAAACCTTTGATGCTGGTGACAGTAAAAGGTCCATAAATTCCATGTTATAAGAAAGAACTGTATAAGTTAATGAGGTATGTGACGAGACCGTGTTCTTAAGTTGGATAATCTATCGTCGACTTTAAATTAAGATAGGCTCATCAATTTTATGTTATTATTCGCTATAGTAAAAAATAATTCCCAAAAACCAATGACATACAGATCTATTTAGTATCTTGCATTAGCCACTGAGATACGAAATCTTACACCATCCCTTGTTGACCCATGGAGATAGACTGATGTAAAAAATGGGCCCAAATTCTAAGATCTTCCAGCTCATTGATAGACAAAAGTTGTTGAGTTTCAAGAGCCTCGATCACAGATTTTGCTTCCTCGATCTCATTATTCAAACTGTTATGTTTATTTGTTAATAACATATACTTTTCCTCTGTCGACTTCAAATCCCTACTTAAGCATAAAGCTTTTAACTCTATTTCACCATGGACCAATCTTTCTTCCTTCAAAATTGTCTCTAGAATGTCTAATTTCTGTTGAAGATCAATAATAATTTCAATGTACTTTACTGAACTGAAGTCTTCTTTAGAGCTCTATAAGACAACTGTGCATTAGCAGGATCTTCCAATATGGGATCCTGAAAGAATATCATACATTACTATATGTCTTATAACAATTTTGATCATGAATCTTGAAACGACCTACATACTTGTGAAATAGCAAACCGTTTTTTTGTTCCTTATTTATTATTAATTTTATGTTAAGCCGTTAGCTAAAGCTTTAATACCATTAATAAGTGCATACAACCTTGGGAACCCATTATACAAGTGTTTAGAGAATTGAACAGTACCAGGTTTTCCAAATGTACTACTATTAGCAACTTCAATTTTCAATCCGTGACTTGCTGCCAACTGCTTGGACACCTCTCCATTTGATACATACACACCTGAACTCCCACCACATCTATAACTTGCGATATGAAAATGATATAGAAAACATACCTTTGAATAACCAAATCATGGAACATTAACATGCAAAAAAAACCCTAAATCAATAAGTTGATAATTAGTAACATCTGATTTCAACCACCAATTTTAAAAACAACAAATATACAAAACGTACCTTTAAATAACCAAATCCTTGAATGTTAAACATGCAAAAACAGCAAGAAAAAAAACCTAATATTTATATGTTAATAAAGCTCCAAGAACAGCAAGACCTACACAAAAACGCATAAAAAATCATTAAAACCCTAAAATCGTGATGGAGTTTTCTTCATGGAGAGAGTTCTGTTAGGGTTTTTCTTTTGTGAAAAAAAAAATATACGTTTTATTTTAATAGGTAATATGTTTTGTATGGAAATTTTATTGTAAAGGATTTACCTTTATAGATTATAAGTTGCAAAATAAATTCCAAGTAATGTGTTGGTGTAGTGGTTAAGATATTTATCAAACACCTTAACAACCCAAGTTCAAATCCAGTAACATGCATTTTTTAGATAAATTTATCCGAATTTTAGGCATTCTTAGGTGGATTAAAAAGTGGTGACATGGCTTTATGGGATGCCAAGTGGCATTATATGTGGCATGCCTCCTCTTATATATAATGTATATATATATATTGGAGCAACAACTTATTTATACTTTTATTCCACCTATCTCACACATAATACTTTACAATGTCTCCAACGAGACTTAAACCCTGAGAAACTCACATACAAATAAACCAATGGTCTTGGGTCTCTGTTTCTAGCTAGTAATATGGCACCAGAAACTTAACGACTGTATTACTGTAGGTACCCGCAATTTGCTACAATAAGTACAAGATTCATCCTAAATGTATACATACACATTTAAGGAAGAGATTAGAATCCTATCGCGTTCGTGGATATACAAGAAGTGGAAAATTTGGTCTAACTAGATTGATTGTATTGGTAATCCAAAATGTTGTTACAAATAGTCGTATAAAAACGTGATTTCTATTTAACGAATTATCTATATATTGCTAATGACAATCATAAAATTGTGTTAAGTGACGTTTGGTACATCTAAGAAATGGGTGACTTTTCCTCTCAAGAGCCAAAAGAGAGAGAATGAGATGGTGACAATGGATGGACTTGGGTCATCGGCAAACATAACCGTCACCTCTGGAAAACTCATCAACCAATCAAGGAACTACATACAAAGCACAACACCAACTCAAACAACATAACCAAAAGGAACAAAACAACATTCTACTTCACAAATTTCCCTACAAACTGGGATCATCTTATCATGAAAGACAACTTCGCAAAATACGAAAAGTGAAAAATGTTTATATTGCTAGAAAATGAAACATACAGCGGAAACGCTTTGGTTTGCAAGATTTGCGGATATACACTATATCACTAACTTTGAACTGCGGCTCAATTCCATATGCATCGGGACCCAAAAGATTCGATGCAATTTAGTTCGTCATCAAAGACGACCAAATAGGTTCCAAAAACCCACCAGCAACCTTAACCACCAAAAACTCCCTCCTACCACTGCTACTCAAAAACCAAATCAAACCTCCTACGTGTCAGCTTTGACTGGAAAACAACATCAAACTCCATTTCCTATACCAAAACACATCATTAATCTTGAAACCAAAACCCCTTGCTACACACCGAAACACAATCCTAACTCCATCCTTGTTGGATTGAAAAATATTTTAGGTGCTACAAACACCTACAATATCACACTTGAAGAAGGGTTTGAAAACTTTTCTATCCAGTCTCTCGACAGCCTTTACCTACTTATAAACTTACCAGATGAAACTTCCACTACTAAATTCCTTTCAAACACCACCTTCCTAACCCACTTCAAAACAATCAACCCATGGACAAATGATCTCCACATCACGGATCGTATAGCTTGGCTCTCCATCTCCAACCTCCCTCCTAAACTATGGACACCGGAAGCATTCCATACCATCGCCTCCATTTGCAGAAACGTTATTATCCTAGAAGAGTGCAACAGTAGGCAATTCAACCGCACAAATGGTAGGGGTTTGCATACTCAGAACTCACTTGGAACTAATCCACACAGCATCTAACGTACCGGTTGGCAAGAACCTTACTCCATTCTATATCCGAGAAACAGATGGAGATATAGATTCGCTTTTCAATGGATATTCCTTTGACTCTTCCTCAGATGATGAGGATACCATTTTTGATAATGACACGGTTGGCGACAACCTAGGAAATGAAAGCAACGATGAAGATGATGGTGATGAAGAAAAGGAATCGGTCACCAAAAATTGTGATACAACCAGAAAAACTAACTCTGGTGATGGCCCATTAATGGAAAATATTGGGGAGTACATACCTTATGAGTGTATGACAGGTGTTAACTTTAAGGAAAATTCAACCTCAATCTTGGATGATGGAGTCAAAGACAATACAAAAAATATTCCTTCTGACAAGCTTGGATGTAGCTGTGGAGCTCAATGTGTCAGTGATAGCGAGGATTAGTCAGCTAACGAACCTCAAGTGAGTCAAATATCTCCCTTGTGTTGCAATTTAAATTCTCACAGATTAAACAATGTAACTAAGGCCCAGTCTACATCTTTGGAACACCATCCTTATCAGCCTATATTCTGCCCCACATCTATAGTCCAACAAATGCAAAACCATTTTAAAATCCCATCACAACATATTAACCTATCACGTCCAAAATCCCCTTTACCTAACACCAACACAAGAAGATCATTCTTTGTTCCAGCCACTAACTCATTCAAGTAACACTTTAGCTCAAGGAAAAATAAAAAATTTAAATCCCTCAGGTTGATTGACCCTTTATACGGGATCAAGGTGGCTTTGACACATCCAAGGAAAAAAGGGAAAAAGAAAGGGAAACAAACTCTCCACTTGTCTCAACCGAGTCCCTCAACATCTTTTAATACCAAAACATAACCAATTTCGGACTCCGTTTCCAAAATCAATAGGTGTAACATCATGATTCTCTTTAACCACAGTGTGGATACGAGCTCACATTCAAATGAGGTAGAAAATACTTTGGATTTTGGAAACAAAAGTTCATGTTAGGAATTAGAAATTCCATAGTAAAGTATCGGTCACCCCAAATATTATCTAGCATAAGTTAGCTCGTAGACATATCGTTAGTTACGTTATTTGTTAGTTTATTAGTTAGTTATTAGCGTAGTTTAGTTTAGTGCAACACCGTTGAGGAAGGACGGGTCTTTACCCACTGTATGCCTGATCCACAGTCCGTTAGAAGGACATATTATGTAAAACTATAAATACCCTCTACCTCCCAAGGTAGAGGGTTGGACCTTTCATTCTAATCTAACATTTTCTCTTTTGTTTACTTTCTCTCTCTAGAAAGGCTCCCATTCTACTTTCTCTCTCTAAACTCTTAAACCATACGCCATATTTGTGATTGATTGAGTGTTTATGAAATCCAATATGTTACAATTGGTATCAGAGCCATGGTTTGATCATCTCTCTTACATATCCTTGGATTTCTAGTGGTTTTATATGGTTTTTGGGTTTGAAAAAAGTTTAGTGGTTTTTGCATCATTTGGATCATTTCTTGTGTTAAAGTTTGAATTTTGAGTGTACTTTTGTGTTTAAAATCATTGTAAGTGCTTGGGTTTTGATTTGGAAAGCTTGATTCACTGTGGTTGGGCTTGTTTTGGATTGAAAAGGGTTGTGTTTGAGTTTTTTGTACCTAGCAACTTGAGTCTCAGAGTATTTTTCTTCGTAGCGACTTGCTTTATTATTTGAAGTGGTAGCGACTTGAGGCCTAGCGACTTGTCTATTGAGACAAGATGACAAACAATACAAAGTAGTGGAGGTTCCACTTCGGCTAGCGACTTGGTTGACGTAGCGACTTGTCTTTATTATTTCTAGCGACTTGTCTTTATTGTGACTAGCGAGTTGCTCTTTAGCGACTTGGTCTCTTAGCGAGTTGTTCCTTAGCGACTTGTCAACTTAGCGAGTTGTTCTTTAGCGACTTGTCAACTTAGCGAGTTGTTGCTGTAGCGACTTGTGTCTAGCGACTTGTTTCATAGCGACTTGTGCTTTTAGCGAGTTGTTACTAGCGACTTGTTGACTTTTCCCGACAAAACTTCAAACGGCCATAACTTTTGAACCGTAACTCCGTTGAGGAGAATGGCACACCGAATGAACCAAACTTCAAGGCCTAAATACGCTCCGAACATAAGTTATTGAGGTTTTTATATTTTTTTACCTAAATTTCTCCGTAAAAACGGGCATAAACCAATCCAAATCTCAACCAAACAACATCTCTGCTAATCCTACAAACAATCATATGCCCTAACACTCAATTGTCTATCACTATGTTGATCCATCAGTCATCTTAACACATTCCATTGGTCATTGCTTAACGGTTTTGTTAATACAAATAAGCCGTAAAAACGTTTATTTATATTTTACGATCTTCTAATGTTTTGTCGATAACAAAAGTAAAATCATATTAACGAAACAAATAAAACACGTAAATGGTTTGAACTAATATTTTTATAACACACTTACGCTTTCACATAAAACACTAAAACAAGTATAAGTGATTTTATGATCTAGATATATATGTACAACAACTAGTGTTTACATATTGGCTTAACAAGTATAAGTGATTTTATAATCTAGATATATATGTACAACAACTAGTGTTTACATATTGAGTTAACACATACTTAAGCTAAGTACACTAAAATGGTTAAAAACAAGTATATACTAAAATGGGTAAAAGCAAGTATATACTAAATAGATAAAATCTAGCAAATGGTTTTGACCCATAACCCATGGTTTTATATATACCACTTACACAAGTTCAATGTATCCTTAAGGTACATTGTATCTAGATTGAAAACCATGGATCAACCCATAACCCATGACCCATGACCCATGACCCATAACCCAAAATACCCATGGGCAAAGAGGAGCGGACCACGGATCCCTAGCTTTGTGCTAGCCAGATCCCAAGTGGAAGGGATCCGTGGGATCCGGGGGAACAGTAGAATTTTTCCTCTATAAATAGTGAGCCATTTCTTCATTATTCCTCACCCTTCTCTAACATACTTTCTCCCCTGAGTTAAATCTCACTAACCATAGATCCAAGAGATCTATGTTTGTAGTTTTGTTTTTGTGTGATCTTTTAGGTTCCTCTTAAAGGGAAGATCACCACCTTTGAAGTCAAGCAAGCTCAAGTCCATGAGTTGCCAAGCTTACTCATCATCAAGGCTATTGAAGTCCTCTTGTTGATGATCCCTTTCTTTCTTCAAAGAAGCGTAGTGTTAAAGACATTAGTGAAAGATGTCTCAAGTGTCAAGACGAAGATATTAGTGAAGGGTATCTATCGTCTATAGGATAAGCACTTGTGGTAGGTGCTTAGAAGTAAAGACAAGAAGCATTAGTGAAAGGTGCTTAGAAGTGAAGACACAAGACATTAGTGAAAGGTGTCTTGTAGATCTAATCAAAGACATTAGTGAAAGGTGTCTTGTAGATCTAATCGAAGGCATTAGTGAAAGGTGCCTTAAATGTACATTCGATATGGTGTGTTTCGATGTACTAGATAGACTAGCATTAGATCCAAGGATATTGATGTCCTTGATGATGTTGTAAAGGAGTAGATCTCCTTTGGGATTAGTCGTTGGTGTAGTGTGGTATTAGTTCCTCCATTGCAATGGAACTAGGTACTTAGCCTAGCACCTAATAAAGGGTAGGCGACGTTGTGAAGGTGTAGTTCACCTAAGGTGTGAAAGAACTCGGTGGTTAGCTGATGAGTGTCTAAATACTCATCATTTTTGTACCATTTAAACTGCAAAAACATCTGAAAACACTCAGAAATACATCAAAATGATAAAAATATCACAAATAAGTGTTTTATGTGTTTTAAATGCAAAAATATCAAAATCTGGTGAAAAACGTATCAAGTTTGCATAATTGGCAGTTTTAGTCCCCCAAGTTTCAAAAGTTGTCAAAAACAGTCCCTGGTAAAACAAAATAAAGAAAAATGTTATTCAAGGTCCCTGAAATATTCTAAGTTGTCAAAAATGGTCCTTGAATAAATCTTTTGTCAAATGGCAGAAAAGGTCCCTCAACTTTCAAAAATGTCAAGTTTGGTCCCTGAAAATTTGAAAATGTCAAAAATAGTCCTTGTACTATGGAAGCTTGTCAATTTTGATCCCTTGTGTGAACTTTGGAAAATGGCAGAAATGGTCCTTCAAGAATTGGAGAATTGCAAAGTTAGTCCTTTTAATAATAAACCTATCCAAGACCCCTTTGCACCTTTGAACCCTGCCAACCATTGTGACCCCCCTGTCATTACCCTTCATTTTGACCCCCTGGTCAACACATCAGTCAAACAACCCTTTTGCCGCCCACCCTATTCACCCTTCTCCACCACTTAACTAGCCTCTGCAACCTCTCACCCATCACCTCCCACCTCACCTTATCTCCTCAAAACCTCACCCACATCATCATCACACCTATCCCCCCCTAGTTGCAATCAGAGCCCTGTGGTCAAAAACAGACTTTCCCGCCAAAACCATCCAATGGCCAAAATGCACCTAAAGTAATCCAATGGCTAAAATTATTGATGGGATTTGATCAGAGGACACGTGGAAACCATTTGGAGCTATAAAAGAGAGAGGAGGTGCTGAGAAGAAGTAGTAGTTTTAGTTTTAATTTCCTTTGTATGTCGTTTTTATATTTATGTTTTAGTTAAACTTTAAGATGTAATCTTTTTGTTCCTATGTATCAAACTAAAGTGGTTTTATAGTTGTAATCCAGTTTTAAATATCAATTGAAGGTTTTTACATCATTTCATGTTTCCAAGTTTACTGTTGCAAATCTCATTTTCAAACTCTTATGTTCAAGTATTTAGCAGCTTATTTTTAAGCTAAAATAAGCTTAGTAAAGCTTCTTATATCCTTCTATAAGCTTATATGTCATTTTCAAGCAAGTTTGGGTCTTGGTCAATAAAAGTCAAACTGGGCCAAAATGGAGAATGAATTGGACATGGGTTGATGCAGTGATTGGTTTTGGGTTGGTAATGGATTAGAATAGCAGTTATGGGTTTGGTTTAGCCTGCAATATAAGCTGGGTCCTTGTGAGTATTATTCTCATCTCCATTTTTTTATTCAGTATTGTATTTTGTGCTTATATTTGAATCTGTGATCATTAGTGGTTCAAATCTGTTTATTTAGTTCTAATTAGGGTAACTAGATTTGGTATAAGTGGTAGAATATGCTAGTTCAGTGATTATCTCATTTAAAGTTCAAAACAGTCATTAAAAGAGGTGTTTGGATTTGCTGTTTAAACTGCATTAGAAGCTTGTTCAGTGATTGAGTCTTGTTGTTTCAGTCTTGTTTACCTCATTTGAACTCATACCTGTCTTCATTTTGCAACTGCAAACCTCTAAAGTCAAAATCATATATCAACTGTCTTCATTACTTGACTGTTGTGAATTTGGAAAAGCAAAAGCTAGTTTTGTGCTTAAATATCATAGAGATAGATTGCATTCAGTTTAATTCATCATTATACATCTAGATCAATCCACAAATTGGCTTCAAATTTCATTTTGGTCAAAGTTTCATGACTGTCTCAAAAAGTCAAAACTTGCAAAATCAGTTTTGAGCCCAACTGGAGTGATTTTTCTTGGGCTCATTTCTGAACCAAATCAAATGAAACTCTGGGTTTTAGAAGTTAAGTTGGTCTAGTTTCTTATTAGGAATTTTATAGATTTTTAGCAATTTTCTATAAGCCTCAAATAAGCTTGTCAAACAGGCCTTAAATGCCCTGTTCACAACTCAGTGAACACTGAGTTTTGCACAGTTTGTGCAGGCTTCTCAACAAGCTCATCAGAGCTTGTCTAGGTCTCATTTTTGGATTTTAAGTACTTGGCCAGGTCTAGTTTAGGTTTCAATAATTGGTTTTGATTTCCAGCTTATTGGTTGGCTTGTGCTTAAGCTCAAAGTGGTACCCAAAACTGTTTTACCACATTAAGCTCTAAACACTCAAATCTTTGTAGTTTGCAATTTATAGGTTTAGGATAGTTGAAGTAAGTTGTTTTAAAGTAGTTTTAACATAATACAGCTTCTGTGTTGGTTTGGTGCCCATTTGGTACCCTTTGGCTTATTCAAGTGCTTATTTCATAAGCACTTGTATTGCAGTTTCAATTTCTTGCACACAAGCACCTGTTTTTATATTTTTCCTAGATTCTAAATATTAAATTAGACTTTTCCTGAATTTTTCACATTTTTTTAGGTCTGTTTGCTATTTTTCTTAATTTAAAACAGTTTTTAAGCATTTTTAAATAGCTTTTAATACAATTAATTAAGAAAAGTTTCAAAAAAATAATTTTTCATTTTTCTTAAGTTAAGATAAATATAAAAAGTCAAAAAAATATTTTTCCAGATTTTTCTTAGTTAAATTTGTATTTTTAAGTAATTTAATTAGTTTTAAATAGTTTAAAATTCATAGAAAATACAAAAATAATCAGAAAAATATAAAAATAGTTTTGAAAATTCTATTTTGATATTTTAGATTTTTCTAAGTCACAGTTTTATTTTTCTAGCTTTATTTCATATTTTCTTGTATTTTAGGTTATTATTAAATAGTTAAAAATAGTTTTTAATTAATAATAATTAGATTAATAGTTATAAAAATAATTTTCTTTTTCTATAAATTTTCTTTTATCATTAAGATTGTAAAAATGTCATTTTCATATTTTTAGGATTTATATTGCTTTAGTTTCACATTTTCTTGTGTACGTCACGTAGTTTTTAAATTAAGTTTTATAAAAACATAAAATCAAAAACATCATTTTGCAAATAGTGATAGCGTTTATTTAATAGAGTTTATCTTTTTAATTCTCTTTAATTTGCATTTAAGCCCCTGTAATTTATAGACTTTCTCTTTAGGTATAGATCAATCACAATCCTTTCCCGTTCAAATTCTCTCGATCACTATACGTTTGGCTATTCTCGCACAGCTCGTTGGGACTTAACGACCTGGGGAAACACTATACTCTCCTGATCTTCATTGCATTTGTGTCTAAGCTGTTTTAAGTTTGTTACGGTCAGCCATTCACAAGTGGCCGGCTTGAGTGATTAAACTTGACGGTTTTGCACCAATCATTAGCCTAGCACCGTATAAAGGGTAGGCGACGTTGTGTTAGGTGTGGTTCGCCTTGGTGTGAAAGAACTCGGTATTTAGCTTTGTACCGGAAAAAGATTAAGCGACGTTGTGAAGGCTTCTCCGCCATAAGGAGATTGGTGTAGTGATTACAAACTCTCGAGTAGGTGACTCGGGGAGTGGAGTAGGGCAAGGAAGGTGTCCTTGTAGCCGAACCACTATAAATACTCGCGTTGTGGTTTTGTGCTTCTTACTCTTATCTTTTCATTACATATCTTTATATGCTTGTTTATCAACATCCAACACACACAACCAAATAGATTGACATAAGTCGATCTAAATACTTTAAAAGGAAGTTTTAATTGGTAAAACTATTCAACCCCGCCTTCTAGTTTTTCACAATTGGCATCAGAGCT
The DNA here is from genome assembly GCA_019973895.1 of Chrysanthemum seticuspe. Taxonomy (NCBI): domain Eukaryota; kingdom Viridiplantae; phylum Streptophyta; class Magnoliopsida; order Asterales; family Asteraceae; genus Chrysanthemum; species Chrysanthemum seticuspe. The sequence continues at coordinate 207,798,604 of BPTQ01000004.1, forward strand.
TCGTTACCAAGTTTCTTGAAGTATATTGTACTTTAAAAACTTGATACGATCCATAGTTAATTGAAAACTACAAAGAAGGTTTTTCATAAAAACAAACACCATGTTTTTCAAAAACTATATGTTTGGATGTTGAGTTGATAACAACATTTTTTTTATATATATATATTTTTTTTCTTCATTTAATTGCACTAATCTTCTTTGTGATATTGATTAGTCAAAGCTCATACCCACCAAGCTTTAGGAGACGCTTGGTAACAAGAATACCTTCCTTAAGAAGGTATCTTAAACGCAAAGGAGCAGGAATTGTCTAACTGACATTTGTCATTTGTAAAGACATTCCTAAGTGCACTCGAGGTATGACTTTCCACTTATATCTAAATGATATTAGTTTAGTAAATAAGTGTTATTTGTTAGGAATTTATTTGAGTAGATTTTTGTGTTTACACATGATTTACATGTAGCTTCATTAGGAAGCCTTTTTCTCACATACGTGTTTTATTTCTCGTATATATAACTTTTGTTTTATTTTCTTAAACCCAATAATAAAACAAAACACGAATTTCAAAAATTCCTCCTTCCCTATTAGTAAACCCACTCGACGCCCACTTTTTCAATCCTCACTTTTTCAAATTTTCCAATTTCAAAAATTCCCTCTCATTCAAAAACTTCCTCTTCCTCCTCATTCCATCTCTTCCTAAACCAAGAAGATCCGTCATCAACATGGTTTACATCGCACTCGTGCTCATCGCCCTAACACTCATCGCACTTGTGTTCCCTATGATGAAGTTCACATACGGAGACATTTACTTTGTGTTGTTAATCTATATTGGGGTCATTTACCCAATCCTTTGTATCATCCTTAGCATTGAAATGCAATATTATTGATAATCTATTTTATCTAGGATGTTTGTGTTATTATGTGTGTTTTATTTCTTTTGATCTATATGTGTTATATTCTTTCGTGATACATTAGATGCCATGTATGCATGCTAAAAGAAAATGTAGGATAAAACATACTTCATGGTACAATAACCGTAAAACCTATGTTTTTTTTTATTAAAACTGGTTCTGTTACTACAGATCCACAGATCCCGAAAGTTACACTAGCCGGATCCCTTTTAAAAAGGAACCGTGGGATCCGTCCTACTGGAAAACAGTTTTCATGCAAGATTAAAAACCACTATCTTTCTAAAAGTAATAATCCACTAGAGTTTCAAAACCATGAGTTAGCTAAATACTAATTGTTAATAGAATATCTAGTAAAAACGTTAGATTATTATAGGTTGACCATAAACGTCTTCCCTTATTAACCCATCACTTCTATAGGTTCAACTATGACGAATGAATACGAGTTTGATTTTTCACTCACTAGCGTTTACACCCCGAACATTTCCCTTGAGCCCAACACACCTGGCAATCATGTCCGTGGGTTCAATAATCTCGAAAACCGTCACTTCCATGAAGGACGTATTGTAGACACCTCTCTACAATTCGAAGAAGGTATCAATACCTCCTTCCGAGCCATAGGACTAGAATGTCTTCTTGAAATCAACGAGAAGATATGTCCAAGGTTCATAATGGAATTCTTCCGTCAAGTCGAACTCGTTCGTAACGAGGATCGCTCTTTATCTCTTTGGTTTTATATCAAAAACCCAAAATTCACTTTAAGCCTTGGGCATTTTGCTCACATCCTCCGAATTCCAAACCATGGACAATGTGCCTTCACCGAAGACTGGTCTCTTGATTCTCTCTTCAATTTTCGTGAAGAAAATAGCCCATATTGTTCACACATACCCTCTCCGAAAGAATTAACACGCATGATATGTAAACCTCGGCCATATTACTCCAATCCAAACATTATCCATACACGGGATATCCGAGAAGAGTATAAGCCTGCTGCTCTTATTCTACGTGAAAATGTTTGGAGTCTTAGGGGAAATCGAGATATTCTTCCTGCTTGTTGTGCTCACATGTTGTATTGTTTGCTAACACAACAACCATACAATCTCGCCTACTTCTTCGCAAGGCGAATTTCAAATCTTCAAGGCTCCATGAATAAACTCATTCCTTATGGAATGTTCTTGACACGCCTCTATCACAATGTTATGCACTTCCATCCTCAATTTCAAAGTCCGTTGTACGTACTTGTGAACAAGATGATGGAACCGCTAAACATATCTCTCATGAAGACTTTCTTCATTCATGATTCCACCAATACCCATCAATCACATAATGATCCTCCTAGTGAAGACACTCAAGGAACCTAGAATAGTCAAATAGGATCAATTCTACTCTACTCATTAGTTATCAATGTAATCCTATCTCTTTCATGAAATAACACATCTTACATTTGATATCCTAGTTTTAGAACTCCTTTAAACAAAGCTTGGAATATAATGCACTGTCATGATCATTGCATACCTTTAGTAAAGGTTCTGTCTAGCAGATAGACAGATCCCAAATGTTGTACTAAACGGATCCCTACATCTAGGGAACCGTGGGATCCGGCAAAACAGAAAATGCAATTGCAAGCATTATATGTCAAACACATCCCTTAGAACACCTCACACTAAGCTAAACATAGTGTCTTAAAGATTGTTTAAGACTCTATCAAGATAGGTTGACCTTTCCTACTCTTTCCAACTCACATAGATCACATTCTAAGGCTTTGTTAGATCTACCATTTCAATCCATCACTCTTCCGCTCCCAAAACTCAACTTTATTCTTCTTATGTGATCTCTCACAACTAGGTTAGAAATCCTTCGATTATGACAATATTGATCATTAATCAATCTCACCTCAAAATTGATCAAAGTTGATCAAATCCTAGTTTTTTTCCCCATCTCATAACCATTAGGATATTTTCCAAAACATAATCCTAAGACACAACCTGATCTCTAGGATCATTTAGTTTCATTTAACTTCAATTGACATCTTTAATGTCATCCTTGATCATCCATTGGTACTTGTTGAAAGTTCCAAATCCTTCCATAAATAACAATCATTAGCTACACCACTCATTGCCTTCAAACACTTAAGCACCCCTTCATTTAAAACACTTAAGAGGACTGAAACACTCAAGATGATATAGGTCTAGGATCTTAGAAACATCATTTCAACTCTTTCATAACTGCTGAACGCCGGATCCCTATGATTAGCCTAGACGGATCCCTTTGAGAAGGGAACCGTGGGATCCGGATGACAGTCTATGACAAATCTTGATAAAACAATCATTTCAACTCATCTTCCTCAAACACTCCATCTCATCTTAAATGAGTTCCTAGAACAGCACAACCTCTGTAGTTGACTCTTGTGCATGCTAATCATCACATTCCAATGAATCTTAGTGGCTTAAGGCTTAAATGCACCTTCCAAATCTCTTGGTTTATAAACCACCTTGTTAGGACCTCCATAGTCATCACTCTCATCCTAACTTTCAGCTTTTACAACCTCTTGAAATCATCCCATCATGAGGAAAACCCCAAGTAGCAACTTATCCACCAAAGAACCACCCACGAAAAAGGCTCGTATTGTACACGAAATCTCTTCAACCGAATCATCTCCGGTCAAGGCAACAAGTGATAGGATCCTTCCTCATCCAATCAAACCAATCCCTAAAAGGATAGTACCCACAAAACTACCTATACCAAACACAACCATACCTCCTAGGCCAAACAATATCATCTCCACTAAACCATCACCTTTGGTTCCTAGAGCTATCTCTTTTACATCCCCACAATCATCACCTCACCTCTACAATTTAGAGGACTTGCCACCTAGGCCGTCTCATCCGCTTCCGCCGACAACATTCTCCTCATTAGGAGGAATAATGATTCAAAATCAAGGTGTTGAGTCAACACTTGCTCCAGCTTCCTTTTTGCCGTTTCCATCATATAATCCCATTTGGATTATAAATCATAAAACTCAACCACCCGACCTTATGGAAGTTGACACTTCTTTACCACCATCATCATTCTTGATTGAACCATTCTTAAATGGATCTCCACCAATCCCTCCATCATTCGAGGCTCCTCAAACCGCCTCAATTGATCCTTTGAATCAAGCCACTTCATTTCATCCACCACCACTACCTAGCCATGACAAAGATTGCTATCATTGTCAACATGTTGAAAGTTTGATACATGAAGTACGAGAAGACCAACGTTTCATGTTCTATCATCTCCTCGAACGTTTCGACGAGATTAAACCTAAACATAACTTGAGCTAGAAGATTATAGTGGTGTCTAAACTTCAAGCGTTAGTTGGTCTAAGAAATTCCTAGTTATGTATTGTCTATTTTCTTATTTTTGAGTCATGTATATCATAACTCTTGCTTTATTAAATGGAATTACATGCTACTTGTTATTTTGTTGAACATGTGATTACTTTGTTTTCATATCTCATTTATGTGATAACATTATTTGTTATTTCACCCTTGCTGTAATTGATAAGCTGATACGGATCCCTCAGAATAGCCTAGACGGATCCCTACTAGGAGGGAACCGCGGGATCCGTGAGACAGGAAACTATTTTACTATTGTGATTTATACTTGCTTTCTAACCTTTTTTTTGTAGTCTTTCAATTCACACATGAAGACTTTGACATCCTAAAGCTAGGGGGAGCTTTATGTCAAAGCAATACATTGCAAATTACTTGCAATACTAGATTTATTTTTCATGACTTCCCGTTGCAAAGTTGCAATCATCTAGGGGGAGCACACTCGTCTCTTAGACAAAATTCTTTGCAAACTTAGTTGCAAATGATCTAGATTAGAATTACTTTCTTGACGCCTTTACATAGGGATGGACTCGTCAAGGGGGAGAAAAGACGAGATCTATTCCCGTTACTTGCTCTTTATTTTTTTATTTTTTTCACATGTTTTTCTTAAAAACAATGTGTTGCTTTTCTTCAAACACTTTTTGTTTCGACAAAAAGGGGGAGAAGAAAGTAAAAACTACAAATTCAAACGTTTACGAATTTTAGCTTTTCCTTAAAATAATTTTATGTTTTGTCATCAACAAAAAGGGGGAGATTGTTAATACAAATAAGCCGTAAAAACGTTTATTTATATTTTACGATCTTCTAATGTTTTGTCGATAACAAAAGTAAAATCATATTAACGAAACAAATAAAACACGTAAATGGTTTGAACTAATAGTTTTATAACACACTTACGCTTTCACATAAAACACTAAAACAAGTATAAGTGATTTTATGATCTAGATATATATGTACAACAACTAGTGTTTACATATTGGCTTAACAAGTATAAGTGATTTTATAATCTAGATATATATGTACAACAACTAGTGTTTACATATTGAGTTAACACATACTTAAGCTAAGTACACTAAAATGGTTAAAAACAAGTATATACTAAAATGGGTAAAAGCAAGTATATACTAAATAGATAAAAACTAGCAAATGGTTTTGACCCATAACCCATGGTTTTATATATACCACTTACACAAGTTCAATGTATCCTTAAGGTACATTGTATCTAGATTGAAAACCATGGATCAACCCATAACCCATGACCCATGACCCATAACCCAAAATACCCATGGGCAAAGAGGAGCGGACCACGGATCCCTAGCTTTGTGCTAGCCGGATCCCAAGTGGAAGGGATCCGTGGGATCCGGGGGAACAGTAGGATTTTTCCTCTATAAATAGTGACCATTTCTTCATTATTCCTCACCCCTCTCTAACATACTTTCTCCCCTGAGTTAAATCTCACTAACCATAGATCCAAGAGATCTATGTTTGTAGTTTTGTTTTTGTGTGATCTTTTAGGTTCCTCTTAAAGGGAAGATCACCACCTTTGAAGTCGAGCAAGCTCAAGTCCATGAGTTGCCAAGCTTACTCATCATCAAGGCTATTGAAGTCCTCTTGTTGATGATCCCTTTCTTTCTTCAAAGAAGCGTAGTGTTAAAGACATTAGTGAAAGATGTCTCAAGTGTCAAGACGAAGATATTAGTGAAGGGTATCTATCGTCTATAGGATAAGCACTTGTGGTAGGTGCTTAGAAGTAAAGACAAGAAGCATTAGTGAAAGGTGCTTAGAAGTGAAGACACAAGACATTAGTGAAAGGTGTCTTGTAGATCTAATCAAAGACATTAGTGAAAGGTGTCTTGTAGATCTAATCAAAGGCATTAGTGAAAGGTGCCTTAAATGTACATTCGATATGGTGTGTTTCGATGTACTAGATAGACTAGCATTAGATCCAAGGATATTGATGTCCTTGATGATGTTGTAAAGGAGTAGATCTCCTTTGGGATTAGTCGTTGGTGTAGTGTGGTAGTAGTTCCTCCATTGCAATGGAACTAGGTACTTAGCCTAGTACCTAATAAAGGGTAGGCGACGTTGTGAAGGTGTAGTTCACCTAAGGTGTGAAAGAACTCGGTGGTTAGCCTAGCACCGTATAAAGGGTAGGCGGCGTTGTGTTAGGTGTGGTTCGCCTTGGTGTGAAAGAACTCGGTATTTAGCTTTGTACCGGAAAAAGATTAAGCGACGTTGTGAAGGCTTCTCCACCATAAGGAGATTGGTGTAGTGATTACAAACTCTCGAGTAGGTGACTCGGGGAGTGGAGTAGGGCAAGGAAGGTGTCCTTGTAGCCGAACCACTATAAATACTCGCGTTGTGGTTTTGTGCTTCTTACTCTTATCTTTTCATTACATATCTTTATATGCTTGTTTATCAACATCCAACACACACAACCAAATAGATTGACATACGTCGATCTAAATACTTTAAAAGGAAGTTTTAATTGGTAAAACTATTCAACCCCCCATTCTAGTTTTCCACAGGTTTGGTCTTGATTTTAGTAAAATCCCGCGAAAGATTCTATTTCTCGGTTTAAATCACAGACTTGTAAAATCCCGTGTATACATCAACATCATGTCTTACACTCCTGATTCCGTGATTTCAGAAGTACTCAAACTGTATGATGATGTAGACAACCATGATAATATTAGCTATACTGAACGGTTACAGATGATGGAATCAATCAATGAGAGAGAGAATTGCACCAGTTTAGGCTACAAAATGCCATGCTAAAGGAAAGTAACATTGAACCTTATCAGTTACTTCACTCTCACCTCATACAGCTTTTGTCCAAAATTATGGATCGAACATGTAGTGCCATCTTCCGTCAGGATTTACGTACACTGACTAGAAACTTGCTGTTGAACTTAGAATAATTGGAACAACAACTTGATAAAGAAAAGGTTCAAAAGGATAGTTCCAGTGCTGCACTACAAGTGATCTACAACCAATTTCAGTCATTCATCAGTGGGGAATTTACATCAGATTATGATCAAGACATGACTGAAATGTCTTTCAAGAAACACACTGGAATGGACAAAGTGGAGAAGTATATTGAGGAAGTTACACAAAAAGATGAAATAATAGATGAGAGTCTGGTGCAGTTGACAGAAAGTTGTGATGAGTTTGGTAATGTATCAGTTGAAGAATCGGGTGTTGCTGAATGCAGAATAACAGAAACAACAAAGAATGATGCAACAAATTGTTCAGTAACTCATGTTACACATGATGTGGATGCAGATATCAGACAGATAAATGAACAGGTGTCATGTGATGAGGTATCCTTAACTGTTCAACATAGTGCATCTGATAATGTACCTAAACATACTGATCTTAATGCTGAACATGATTCAGATATATGTTCCTTGGTTGAGGCTGAGTCTAATAATTTCAAAACATATGATATGGTTGATAAAAAGGCTTTTGATGAACTTTCAAACAAATTCTCAAAACTTGAAAAACATTTCATTTCACTTGAAATTGCTATACAAAGTAAAGAAGAAAGTTTTCAACTTAAAAAACCATGTAAAAATCTAGAACTTCCTGAATTCCGTGAACTTTTTGAAATTAACACTTTGAAAGCTCAACTTCAAGACAAAAACTCAACTATCAACAATTTGAAGAAACATATTTCTGATATGCATGTGAAAAGTAATTGGGTTAAAAGTAATTCTGATGTTAATGTTATTGATGATATTCAAATGAGAAATGATGAATTAGCGGTTTGTGTGGCCAAATTACTAAAGGAAAATGAGTCTTTGAGAAAGCATCACATAGAACTAAAAGTCTCTGTCAAAGAAGCTAGAACTAAGTCAATGGAACAAACAAACTCTTTGATAGAAAAAATTGATGAGCTCAATGCTCAACTTCATGAAAAGAGTTTCGCCATTCTTGCCTTAAAGAATGAGCTTAGAAAAACCGTAGGGAAAAGTGTGAACACTAAGTTTACAAAACCATCAACCTTGGGGAAGCCAGTTTCTCATCCCACTAGAGACCGGTCCGTTGTTAGGCAGCCTTCTGCATTTATATCTGAAAGAACTAAATCTTTAAAGAGAAGGTTTGCCTCCCAAGTTGATGAGATACAAGTTTTGTCAAAACCAGTCACTTCACCTAAGTTACCTAGGAATAATGCTTCTAACTCTGTTAACCCTCAACAAGTTGCTACTTCTACTCCCAGCACCTCTAGGATTAGTTCGAAAACAGTGTCAAAACCATACATTAAAACCCTGAATTCATATGATATGAATGACTTGTGGAAGAACTATTATCTAGAAGAAGCTAGGAAAAAGGCAAAAATTCGAAAAGACGGAATTTTAGGTGCAAGACCTAGGGTGATGAATTCTACAAGATTTCAAGGCACTGCTAATAGTTGTAAACCATTACCTAGGAACACTCAAAAGACTAGGGGTTGGCTTGCATCTAAGAGTAGTTATATGAGGAAGTATACTAAGCATGTAGAAATTGAAACTTGAAATTCTAAGTCTTTTCCGAATAAGAAACATTTTCCTAATTCACATGCTAAGGTACAATCCACTAAGACTACTAACATGACTAAGGTTCAATATGATATGAAGCTAAACAAACCGAAAACTTCGCGTAGATGGATACCAACTGCTAAATCTTTGGAAACTAGGAATAAGGATAAGTCTTCAACTATGCATAAGAAGCTTAACAATCCTAGACCTTACCATAAGTGGATACCGTCTGGTACAATGTTTAAGGATGCTGGACTTAAGTGGATTCCTTCCGAAAACTATTTACCGATGGCAAAATCAAGGTTGACCGTGAAACCTCAAAGGATTTGGATACTAATGTCACTAACCAATATATATGCAATCAAGTTTGTAATGTTAGTGTAGGTATTCCTTACTCAGTTGCAGATACTTCGATCCTTCACTACGTGGACTGGCTTAAAGTATGGATAACAAATGGATTGATATCTCATAACTCACGGGTTCAAGTTACTCAACCTTGATATTCAATCTGCAATGACGTATGAACACATCAGTTCATGCCTCGTACTCTAAAGAAAAGAAAAGTGTACGTGTCAGTGCGCTTTATCTTCTGAAGAAGAGAAATCTTCTTATGAAGTTTGAACACATCAGTTCAAGCCTCGTACCTCAAAGAAAAGAAAAGTGTACGTGTCAGTGCGCTTTATCTTCTGAAGAAGAGAAATCTTCTCATTTATGACCATTCTCATCAACATGCTTCATGCTTTTTCCATGCGCTTCAGTCATCAAGTGAACCGGACTACTGATAATTACTCTTATTCCACTTGCTCTATTATAATGACGATGGCGACATCATATGCAACCTTTGGGGGAGAAGTGTGAAAAGACTACATTTTAAAGATATTCACTTGTTTAATCAAGAATGGCATCTTCGTATGCAATTCTTGAGGGGGAGAAGAAGTGTGATAATTATGCATGGTTGATTGACTTATGAGAATATATGGTCATTCGGCTCCTAACTCATGTAAGAACCGAACTTCTTCTTATTGGGTCATCTTCACATGGAGTTTTCTTCTAAGAGCCGTTGGTTAACATCTTCACACGGGCTGATTTGATTAATGACAAAGTGCTTCCAGTTGCGGGGTTGATTTCCTTAATTAACATCTTTCTGTTCTTGTTTGATTGGGAGGGATTTGACTTAAGGGGATTTGCTATTTGTAAGTTAACGGGAATGCATTTGGTGAGTTGAAGATGTTGACTTTCTATTCCCCAACTGAACAATCTTGAAGAAGGTCGAGTCTATAGTCGGTTCTACATTTTCTGCTACATGTTAGAAGACTAAAGACGAGTTGCATTTAACGATCTACAGACTTCTTCTTATTCAAGCATTTATCAAACAGATTGTCGGTTTAGGGGAGAGCACTAATTGGGGGAGGGTGAAATGTCGAATTTAATCCCCAATTAGACTTGCTCACATTCTTCCGCAGTAAGTTGATTCTCACAAAGACTTCAAGCGATCTTCTCATCAGATTTCAAGTATTTAGGCTGATAATATGTTGCTGATTCTGAAGTGTCAAAACCAGCAAGGGGGAAGGAGACACGTATCTAAAACGCGAGTAAACTCGATGAACTTAATACTTCTATGTGATTGAAGATATCCCGGGAAGACAAATGTCATTACCGCAGAGACACTCAAGGTTTGACTCATGGCGTTTAGTGTTCTTATTCCAACTATGTGGGGGAAGAGATGGAAGAGTTAGTTTCTGAAGATGAAAGAGGTACACAGGTGTGTGATGATTTTGATGTTATCGCAATCATCAGGGGAGAGAGATTGTGTACATTGGGGATGCTCAGCTGTTTCACTTGAGGGCTTAATCAGTGATTCAGAGATATAATCACTTATTTCAGAGTGGACATCCGCAGATATTGTCATCCGCAGAGATAATCAGTGATTCGGCCTGCTTTTTCAATGTTATCGGTTATTCTCTCTTTGGGCATTTGGGTACTTCGGGTTCTTGAGCTTCATGCACTTTCTATAGGGGAGAGAAAAGTATACATCAGGGTTATTCTTTGGCTATTGGACTTAATCTGCTACTTCGATGGTATAAGTTTCTTTGTCTTCGGGTATGTGTATTCGTGTTCGTGAGCTCTAGTCTAAGAGACTGACTGCATCAATTCATCTACTTGGGGGGAAGTGGTCTCTTGACAACTTTTTGGAATAGATCGCTTCAGAATTCAGTGGTTATGAAATTTGAGAAGATTATTTATGAGTAGGATGATACGTTGTTGTTCTTGTTGATGATATAACCCCGAACGAAGAATCTTGATTATCGTTCTTAAAAGGAGCAGCGGGATTTATGATAATGGTGTGCTTCTCTGTGCACCTGGCTAAGGCAAGCTTGAAATAGAGCTTCGAATCTGCTCATCTAAAGGATTTTCGGTTTGGGGGGAAGCTTCCAAAGTCTCACTTTCAGATGGTTCAATTTCTTTCTTCAATGCAAGAGCCTCGGAAGCTTTGGTGGTGAACGTTTTAGGGATGATGACTTCTATCTTCTACAACGGGGCTGCTCGATATCCTTATCTCGGTACTCGTATCATCATATTCTTAAACTATATCATCTACTCTATCTGTGTATATATCTATCAAAAAGCAAAATACAAAAATATAAAACCAACAAAAAGAAAATAGAAAAATATAAAACCAACAAAAACCCATAAAAATCAGAAAATTTGAAAAATACCAAAAATATGTTTTCTCAAGACATGTCTTCTGGTATCGATAACATCTGCGGTCTTAGAAATGTCATTCAATAATGGCACGGGACCATAGATGAAGTTCGAGCAGGAGGTGTAAATATTCTTTTTCAAAACATGTCTCAAAATATGGCTTACAGTTATTTCAGACTGTAACCCAGGCTTCAAATAATGGCTTGCAGTTATTTCAGACTGTAACCCGTACTTAAACCATGACTTGCTATTATTTCTGATAGTAACCTGCTCTTCAAAAAAGAAAAGTGTTGCGCTAAACCAATTTTCAAAAATTTTGTGCACTTATCCTAAAACTAAAATGAGGAAAGTATGTCGAAGGACTGCTGTTCCTACTCAAATATTTTTCCTTCTAAAATTCTTCAGAAAAATATTTGTTGTATTTCAAAATGGTGGAAATTGAGTTGCTTTAAAAAACAATCAGATTCAGAGTTTTTATGAAATTGAAAACTAAATCAATGATGTCAGCACTTTTAAACTTTTCAAAGAGAGAGTCATTGATTGAGGGGGAGAATGTTTTTCAAAATTACATCATCTAACGGGCTTTCTTAATCATCCTATGTGCTTATCTGGAAAAATATAATTGCCTATGTTGAAGGACTAGGTTTCTAGGATGTGATTGTTAGGATTAGATGATTATAGATTGATGAACAGATTATTCCCATACCTCTTATGATCTGATTGATATGTTGAATTGACTTTTATTAGTCGATTGCTGTTTGGGTGATGTCGACCACCATATATCTGTATGTGTGTTCACTAACTTATGCAGGTATATTGGTATATAAGAATGTTCCCGATCCGGATCCCACAATTGAAGATGATTGGATGCCGAGTGGAAAGGGTAACTATATCTTGGGTTGACAAATGAAGAAACGGAGCTTAATTGGACTTCTATGGAGAGTTGGCATGGAAAAATGCAACGTAAGAGGTCTCACTGCATCAGCAGATGGTTTTCTTCATCAGCAAATGAAGAAAAGGAGCTTAATTTGACCTCAGTTGGCATTAAAATGCAACGTAAGAAGTCTCACTGCATCAGCAGACGGTTTTCTTCCAACCCTCAGCAACAACAACAAAAGCATCTCAACCACCTAACGTATCTTTGTGCAGGATAAATAGTGAATAACACCATTTGTCAAAATATTTGATAAAATTGTTTTGAAAATGGAAAATATTGTTTTGAAAATTAATTGGACTTAATTTTGAAAATCACCGGACTTCATTTTATCAAAACTTAAGTCACTCAATCATTGACTACGGTCATCGATTGAGGGGGAGAGTGATTTTAAATAAAATATTTTCAAACGATATCCCTTCATAAAAGTCCGTTTGTACGTATTAATGTGGTGATCTAAAGATTTAATGTTATGTCATGGTATGATTTTTCTTTAAAATCAAGATCTTTCAAAATGAAATTTTTTCTGTTCTTGTTTGATTGTGAAATTATTTTATTTTACTTAAAGATCTCTTAAAAATTTTCATACCTGACACTAACAATCTTTAATGTCTTAATTTGGTCCTTATCAGTCAATTTCAAAAATCAAATCTTGCCACGTCTTTCCCCAAAATTTTCTAAATAATTTAAATCAACCGGGATCCAAAATCTCAATTGGTTTGAAATTTTTGATCGGGAGAGAGATCGTGATTTAAATCTCAAATCAGTTTTTAAATGGGTGATTTTTTCTAAAACACTCCTTCCTCCATGTGCCAAACGATTTTGAAATACATAAAGCACATGATTGTGGAGGAGCATTTAACCATAAACCAGAAGAGTTTTTAAATAAGGCACATATTCTCCCATGTCCTTCTAAACCTAATTAAATCACTTGAGATCCAAAATCTCAAAGGGTTTGATATTTTTGATCGGGGAAGAATTTGTGATTTAATAATGAAATTTGATAAAAAGGTGATCGTTTTGATTCAATTGTGCAGGCTGCTCTCTCATATGTGCTAAACGCTTTCGAATCTCGATGCACATATTGAGGGGGAGCATTTCAAAAGAAAATAAACTATCGAGGTGCAAATGCTTTTATAATTTAACATAAAGTACCTTGATTGAGTTTTAAATGGTTTCTTAATGGATTTTGTGATCGTAGATGTACTTCAAATGAACTATTTCCTCTATGTGATAAAATAATTTCAAATATCCTACGCACATATTGAGGGGGAGAATTTACCAAGAAAATCAAATGGCTTTTTCTATGAAAATTGTGATCAAAGACAATATTTCAAAGTCCTCTTGCCTCCATGTGCTAAACAATTTCTAAATCATATGCACATGTTGAGGGGGAGGTTTTTTAAAATGATCAAAACTATTAAGGTACAAAATGCTTTGATCTCGTATCAAAAGTACCTTGATTGATTTTCTAAATGATTTTTCAATTGGTTTCGAGAAGGAATGAACTGTACCAAAAGACCGACCATTTTACTTTATGTATGGATGATGTGCCCGGTTGGTGCAAGTTTTAAATTTATAAAAGGTGATTTACCAATATTACCAATAACACATACGAGCAAGTATACTCGTCCGTTATAGCAAGATTATGAAGGTAAGTCGGGATCGTTCGCAGGGATTTGAGTGAATCAAAACACAAGTTTGAATTAACGGAGTCTATCCAAAACATATAATTAAGCAAATAGATATAATGAAATTCAGATGATTAAAAACTACACTTGCTTAAACTAGTTTCATATCATAGATTAATGTGATTGTGTTAACCTCTTAACATGTTGATTGTGATAATTAGTCGGAAGACTAATCTATTGTTCTTACAAGTTAAACCTTCGTCAATATTTTAGTTCATAAAAACAAGCATTATGTTTAACCAATCAATTCAAGATCAATTCAAGTTTCATAAGTCTACATACATAAACTTAAACACAAAAACATCCATTTGTTCCTCAAATTGCTTAAGAAATGGTCAATACAAAAGGTAACCGATCATAGACAAAAGGTTACAATTGATTCTCACTAATCTTACGACCATTTAGATGTTTCCAACCAATCCAATTTGATAATCAAAAAGTGTTTCTATTACAATCACACCTTAGTTCCTTTGTGTAATCAAGAATAATGGGTAAAAACAATCATCCATAGACAAAATGATTATGACTAGTTGAATAACAATAAGTCCTTTCGACCACAACGATTACTATCAATTAGCCAAACTTGATTAACAAATGTCACTATGAAAATTTAGCACAATTGGATCTTAGAATCAACTTGAAATTGAATTAAAACATGTTAACACAATCACTAACTAATCATATGATAATCAACATCATTTAAGCAAGTGTATAAAGAAACTAGCCACTCATAGCAAACATAAACATAAACTCAGAACTTTGAACATTAGAAAACATGATTAAAAGTCCTATAATGCTTGGAATAAGATTACAAATGGTGTAGTAATGATTCCCAAAGGATTGAGAATGACTTCTTGATGGTTTGACCTCCAAATGATGACTTCTTGGACCTCCAAAGTTTCCTGGAACTTTATGAACGAATTTAAGCTTTGAGAGAGTAGTAGTGGTGGTAAGATAGGTGTGAGAGAAGATCTCTCAAGTTGTGGTGTGTCAAATGAGGTTGCAAAGGCCTCTATTTATACTATTTCCAAGGCTAGGGGTTATAAATGCATTTCTTGGTCACCAAGGAGCTTGGAAGGGACTAGAAGACATGTAGGAAGGGACTAGAATCGTTTAGAATAAGTTTGGAACCTTAGTAATGGAAAATGGCTGAAACAGGACCTCCAACTGGATCCGGTTGAGCTCCAACCGAATCGGTTGGTCTTGCTGACTAGTCTCCAACCGGATCGGTTGCGGGTCTCGACCGATCGGTTGGAGCAAAATCACAAAAAGTCATAAACGGCAAAGTTGTAGATCTTTCTCTAAGCTTTCCGTGGCCGTGAACGGGGGGTCAAACGGAGTTCATATGCAAAAGTTATGGCCAAAATGGTGAAGGTGTGTCAGGAACAACGAGTCTTCCAATATATCTTCGTTTAAGCTTCTTTTCTTCATTTCTTTCTCGTTTTCCTTCTTGAACTTTATTCTTGAGTCTTTGGACCACTAACTTGATGACTTTATCTTCTCGAATATACTCCGCAAGTCTTGCTTTTGTCGGGAATTCTTCATACATGGAGAAATCTTCGTATTTTACTTCTTTTTCCGTCTTTTTCACCACTTTCCTGTACTTGGCAACAAATGAACTAGTAAACGCACTTTGATACGATTAAGCAACAAAAGCATATGATTATAACCAAATAACATACATAAAAACACAGATAACGCTACTAAAAACATGCACAATTTGAGCGTTATCAAATTCTCCCACACTTAAACTTTGCTTGCCCTCAAGCAAATCTAGGAAAAACATCCACTGGTACAAGATCGTGATTATGAAAATGTGATGCAAATCAACCAAGTATAAATACGAGAGAGGATTCATCAATTATGCTTTATAAAGGTGAAAAATCAAGATGTTTGACAATATCCAATGATTTTCTTGCATGATTAACATTTCGAAACACCTCACGAAAAAGGAACGAAATATAATTCACTCAATCACTCATTTTTAGTGGAGTAACAAGATAAATCACACTCATTGCTCAGTCATGATTAGATTATTACCATAAGCTTGTACAAGAAACAAAACTCCACCGACGTGGCGTGAGCACCAAGTAAAAACATCTAAAGAGGGCTTTTATTTGGGTAATAATGATAGGCTTCGGGTGAAGGGTATGGATAAGGCATGGGAATTTTATGAAATTGGTGTTAAAATAAAAATGAAATCAAGTCTAATACCCATGTTGCTAGCTTCCAAACATTCCACGAACCAAATAAACGATTATAGCTTTGCTTTCTTCTTTTCCGCTTTCCACAACTTTTCGCTTTTCCATGACAATTGTTCTTCGATCATAGCACATTGGCTATTATTTCCATACTTTCAACACAATTTTTTTTTTCTTTTTCTTTTTTTCTTTTTTTTTTTTTTTTTTTTTTAAACATAACATAACGCATGGCTCAATCAATCTCATAAGATGTGGTACTCATAATCATTTGAACAATCTTTACTTTCCAGGTAACTAGCAACCAACCGTTTAGACATTGATATGGGATATGCTAAGGTTTAAAGTGTAAAATCTTTTTGTATTTTCTGGGTGAAGCAAAAATGAAAGGGATGGCTCAGAAGGTGTAACTAGTGGTATCTAGTGCTAAAAAATGAGCACTACAAATGGGTCCATGTGGGTGGTTAACTAACCAATGAGGCTAGCTAATATATCATTAGATGTAAAATGGAAGGCCATTTGGGTTAAATCCTAAGGTGCCTCTTTATCACACGAATTCACTTATATCGCACGAATGCAATCTCACTGCGGTCTGGTAATGATTTACAAGCACAAGTTCTAGAATAAATAAAATCACCGGCACACTCATAGCAAAAGATCCAAGCATAAAAGATGTATGCTAATAAGAAATAGGCTCAAATCCTCACAATTTAGTGGAAAGGGTATAATATGTGCTAGCAAATGTTTATCGATCCCAGAATGGATTGCAATAGTAATCGGAACACATCTCAAAGTTTCAAATATTACCAATTTTTACCAGTGAAATGATCCAGTTATTCTAATAGATAATCCTAAAAGTGTGAAAACAACTAGATCACAATGGCAAACAAAATTTTAAATTTAAGCATGAAAACTCTAATTTTTCCTATTCACCCCTCCACACTTAAGTTAGACATTGTCCTCAATGAAAAACGAACTTCAAAGTATAAAAATAGGGAAAATAGAGATGAAACCAGATATGTCAACGAGTTTATCAGCTTAAAATTCTTTCTTCATTCCTGGCGTCCACTAGAGAAATCATCACCTGCACATAATCTTATAAACAAACAAAAGGTTTTATTAAAAGGATGGCACCCCCCCCCCCACACTTAAGTTCAACCGAAGGTTTAAACTTTGGGGACACGTCCACTACTAAAGAGATCACCTGCGGTCCTTACTTCTTTCTTAAAATTCGACTATTTGAGCAACTGTATAGACCAAAGTAGAGATAAAAGGGATAAAAATATGAAACTTCAAGCAAAAAGTAACTCCTGTTACAGATTGAATTCACACCTCCCCACTTATCCTTTTTAATCTCAAAAGTACGAATTTAAATTTTAAAACAAACGGTAACACTAGATCAACAAAAGTGTGAAAATCCTAATAGATAATCTTATTGACCTAGTAAAGTGACCATTTTTAACCATTATAAACTTTGAAACTCTACACAAGGCTAATGATAACGTTAGGTAAGACCCTAGCTATTTGTAAACGATC
>BPTQ01000004.1:207820588-207830927 GCA_019973895.1 Chrysanthemum seticuspe
AAACATAAACAAAGCAATTAAGGAATCATAACTAGGCTAGCACCAGAGGTGCTTAGCCGTTCATATTAACTAAAAAATCGATTCAATGTTTAACATTACGAAATACATGAATTGAAAGTAAAGAAAAGATAAAATGCTAATGCTTATCGTAGGGGAGTGATTTCTCCCTTGGAGATGGCTCCGTATGCTCCCTAAGATCTACCTTCAACCTTACTCACATTCACAGATGTTGTGTGTGAAATGGGATGATTAGCAATGCTGGAAATCGAGTGGTATTTATAGGCCAGATCTGGTTACAGCGTAACTAATGTTAAGAGTTACGCCATAACACCATTATCTTCGATATTTGCACTGAAAATGCTGGTTACGGCGTAACATCTGGAAGGAGTTACGCCGTATCTTCAATAAATCCTGGTTACGCCGTAGATGAGACAATAGTTACGGCGTAACATGCCGCGACACGAAACCTCATTTGACCTAGTTGGTTACGTTGTAATCTTTGGAGAGAGTTACGCCGTAATCTTCAGTTGAGTTGGTTTTCTGAGCCACGCTTCTGTTACGGCGTAATGTGAGAGAGGAGTTACGCCGTAACATCTTCAAAATGAGCATACTATGATATATCTTCAATAAACTCTCCAAATCCGCGTCTCTTTAGCTCCAATGCTCGTAATTTACCTAAAAGTAAAATATAGAGGAAAATAAGCGTAAATCCATATAAATGATATAAAGTACGAGCATTATCGGGGGAAATTGACACTTAATATTCAGGATTATTTGATGTTATCAAATATCCCCCCACTTGAACTCTACTTGCCCTTAAGTAGACCTTATTAGATAGATTCCTAAAAATATATCTCCCATAACCTGGAAAATATAAGTTTACAAATCCCTTATGCTAGAATAAAACAAAGCCGAACACCTCACAAAATGGGAACAAAACACTCAAATCTCTCAACTATTCTAAGTGTCAATTTCAGGGTGATCATTCATTGCACAATCATAGCATGTATTCTATCATAAGCTTTGCGGTTACAAAAATCTCCACCACTAGAGTTAAGGACTAAAAAATTCTTGAAGGCAATATGGGTAGACACAACAAAGGTTAAGAGTGATTTGTCATTACTAACATGTCACGGCGAAGTGGAAAAAATCAATGATACATGACCAAATCCATGGCCAAGACACCAAAGATTGCTCGCTGCATCACCTAGACACGCTTCATGACTAAGGGTAGGATAAGACATGAGATAAAATTGGTGTAAAATAAAATCAAGCTGATAGTCTAAATCTATAACTAAGTCATCATCACTTACCGTTCGCCCAAAGTTCAAGTTTTGAAGTTAAGAAACCAGATCATGATATTACCAGGTAGATGTGCCATTAGAGGACGTCTTGATGGGCACAATTCCAACTTCATTCTTCAAATGTGACCGAGGTGGCCTCCTCGATACTAAATCTATAGTAAGCTCATAACAATAGTGCTTATAGCATC
The DNA here is from genome assembly GCA_019973895.1 of Chrysanthemum seticuspe. Classification (NCBI taxonomy): domain Eukaryota; kingdom Viridiplantae; phylum Streptophyta; class Magnoliopsida; order Asterales; family Asteraceae; genus Chrysanthemum; species Chrysanthemum seticuspe. The sequence goes on from BPTQ01000004.1 coordinate 207,822,081, forward strand.
GCACTTTACAATTAAATGAATAACAATAACTATTTTTTTTCAATACATAATAACTAAACATAACATCCCCCCACTTGAGATGAACAATATGAGAATTTGGGGGGTCTTCAATGATCTTTAAGGATATGTCATCGACGAGAGCGTGATTCCCGAACCTTTCCACTTGAACCTTGAACTTAGGCAAATAATGACTTACCAATTACACAATGAAAGGCTATTTGGGTGATAATTGATGCGTTCACCGAGCTTTAAATTTATAACAAGAATTACCGGTTAACTAGGAACACATTCGGGCAAGTATACCCTAGTCAAGTTGTAGTATAGGTTTTGGTAAATCAAGGTCGTCCCAAGAGACTTGGTTGCACTACAAGTGTCGTTTGTTTGTTTAAGCAAGTAACAAGGTCGTGGTTATGATTGTCACGAATCAAACCACTAAGAAAAGCAATATGAGAACAAGCACACAAAGAACATACATGTTTAGACAAATGATCACAAGTTATCATAAGAGCTAAACAAGTATCAAGACATTCATATTCATGGTTATTTCAATCAAACACAATATCTCAACAATCATATCAATAACAAACATATGGAAATATAAAAGTAACAAGGTTTACCCAAAGTATGAATTACAATAGGTAAAGATGAAGGATGATAACACTTCTTCAAGCCTCCAATTGACTACAATAGTTCTACCAAGCCGGAAAATCATATCCAAACGCCTTAATCAGCCCTTGAGCACACTACACGAATTTGGCAGAGGTTTGAGGTCTTTTGGGGAAGATAAGTTGGTGGAAATTCGTCCTTAATGGTGGAGGATCGAATAATTGGTGGAAATTCGTCCTTAAGGGTGGAGGATCGAATTTCAGACCTTTGGGATGAAGAGATTGAGAGTGGGTGTTTTCTCTTAAGTTGGGGTTTGCTCTCTAGGTGGAAATTCATCCTTAAGGGTTGAGGCTTGAATTTCACACCTAGAGAGGAGTGGTGGAAAGGGATGAGAGGGATTAGATAGTTGGGTGCATGAAATGAGGTTGCAAAGGCCTCTATTTATACTACTTCCAAGGCTTAGGATATTCAATGCTCAACTTGGCCTCCAAGGAGCTTGGAAAGGACTAGAAACTGAGTGGGAAGGACCTAGAATCGTTTGGGACAAGTTTGGAGTCTTAGTGATTAAGAAATAGCATAACCTGGCCTCCCAGCTAAATCGGTCAAGGCTCCAGCCGTTTCGGCTGGTCTGAAAACTTTGCTCTAACCGAAATGGTTGCGGTCTTCTACCGATCGGTCGGAGCCTTTTGACAGAAAATGATATGAAGCAAAGTTTTAGATGTTTCTCTTAGCTTTCCGTGGCCGCGAACGGGGGGTCAAACGGAGTCAGTATGCAAAAGTTATGGCCAAAATGGTGAAGGTGTGTCGGGGAACAACCAGGCTTTCAATATTTCTTCGTTTAAGCTTCTTTTCTTCATTTCTTTCTCGTTTTCCTTCTTGAACTTTATTCTTGAGTTTTGGACCACTATCTTGATGACTTTATCTTCTCGAATATACTCCACAACTCATGCTTTTGATGGGAATTCTTCGTATATGGAGAAATCTTCGTATTTTACTTCTTTTTCCGTCTTTTTCTCCACTTTCCTGTACTTGGCTACAAATGAACTAGCAAAGGCACGGATAACGCTACTTAAAACATGTACAATTTGAGCGTTATCAAATTCGCCCACACTTAAACTTTGCTTGCCCTCAAGCAAATCTAAGAAAAGAAAAATTAAAAGACATACCTAAATGACAAAACAAAAAGAAAAAAAATTTTAAAAATTGATTTTTTTTAAACATATATCAAAATAAGCGAAAAATGAGCACAAACTCCCCCACACTTAAGGGTTTGCTTGCCCTCAAGAAAATCTAGAAATTAAGAAAAATAAAACCCACATGGTATATGATTAAAAAAATGTGATCTAAATCTACCAAGTAGAATTACAAGATAAGATTCATCATTTTTAAGCTTTTAGAGGTGAAAAATCGAGATGTTTGACAATACCCTAAGGATTCTCTTGCTTGATAACATGGCTAAGCACCTCACGAAAAGGAAATGAAGTATAATTCACTCAACACTCAATTTGTTTAGTGATGGATAGTATTAAGGAATAGTACACTCATATTGCTCAGTCACGATCTAAATATTACCATAGGCTTGTACAAGAAACAAAACTCCACCGACGTGGCGTAAGCGCCAAGTGTAAACATCTAAAGAGGGCTTTTATTCGGGTTAGGCTTAAGGGTTAACCAGGCTTATGTTGAAATATTTCATACAAGAATATAATAGATCGCTGGTGCGAATTCTTAATTAAGTCAAACAACGGATGGTTACTAGAGTATACCTCGGATCGCTGGCGCGTTATTCGCATAACGGATGGTCACCAAAAATATGCACTAGATTGCTGGCGCGTCATTCGATCCTTCAAGAACCGGATGGTCACTAAAATATTCACGCACTTCATATTTTCACAAAGCCAAAAGGGGAAGGGATAAGGCATGAGAATATTTATGAAATTGGTGTTAAAAGAAAAATAAGAAAAAACAAAGTCAAGTCTAATACCCATGTTGCTAGTTACCAAACAATCCGCCAACCCGAAAATGATTATAGTTACAAGCTTCTCTTCACATATCGATCACCAAATATATATATATATATCACGTCTTAGCTCATTTGCTAATCGATATCTCAAACATACTTCCTCTTCATAATAATATAACACATTGTCATCACATATATTTTTTTTTCTTTCATTTTTTTTTCCTTCAATGACTTTTTTTTTCACATTTTTTTTCATATATCACTTCTCCCCCACACTTCGCATAAGCATACACCACAAAAATACAAATATGAAGTTGCGTACCTTCATCTTCGTCGGAATGGCACACACGAATGGCAAAGTCTGGCTAACTCATAATCATCAAAAACAATCCAATCATACCAAGTAGGCTAAGGTTTAAAGTGTAAAATATTTTTGTATTTTTCTGGATTTAACAAAAAGAAAATAATGACTCAAAGGGTGTACTAAGGGTATCTAGCGCTAAAGATGAGCGCTAACAAATGGGTCCATATGGGTGGTTAACTAACCGATGTGGTTAGCTAATATATCATTAGATGTAAACGGAAGGCCATTTGGTTTTATTCCTAAGATGCCTCTTTATCACACGAATACACTTATATCACACGAATTTGATCTTACTGCGGTCTGGTAATGATTTACAAGTACAAGTTCTAGAATAAATAAAATCACCGGCACACTCATAGCAAAAGATTCATGCATAAAAGATGTACGCTTATATATATTGTCACACCCCGCCGAAAGCGGAAACGCGAGGTGTAACGGAAATGAACACAAGCACAAGATAATAGAACATACCAACGTTTAAGATTCAAAAGAAAGGATACATCATTACAATACGATGTGAAAACTTCATTATGCAAAGACCTTGAGGAAAAGCTTACAAACGATCACCTGAAATGCATGAGAGAAAACGGGTCAACTATGAAAATAGTTGGTGAGTACACACATTTCGTATAATATGAAAACGTTTAAGAGAGAGTCAAAAAGTTTCGGTCATCGAGAATAGTCCACAAAGAAAAGGTATTGTAAATCCACTCAGTTCCAAGTTTCGTCCATACAAAACTTGCAACCTGTGTGTTCATAACCCACTGCCAAAAGTAGTATGTCTAGTAGTCAAGTATACGTTGTCATAATAGTTCACAATATAGCACCACGTATATAATAATGTATGCCAGGAAAAGCCTCTAGAATAAATAATATGCGTCCCATAACATAGTGAACGAGAGGTTGGCCGACCTCTAATAGCGCTATCCATACTACCTACTAATAGGAGACTAACAATGCGAATGTACGAACGATACATCATACAACTATTATATACAATTAAGAACACTCCGAACATGGGAGAATTTGCACGCTCCACCAATAAGGCGAGACTTTTAGGTCATAGCACGTACGGTTCAATAAGTTCAAAGAAGTCATAAGTTCATAATTAAGTCCAAGAGTCTAAGTCAAGTTCAAAAGTTCAAGTAAAAAGATTTCATAAAAGTAGTAATAAATTTAGTATGCTTCATGCATTCCGCCCCAAAATATAGTAAAAATGGTAAATTGGGGATCGTGAATACTCACCTGATGCAAAAAATTATGATGACAAAATGGATACACAGAAATGAGGTGCAATCTCTATCCGCAACCTAATATGAATGATATGCTCTAATATAAGTCATGAAACAATGTTGTGCATGTAAATTCATATGATATTCATACCACTTGTGCATTTTGAAAATAAAGTTTATCGTCAAAATATAAGTTTATAACGTATTGCCAAGTTATAAATTACTTTACAAGTACTTACGTTGAAATGATATCCTACGATAGTCATTTAGTGATTTATTAAGAGATTATAGTTTTTCGTCGTAAAATAATACATTTTGACAATTCATGAAAATGACTAATTTTGAGTGATCATATTTTATCCGTTATACATTCGTTTGACGAACGGTTAAACATTTTGGAAAATAGAATAGGCGAACTCACTTTTACTTATAGACATCGTTTTCTCAAAAATATTCTATCGATATGAAAAATAGCTCCAAACATGGTCACTTGCGATAACCATTTTGGCCTAATAGGAAATATATAAGTGTTATTACTTGTGTAAAATAGTTACGATAGCCATAATTAAAATGCGTATAACTTAGTCGTTATAAGTCCGTTTTCTACGTTTTATATATCTTTGGTTTCGTGTTATTATATACTAATATGTTTTTGATAAATCGACTCATTTAGAAAACGTTTAAAACTCATTTTTGCCCTTAAAATAACCCTTAACAGCTTACCCTTTTTCAGAAAATTTAGTTTTCGTTGCAAAACTTGAAAATAGCGTAACCTCTTCATTATAAATCCGTTTTAACCCGTTCAAGCGACCACGGTTTCGTTTTAAAGTCTATTTTCTGAAAATATAAACCAAAATGGTCCATGACCTGTCTAAATTTCCAGATTTTGCAAAAATGAACAGCAACTATTTTATTATCGTCTAACTTGATTTTTCTTGCGTAATACTTGTTTCAATCACTTCAAATCAACACCAAATCTATTCTAAACCTACCATGCACCTTCTTAGGTATCATGGATTCCTAAAAATCATCAACAATGATATGTTTCGTGGGAATAATTATAGGATGATTAAAACTTATAATAAGTACTAAAAACAATTAAAAGTGGCATAAATACATATGATACTTGCATGTTTTCTTACTAGAATGATAAAAATAGCTCAAGAATGATTATGAAAGAGTAGTAAAGATTATGAAAAGCTTACTAGTTATATGATGAGGTTTAAGTAACTAGGTTTCCTAAATACTCCGAGGTTTTTATTGCAAAACCTTAAAAGAGAAGTATACTAGTGTTTGTATATCACTTGATCTTGAAAATTTCTTATGTTTCTCCTTGGTTTCTTGACTTGGCCGAATCCCCAAAGAGAAGGAGAGAGTTTTAATTGTTTTTCACCTTTAGTATGTGTAATTGTATGTGTTTTTGTTTGTAAATTATGAGTTAAAATGCAAATATCTAGTCTAAATATGTGTAGGTGTACATGTAACTTGAAGATTTTTATAAAAAAGTGGTGACTAATCATGGGGAGGTCGCCAAGGGTAGGGTAGGGAAAAAGGGTGGTGAATTTTGTTAAGTAAATGTGTATAATGTGTTGGGAATAATTCGTTACCACGGATAGTTGTGGTTTACACTGCTTGGATTAACACTAGCAGTGGAAACGTATTCCCACTGCCAGTACATTGTTACCAGTGCTATCAGTTTATGATAAGGTTAACGCGTCTAGATAAGTATAGAATAGATCTTGTGTACATTCTATTATGTTAGCTTTATGCTTATCTTGTAAAGGACTCCTTGTTGTATAAAAGGAGGTCCTAGGTCATTGTCTTAGGTACTTGTCAATTTACCTACGTATTACTCACAAAGGCTTCAAGGTGTAACCCTAGTGATAAGCTAAGATCACTCGTATTATTCATCAATAATATTGAAGCTTAAGTTTTGTGTTTAATCTGTGTTTACTTACATTACATCATATAATCCATCTTCTAAGTATTACTAAGTAAATTCCGCATGCTTAATAATATCATACAAAATATCATTGACACAAGGAGTGTGTCCAGATCCATCAAGTGGTATCAGAGCGAAGGTTCTGATATTTCGTTTTTAGAAGATCCAAGGAATAAGCTTAATCTACCCACTTCATTCTATGGAGATGGAAAACAACCAGTCCAATGCTTCTACACCAAGGCTACCTAAGCTCAAACTTAATGAGTTTGAGATGTGGAGGATACTGATTGAGCAATACTTTCTCATTCAGGATTATGCTCTATGGGAGATTATCCAAATTGGTGATTCTTTCAAGCCTGTGACTAGTACTGTGAAGGTTGGTGACACAGATGTTGTGAAAGTTTCTACGCTTGAATCTACTGTTGAAAAAGCACTTAGGAAGAATGATCTTAAGGCTAGAAGTTTGTTACTGATAACTCTTCCTAGAGACCAGATCATTGCATTCAGCATGTTCAAGACTACTAAAGAACTGTTTGAATAGATTTTCTCAGTATTTGGTGGTAATGATGCTACAAAGAAGACACAGAAGACTTTGTTGAAGCAAAGTTATGAAAACTTCTCTTCTTCAAGCAATGATTCACTTGATAGCATCTTCACCAAACTACAAAAGATTGTTACTCAACTGACAGTGTTTGGCATTAAGGTAGAAAAGGAAGACCTAAATTTGAAGTTTCTAAGAAGTTTGCCTTTAGAGTTTCAAACCAATGTCACTGTCTGGGAAAACAAATCAGACATAGAAACAATGAAGCTCAATGACCTTTACAACAACTTCAAACTTATTGAGCAAAGGTTGAAGAAGGCAGGTAAACTTAGCACAAGCTCTAGTAGCTTGGCATTGTTGTCAACCTCTGTTGACAGTGATGATTTTGAAGATGACAGTGATGATGACGTTGCCACTGCTGGTTCTAAAGTTTCAACTGGTAATGTAAATGTTACCACTGCAGGTTCAAAGAAGAAGGTTGCTAGTATTGGAGATCCTACCTTTTATGCTTTCATATCCACACAAGTTGATGGCTATGTCTTAACTCATGAAGACATAGAGCAAATTGATGAAGATGACTTGGAGGAGATGGATATTAAATGGTAGATAGCTTTTCTTAGCATGAGGGCTAGGAAATTATACAAGAAGACTGGCAAGCCTATTCACATCAATGGTGATGAAACTACATGCTTTGATAAGAAGAAAGTGGAGTGCTTTAACTGCCACAAGTTTGGACACTTTGCTAGAGAGTGCAGAAGACCAAAGACCAAGGACAACATGTCTACTTGGTACAAGAAAAAGAAGGGACCAACTGTGGAAGAACCAAAGGCAATGCTGGCTATTGATGGTGTGAGCTATGATTGGAGTTTCATGGCTGATGAACAAGAAGAAGAACATTCTGATGCTGCTCTTGTTGCTATTGAATTTGCTCTCATGGCTTTCTCTGACTCTGAGGTACAAAACTTTGATAGTTGTTCTAAAACATGTAGGGCTACTAAAGAAGTTGAAAGGCTTAATGATCTATATTCTAATGAAAGACAAGAGTTATATACTGCTAATTATGCTGTGTCTAATCTTAGGAGAGCCATGGCAGTGTTAGAAAAGCAAATAGAGCACTATCAAGCAAATGAGTCAAAATATAATGATGATATGATTCTTCTTAGGAGAGAGGTAGAAAATACAACTGCTGTGAATGAAGCATACCAAAAAGAGCTTGAAAAACTTCAAAAGAAAAATGAAAATGTCAATTTAACTTTAGACACATGTTATCATCAGTCTAAGTCAATTGATAAAATTTGGAATGCTCAAATATAGAATAAAGCTAAGTCTGGTATGGGTTATAATACAGTGCCTCCACCGTGTTATTCGTACATTTACTAGTTTTGATGGTGTCTATATCGTACGGAATAACATGTAATGTTTTAGTGATGGATCAACAACTCTAAATTGTACTAAGGTTGAGGAGACCAATGGGGATCCTCGACATCCAAACAAGGATATGTAGAGTCGTATGGAATGTCAACCAGATCCAAATAATTGACCAAAGGATCCAAGGAGACATTGTCATAATTGTTGAAAACCCTATCTTCGGAGATGTAAGAAAAATTGTAAGAGTAGTTGTTGTCTACTCAGTGATCGTGAGAGTTTTTGTAGTAATAGTTCGAATTCGAACGAGTGAAAAGTGGTAACACAGGAAATTTCCTGGTATAAGAGAAAGTTCTAGAAATTTCAGAAGATTTGGACATACTCGATTTAGATATGGACCTCCACTACCTTATGGAGAATCACCACCTCCGTGACATAATATTGGGTATGGTCTGAATCGAAATAAGATATAAACTCGTAAGGTTTAAAATAGTTAACTGAATCTGACTACTATTGTACACAGATTTCAATTTAACTGTAAAAGTAAAAAGAAAACTTCAAAAAGTTCGAGAAAAACCATACGAAGTAAGTGTCGTCAACATAAAAGATGGAGAGAGGATTCTTCTTAGTATAGTAGTAATATAAAACTGAGTAAACGAACTATCACGAGATAAACGAAAAGATTGTGACGGTACCGAGAGGATTCTAATCTGTGTCGTATTAATCGTCATATATTGAGAACAGAAAGTAATCTTATATCTAGTAATTCGGAAAGTTGAAGAAATCATCGGGATGTACAAAATCTTGTTGATAGTTTCAAAACATGGAGTCTCA
>BPTQ01000004.1:207870362-207885974 GCA_019973895.1 Chrysanthemum seticuspe
GCAAAGAGTTACCTGTTGAATTTCTTTGCCAAATACAGTCGGTTGGTCTTCCTAAGTAACTAGGGCTCAAGGGCTTGGTACAGATGTTTGACTTGTTTCGAGACATACCAGAGTTTGTTCGAGGAGCCCGTACCATGCTATTCGATAGTAGAAAGGAGTAACGGTTATTAAAGTGGTTTCCAAGCCAGCTGGGATGAGAAAAGTAAATTTGAACAATTAAGATATGTGCCCCGTGATATTGTATAAAAAGAGTAGGGTCGACCGAACCTTTGGTGAAATTATTGGCAATGAGGAAAGATGATAGCTTATCGTACCATGCCCGAGGAGCTTGTTTGAGACCATACAGAGCTTTGTTCAGTTTGTAGACATGGTTCGGGAACTCGGGATCAATGAATCCTTCTGGTTGGCTGACATAAACCGTTTCTTTAAGTTGTCCATTGAGAAACGCAGTTTTGACATCCATCTGAAAGACCGTCATATTCATATGAGCCGCGAACGCGAGAAATATCCGAACAGCCTCAAGTCGAGCAACCGGAGCAAATGATTCTTCAAAGTCAATACCCTCCTCCTGTCGATAACCCTTAGCCACCAGACGTGACTTGTTTCTGATTACGTTTCCTTCATCATCCAATTTGTTTTTCCAAATCCATTTTAGACTAATGACGTAAACCCCTGTTGGTCTTTCAACCAGTTCCCATACTTCAAGACGTTTGAATTGGTTGAGTTCTTCTTGCATGGATTCAATCCAGTTGTCTTTTGTCATTGCGTCTTTAATGTTTTTAGGCTCAGATTGGCAGACAGTGAGTGCATAAATGCAATGTTCACCATCTGTGTGAAGACGTTGTCTCGTAACGACTGGTTGATTCGGGTTGCCAATAATATTTTCCAGAGGATGGTCTTTTGTCCATCTATGAGTAGAGGGTTGATGTTGGTATACATTGTGCAGATTCTGAGGATTCAAATGGTTTGTGAATGATTCCGCGACATCAGGTGCAACAGTTTCATTAGCAAACGGGTTAAAGAACGCATTTGGATCAAAATATGCAGGTGGGGGTACTTCATTAAGAACATCATCAGCTAGATCATCAATATTGGAAGCGGTTTGTTCAACTGTTGTGGTGGAGTCAACTGGTGGTGCTTCTTCAACAGTAGTTGTTGTAGCAGGTGTATCAGGTATAAGAGTATTATCAGGTTGAGCAGCGGAAACATCGGATACACCTGGAGCACGTTCATCAATATCGTCACTAAATAGAGGAGCAAATAGTCTTTCCATTTGTTGATGAGTAAGCTGAGGGCTTTGTTCAGCTGATGATGGGGTTTGAGGGAAGTTTAAGCGGTTGTGACCGGGTTCCAAGCTGTTATACTCAGAAGCCATTTCCGTAAGTTCATCAAAATGAGCATGAATCGTTTCCATAACCTGCTTTGTTCGACGATTCCAGATTCAAAAACTTTTAGAATTATCACAATATCCAATAAAGACTCCAATGTCAGCTTTGGCTTTGAGCTTTCCAAAGTCATCACGATCATTATTCGGATAGCAAAGAGATCCAAATACATGAAAGTGTTTGAGATTCGGTTTTCTGTTGTGGACAAGCTCGAAAGGAGTTTTGTTGTGGTGTTTTGTTGTGGCGTTTTTACGTTTAGTATTAGAAATAGATGTTTCTGTTTCCTCGAAAACGACCTTCATCACTCCAAGTTCCTTATGAAAGTCCCGTTCCCAAGACAATGCACATTTTTTCAAATTTTTTACATTTGGTAAAAGATTTTTCTGAAAAATGTCTCTTTGTTCTCGCGCTAGAGGCGATTGAAAATGTTGAACTTTGATTTCAGAATGATATTCTAGCTCATGTTGTAAGGTTTTGAGGTCAGCCATGAAAAGGTCAAAATATCTAAGAATTTTGCGATTTTCTGGTTTTGAATTTACTTCACTGATGGAAGGTAAAGGACCATAAATTTGTGCATAATCTGGTTGGGGATTAACATTAGAAGACTCAGACGTTTTTATGATAATCCTTGGTGTGTTAGAAGAATCCGTTGGTGTAACGAATGTGACCGGTTTTGAATAGTTAAAAGGTTTGTTGTAAACCACAGTTTCTAATTTTGATCGACTCTCGTCTTCTGCATCTAATTCCTCTTGACGATGATATTCAACAACACTCATAACAGAATTATCAATTTTATATTCTGCACTGGAAACTTCAGGATTTGGTTTGAATGCTTTGGTTGAAAGCTTAGGTTTGTAATCAGCAAGATTCGGTCCATATCCATTTGGATTGAGTTTTAAAGTAAACTTTTCAATAGTAGTTACTGACTCACCATGTTTGTAAACAACAGTTTTAAACTCTTTAAGTTTGTTTTGCAAGCCGATAATTTTTTCAAGATGATCATCTATGCGTTTCGTTGAATGCTTTTTGTATGCAGAGAACTGTTTTTGACAAGTTAACAACTCAGCCTTAGCATTTTGATTCTCCAAGGTGAGAGCGTTAATTTGCTTTTTATGTTCATGTTTTAGTTGTTCTATTTCAGACAACAAAGCATTCTTCGAAGCGGCTAGATCACGCATCTGTCTCTCTAAATATTTTTCATTTTGATGAGATTTAGCAAAGGTGACTTCAAAACCTTTTTCACGTTTTTCTTGAGTTTTGAAAAAGTTGAGTTGCTTTTGTAAATATTCAAAATCCTTGGTTAAGAGTGCATTTTTACTTTTCAAGTCCTGATTTACTGCACGACATTCGTCCACTATGGATTGTTGGTTTTTAAGCCACAGATCAACATCTGGACGAGGCAAAAGTTTGGTGTGTTCAACGTGAGTCACACCATGATCATTATTTAGATCCTCAAGTATAACCACGGAGTCAATTTGATTATCAAGGGAAACCATAAGGTCATCTTGATCGTCAAATGTAACTACGGGGTCTGGTTGAAAATCGTCGGAATGAGATGTGGACGACTCATTTTGAACATTCTGAGCCTTGCCGGATTCAGATGTTGGCGGAGATATTAGATCAGAGATAAATATGGTTTGTTCGGGTACCTGTGACAAGCCATCAGTGTCATACACTGGGCCTGTGTCACTCATGTGTAACTCATGCATATTAGCCATCAACATAACAACTGCATTGGCTTGCAAGTCCTCCATATCATCATCTGAGTCTGCGTCTGCCATAAAGCTCTGTTCTTTGTCTGTAAGAGTTCCACCAGCTTCATCCTTAAGAGCCAAAAGAAGAGCCTATTTGTGATAAGCACTGCCCCTAGTCCTCGGCTTTGGGCATGCATTAGCCAGGTGTCCCTTCTCATTGCAATTGTAGCATCGAAGACCATTCAACCCATTCTGAGCATTTCCCTGTTCCACCACTTGAGCTCTATTGTTATTCCTACCCATAGCATTAAACCCTTGACCACCGCCCATCTGACGACCATAACCACGATGCTGAACTTCAACTCATCCATTGTTCACAACAGCCTGATTCCTGGTGTTTGATGAGGAACGAATGCGATTGTTGGATTTGTTTGTATAACGGCCAAAAGCATTAGCAATCATAACAAATCCTTGTTGTAATGCTTCGAACGGATCAGATTCCTCATTAGCTTGACTATAAAGTGCCTGATCATTGTTGTTGTTGTAAGGAACCAATTGATTTTGTTGAGATTGCTGTGATTGATCATTTGGTGTGATTGTGGCAGTTGGTTGAGTTGCTGGTTGAGGAGGATAACTGTTTTGAGCATACAAGGCAAGTTGTTAATTTTCCAGATGTGAAGATGAAGCAATTTGAGCACGGAGAATCCTTTCCTTATCAACTTCCTTTTGATGAGGCTTCAAGTAATCGTACAACAATCCGTATGTAGAATGATGCATGTTCTTCGCTTGACAGAGAAAAATGACATACTTCTCCCATTCAGGACCAAGACTACTCAGGAACTTAGTATTAACTGCAATTCTTGGCATGATGATGTTGTGTTTATCCAAATCATTTATGATGTCTGAGAATCGATGATGATAAGACTCTAGTGTCTCTCCAGGTTCAATCATGAAGTGTTCATAAGCCAAGTAAATTTTGGATTCCATATCCTCCTGATTGAGTGCAGATCCTTCCATAAGAAGATGAATATGTTCCCACATTGCCTTTGCAGTCTTTTGAGCATCAACACTTCGAAGAATTGGGTTTGGTAATCCTAAAAGGATATATTGCATTGCAAGCTCATCAGCTTCATAGTGTAGAAGTTCTTCTAGATTCAGGTCTGCAACAGTAGCAATGTTTGATTGTTCATCTCTTGGTGGATTAGCATTTGGATCTCCGGGTACAATGATAGTAGGCATCTGAAATGGACCTTCCAAGATAACCTTCTTTAAGAACTTTCCATGTGGCATCTTCAGATCACAAAACCTAAAGAACCTAATTACCCATTGATCGTAGTTTCCTGGAGTGAGCGTTGGAGGTTTATCAAGTGATCCAGCCTCATGAATTGATTGTTGGCTGCTTAAAGCTTCACACATCTTAGCAAACCAAGTGGGTTCCTTCATAGTGTTCCTTGATGGATGTTGATTGAAATCATTAGTGTAGGGTTGAACTTGAAGACTTGGTGGTGGTTGAACCATTTGTGGTGGTGGAATTGCTCCCAGTTGTGGAGTATGTTGTTGATTAAATTGTTGTTGATAAATTGCTTGTTGTTGATTCCATTGTTGATGTTGTGGACTTAGTTGTTGTTGTCTTTGATTATAAGTGTAAGGGAAATAGTTAGAGTATGGTGGTTGTGACATGTTGAAAAACTTGTGTTATAAAATGGATCTTTGTAGTCGAATAAACCTTTGTTGATGAAGTATCCTTAGGCGTAGAAATCACAATAAACCAAGTAGCACTTATGCGTAAAAGCACCAAAGTTACGCGTAACAGCAAGAGTTACGCGTAGTTTTAGCTTACACGTAAGGAAGGTGAAAACACTAAAGTTATGCGTAAAACAAGAAGTTAGGCGTAGAAAACTTAGGCGTAGGATTACCTTATGCGTAAGACTAAGCTTAGGCGTAAGATAAATCTTATGCGTAGGATTTTCTACGCGTAAGCTTTATGCTTATGCGTAATTTTAGGGTTTTGCCCAAATGATCTTTTACACTATCACAATGCAAAAGATATCCAAAGTTGACGTATTTTCAGGCTTATCCAAGCAAGAAAATACGGAGTAAACCACGAAAACTGAAGATCAAACAAAGGATAAGTTACGCGTAGTTTTAGGGTTTTGCTACGCGTAGACTTACTCGTAAAAGTGATTGTTGCCCAAAGATGTTTCTAAACCAGATTTTTGTGATGAAATAGCCTCAATATCACCAAGATAACACAAAGGTGTGAAACTTGATGATCCAAAGCTTAAAACCACGTTACGCGTAGACAGAAACCCACATACAAAACCAAGCTAGAAAACAATGATCCACGCGTAAAGTTTGAAACTATTTGCCAAAAACAGTTATTTTAACACCTTAAAACGTTGAAAGTACAAGAATCTTGGATTAAAAAGTGTAAAAATTGTGTTTTTAAGCAAACCAAAGTATCACGTGTTGTTACGCGTAAGACCGAAACTACACAAAAACAACAAACACGATTCACCCAACTACTTGGCGATTGATACCACTGTTAGGTCACTAAGTTTACAACACAAGCACAATAGAAAGAGATAGAGAGGAGAAGAGAGGCGGATGAACAACACACACACAAACACTACGCGTAAGACTATAGAGAAAGGTTAGGCGTGAGTAGTGAAAGAGAATGAATTGAACAACCAACCCTCAAGTGAGGGTTATTACAAGGTATTTATAGGAAGGGGAGCTAGGGCAACACTCCTACTCCCTTCCTTTCCTTAATGGACATGGGCCTAAGCTTATGGGCCTTCTACATAAGCTTAAGCTAAAACAAACATAAAGGCCATAATTAAGCTAACTATTACATATGAATCAGTAACACTTGATTTAGGTTTAGGAGTGATTCCAACAAAAGGAATGCCTGATGATCAAGTTGAAAAGGCTTATTACAGAGCTCTAAAACAAGATAAAGCTTTTATTCCAATGGGTTCTGAAGAAGAAGCAAGAAGGATTCCTAGATTGAAAAGAAAGGCCAAAGTAAGTGATTCTCAAACTGTTAAGAAGACTAAGGTTGATGAAGATCAAAAAATGTCTACTGAGAAGGAAATTCCTACTGAGAAATTCACTGAAGATCAATTGACTGGAATGATTGTGATTGAAGAAAGAGATTTTTATCTAGAACCACTGCAAGTTCGACATCCTATTATTGATTGGGAAGTTTTCACTGCTAGCAATTTTGCTCCATCATGGAAGATCACAAGGCTGGGAGGTGAGACTTCATCATTTATGACATTTGAAGATCTTATTAAAGCTTTTGACAGAGATGACCTTAATACACTATGGAGGTTAGTTCAAGAAAGGTTTAATGCTCAAGATCTCAAAGATACAAAGGAGATGCAGTTATGGGTTAATCTTAAAAGGCTCTATGAACCAAATGTTGATGATGACTTCTGGAAAACCTTATTCACATGTTTTGATACTAAATGGTTTTACTATGATTCATGTGAAGTTCATCATGTCTCTACAGCTAATGGAGAAGACTTTTTCATGCTTGCTGAGAAAGAATATCCACTCAGAGCTGGAGCTCTTACAGTGATGTTAAGCTTAACAATAAGAGTTAATGAAGACAATGAGAAGGTCAGAGCATTGTTACAAAGGCTTCAAGATCAATGTTCAAGAGCTATACAGAAGTTAAGGAAGAAGTGAAGTGTTTGGCTGAATTCCCAAATCCTTGAAGATAATGCATATTGAAGAAACTTATTGATTTGCAGAGAAATCATAAGTTTAGGGGAGGATTGTTGGGAATAATCCGTTACCACGGATAGTTGTGGTTTACACTGCTTGGATTAACACTAGCAGTGGAAACGTATTCCCACTGCCAGTACATTGTTACCACTGCTATCAGTTTATGATAAGGTTAACGCATCTAGATAAGTATAGAATAGATCTTGTGTATATTCTATTATGTTAGCTTTATGCTTATTTTGTAAAGGACTCCTTGTTGTATAAAAGGAGGTCCTAGGTCATTGTCTTAGGTACTTGTCAATTTACCTACGTATTACTCACAAAGGCTTCAAGGTGTAACCCTAGTGATAAGCTAAGATCACTCGTATTATTCATCAATAATATTGAAGCTTAAGTTTTGTGTTTAATATGTGTTTACTTACATTACATCATATAATCCATCTTCTAAGTATTACTAAGTAAATTCTGCGTGCTTAATAATATCATACAAAATATCATTGACACAAGGAGTGTGTCCAGATCCATCATAATGTTATGTATATAGTGTATTTTGTAAATATAATTAGGTATTTAGTGTAGCGTTAGCTAGAAATCGATTTTAACGGAACAAAATAAAATATATCGAAGTCATAAAAATTATAAAAATACATTTCTAGTAAGTATTGAGTGAATAAATAATTACCGATTAGAATTTACGAAAACCGTCGTAAATATATATATATATATATATATATATATATATATATATAGAGTAGGGATCCAGTGAGAAGTAAATTAAAATAAGAAGTGGTGAGAAGTGACTAAAATCACGCATTTGAGATGCAACGACTTGCATTAGATGCATTTCTATTCATATAGATGCAACATCTTGAGTTTCGAAAGTTAATTTGATATATAGATGGTGCAAATTGATTTTCATGATTTCAGCACGTGTAGAGGAACAAAAAACAAGAGAAATCATGAAATGCATCTAATATGTGTATATGCATCTGATTAAAAGCTAGAAAACACACTATGGTGCGTTATAATGCATCTAGGATTATAGGGATGCATCTAATTTAGGTCGGTGCATCTCGGATTTGCGGTTATAGTTCTTCTTATTCCTTCTTATTTTAAGTAATCTTCTTATTTGATCCTAACTCTATATATATATATATATATATATATATATATATATATATATATATATATATATATATATATACAAAATAATCTCAAACACATCGGGTAAACTAATAATATAATTTTTATAGTCTTAAAATGAGTATAAAAATATATCAGGATAATTTTTAGAAGTGTCGGATAAATTATTCAAAATAAATGATCGTACGATAGCGTTTATTTAATAGAAAAATATACGTTAATGAAATATGCAAACCCATGCATGAACTAATATGAAAATGACGTTACTGATGATATGTAGACTAACTCTAGTCTATATAAAATGTTCTCAATGATGCTTCATGAATACGCAGCTAAACCCTTACGGTTACGCGAATTTGATACTCGTAAACCTAGTTTACGAAAAATGGTGAATAAAAATCATGAATATAAATTTTTCTCCGGAAATGAATAGTGTTTTGTGAATAGTAAAATTTTAAAATAACCTCCGAAAATATAAAATTGACTTCAAAAATGATGAATAGTAACCAATGAATAGTAAATTCCCGAGATGAATAGTAAATTTGAGAAATGACCGAAAATTGAGAATTGTGACATTCTTCCCCTGTTAGAGGAATCACGTCCTCATGATTCAATTTTTGATAACTATAGTTCGAACCGCGACAAGGGTTCTAAAAGTTCATGCTCGTGTATGGTCTAAATGATTATGTCAATGCTCATGCATATGGGTTCCTCATCCAACTAAGTACGTTCTCGTGATCAGATTTGATGGGGCAAACTTACCCAATATCGAACGTAGCCCTCAAAATACCTTTAGGTAGTCGATTCTAATTTAATCTCACAACTCATCAAACAAGAACTGTCATGAGATTAAACTAAATTGACTTGAGTAAACTTGACTCTTAGCTTGATTTTCGCAACTCATCAAACAAGAACTGTCACTAGATCAAGCTAGGAAACAAGTCTTTTGAATGAAGTCTTTTGAAAGATTCGCTCGATATTGGAATTTCTTACACAAATCAAATCAAATCAACAAAATAAATTACAACTAAGGTCGATATTGTTAGGTCTCAAATTAATCAATGTCGTGAACGTGGTAAAAATTGGAAGGAAGTTATGCACTCAAAATCATGTTGTACAGAAAGAAGGTAGTTGTTCAAAAGAATGTACCCGTTATGCGTTGCGGGCTTCCTCAGTACCCATATAGAATGCTCGACCACGTGCGGGGGAAACATCAATGTTCTGATCTGGTGGACCTTCTATTGCCAACGCCAGGTTTGGACGATTTCCTCCTTGGTTGGGAGTTGTTTTCAACTTTGGACAGGTATTCCGAAGGTGATCTAGACTTCCACACTCATAACATGCTTTTCTTTGTCCTTGGTTCCCAGTCTTGTTTGAGCAATTCCGCACGAAGTGACCCGTCTGTCCACATTTGTTGCACCTTGGGCAGTCTCCTGAGTGGTGATAGTTACATCGAGTACACATAGGATGTGGACCTGCGTATTTTCTGGGCCCTTGAGTTATTGCTCCGTAGTTCCCAACTACTCGTTGTCTCTTATCCTGTTGATTTTGGTCACGGCTTCTTTGCTGATATTCCTGCCTCTTTCGTCCACCGTCATTTCCTTTCGTTAGTTCACCAGACCTGATCACATCATTTGTCAAGTGGTACGCCATACCCACAACGGCTTGCAGAGTGGTTGTGTTCGATGAAGTGACATCCCTCCTAATTTCCGGTATCAATCCCCAAATATATCGGTCGATCAACTTCTCCATGGTGGATACCATGTGAGGAACCATTCTAGTTAACTCGTGGAAACGGATCGTGTACTTGTCGACTTCTACTCCTACCATCAAGTGGTTCCAAAATTATGCTTCCAGCTTCTGCACTTCATCTTTTCTGCAGTACTCATCAGTTAGTAGTTTCTTGAATGCTTCCCAAGATATCACATTTGCAGCCCCTTTTCCTCTGGTCTGTAGTTGGTTGTTCCACCAGGTCAATGCTCGACCCTGTAGTAGACCAGCAGAGAACTCAACCTTATTTTCTTCAGCACATTTTGTGATACTAAGTTTCGACTCAACATTCTCGAACCATGTTAGCAGTCCAATGGCACCCTTGGTACCATAAAATTCCATTGGCTTGCATGTCATGAAAGTCTTGTAGCAGCATCCATGACCAGTGTTTGAAGTACCTTCTCCAACGTTGGTTTGTCTAGCATCAAGGTGCGTAACAATTTGGGCGAGTAGGTCCGCTATTCCCGCAGCGTTGTTGTTTAGGTCGACGTGGTTGTTGACTCCTGTGCGTGTGTTTCTTGCAGCCATGATCCTGCAGTGGACCAAAACATCGGGTTTAGTAAATGACACTCGAACGAAGGCAGAAAAGGGGCAGAATGGTTGTAATATGTGTTATAGTGATCAAAATATGAAAGGAACAGAGACATGCTATGTCTGACAAGTCGAAAGATGGAAAAGAGAAGGTATAAACAAGGTACGGTAACGTAAACGTGAATATAAAAACATGTTATGCATACCCACCCGACCAATGCAGTTTCAGGTGACCAGACTCTTAAGACTCGACTAAACATGATTCCAAACTACCACTCTTATCATTGCATGGTTCTTCATGAATTAGACATAAGTGATCAGGCTATGTATAATTTAGGATTAACGATGCAACGATAGGACTAGTTGACTCGTATGATGTTCGATGTTTAATAAAACTTTATTTTGGTTATAGTTGCGATTTTTATTTTTGAAAAATTGGCATTCTCTATAACCTTTGGCTCTGATACCAATCTGTCACACCCCGCCGAAAGCGGAAACGCGAGGTGTAACAGAAAGGAACACAAGCACAAGATAATAGAACATACCAATGTTTAAGATTCAAAAGAAAGGATACATCATTACAATACCAGTTTAGCCGACATCGGCAAATATAATATACAGTTTAGATCCCAAAAGATTGCGTTTTATTACATAATGATTAGTAGTGACATGTGAAAACTTCATTATGCAAAGACCTTGAGGAAAAGCTTACAAACGATCACCTGAAATGCATGAGAGAAAACGGGTCAACTATGAAAATAGTTGGTGAGTACACACGTTTCGTATAATATGAAAACGTTTAAGAGAGAGTCAAAAGTTTCAGTCATCGAGAATAGTCCACAAAGCAAAGGTATTGTAAATCCACTGAGTTCCAAGTTCCGCCCATACAAAACTTGCAACCTGTGTGTTCACAACCCACTGCCAAAAGTAGTATGTCTAGTAGTCAAGTATACATTGTCATAATAGTTCACAATATAGCACCACGTATATAATAATGTATGCCAGGCAAAGCCCATAGAATAAATAATATGCGTCCCGTAACACAGTGAACGAGAGGTTGGCCGACCTCTAATAGCGCTATCCATACTACCTACTAATAAGAGACTAACAATGCGAATGTACGAACGGTACATCATACAACTATTATATACAATTAAGAACACTCCGAACATGGGAGAATTTGCACGCTCCACCAATAAGGCGAGACTTTTAGGTCATAGCACGTACGGTTCAATAAGTTCAAAGAAGTCATAAGTTTATAATTAAGTCCAAGAGTTTAAGTCAAGTTCAAAAGTTCAAGTCAAAAGAGTTCATAAAAGTAGTAATCAATTTAGTATGCTTCATGCATTCCGCCCCAAAATTTATTAAAAACGGTAAAAAGGGGATCGTGAATATTCACCTGATGCAATAATTATGATGACAAAGTGGATACTCAGAAATGAGCTGCAATCTCTATCCACAACCTAATATGAATGATATGCTCTAATATAAGTCATGAAACAATGTTGTGCACGCAAATTTATATGATATTCATACCACTTGTGCATTTTGAAAATAAAGTTTATCGTCAAAATATAAGTTTATAACGTATTGCCAATTTATAAATTAATTTACAAGTACTTACGTTGAAATGATATCCTACGATAGTCATTTAGTGATTTATTAAAAGATTATAGTTTTTCGTCGTAAAATAATACATTTTGACAATTCATGAAAATGACTAATTTTGAGTGATCATATTTTATCCGTTATACCTTCGTTTGACGAACGGTTAAACATTTTGGAAAATAGAATAGGCGAACTCACTTTTACTTATAGACATCGTTTTCTCAAAAGTATTCTATCGATATGAAAAATAGCTCCAAACACGGTCACTTGCGATAACCATTTTGGCCTAATAGGAAATATATAAGTGTTATTACTTGTGTAAAATAGTTACGATAGCCATAATTAAAATGCGCATAACTTAGTCGTTATAAGTTCTTTTTCTACATTTTATATATCCTTGGTTTCGTGTTGTTATATACTAATATGTTTTTGATAAATCGACTCATTTAGACAATGTTTAAAACTCATTTTTGCCCTTAAAATAACCCTTAACAGCTTACCCTTTTTCAGAAAATGTAGTTTTCGTCGCAAAACTTGAAAATAGCGTAACTTCTTCGTTATAAATCCGTTTTAACCCGTTCAAGCGACCACGGTTTCGTTTTAAAGTCTATTTTCTGAAAATATAAACCAGTCCATGACCTGTCAAAATTTCCAGATTTTTCAAAAATGGACAGCAACTATTTTATTATCATCTAACTTGATTTTTCTTGCGTAATACTTGTTTCAATCACTTCAAATCAACATCAAATCTATTCTAAACCTACCATACACCTTCTTAGGGTGTCATGGGTTCCTAAACATCATCAACAATAATATGTTTCTAGAGAAGAATTATAGGATGATTAAAACTTATCATAAGTACTAAAAACAATTAAAAGTGGTATAAATACATATAATACTTGCATGTGTTCTTACTAGAATGATAAAAATAGCTCAAGAATGATTATGAAAGAGTAGTAAATATTATGAAAAGCTTACTAGCTATATGATGAGGTTTAAGTAACTAGGTTTTCTAAATACTCCTAGGTTTTTATTGCAAAACCTTAAAAGAGAAGTATACTAGTGTTTGTATATCACTTGATCTTGAAATTTTCTTATGTTTCTCCTTGGTTTCTTAACTTGGCCGAATCCCCAAAGAGAAGGAGAGAGTTTTGATTGTTTTCACCTTTAGTATGTGTAATTGTATGTGTTTTTGTTTGTAAATTATGAGTTAAAATGCAAATATCTAGTCTAAATATGTGTAGGTGTACATGTAACTTGAAGATTTTTATAAAAAAGTGGTGACTAATCATGGGGAGGTCGGCAAGGGTAGGGTAGGGAAAACGGGTGGTGAATTTTGTTAAGTAAATGTGTATAATGTTATGTATATAGTGTATTTTGTAAATATAATTAGGTATTTAGTGTATCGTTAGCTAGAAATCGATTTTAACGGAACAAAATAAAATATATCGAAGTCATAAAAATGATAAAAATACATTTCTAGTAAGTATTGAGTGAATAAATAATTACCGATTAGAATTTAAGAAAACCGTCGTAAATATATATATATATATATATAACAATATATATACAAAATAATTTCAAAGCATCGGGTAAACTAATAATATAATTTTTATAGTCTTAAAATGAGTATAAAAATATATCAGGATAATTTTTGGAAGTTTTGGATCAATTATTCAAAATAAATGATCGTACGATAGCGTTTATTTAATAGAAAAATATACGTTAATGAAATATGCAAACCCATGCATAAACTAATATGAAAACGACGTTACTGATGATATATAGACTAACTCTAGTCTTTATGAAATGTTCTCAATGATGCTTTATGAATACGCAGCTAAACCCTTACGGTTACGCGAATTTGATATTCGTAAACCTAGTTTACGAAAAATGGTGAATAAAAATCATGAATATAATTTTTTCTCCGGGAATGAATAGTGTTTTATGAATAGTAAAATTTTAAAATAACCACCCAAAATATCAAATTGACTTAAAAAACAATGAATAGTAAAATGATAAATAGTAACCAATGAATAGTAAATTCCCGAGATGAATAGTAAATTTGAGAAATGACCGGAAATTGAGAATTGTGACATATATGATAGGCTCAAATCCTCACAATTTAGTGGAAGGGCTATAAAATGTGCTAGCAAATATCATCGATCCCAGAATGGATTGCAATAATAATCGGGACAGATCTCGAATTTTTCAAAATTACCGATTTCACCAGTGGATTGATCCAGTTATTCTAATATATTATCCTATAAGCGTGAAAACAACTAGATCACAAGGGCAAACAAGTTCAAAAAATTTAAAATTGACCCAAAAATTTTGGAATTTAAAAACTGGTTTCGTTTTTCTTATAATATTTCCCCCCACACTTAAGTTAAGCAAAGTCCTCAATGTGAAAAACAAAACTTCAAAGCATGTAAAATAGGGAAAATAAAATAAACAAGTTGTGAGAAACAAAACCTTCCCAGGCCGAAGAAATCGCGGTCAAACTCCATATGATAAAATGCTACGCATAAGCTAGCATAAGCTTGTGATAACAATCGATTTCAAATACAAGCATCCTCCTCCATCACCTGCTGAAATTATTTAAACAAAACAGAACAAACAAAACACACAAAATGCAAGTAATAATAAACACTATTAGCATGTAACACCCCCACCCTTAAAATTTTCCAAGTTTTGAATAGATTTATGCAAAAAGGGTGTACATGTTTATTTAAAACAAACAAACAATTAAAAGCACGGGTTGCCTCCCGAGAAGCGCTTAATTTATTTACGAGTCATTAGCTAGACTCTTCCCCGGATTAGGATACTTTGACAATACGATTCAAATGGGGAATTTCAGTTTTTAAACGTTGAGGGTATGGGATCTTTGGTATGTACTCCACAAGTGATGGAGATAGATCTGATTCTTTTGATTTGACCATGTTATAGTCCCTTTTCGTTATTTCGAACGTTTGGTCGATTTCATTAGAAATGAGGACAGTTGGAGGATCTTTTTGATTTTTCAGAAGGTCATTGGACTTTCCACTCCCAGTGAATACGGCATCCACATTCTCAAGGTGAGTTGTAGGAGGTGGGTTAGTCCTACCGTTTTGTTTTACAGAATCTGGATTTTGTGGCTCAGTCAATTCGTCCAGTTCTCCATTCCAGTTGCCACCAATTTTGTTGAAATTCTTATCACCAACATGGTGTTCAGAACTTTGTAATTGAGTGGTTGGGATATGCATGGTGCAGTCCTCAAGAAAAGGTGACACGATTGGTGAGTTAGACATGATTTGGTTCAGATTTGGCGTAGTTGGAATATGCTCGGTCTTGTCCTCTTTGATAAATTCAAACTCACCCTTATCGTTCTCGTTTTGAATTGAGGGTGGTTTATAGAAAAATTCATGTCTCGAGTTGGTATCTGTGGTGTAAGGAAGAGATTCAACATGATGGACTTCCTGCTCCTCACTTAATCTTTTTATCCTCCTTTCCAGATCTTAGATTATTGCTTGGCGGTTCCTTCTCCCTTGATCGACTTTAGGTTCCAATTCAACCAACAGGTTCGTTATATTCTCATTGGCTTTCGCTTGACTGGGCATCCACTCTCTCATCATCTCCTCCGGTGAGGTTTTAGGTGTATTGAAATGTTGTGATGGATGTGGTATTGTATTCCATGGATGATATCGAGGATAGTTTTGGGTTGGGTTGTGGTATGGAAAGGAGTTCGAACTTCTGAAATTCTGATC
>BPTQ01000004.1:207885984-208178705 GCA_019973895.1 Chrysanthemum seticuspe
AGTTAAGTTATGCTCTTGCTATTCCCACTCCTACTTTAATAGCTTCTCCTGCTCTGGCTCGTATAAGGTTGATGCGGTTTAGACTTGGTTTAGTACAGATTGAGTGGTTGGCACAATGGAAAAGAACTCCTAACGTGGTACGTATAGGGTTACTGCGTTAATTTTCCAGGACTTGTGTTAGTACAACTACTACTCTTCAAGTTGTTTTAGTCACTGTTGACCTTACCTCTTGATCTTTCTTTCTATCTGTTTACCAGACTTGGTGTTTTAGGTCAAAGAAATTTAGTTTTGCCATCCTGATTCGGTGGAGGAAATTGAGTGAAACTCTTACACCTACGTTATAAGTGACCCTCACCTTTCAGGCTACTAGGAGGCTTTTTAGTATTTCTAGGCGGTGGACAGGAGTAAAGATTACTTTAGCTTATCTCGAACATTTGGTCGATTTCATTAGAAATGAGGACAGGTGGCGGATCTTTATGATTTTTCGGAGGATCATCGGACTTTCCACTCCCAGTGAATATTGCATCCACATTCTCAAAGTGAGTTAAAGGAGGTGGCTTAGTCCTACCGTTTTGATTTAAAGAAACTGGATTTTGTGGTTCAGACCATTTGTCTATCTTTCTTTCTAGTTCTCCATTCCAGTTGTCACTGATTTTGTTGAACTTCTCATCATCAACATGATTGTGTTCAGGACCTTTTAATTGCGTCATTGGGATATGCATGGTGCAATCCTCAAGAAAAGGTAACACGGTTGGTGAGTTAGACATGATTTGGTTCAGATTTGGCGTAGTTGGAATATGCTCGGTCTCGTCCTCTTCGATAATTTCATCCTCACCCTTATCGTTCTCGTATTGAATTGAGGGTGGTTTGTATACAAACTCATGTCTAGAGTTGGAATCTGTGGTGTAAGGAAGAGATTCAACGTGATGGACTTCATGTTCCTTACTTAATCGTTCTATCCTCCTCTCCAAGTCTTGGCTTATCGCTTGTTGGTTCCTTCTTCCTTGATCGACTTTATGTTCCAATTCAACCAATAGGTTCGTCATATTCTCATTGGATTTTGTTTGACTGGCCATCCATTCTCTCATCATCTCCTCCGGTGAGGTTTTAGGTGTATTGAAATGTTGTGATGGATGAGGTATTGTATTCCATGACTGATATCGAGGATATGTATGGGTTGGGTTGTGATATGGATAGGAGTACGAATTTCTGGAATTTTGGTGGTGATATCCTCCGTGATATCCTTCATGTTGGACTAGGTTCGCTTCCATGGGAACACACATCGGTGTGTCATCCTCAGCATCATAGTTTGAAGCGTGGTGACTATTTCGCAGTTCTATCATCTCCCTCCGTATGCTTATGAATTGGGTATCGATGTTTGTTGAGAGAGCTTCCAATTTCTCGATCAATGAGGCATGATCGGTATTGATGTTGCTTCCACCGGCGGAAACAACGATATTCGGATTGGAATCGTTCGAGAAACCACTACTTGTGAAGATAGCGTTGACATACTCGTTTCTTGTTTGTGGTGGACGGTACGTCTTATCATTTGATGGTTTTGGGTTGGATTGGGTATTACTTGGCAATGAACCAGATGGTCTAGAGGAATGTTGGTCAGAAAATCTGCCAAACTTGTTTTCAAGATCTTGGATAGATGCTTGATGATTTTTCTGTCCTTGCTCAACTTTGGCTTTGAGATTGAAAAATTGATTTTTGATAAAATCATTTGCAGATTTTTGAGCAGCCACGAATTCTCTCATGGTTTTCTCGAATTCATTTTCTTCCATCTTTTTGTCGGGATTTTGTGGTGGTGGATCGTCAGTTCGTGGTTGAGAATCACGGTTGTCATCCCTTGGTCGGCGATCTTGTTAATTTCCATAATTTCGACCGTAATAATTACTACGATATCCTCCTCCACGGTATCCTCCTTTATCATAACTCGCTTCTCCTTCCTTCAGTCCACCCATAGGTTTATCGTCACACTCGGACGATGGATGATTTCCTCCACAATTGTTGCATCCGTCTCGCATTTCCTTCATTTCATCTTTGATATCTTTGTACTGCGAGTCGATTTTTGAGGTTAACGCTTCCATCTTCTCCATGAGTTTTGAGGTATCGGTGTTTTCGACAAAAGCAACGGTTTTTCGGAGAGGTTTAGTTTTGGAATCTTTGGACCAATCAAGTTTGAGAAGTACTCGATCTTCGAGCAATTGATGTGCATCGTTGGGAGTCTTATAGAGAAAAATTCCTCCAGCATCAAGGATGCCTTGAGAGATTTCATCTAGTCCATGGTAAAATATTTGGATGATGGTTCCTTTTGATAGTCCATGTCCATGAAAACTACGAAGAAAATCTTTCATTCGAAGCCAAGCTTCGACAAGTGATTCGTTTGGGTTTTGGTTGAAAGCACGAATTTCTCCCATTAATCGATCAAACATGGCAGGTGGAAAGAATCGGCTTACAAAAGCTTGCCTCATCTCCTCCCAAGTATTGATGATTCCTGGGGTTAATTCATTGTACCATACTTTAGCATCTCCGGCGAGTGATGTTGGGAAAAGTTTGAGTTTGATGGCATTGACATCGGTGTTGCCATAACGAAACATGCCGCAAATTTTGATGAATTCGGCAATGTGCTTATGCGGATAGGCCCGCGAACGGCCATCGAATTGTCGGTCTTTGATCATAGAAAGGTGATGTCCCTTTACGGTGAAGTTGTCACCAAGGTTAATAGCAACAATAGCACTTTCGGGTGTTGGTGCTACGGTTCGGTTGGTTCCCCACATGGGTTGATCGTCCGCCATGGGAAAAGGTAAATTGGTGAAAGGGTTGTAAACAACTTTGGCTTCAATGAGGTTATCAAATGGTGGGTTTGGTACTCTTGGTACACGATTTTCCAATGGTATGAAATGTGTTCTCCTTCTTCTTCGAATCAAACGTTCGGGGTTGGTAAGAGGTGAAATAGGTTCTATTCCCGCTGCTCGAGTGTTCATATAATGTCCTAGAGAATCCAGGTAATATCTAAACACACGGACAAACAACGAAAACAGTTTTTATGTGTCAGAGTAGGTAACCGGATCGGTTGCGGGTTGCGACCGATCGGTTAGACCAGTTGATTGAGGGTTAAAATTGTAACCTATTTGGTTGAGGGGCAACCGAATCCGGTTAAGGTTTCTAAGATTTTTTTTTTATTTTTATTTTTTTTTTATTTTTGGTTGAATCGACTTTGGGAAATTCAAAAACTTGTTGAAACACAATCAAATCCCCGGCAACGGCGCCAAAAACTTGATGTGCCTGGTTGGTGCAAGTTTTAAATTTATAAAAGGTGATTTACCAATATTACCAATAACACATACGAGCAAGTATACTCGTCCGTTATAGCAAGATTATGAAGGTAAGTCGGGATCGTTCGCAGGGATTTGAGTGAATCTAAACACAAGTTTGAATTAACGGAGTCTATCCAAAACATATAATTAAGCAAATAGATATAATGAAATTCAGATGATTAAAAACTACACTTGCTTAAACTAGTTTCATATCATAGATTAATGTGATTGTGTTAACCTCTTAACATGTTGATTGTGATAATTAGTCGGAAGACTAATCTATTGTTCTTACAAGTTAAACCTTCGTCAAGATTTTAGTTCATAAAAACAAGCATTATGTTTAACCAATCAATTCAAGATCAATTCAAGTTTCATAAGTCTACATACATAAACTTAAACACAAAAACATCCATTTGTTCCTCAAATTGCTTAAGAAATGGTCAATACAAAAGGTAACCGATCATAGACAAAAGGTTACAATTGATTCTCAACAACTAATCTTACGACCATTTAGATGTTTCCAACCAATCCAATTTGATAATCAAAAAGCGTTTCTATTACAATCACACCTTAGTTCCTTTGTGTAATCAAGAATAATGGGTAAAAACAATCATCCATAGACAAAATGATTATGACTAGTTGAATAACAATAAGTCCTTTCGACCACAACGATTACTATCAATTAGAAAAACTTGATTAACAAATGTCACTATGAAACTTTAGCACAATTGGATCTTAGAATCAACTTGAAATTGAATTAAAACATGTTAACACAATCACTAACTAATCATATGATAATCAACATCATTTAAGCAAGTGTATAAAGAAACTAGCCACTCATAGCAAACATAAACATAAACTCAGAACTTTGAACATTAGAAAACATGATTAAAAGTCTTACAATGCTTGGAATAAGATTACAAATGGTGTAGTAATGATTCCCAAAGGATTGAGGATGACTTCTTGATGGTTTGACCTCCAAATGATGACTTCTTGGACCTCCAAAGTTTCCTGGAACTTTATGAACGAATTTAAGCTTTGAGAGAGTAGTAGTGGTGGTAAGATAGGTGTGAGAGAAGATCTCTCAAGTTGTGGTGTGTCAAATGAGGTTGCAAAGGCCTCTATTTATACTACTTCCAAGGCTAGGGGTTATAAATGCATTTCTTGGTCACCAAGGAGCTTGGAAGGGACTAGAAGACATGTAGGAAGGGACTAGAATCGTTTGGAATAAGTTTGGAATCTTAGTAATGGAAAAATGGCTGAAACAGGACCTCCAACCGGATCCGGTTGAGCTCCAACCGAATCGGTTGGTCTTGCTGACTAGTCTCCAACCGGATCGGTTGCGGGTCTCGACCGATCGGTTGGAGCAAAGTCACAAAAAGTCATAAACGGCAAAGTTGTAGATCTTTCTCTTAGCTTTCCGTGGCCGTGAACGGGGGGTCAAACGGAGTCCATATGCAAAAGTTATGTCCAAAATGGTGAAGGTGTGTCAGGAACAACGAGTCTTCCAATATATCTTCGTTTAAGCTTCTTTTCTTCATTTCTTTCTCTTTTTCCTTCTTGAACTTTATTCTTGAGTCTTTGGACCACTAACTTGATGACTTTATCTTCTCGAATATACTCCGCAAGTCTTTCTTTTGTCGGGAATTCTTCATACATGGAGAAATCTTCGTATTTTACTTCTTTTTCCGTCTTTTTCTCCACTTTCCTGTACTTGGCTACAAATGAACTAGCAAACGCACTTTGATACGATTAAGCAACAAAAGCATATGATTATAACCAAATAGCATACATAAAAACACGGATAACACTACTAAAAACATGCACAATTTGAGCGTTATCAATGGAGTTATAAGGATGGTGAGGTTAGTTATTCGTTCCCACGATCCGCCAGAACCGGAGGGATCTACCCAAGGATAATCCACTAGATAGTGTAGAGTCCTTAGGTATGATGAAAAAGGAGAAAATGAGAAATGGGAAGAGTGTGGACTGAGACAGAGCTAGTACTGGAATAAACCCAACAAGGTTCTAGTTATGAAGTCTCGGTAAGCACTGAAGGGGTTGAAGAATGAAAAAGAAATGAATATGAAAAGGGTGAAAAGAAATAGCCCTCCAATAATTCAACCTTAGGGCAGAAACCGGGTTCAATACATATGCTACTGGTGTTTACTAAGGTAACACTGGTATTGAAGACAAGACGTCATGGACCCAGTGATGCATTGCACTAAACTTCCCAAGCTACTCAAGTTCCTCTTAATAGGGCTTGTTTCATTCTCACGGAGAACCGACATAATCTATCGACTTTCTCTTAGAGATTGTTGATATTGAAGAAGGAGACCCTCTCCCTAGTCTCCGGCATAGGAACCAAATGTGCACTATTGAGTCTAGAGCCAAGAGATCGTCCACAATATCTCAT
Source organism: Chrysanthemum seticuspe (assembly GCA_019973895.1). Taxonomy (NCBI): domain Eukaryota; kingdom Viridiplantae; phylum Streptophyta; class Magnoliopsida; order Asterales; family Asteraceae; genus Chrysanthemum; species Chrysanthemum seticuspe. Next base: position 207,891,724 of record BPTQ01000004.1, read on the forward strand.
TAGGACACATAATTAATGAAGACTTGCTGTTTCACACAATGTGGAAAGTAAGAATATATTAAGAGTCCTACGCATTATCCTTGTGGTATTGCAAGAACATCCGAGTGATATGTTATATATTCACGATGAAGATGGAAATCCTTCTAGAGCCAATATCAAACAAGCTCTTGGTGGGTGACATGTGAGATCTTTCCAAAAGATCAATCTTGTGACAACTGGATAGAAACGATTGGCGATTCATTCGTGAATCAACCTTGGTCCAGGAAATGAATTGACGAATACATTTGGAAAAACCGTTCGATGTGCAAATCTTCTTTTCTCTAGCACATCGAATGTGTACTTATGTTTTCAAACACAAAAAGTATCTCTGATTGATAAATACTTTTGGAAAAACCGTTCGATGTGTAAATCTCTTCTTTTCTCTAGCACATCGAATGTGTACTCATTTTCTAATACAAAAAGTATTTTTGATTGAAAATTGATCTTTCTCATAAAACCTTCGTCGTATTGCAAAATTATTTCTTCAAGAAATACTCGATTGTTTTCAAATCAATTTTTCATCAATCAGTGAATCTCAATTTGCTGGTTCACTCACTCCGTGTTGTCTTCTTTGAGACGTTCCGGTTTGAGAACAGCTAGAACAGCTGCGAAACCCTGTCAAGGAGATTCTTCAGAATTATACCTGATCACAGGCAGTACTTGTACTGATCAACGGGGAACCGTGGGCCATGTACCTCAATTCAACGAAAGTGATCAAAGACACTTTCGTGTGTTTTATTGCTAATTGTTGTTTGCAGGTACATTTGGACGGTTGCAGCTGATCAGAATTGAGAAGTCAATCCAAAGCCGCATGCTCACATCATCCACACTTAATTGAAGAAATCATGACTAGTGCATATCTACATAACCTGGCTCTGACATTTTATACTATGCTTCTGCTACGCTGCTGCAAATATTATGAACCAGTAAAAGCTTCCGCTACTCTGATTAAAAGATGTCATGATCCAGAAAGTGTGAGCATATCGGTCCAAAAGTCACAACATCACATGATGGCAACACAATAAAGGGTGATCCAGAGATTTACTGTAGCTGATGATCTCGAATAAAGCTCGAAGATCATCAAAGATGTGGATCAGTTAAAGGCCTCCACTAAAAGTACAAAGTTATCGGACTTTAAAGAATCACTGCTAAAGCACAAAGATGCAGATGTTGAAGAATTAATGTCTACGAGCTCAAGACTGAAGATTAAATAGAATGCTAGGATTCGAAATGTAAAACATGGGGTCACCTCCCTTAGGGGGAGATTGTTAGGAATTAGAAATTCCATAGGGAAGTATCGGTCACCCCAAATATTATCTAGCATAAGTTAGCTCGTAGACATATCGTTAGTTACGTTATTTATTAGTTAGTTATTAGCGTAGTTTAGTTTAGTGCAACACCGGGGAGGAAGGACGGGTCTTTACCCACTGTATGCCTGATCCACAGTCCGTTAGGAGGACGTATTATGTAAAACTATAAATACCCTCTACCTCCCAAGGTAGAGGGTTGGATCTTTCATTCTAATCTAACATTTTCTCTTTTGTTTACTTTTTCTCTCAAGAAAGGCTCTCATTCTACTTTCTCTCTCTAAACTCTTAAACCATATGCCATATTTGTGATTGATTGAGTGTTTGTGAAATCCAATATGTTACAGTTCAATATGGTTTAGAAGGAGTAAGACGTTGCAAGTATTCTTGCAAATGGAGATCATACGGTCGATCAATGAATATTCTCTCCTTGAATATTAGAGGTATAGGAGAATCTCATATTAAAGGATGGGTAAGACTATGTTATGAGCATAAAATAAATTTTGTAGGAATCCAAGAAACTATGACTAGTGTTCTTGATCGATTTACTATCTGCTCCATGTGGGATAACCCCTAATTTGACTTTGTTGGAAAAAGCTCTAATAGAAAATCTAAAGGTATAGTAGCTATATGGTACACCTCTATCTTTACTTTGTCAAACTCATTAGATGGGGAAGGTTTTCTTGCACTATAGGGGAGATATAAAAACATTCATATTCTGTGCTTGCTTATAGTTGCCTATGCCCCACAAGACTAGAAGAAAAAGAAAAATTTTGTTAGAGATTTTAAGTTTGATTTTATCTCACAACTCTCTATCCATTGTAATGGGGGAATTTAACGAAGTAAAATATGCTAGTGAATGAAAAGGGTCTATTTTTTATACAAGAGGGGAAACACGGTTTAATAACTTTATCTCATCATCGGTCTCTAAGACGTACCAATGGGAGCAAAGAGGTTTACAAGAATGAATATGCTTGGTAAAAAGTTAAGTAAAATAGATAGAATCCTTGTCTTACAACATGTAGTTGATTTATGGCCAGATTGTCACACGACTACAGTTCCTAGAGAGTTCTCAAGTCATTGCCCTTTGTTATTGTCGAACTTGGGAGTTGATTATGTGTCCACTCCCTTTAAGTTATACAATAGTTGGCTTCAACACAAATACTTCCCATAAATTATTCAAAACAGTTGGAATTCCATGCCTCTAAGCCCAATTCAGAATGTGGCTTTACATCCTTCTGTCACCTTTAAGTACAAAATGCAGCACCTTAAGTCCAACATTAAAATATGGCATCAGAAGGTAACTGAAAAAGAAAGATCAGCTTCACTCGCTCTACGAAGTAAAATTGACACATTGGACTTGAAAGCTGAAAAGTGTCCTTCCTAACCGACTCTGAAATCATTTCAAGAAACACCTATGTTAAATCCTTAACCGATCTTGAGCATGGTAATATCATGGACCTAAAACCTAAAAGCAAGAATTACTTGGGCATTGAAAGGAGATAAAATTCAAGATTTTTCATGGTATGATCAATAATAGAAGAGATCGCTCGCGAATTAATGAGTTGAATATACACGGAAATTGGGTTTTGGACCTTATGACTATAAAAAAGTCACATATTTTAATTTCGACAAAAGATTCAAATAAGTGAACCGGGCGAGGCCATCTTTCACGAGTAATCTCTTCAAGCAACTATCTTTAGATGAGGTACAATTTCTTGATTACCCGTTCACCACGTTAGAAATTAAAGATGTGGTATGGGATTGTTAGGTCACCATAGGTTAACACAAGATCAATATGTAAAAAATATAGATGAAGAAAGACCAGTTGAACACACAAACACACACACAAATATAATAAGCAAACTTTAGGCATAGGATATATAAAAATGTGAACAACCAACCTTCAAATGAAGGTTTACATGTGTTTATATAGGAAAGGAAGCTAGGGCAACATGTCTAGTCCCTTCCTTCCTTATTGGGCTTGGGCCAAGGCCTATGGGCTTTCTACATAAGCCTTGCCATTAATATCTAACATAAAAGCCTAGTTTAAGCAACCTATTACATATTAAATACTAACACTTGAAATATAAGTTAGGAATGATTCCAACAATCTCCCCCTAAGTGTCGGTAATTAATAAATGACTCCAGCAATCTTGAAAAGTTGTTGGTGTTGATGTAATGGTTGCCTTGATGTCTTCTGACATTCCTCTTTCTTGTGAGAAGAAGTGTCTTGCTTCCAACAATCTCCCCAGTGTGAGGATCTGGTTTCTTTTGAAGTTTTCAGCTTTGACGTATTTGTAATCTTTGTTCTTTGTTCTTGTGTGGATAAGGTGATGTTATGTTGTTGTTGTCTGCATCAGGTCCGCTTCATTGCTCAGGTGTCTCCACGTCCTTCTCCAACATGCTCACACGCTCTGTGACGTTGGATTTCAGTTTTGATGTAGTTCTCTAAGTCTTTAAACTTTGTAGATTCTTTGGCTTGGAGGAAGAATCATTCTGAATTTTGTGTTGCCTTTCGAGAGAACTTCAAATTGTGTTGTTGTTGGTATGAGCATGTGGAGAATCAGCACGATCATCTCCCAGGAGCATCCATAAGAAGAAAACATAAGAATGGGTTAGTGATAAACACCAATCGATCACTGTGGTCGTTTCTTAGAGAATTGACCACTACGATTGTCTTCTGATGAATGTCTTGATTCCATTCACCTTGGTTGGGCGAATCAGCCGTCCGAATCCCATAAGGGACAGTTGGCATTACATTGAACAAGTTCAAGTAATGACCCACATCTTCAGGGCTCGATTCTTGAAAGGAATCTCCTTAGCGGGATTTCCATCACTTACAATTCAGGTGAGTCGCTGAGGTACACCGAAGCATCACCTCACAACTGTAGACCGTTTGAGACAACACTAAGCGTAACCCACGAGGAGTTACCGAAGCGACCTGCTTTCAGGGCTGTTTGACGTTGACCCTGGCAGGAGTTTCCATTCAATCACTGAGGATCACAATTGTGAACCCCTCATAAATGTTCTCGATAGATTGCTAAGATCTGTGTAGGACTCGATAATGTACCACTTGCGTCCTTTATGTTGAACGACAAGTGATGAAATGTCAAGTATTCCTAAGAGATCTTTTGATGAATCTCGTAGCTCTAGACTCAATAGTGCTCTTTAGTTTTCCTGAGCGGAGACTAGGGAGAGGGTCTCCTACTTCAATACCAGTAATCTCTAAGAGAAAACCGATAGTTTACGTAGGGTTCCCTGTGAGAATGAAACAAGCTTCTGTTGAGAGAAACTTGAGTGGCTAAGAAGGTTTAGTGCATGCGTCACTGGGTCTATGACGACTTTAATCTTCAATACCGGTGTCATCTAGTGACAACCAGTAGCATATGTATTGAACCCGGTGTCTGCCCTAAATTTAATAATTTGGAGACCTATTTCTTTTCACCATTTTCATTACTTTTCTTTTTAATTCTTCAGCTCCTTCTTTCTTCGATTATCATTTTCTCATTTTTATAATCATACCTAAGGACTTCTACATTCTAACTATTGGTGGTGTCCTTGGGTAGATCCCTCCGGCTCTGGCGGATCATAGGACGTTTATTCCTAACCTTAGTCACCTTATAGCTCCTTGACTATCCTATGTTGCCATAAACCATTTTCTCGAAAATCTCTCAAAGCGTTTATGAGTGAAAACATTTTATAACACTTCGAGAGTTTGGTATTTTCAGAAATACTCCCCCTCCACATGTGCTCAAGTGTTTTGACAGAAATCTGCACAGTGAGGGTAGAGCTCGCACTTTTGAATTGATCGACTCAAGATAGACAATTCCCCGTGAGACACGGTTACGTTGTTGATAAGGATTTAAAAGGTACACTTTTGAGGGGTCATTTAAGCCCTTAATCGATCACATTTGTATCTGTTATTAATTAATTTTGTTCCTTTTCACTTTTTAGGTCTTTTGAAGGCAAATTGCTGGAATGACACTTATTCGAACGAAAAGGCGTGAATATATGAAGAAAATGGCCAAAGTCAAGAATCAAGACACTCAAGCTGCTGGAACTGAAGCTGACGGCGTCACAGCCTAATAGTGACGCCGTCGCAACATACCTTGAGACGACTCAGAGAGCAAATTGCTATTTTGCACTTGATGACATCAGGTTTTAAAGAGTAGGGCATCACAACTTAGACGGCCTAGATTTAGATCCCGACGGCGTCAAAAGATGAAGCCGACGGCGTCACAACCGTAAGGTGACGCCGTCACAAGCTGCAACATGCGCGCGAAGTAGCTGATATTGTTTTGGCCATAGATTTTGCATACGAACTCGGATTTAGGTGATTCAAAAGCCCACGTGACCGGAACGAGAAAATCTACAGTTTGGTGAAAAAGTCGTCATGACGCCATCAATCTATATATGTGACGCCGTCACCCTTTGCCGACAGAAAATCTGCCTATAAATATAACATTATAACTTCACTTTTTGTAAGCCCCAAACCCTAAGTCCGATTCTAGGGTTTAGGTAGGTGTTTTTCCAGCAACTTAAAGGGTTTCAAACACTTTATAAACATCGTGTAATGGTTTGTTTGTTAATCCAATCCTATGGTATGTCTTCAATTATCATAATTGTTGCTTGCTCTTCATTAATTATACTCGGCTAATTCACCTAGTGTTTGCTTATGATTGTATGAAACTTGTATATAATTAATTAGATCTTATTGATTTCTTAGTGATGCTTGTGTTTATCTTCATTATTAGGGGTGTGACAATTTCAATGAGTCTAATTGGTTTAGTTTATAATTCTTGCATCCTACTGTCTCTTATCTTAATTGTGATTGACCTAGTATTGCGATAGGTCATTCGTTGTTTTTTAATGCTTGAGTAATCTTTGTGAACATTAGTTTATAATCACCTAGAGTTATTGTAGGCTAAACATCCAAAGATAACCTTAGAGTTAGTTTATGAATCCTAGAGATTTCATAGGCAATAACCTTAAGGTAGTCTTAAAGAGTTAGGGAAAAACGCATACCCTACGACCTTAGAAGACACAACGCGTTAAGAATAAGGACGTGACAATTCAGTAGGTAGAATTGGATAGCTAGTAAGGAGTAAGGCATCATAAGTAGATATGCTTCACGTTCCTGGTAGACCCATAATTTAGTTAGTATCTTTTGGGATAGTTGACAAGCAACTAATTCCACCCTCCCCTTCAAAACTGAGATATTTTAATTAATAAAATATAAAAATACAAAAATAATCATCCCTCACCTTTAGACTTAAATCGACATACACTTCAGCCTAACGACACTATTCCCCTAGATAACGATATCAATACCCGTGGCTTGCCTAATACTACACTACAACGACTAGGTTCACTGCCTAGGGTGTTAAAAAACTTGCTCGACGAAAAGGAAGTTCCTTTGACCCCGAACGTGCGTTGTATGCGTATCAAGTTTTTGGCGCCGCTGCCGGGGAATAGTTATTTCTTAGGCTTGATTTATATCTCGTTTGAGTCTACTCACAAGATTCCTATCAAGTGAGATTTTTTTTTTTCTTTTTATTAGCTTCCTTGTAGTATATCCCCCTTCTTTGTGTCTTTGTTCGTAAAACTTGTCCATTGATTCTTCCGTTCACCATTATGGAGAACGCGAATCCACTATATCCGCGATTAGGTTTTTTCATAAAAAATTATGATATTACTAAAGCGGATTATTCAAGATTGTGAGAAGAAAGTAACCAAGTCCATAAACCTTTTGAGGGTTTCACCATTCCATCAAGCCCACAAAACACCTAATCTAGTGAAACCTATGCTTCGTATGAGCCTTCACCTAGGATGGACTTTCGTGAACAACCTCCATGTTTAGAAACAATTTTTAGTGAGGCCCTTCGGAGAACTGACCAAATCTGCGAAAATATTATGGTAAGCAACCAAGCATTAAACCATAAGTTGGATCAATTACTAGGTTTGGTTTCATCACGACCTAAGGAAATAACACATGACGAGCATATAGATGATGTAGATGTGATTGAGGATAAGGTGAAAAGTCTATACCCACAAGGTATCCCACAAGTCCCACCATAATTTAAGGCATACACACCGCACGTGACTTATCCGGAAGTAGTAGAAGAGACTTTAGGAATCCCGATGGAGGTAGAACATTTGAACCAAACGCAACTAGAGAATATAGGTTTTAATACTTGTAGTCTCAGTCTTACTCTTAGTTCTAGGGAATTTCCTAGTGTTGATGAACCGGAACCTCAATCTTTACATAATTTTCCATCCTTAGATATACATCTAGGAGACAAAAGAGGAACCGACCCACCCATCAACCAATTTAGTCCGGGTAGTTTTAGGATGAAGGAAGCCATTCACACACCCCCTTCACCTCACGTGGCAAATTGCCACCCTAAGGGTGTGTATCGCTACTATCACCCGCACTTAAGCTTAAGTGTAGGAAAAACTTCCCCTTTCTCCGTTAAATAAGGGTAGAGTCAAGCTCGTGACTCGAACAAAAACAAGCGCTTCTTAGGAGGCAACCCATGTGTATTTGTTTTTCATTTTTATTTGTGTGTCATATATCTTTTCATTATTATATATTCTCATGTTTGAATTTGTGAAAATGCTTTATTTTGTCTTTAACCTCGTCTTAATTACATATAAAGGTATTTTAAAAAACGGATAAGTGTAGGGAAGATTACACACGTTTTTAAAAGAACGTGAACATGAGAATTACGATTATTGAAAAGATATATATGTGTGAGTCAAATGTTTGTATCGAGTCATAATGGATGTTTTGCATGAATTTTTCCAGATTCTAAAGATATAAATTTTCCAGAATTTTTCCAGAAAATCGCAGACCAGAATCTGTCATGATAACCTGATGGCGTCAGGATCGCAACCTGACGGCGTCAGGAGGAGCATAAACAACTTATCTTACTTTCTCTCGTTTTCTGCGCTACTTATAAATTTTTGGAATTTTCTAGAAAATCTGCAAACATCCATTCCACAAGCATTATATCTTATTTAAGTATGGAATTACATCTTGTTGTGATTTTTCTTTGTTCGGTTTGATGCTTTGGGTTGTCTGTTTTCTTAAAGTGTGCAGGTTTTATTTATCAAAAAGAAGATACATAAGATTGGATGGAGCTTTTCACGCATACATTCTTCTTGAAGAAGGATTTAACCACTACTTCACACGGATCTTACCGAGCTAATCAGAGGAGTATTAGTTTCTTTCGTTTTTAATTACCTTCCATTATCATAACTTTGATACTTTCGGGGAACATTGGGGACAATGTTCAGTTTAAGTGTAGGGAGGGAAAATAAAACGGGAACTTTGAAACTATGCTTATCCTTGACTATTTGCCTTGTCTAATCTCATTTGTATAATAAACCATGAGAAATATCGGTTAGGGTAATTTTGGCACCAAATTTAAAATTTTTCATGACATGTAGGAGTGGGCCATTAGTCTTAATAAAGCATCTCATGGATAAAAAGTTATATGACTAGCACAAAAACCCTTTACCACTTAAATTCCACCCAAAATGTGAGGATCGCCCTTAGATTTGTAGGAATTAAAGCATTCCACTTTAATGCTTCGAGTGTGTACCGGTAGTATAATAGATTCTAGAACTTGTTTTGTGATACATTCCGAGATCGCTAGTGAGACTACACTTGTGTAGTTAGGAATAACTAAATGATAAGAGGCATTAGGATAACCCTTGTTTGATCGTATTATAATTACTTCTTCCACATCGTTTGAGTAATTCCCCCACACCCTTGCGTTGTACTCATCTTTAGTGTACGATACCCCTAGTTAACCCCTCAGAGCCTATCCTTTTCGCTGTTCCCGTGATGTTTAGGTTTTCTGGAATATCAATAAAGAGCATTATTTACAATCCACCCCCAAATGTACACCCAAATCGCCTTAGCCTACCTTGTATGCACTCACTTTTAGTGCATTATTGTTATCATACTAAACCCTTAGTTCAATTATCTAGTTGCTTGCATAAGTTGCTAAGTCGAGTCATATCATTTGTACACAGTTTTGGGACGATTGGGACTCATGGGAAAAGTTAAATTTTATGAAATGACGGGAAGGAATGTTAAATTCAAATTCCCTTTATTTACGTAATAATGTGCTCCAAGTGTTTTGATCTTTTCAGTTCGGTCAAATTAGTGTTAGAGTAATAAAAACTCAAGTGTAGGAATGTGCCTATTAATCCCTATTATTTTGATGTTATCGTAGAGGATGGTAGAGTAAAAGTGTAAGAAATATATATATATATATATATATATATATATATATATATAAAATCCAAAAAAAGAGAAAAAGAAAAAAAATATGGTGTAAAAAAAAACATACGGGCTACCATCCTACATCTATCTTTAAATTTATGTTTGTTTGTTTTAATTTATCTAGAGTTTAGAGTGTCGATTCTTGGCTTACCAAAGCCATTCTTCTCATGCTTGTAACATAAAGATTTTTGACTTGCCACCACTAAATTGCCTATCCCACCAAACCCTTTGTTTCCCTACCGTAAGCCTAACGTTACAACCCTTTAAAAGACCTCTTGGATAGTTTTTTCCTAGGTACTTACGCCAAAGCGATGGCGGTTTGATCTAGTCTCAAGCCTATGGTAATTTATGTACTAGGACCGGTTAATGAGTGTTTATCTTCCATTTCCAACTTGATATGTTTCATATACACCCGAGAGATGAGAGTATCTAAACACCACTTGTGAGGTGCTAGTATGTAATTTCCGTGCTTGTTATGACTTTTGCGGGGCTTATACTTGTTGTGAATTGTTCTAAACTAATGCTTCATGACCCCTAACTTATAAATTAATTGGCTAAAAGCACATTTGCTTGAGGACAAGCAAATACCAAGTGTAGGGATATTTGATAAGGATTTAAAAGGTACACTTTTGAGGGGTCATTTAAGCCCTTAATCGATCACTTTTGTATTCGTTACTACTTAATTTCGTTCCTTTTCACTTTTTAGGTCTCTTGAAGGCAAATTGCTGGAATGACACTTATTCGGACGAAAAGGCGCGAATATATGAAGAAAATGGCCAAAGTCAAGAATTAAAACACTCAAGCTGCTGGAACTGAAGCTGACGGCGTCACAGCCTAATAGCGACGCCATCGCAACATACCTTGAGACAACTCAGAGAACAAATTGTTATTTTGCACTTGACGGCATCAGGTTTTAAAGAGTAGGGCGTCACAAATCAGACGGCCTATATTTGGATCCCGACAGCGTCAGAAGATGAAGCCGACGGCTTCACAACCATAAGGTGACGCCGTCACAAGCTGCAACATGCGCGCGAAGTAGCTGATACTGTTTTGGCCATAACTTTTGCATACGTCGGATTTAGGTGATTCAAAAGCCCACGCGACCAGAACGAGAAAATCTACGGTTTGGTGAAAAAGTCATCGTAACGCCGTCACTCTATAGATGTGACGCCGTCATCCTTTGCCGACAGAAAATATGCCTATAAATATAACATTATAACTTCACTTTTTGTAAGCCCCAAACCCTAAGTCCGATTCTAGGGTTTAGGTAGGTGTTTTTTCAGCAACTTAAAGGGTTTCAAACACTCTATAAACATCGTGTAATGGTTTGTTTGTTAATCCAATCCTATGGTATGTCTTCAATTATCATAATTGTTGCTTGCTCTTCATTAATTATGCTCGGCTAATTCATCTAGTGTTTGCTTATGATTGTATGAAACTTGTATATAATTAATTAGATCTTATTGATTTCTTAGTGATGCTTGTGTCTATCTTCATCATTAGGGGTGTGACAATTTCAATGAGTCTAATTGGTTTAGTTTATAATTCTTGCATCCTACTGTCTCTTATCTTAATTGTGATTGACCTAGTATTGCGATAGGTCATTCGTTGTGTTTTTAATTCTTGAGTAATCTTTGTGAACATTAGTTTATAATCACCTAGAGTTATTGTAGGCTAAACATCCAAAGATAACCTTAGAGTTAGTTTATGAATCCTAGAGATTTCGTAGGCAATAACCTTAAGGTAGTCTCAAAGAGTTAGGGAAAAACGCATACCCTACGACCTTAGAAGACAAAACTCGTTAAGAATAAGGACGTGACAATTCAGTAGGTAGAATTGGATAGCTAGCAAGGAGTAATGCATCATAAGTAGATACGCTTCACGTTCCTGGTAGACCCATAATTTAGTTAGTATCTTTTGGGATAGTTGACTAGCAACTAATTCCACCCTCCGCTTCAAAACCAAGATATTTTAATTCATAAAATATAAAAGTAAAAAAATAATCATCCCTCACCTTTAGACTTAAATCGACATACACTTCAACCTAACGACACTATTCCCCTAGAGAACGATATCAATACCCGTGGCTTGCCTAATACTACATTACAACGATTAGGTTCACTGCCTAGGGTGTTGAAAAACTTGCTCGACGAAAAGGAAGTTCCTTTCACCCCGAACGCGCGTTGTACGCGTATTAGTTGTATAGTTAAAGAGTTGCATTGTCAGCTTTTAGGTGACAACTAGCTCTAATAACTACTTTGAAGGTGTGGACAAACCTTGAAAAGGTTGTCAAACCCATCAAAGTTCATGTCTATCAAGAGTTTCTCGAAGAGGTACAATCTTTTTGGATAAGTCTTGGAAGACAAATTATTTCGATGTATGATAGTTCAGATCTCGTCAATTCATTGGTTAAGTCTTAGCACACAAAGATTTCATAATATTTACAACATATTTGTATCACATAATTTTTCTCCTCCTCAAAAATGGCATATTAATGTTATTTTTGATGAAATTTTGATGTCGAATATGTCCATTTCGAGTTTTGTGGGAAGATTTCCACGAAGAACATTTTGTGAACAAAGATTTGTTAGCAAATACTCCCCCTCAACAAGTGATATTAACTTTTGAGGTTTTGAAAAAAATAAGGGGAAGTACTTGTTCTTTTGAGCAAAACTTTGAAAAATGAAAGTTTTGATAAGTTTGACTCAAAAGTAAGAAGCTTTCGTTCCTTTTATAAGGATTGTCGCACTGATGCGTACCACAGGGTCCTTTCATCACAAGTACGGGTATACACTGTTATAGGTGCACAAGCCATTGTCAATATACAAATCATAACATCCAAATATCAATCAATGAAATAGATTAAGGAGTACCAGTCAATCCTTCAATAAAACCAGGAGTTCTCTCTTGACTTTGATAACCCCGTAGGAGGTAAACTCTGTCTTCCACCCACAAAGCTTTCCAAATTCCGCATCTGATCACGATGAAACAACCTTTCATCTATCCGCGTGATAATCTTCTTAACATCCCTCCTTTCTTTAGAATTCCACTGCTTTTTCGACCCAATGCCTTCGTGAATCTCCTTCAACCGATACGCTAACCCATCACGAACCTTCATCAGAGTATGATCACAAAACTTGTGAAGCTCATTGCACGCCATGAAACAGTTGTGGTGAAGTTCACTGCGGTAAACAACTCCAAACTTTGGTTTCTTCAAAATGGTGTACTGAGAGAGTTGGTTGATATCGGGAAAGTGTAGCAACGGTTTAGTGAGATTGACTTGTTTCTGGTATGATTCCACGGCAAGTTGAAGATCTTCAACACGTTCCTGGATCACTTTGCTTCTAATGAATATCAACAATGACTTGATGTACTGGAGTTGGATGTTGGTGGAGAAATGTCTCATCCGACCTTGTACCGTAGCCAGATACATGTCTTCAATGTCGTTGAGTGACAATCTCGAAAAATCAGCTTTAGTAAAATCATATTCTTGCTCGTCTTGGCGTTTGACTTTGATTTCCTCCAGGAATGAGTAATCCCACTTCATAGCCAGACTGACATTCATGATAGCAACGATCCGTTTGTCACTGAACACCTCTTTGTTTGATTTCTGAACCTGGCAGCTTCTGTAGTATAGTCTTCTTCTTGCAGGCCAATGATGAATGCCATACTGTGCATCGAGATCATAATTCACCACATTTTCAACAAACATTCTTGTGGCTTCTTCCTCGATGGCAACATTGTTGGAGAAGACTGCTGTTGGGATGTTAAAGGTGAGTGACGTAGTATATTTCATGCTGACATCGCTGCCGTGTTGAAGAAATTCTAGGTCGTTGTTGAAGAAGTATTGGTAGGGAATCCTGGGTTGATCTAGTCAACCAATGGTTGGTAGTGGCTTGGTCCAGTCTGTGTAGTATGGAGTCTTATCTTGTCTTGTAAAGACAATGTTTGATTCAGGGTTGAGCCAATCAATGTTGTTGGACATAGCTCGTGTGATGTTGTCTAGATGATATTCGACTTCAACAGCACTATCGGAGCTGTCCTTTAGCAGTTGAAACGCATCGTTTTTGATTTGGCGTAACTCCCCTTTCGTCATCTTCTTCACTTTGACCTTATCCTGAATGATTTTAACGTGCTCCATAGTTCGACCATCTATCGGTTCTTGGCCTTCCGGTAATCGAGGGGTGGCATCAACAAGCTTGGAAAACCATTAGTATTCTTCAGTATCATCTTCATCCAACCATGATACAACTAAGGTTGACCTTTTCTTCTTTGGCTTGGAGGATGATGCTGATTGTTGCTTGGTTGATGTTGTAGATGAGGGCAGTTATTGGGGCTTAGGAATCTCTTCGTCGTCACCACCGGTGTATTGGAAATGATCACCAGTTTTCTCAAATGGTGGTGGAGACTCAGAGTCCTGAGGTTTATTAGAAGCAGGAGGTCGTTGAGATGATCTCTCTGTGGTGGTGGTCTTTGGGGGTGGTGGAGACATAGATGAGGATTCACCTGTTTTCTTCTTACGTTTAGGCTCTGAATCCTTGTCCGCATCATCATCGTCTCTCGCTTTTCTTGACCAGCTCCTTCCTTGCAAGTTGTCTTTAGTTGATATGCAAGCAATGCCTTAAAAGGTTTTGATTCATCAGAAGTGAAAGTTGGAGATCGGGGAGACATCTGCATAATCAGTTTTGAAATCAAATCAGCTTCAGTGACAAGAGGAGGCAGAACTGGTCGGATTTTCATAACCGTTGGTGTTGTTGAAAGTGTTTGCTTGACCAATGACATCAGATATGGATAGAGTTGTCTTGCGAACATTTCTTTAGTGACTCCAGGGACGATGTCGAGAAGGAACTTATGAGTGTATTCCCTAATTGTCTTGTCCATTTCCCCCTGAATGTCTCGATTGAGGAATTGCTGGATCTGGTCTCTTTCCTCCGAGAACTCGTTCATCAAATCACCGAGTAATTTAACCCTATCATCCAGCTGATTCAACTTTTTGTTAACGACATTTCATTTTCTGGCTTGCTTGACAGCCTTAACGATCTTGGTTTTAGCACGCGATGCCCAAGTGTCAGAGGGTTTCTTGATTAATCTGGATGATGAGCTGGTGGTAGCATCTTTGGATGGTGGTGGTGATGAATGAGATGATGAATCAGTTGAAGATGAGTCATGAGATGGCTCTGTGTCTTTAGGTGGCTCAGAAGATTGTTCAGGGTTATGTTCAAGATTGTCTTGGATGAAACTGTCAGCCTCAATTCGAATCCTTTCTTCTTCATCAGCTTTAGCCCGAGCTTCTTCTTCAACCTTTTCCTTAGCAGTTTGCTTAACATCTTCATCAGTTATCTTCTCATTCTTTTCTTGTTCATCATCTTCTTCAAAATCGAATGGAACCTTATAATTTTGCTGCTGCTACTCTGTAGATTCCTTAGCGGTGGCACCAGTTCTTTTATCAGGTTGATTAACCGCATCAAGAACTGGTTTGTTAAGTGCTCCACCACTGGAACCTCCAGGGCCTCTTGTTTGTTGGAGATTGAATTCCATAGCAGCATGTTGAATCCTCATATGCTTAAGGGTTTTGTGGTAAGCTCTCTCTTCATCCTTTGGATCAATTTCTTCGTCAGAGCTTTCTTCTTCTTCTTCAGCAACGGGTGTCTTCCCTTTGTCTGAGTTGAGACTTAGTGGTTTATCTTCTAATCTTGTTGAGGTAGTATCATCTGGAGCTGTTTCGGAGTAGTAAACCACTTCTTCAGACTCAGTATCTTCAGAATCGATGTCCTTGTCCTCTGGAGTAGGTTTAGTTTTGATATTTGGACGAGCGATCTGAGAAGGAACTCGTTTCTTGCGAGGTGGGTTCCTTTTAGGATACTTGAGGGCGCTCTTAGTGCTTTCAACGCTTCCAGCGCTGCCAGATCTTCATGTCTTCCTGGTAGGAGTAGCAGAAGTCTTTTTATCCATAAACCCGACTTTGCCTTTGCTTACAGCTTCTTGGTATCGACGATACGATGGAAGACTTTTGATATCATTAGTGAGAAGGCAGTCCAATAACACTGCACCTTGCTTCTTTGTTGATGGGTCCTTAAATCTGACAATGTTTAATGTGGTCTCATACAACACAGAGTGATTGTTGGGGTCATTAAGTCTTAAAGGTATATCCTGATGTTTCCCGAGAATATTTTGGATCAACAGCTTGGTGACTCTGATAAAAGGAACTTTTGTCCCGGGCTTCTTGAGATGGGACATCATGTCTTCCCATATCATACTAGCAAAGTCAATGTGTTGTTTGTTGACCATTCCCCAGAAGGTTTGCATATGCATAAGTTTCGGATGCTCGTGACCGCTGTCTCTTCCCGATACATACTTGATGATCATTATATACAATGTCCTCCAAAGTTGAGGAATATTCTTCAGATCAATAGTGGAATGTCTGGTGATGACCCCGGCAGCTTCATCATAGCCAATGTCGATCATGAATTGTATTGTAGCCTCTTCACTTGGAATTGCCACATAGTCAGCAGGCTCAATAGCAGGTAGAAGAAGAATTGATCGAAGATTTGCTACCGTAATGGTGACTTCTTTATGATTGAGGGTCACTGTGACAGCATCTTGACCATCCACCTTTTCCATCGTGTGCCAGAATTGATGAATGTAGATTTCCGGTACAGTTGCTGAGTTGGTAAGCATGTTGTTGTAGGGATGAGTTTTGAGAATATCTACAGCAATTCGGCATGATGATTCTGAGCAGGTGAAGTTCTCAAAATCGACCTTGAGATTATTCTTTCCAATCGTTTTGCTGTAATCAGTTAGGAAGACATCATTCATGTGAGCTCATTTGGTGCATTGACATTTTCCATGATGATGTCCATTTCGTGATCTAAAAGGTATTGAGACAAAAGAACCAACATATCGAAAGACATTATGTTAGTCAAAAGTTGATTTTATTGTCCAATTGTTGAATTTGTTATGTTAATGAATGTTACGAGTCCAAAGTCACATATTGGCCAATAGTCCAAAGTTGACGTGATAAGTTACGTGAGTATGTTAATTTTGTGAATGTTAAAGTCCAAATTTTACTTAATCACACAACTTATTAACTTTTGAAGCTTATTAGTGACATTTTGGTTTTATGACATTATGAGTAACTTATTACAAGTTTGTACGCGTAACATTTCAAAAGTTTAGTTACAAATTGGCTTAAGCGTAGGTTTGTAAGCTTATGCATAAACAATGTAACTATAAGTGTAGGAATAAGCTTATGCGTAGGAGTCACTCATAGGCGTAAGAAAGCTTACGCGTAGGAATGGACTCTTAGCATAAGGCTTACGCGTAAGCTTAGGTTAGGGTCTTACGCGTAAGGTTTACTCGTAAGAGCAAGCCTTAGGAGTAGAAATCCAATTTTACGCATATCCTTCATAGGATACGCATAGTCCATTGTAGAACCTTATGCGTAAGAGTTACGCGTAAGATTTCTCTTTTGCGTAACATCTATGCATAAGGTGTTCCATAAGCGTAGATTCCATTTAACCTTGATTCTGAAACTTGTATGCGTAGAAGCCTGTAATAGATCAAACATAACACTCATTTTAACATGTTTTCACCCATTTTCAAGATCACAATCATGTCATGCAAGTTACGCGTAAGATATGTTTAGGCGTAGGCTTAAACCCTAAGCATTCAAATCCTACTCGTAATCAGTTTAACCATGGAAATTCAACCGAATGATTTCTGGGGTGTCTTAGAAGCTATATGAGTTGTTTACAACAAGTTTTAACATCAAATTCACCATGAGTCAAGAATACCCAATTCTACGCGTTCATAAACCCTAAAGTTTGATTTTTCAAATTTGATGTTTCTGGGCATGATTCAAAGGTGATAATGATTAATTAAACATGTAACAAGCATCTTCCAAGCATCTAATTATTTAGAAACACTCACAATTGAAAACCCCCAAATCCCCGCATAAACCCTAAAACACGAATGTGATTAAAAACGTTTTCTGGGTTGAAAATCTTGATGGAAATAATTATAAGACTTGTTTTTAACCATTTTAACCCAAACCATTTCATCAAAACATCATTTTCCAAGTTCTTATTTATACGCGTAAGCGTATGAACACAAAAATCATTTGTTTGGAAAATCTAACCGTTGAAATCGTTTAAGATTAAAAACCTATGTTTGTAATGATGATTAGAAGCTAAAAAAACTTACAAATTCAGAAAATGATGCACGGATTTGATGTTTAATCTTAAGCGTGGATGTGTTTGGTGAGATATTAATGAGTGTAGTAATAGTGTATGAAAGATTAGGTGGGGTTTTTGTTAAAAAATAAGTTTTCAATTATGACACATTTAGTCCTTCCACCATAACCATTTACAAACAAGACCCGTAACTCCCACTTTGGTTAAGCAAAGACATGAATGTTTGGAAAGGAACTTGACGACACCCCCCTCGACTTTAGTAATAATAAAATTTATAAATTTGAGTTCGAGGAGTGTGTAAAACAAGAAACGTAACCACCATTATCAATGATATAACCAAATTATGGTAACATGCAAGTACAAGGTTTTATGAGACTAGAAAATATTTACATTCTCCCCCTCAACACTTGTTCGGGAAAATAATGAAAGTTTAGATATAACAAAGTGTTTACGGAAGATTTGTACTTGCAATGTTTGAAGAAATTTAGATAGAAGAATATTTTTGTATTTTATCAGATTTTATATTTTTCTATTTTTGTTTTTGAAAAATTTTATTTACAAAAGAGGTTTTGGTGTTTGACTGGTTTTAAGAATTTGTTAAAAGTTCATCCAGTTTCTCTGGAGTCAAACACCTCATGCCAATCCGGTGGATCAAATCGGTAAACCTAGCAGGAGCTAAGGCTTTGGTGAGAAGATCCGGCAGTTGGTGTTCAGTACCCACAAAATATAATTCAACGGTACCTTTTTTCACATGCTCCTTTATGAAATGATATCGAAGATCGATGTGCTTGGACTTCGAATGTTGAACGGTGTTGCACGAGATCGCTATAGCACTTCGATTGTCACAGTACACCGGGAATCTGTCAAATACGTAACCATAATATTTGAGTTGTGTTCTCATCCAGATGACTTAAGCACAACACGCCGAAATGGCTACATATTCTTCTTCGGTTGAGGACAGCGATGTATAATCTTGCTTCTTCGATTGCCATGACACCAATTTATCACCAAGGAATTGCAAACCACCTGAAGTACTTTTCCGAGAATCTAAGCAACCTGCGTGATCAGCGTCTGAAAAAGCTATTAGTTCAAAACCAGAATCTTTCGGATACCAGATCCCTAAATTAATGGTTCCATTGATATATCGGAGGATTCTTTTAGCCTCAAAGAGGTGTGTCTCAGTTGGTCGCGACTGATAACGGGAGAAAAGATATACAGAGAAGACAATGTCAGGTCTACTGGCTGTTAGATACATGAGAGACCCAATAATACTTTGGTATTTGGTAGGGTCAACCAATTTCCTATGCAAATCAGCATCCAGTTTTTTGGTATATGCCATTGGTGTGGCATAGGTATCACAGTTTTGCATTCCATGTTTGTTTAAGATTTCAAGAGCATATTTGGACTGACTTAGAAAAATACCACGGGGTGATTGATGAACTTGTAGTCCTAAGAAGAACGAAAGTTCACCCATCATGAACATTTCAAAATTTGTTTTCATAAGTTTTGAAAAAGCGTTTGAGTACTTTTTATAGGTTGACCTAAAAATGATGTCATCCACATAAATTAGAACGATTAAAATGTGTGTCCAGTGATATTGTATAAACAGTGTTGGGTCGACCGATCCTTTGACGAAATTATGGGATAGAAGAAAGGATGATCACTCATCATACCACGCCCGAGGGGCATGTTTGAGACGGTAGAGAGCCTTGTTCAGTTTGTAGACGTGATTAGGGAACTCTGGGTGAACAAATCCTTCTGGCTGACTAACATAAACCGTTTCCTTCAGTTTACCATTCAGAAAAGCGGTTTTGACATCCATCTGATAGACCGTGATGTTCATGTGAGCCGTGAATGCCAGAAAAATCCGTACAACCTTAAGTCTAGCAACTGGTGCGAATGATTCCTCGAATTCAATCCCGTCTTCTTATCTATAACCCTTAGCCACCAGACGTGACTTATTTCTGATAACCGTACCTTCAGCATCCAACTTGTTTTTCCAAATCCATTTAAGACCAATAACATAGACCCTGTTGGTTTTTCAACCAATTCCCATACTTCAAGACGTTTAAACTGATTTAGTTCTTCTTGCATGGATTCAATCCAGTTATCATAAGTCATTGCTTCTTTAATGTTCTTTGGTTCAGATTGACAAACGGTAAGTGCATAAATGCAATGTTCACCGTCAGTTTGAAGGCGTTGTCTAGTTACGATTGGTTGATTCGGGTTTCCAATAATGTTCACAAGAGGATGGTCTTTAGTCCAATGATGTGTGGAGGGTTGATGTTGATATACATTATGCAGATTAGGTGGATTCAAATGACATGCCGATGATTCCGCAACATCAGAAGTGGCAGTTTCATTAGTGAAAGGGTTAAAGAATGCATTTAGATCATAATCTGCGGGTGTAGGTACATCATGATTCAGAAGATCATCAGATAGTTTAGCGTCATTGGATGTGGTTTGTTTGGCTATTGTTGTAGAATCAATTGGAGGTGCTTCTTCAACAGTTGTTGTTGTTGTAGGTGTATCAGGGATTGGAGTATTATCAGGTTGAGCAGCGGAAACATTTGATACATCTGTAGCACGTTGATCAATATCATCACTAAACGGATGAGCAAATAGCTGTTCCATTTGACAAAGAGTAAGATGTAAGCTTGGTTCAGCTGATGATGGGGTTTAGGGGAAGTTTAGACGGTTATATCCGGGTTCTAAGCTGTTTTGCTCAGAAGCCATTTCAGTAAGCTCATCAAAATTGGCATGAATCGTTTCCATAATCTCCCTTGTACGACGATTCCAGATTCGGTATCCTTTAGAGTTTTCACAATATCCAACGAAGACTCCGATGTCAGCTTTAGCTTTGAGCTTTCCAAAATCATCACGATCATTATTCGGGTAACAAAGAGAGACAAATACATGAAAGTGTTTGAGATTCGGTTTGCGGTTATGGATAAGCTCATAAGGTGTTTTGTTGTGGCGTTTGGTTATCATGGAACAGTTCTGAGTGTCGCATGCAGTTGACACAGCTTCTGCCCACAAGTAATCTGGAAGTTTGGCATTTAGCAACATCGTTCTAGCAGCTTCCACTAACGTACGGTTTCGTCTTTCAACATCTCCATTTTGTTCTGGTGTCCGTGCAATTGATGTTTGATGCTCAATTCCTACTTTCTCATAGTATTCACGAAGAGTTTGATTCACAAATTCAGTTCCTATGTCTGTTCTGATTTGTCTGACTGTGTTCCGGAGCTGAACTTGAATTTTCGTGAGAAAGGTGATGATCATTTGAGGAGCTTGATCTTTACTTCGAAGAAAATAAACCCAAGTCCATCTTGAGTAGTCATCGACAATTACAAGAATGTAGCGTTTGCCATTGATCGTCTGCACACGAATCGGGCCACACAAATCCATGTGAAGAAGATGAAGCACATGCTGAGAGTTGTGTTCCACCTTTGAAGGAAAGTGAGCACGAGTGCTTTTCCCTTGTTCACAAGCTGAGCATATATGATCTTTAGCATACCGAAATCTTGGAAGACCTTCAACGAGTTTGTAGCGTGCAAGATTGGTTATGGTTTGAAAGTTTAAGTGTGAAAGTCGACAATGCCACAACCAAGATTTTGTTGATGTTTCCTTAGAGAGTAGACAAATGGGAGATGAAGCAATCATGTCTTGCATTGATATTGTGTAAAGCCTTGATGTGCGGTTTCCAGATATAAGATCGTTTCCTTGTAGATCACGAATGAAACAAGTTTTCTCCCTAAATGCAACTTCCAAATCTCCATCACAAAATTGACCGACAGAAAAGAGATTGTGACCGAGACCTTCCACATAATAAACTCTGCTAATTTCGATGTTCCCATTGATGTAATCTCTATAGCCCATGATAGCTGCGAAGTGATCATTCCCGAACCTGACAGTGCCGATGAACTTTGAGACAAAGTTTGATAACAGTTTGAGATTGCTTGTCATGTGCCAGGAACATCTGCTATCAACAATCCAGAGGATGATATGTATCACCTGCATTACCCACAGACGACACAGGTGGAATAGAAGTAGAGGTGGAACCCGAAGAGTTTGAGGGTTCCTTTACAGTTACAGTTGAAACACACATGTTAATGATTTTAGGAATCCATTTAAATCCTGGTATGTTTTGTAACCATCTCTGCCAAGTCCAACTAGTTCGTGCTTTGGTCTTAGTGAATGCACTAGGTAATGTTTTCTTCCTAGGAGGTGAAATGGGATCTATGGGTACATCAATGATCGTCGCAGAAACACTAGATGGCGGTTTACCTAGCACAGACTTATAAGCATTAGTGGGCCTAGAGGTATTCCGTTTTCTATTGTTCCGCTTACGAGATAAGATAGCATTAGCAACACATTTATCATGACAACCAGAAAACATGCTTTTACGACAACCAACACAAGATGCTTCAAACATAACATTCAAAGTACTTAAAGGTTCAGCATTCGTTACATCACTTTTGCTATTACATTTGTCTAACACAATTTCTAAAGTGGGTGCAACTTGAGTTTTATTCAAAGTCCTAAGGTGTTCTTCTACTTTAGAGGTCTTTATTGTTCTTCTCTTACGTTGCAACTTCCTATTCTTCCTGGTTTTGCTCTTAAGCTGTGAAGTGCTAACGTTGGAAAAGAGACAACTATTCCTGTATCAGTGGAAGGAAGCACATTAGTATCTTGTGGTTTGTCATTAGGCATTCTAGAGTCAATTTTAAACATTCCTGAGGCAAGTATACTTGTGTTGCTAATCTTATCTTGCTTAAGTTTTACCAACTCTGCTTTTAAGTCATGGATAGTGTGTAATAAATCTTGATTTTCAAAGCGAGTGTTTTCATTATTTCTTAAAACTTCTTTGGTATATGCAAGACATCAGCATCTTTTGACGCTTTAGCACGAGTCTTTTTGAGCAAATCAAATATGACACCATATTCTGTTTTGACTTTGGCAATTTCTTGTTCATATTTTGAAATTTGATATTTTAAAGACACGTTTTCATCATCCAGTTGTTCTATTTTTGGATCAAAAGATTTTGAACGCAACTGGTTGATTTTGTTTTGCAAAGCAAGTTCTCGATTTTGACAATCTTTTTGACACCATTGAAGACGACGTTTTGCATTCGAAAGCTCATCTAACAATCGCTCATTTTCAATTTTGAAAGATTCGATTTGTGACACATTATCGGTATTCTCAACATTATCAACAGAATCAACAGTGATATAATCAAATGCATATGCAATAGTATGTAATAACACAACATTTATGGTATCAGCACAGATAACATCTTCCAAGATTCGGTCAACATGATTTCTTAACATTTTCTTTTTACGTTTAGTATTTGAAATCGATGTTTCTGTTTTCTCGAAAACTGTTTTCATAAGTCCAATCTCTTTCTGAAGCTCCCGTTCCCAATATATTGCACACATTTTTAGATTTCGAATATGTGGTGAAAGCCCTTTTTGAAAAATATCCCTTTGTCGTCACGCAAACGGCGATTGAAAATGTTCAGCTTTTATTTCAGAATTAACTTCAATTGCATGTTCTAGAAGTTTGATGTCAGACATAAAAGTGTCAAAGTATTTTAGAACCTGACATCGTTCAGCTAATGGCTTTATTTCATTAAAAGAAGGTAAAGGACCATTAATTTGTGCAACATTGGAGTGGGGACCATCATTGGAGAAGGACTCAGGATTAGGTGTGATAACCCAAGGTATGTTAGAAGTATCATGTTGTGTGACGAAAGTTATGGCTTTAGAATAGTTAAATGGTTTGTTATAAACAACATTTTCCATTTTTAACCGACTCTCGTCTTCTGCATCTAATTCCTCAGTACGATTATATTCAACAACACTCATAATTGAGTCATCAATTCTATGTTCTGCACTGTAAACTTGAGGATTTGGTTTGAATGCTCTATGTGAAAAACTTGGTTGGTAATCAGCAAGAATTGGTCCATATCCATCTGGATTTGGTTTAAAAGAAAACTTTTGAATTGTTGTGATTGACTCACCATGTTTGTAAACAACATTTCGAAACTCTTTGATTTTGTGTTGTAAGTCGACAATTTCCTCAAGATAGTCATCTATTTGTTTCCTCGAATGCTTTTTGTACTCACAAAACTGTTTTTGACAAGTTAACAACTCAGACTTGGCTTTTTGAGTTTCCGAAGTGAGAGCGTTAAGTTGTTGTTTATGATCATATTTTAATTGTTCTATTTGAGAAAGCAATGCATTCTTAGAGGCAACTAGATCACATATTTGTTTTTCCAAAGATTTTTCATTTTGGTATGACTTTCCAAACGTGACTTCAAAACCTTTTTCACGTTTCTCTTTAGTTTCAAAAATGTTGAGTTGGAACTTATAGCATTCATTATCCTTAGTCAACAGTGCAATTTTATCTTGCAGTTTCTTATTGATGTCATTTCACTTTTCCATTTGAGATTGGGTGGTCTAAATTAAGTTGGTCATGAGCTCAAGATCTGGATTAGACAAAGGTTCATCTTTTTCAACTTGAGTCTCAACATGATCATTATTTAGATCCTCAAATATAACCAAGGAGTCAACTTGATTATCAATATTAACCATAAGGTCATCTTGATCGTCAAATATAACTACGGGATCCATTTGATTATCGTCGGAATGAGATGTAGAAGATTCATGTTGAACACTCTGAGCCTCGTCGGATGCAGATGTTGGCGGAGATATCAGATCATTAATGAGTATATTATGATCCGGTACCTGAGACAAGCCATCAGTGTCATACATTGGGCCTGTGTCACTCATGTGGAGTTCTTGCATGTTTGCCATTAACATCACAGCTACATTAGCCTGCAAGTCCTCCATGTCATCATCAGAATCTGCATTAGCCAAGAAGCTATGTTCCTTGTTGGTAAGTGTTCTACCAGCTTCATCCTTGAGAGCAAAGAGTAAAGCCTCTTTGTGATAAGCGCTGCCTCTTGTTCTCGGCTTTGGGCATGCATTAGCCAGATGTCCCTTCTCATTGTAGTTATAGCATCGGAGACCATTAACCCTACTCTGAGCATTTCCCTGATCAACCACTTGAATCCGTTGTTGTGGAGCACCCATGTTATTCCTTCCATTAACATTAAACCCTTAACTACTATTCATCTGACGACCATTTCCATGATTTTGAACCTCAACCCTTCCATTGTTAACAACAGCTTGATTTCTTGTATTTGATGAGGTGCGAATGCGGTTGTTGGATTTGTTAGCAAATCGTCCGAAGGCTCTTGCAATCATTACAAATCCTTGATTCAATGCATCGAAGGCTTCTGCATCCTCATTTGATTCACTATAGAGTGCTTGATCATTGTTGTTGTTGTATGGAACCAATTGAGTTTCTTGTGATTGTTGTTGTGATGGATCATATGGTGTAATCTGAGCAGTTGGTTGTGGTGGGTTTGTGAAGAAAGTTGGCAAGTTTGGAAATTGAGGATAACATGCTTGAGTATACAAAGCAAGAGTTT
This sequence comes from Chrysanthemum seticuspe, assembly GCA_019973895.1. Taxonomy (NCBI): domain Eukaryota; kingdom Viridiplantae; phylum Streptophyta; class Magnoliopsida; order Asterales; family Asteraceae; genus Chrysanthemum; species Chrysanthemum seticuspe. Next base: position 207,917,059 of record BPTQ01000004.1, read on the forward strand.
GATTATCCGGGAGGGAAGGCGAAGCAGGGACTCCATGGATGATTCTTTCTTTGTCTACTTCCTTTTGTTGGTGCTTCAAATAGTCATACAACAATCCGTAAGTAGCTTGATGAAGATTCTTCGCTTAACGGATGAGTGTAACATATTTCTCCCAATCAGGACCAAGACAACTCAGGAACTTTGTGTTGATTTCAATCCTTGGCATAATGATATTATGTTTATCCAAGTCATTGATGATGTCTGAAAACCGATGATGATATGACTCTAATGTCTCCCCTGGTTCAATCATGAAGTGTTCATATGCTAAGTAGATTTTGGATTCCATGTCCTCTTGATTGAGTTCAGTGCCTTCCATTAGAAGATGAATGTGCTCCCACATTGCTTTAGCAGTCTTCTGAGCATCAACACTACGAAGTATCGGATTGGGTAATCCCAAAAAGATATATTGCATTACAATTTCATCGGCTTCTAAGTGAAGAAGTTGGTCAGTAGTAAGTTGATCAAGACCGACAACGTTGGTAACATCATCTCTTGGTGGATTAGCATTCGGATCTCCGGGTACAGTGATAGTAGGCATCTGAAATGGACCTTCAAGGATGACCTTCTTCAAAAACTTACCATGTAGCTTCTTGAGATCACAAAACCTAAAGAACCTTATCACCCATTGATCGTAGTTTCCGGGAGTGAGCATTGGAGGTCTATCAAGGGATCCAGCTTCATGAATGGATTGTTTGCTACTTAAAGCTTCACACATCTTTGCAAACCAAGAAGGTTCCTTTTGCGTTGTAACATTCATAGCATACTTAGCTGGATACTTATATTGGAAGTAGTTACAATGTTGAACTTGTTGACGAGGGTTTGGTTGAACCATCTGTGGTGGAAGAGGGTTTGCTCCTTGAGGATAGTACATTTGAGACGGCTGTTGAAATTGTTGCAATTGTTGTTGAGATGGTGGAGGATATTGTTGATATTGTTGTTGTTGTTGTTGAGGATACTCATGAGGAAAGTAGCTAGAGTATGGTGGTTGAGACATCTTGAAACTCGTGTTGATGATGGATCTTTGTAGTCGAATGAAACTTGAGTTTGTTGATGAAGCGTGCTTAAGCGTAGAAACCAACAGCTTTGAAGATCAAGTGAAGAATCCCTTATGCGTAGACACAGCTTAGGCATAGACTTTGAGTATACAAGTAGAACTAGGGTTTTGTTACGAGTAGAAAGTGCCAACTTTTACCAAAACTGATTTTTATGCTGAAAAGTGTTTTGTAACTTGATTTTAATGATGAAATAGCTTCAATATCACCAAAATAACAAGAAAGTTTGAAACTTGATGATCCAAAACAAATTTTACCCTTACGCGTAGACTATACTACACGAATCAAAAACCAAGCTAAAACGATTCTACACACGTAAAGTTTGAAACTTGATGCAAAAAACTTAAACTTTAACACCCAATAAACCTTAAACCACAAGAATCTTGAGTTTACAAGTGTAAAAATTAAAGCTTTAAGCATATGAAAGTTTATAGCCTTAAAACCCACGCGTATAGTGAATAACTTCAAAAACAAAAGTGTTTCACCCAACTAGATGGCGATTGATACCACTGTTAGGTCACCATAAGTTAACACAAGATCAATATGTAAGAAATATAGATGAAGAAAGACCGGTTGAACACACAAACACACACACGAATATAATAAGCAAACTTTAGGCGTAGGATATATGAAAATGTGAACAACCAACCTTCAAATGAAGGTTTACATGTGTTTATATAGGAAAGGGAGCTAGAGCAACATGTTTAGTCCCTTCCATCCTTATTGGGCTTGTGCCAAGGTCTATGGGCTTTCTACATAAGCCTTGCCATTAATATCTAACATAAAAGCCTAGTTTAAGCAACCTATTACATATTAAATACTAACACTTGAAATATAAGTTAGGAGTGATTCTAACAGGGATTGTGGTTGTGACAAAGCTCCGAGTCCCGATGGCTTCACTTTCAAAATTTTCAAAACTCATTGGGAAACTCTTGATAATGACATCATTTCTTTTGTAAAATTTTTTGAAAAATCCTCCTATATTCATAAGGGTTGTAATTCATCTTTCATAACTCTTGTCCCCAAATTGGAAGATCCCTAGTTATTCGAGACTTTAGACCTATAAGTCTCATTGGGTATCAATACAATACTATAGCTAAAGTCCTTGCAAATTGCCTCTCTAAGGTTTTACCTTCGGTTATCGGTGATGTTCAAATGGTCTTCATCAAAAGGTCTCAAATCATTGATGGCCCCCTTATAATTGACGAAATAACTTCATGGGAAAAAAAGTTCAAAAAAAAGAGTAATGTTCTTTAAAGTTCATTTTGAAAAGTCTTTTGATACCTTGTCATGGTCTTTCCTTCATTATGTTATGGAACAAATGAAGTTTAGTAGGAATGGAGAAAATGGATTCACTCATGTCTTAACTCGGCATTCGCCTCTATTCTTATAAATGGCTCCCCTACTAAGGAATTCAAGCTTGAAAGACGCCTTAGACAAGGGGATCCCCTATCCACATTTTTATTTATCCTAGCAGTTGAAGCTCTCAACGTGGCTATTCTTGAAGCTACTAACAACAACCTTTTCATGGCATTAAAGTGGGAAAAGACAAAGTCCATGTATCTCACCTTCAATTCGCGAATGATGCCCTTATCTTAGGTGAATGGTCAATTTCGAATGCCAAAAATCTTTCTAGGATCCTTACTTGTTTCCACCTTGTATCCGGTTTTAAAGTAAACTTCAACAAAAGAAAACTATTTAGAATAGGGGTTTCTTATGAGGAACTAAATGCCATTGCTTCCTCTCTTTGTTGTCTAGCTTCTCAATCCCCTTGCACATACTTGATCCTTCCTATTGGTGCAAGAAGTTCTAGATGTCGTAGTTGGGAACCTCTCACCAAAAGGTTTCAAAATTGCCTTTCTAAATGGAAAGCTAACACCCTCTCATTTGGAGGTCGTCTCACTCTTATCAAATCCGTGCTTGGTAGTTTGGGTGTTTATTATTTTCAACCTTCAAAGCACCAACGAAAGTCATCCATAAGATCGAAGGTATTTGTAGAATAATTTTTTGGGGTGGTAATTCGGAAGTAGACAAAATATCATGGGTTGCTTGGGACAAGGTTATCTCACCACGAAACAAAGGTGGCTTAGGTATCAGTTCCCCCATCGTAATTAATAGAGCTTTTCTTACTAAATGGTGATGGCGTTTTCGAAATGAAGGTGTGATCCTTTGATGTAATGTTACGTTCTATACATGGACCTACGGGCGGTGTTTTAAATTCCATTTCTCGCAAAAAAGCTTCAGCTACTTGGTCACAAATAATAAACCTGGGGAAGGAGCTTACGAAGGCTGGTATTAACCTACCAATGCTTTTTAAAAAAAGATTGGAAATGGTAGAAGTATAAGTTTTTGGCACGATCATTGGTTAGGTGGCACGACTCTTCAAGAATCTTTCTCACTATTGTATAGGCTTGAGCTAAACAAGAACTGTTTAGTTTGTGAGAGAACCATCAATTCCTCTTCAAACAATAATGCTACTGTTACTTCCACCTCACACCAAAATCATAGGCCCATTAACCATAATTTGCCTAATGTTTCTGGGCTTTCAATTTCGTGGACCTAGAGAAGAAATTTTCGATCAGAAGAGGAGCTAAATGAACAAACCGAACTCATTAATCTTCTAGTAAACTTACACCTCTCAAATGATTGCGATGTTTGGGAATTCACCTCTAATGCCTAAATAAGATTTTTAGTTAATAACATGCAAGAGCTCATCTCCACAATGTCAAGTGACAATAACTCTCAACACACCAAATGGAATAAGCTACTGCCCACAAAGGTAAACATCCTTACTTGGCGTGTTTTGAACAAAAGACTTCCATCAAGATTTAATCTTGATAGGTGTGGAATTGATCTCGATACGGTTAGATTCCCTTTTTGCAACGACATTGAAACGGAAGATCATATATTTGTCAAATGCCCCATAGCCATTGATACTTGGAAGGTCATATTCTCATGGTGGCAATTTTTGGAATCAACAACTCAAACCTTCTAGATATCTTAACCAAGGCTGATCGACTTCACATGGCACACAAGCATAGGAAATTCTTCGATGTGGTCGTAAACACAACTATATGGAATCATCGAAGCAAAACTGTCTTCAACCTCAAACGACCTCAAAAGGAGCTACTTTTTAATGATGTAAAACAATTGTCGTACAATTGGATTTCTAGTAGGAGTAGAAATATCACGTCTAGTTGGATAAAATGGTTTTGTAATCTTTGTAACATTCTATCCTCAGCTTTGTAATTCTCTTTTCTAGCTTCTTTCTAGTTAATACAATTGCTTTTCCAAAAAAAAAGAAAAAAAAAGAAAAGAAAATAAAAACGTATTAAGTAAAAGTTTAAGTAAACATGATTTAGACATAGTTACTCTTTGGCTTAAATCCGCTTAAAGCATATAAAATATGAATCCCTAAAACTTGCTTAATGATCAATGCATTAAACTTTCACATAATTTTATTTACTTTCATTTTAAATAATTTTTTTTTATAAAATGCCTTTTCCAACTAGCAAGTCTACTTAAAGTAGTTATTCAAACTTATTATTGCATAAAAAGATTGATTAGCAATTCTTGCAATAACCTAAAACGATAGATAAACATAAGAAAAAGTTTTGCATAAAAACTCTCATTAACCATTTTTGTGTTTAGAGTGTTTAACATTTAATCATACAAGTTTTGGCTCAGCTCTTTCCCATGCATTTTATATATTATCTCCGTCTTAAAATTATTGTCTCCGTTTGATTTTTTCGGTATTTTATATACAAGTTTGACCTTAAGTATATTTTTGTGTTATATAATTTTTGATGCAAAATATATGAATGAATTGCGTTTTAAATGTATTTTTATTGGTATAATTTCATCAACTATTATATAACACAAACAAAAATATTTAAAGTTAAAGTTGAAAAAGAAAGACAAAAAAATTAGACGGGACAATAATTTTAAAACGAAAGTAGCAGGAAACACATAAAAACAAATATTGGATGAACATTTTGCAAAATTTTTGCATGTGTAGGACCCACGGATCTAGCATATCTCATGGATCCGTGAATCCCTCGTACATATATGACCAAAAGATTTACATAATCAGACATGCTAATTATTAATTAAAAACTTTTGATTCTGACAATTTACCTAATAAATGATCTTTCCATGTTTTATTAATTGGAGGTCATGTCTCATGAGTCGCATTTCTTTTAGTAATTTTTTTCTTTTATTTTTAAGTAAAAGATAAAAAGTTAAGAATGGACTGTAAACTTGAATCGTGGACCTAAAAGTTTGTACTTAGCAAAGAGATGCATTCAAAATTGTGAAGAAATAAAAAATTATGATGTCATATTTTTTTTTTTTTTTTTTTTATTATTTTTTTTTATAATAAATCACATTTTTATTAAAAACTCAAAGGATTACAAAAGATTGGTGGGGAGCCTCGAAACCAACTGAGCTCCCACACCTCTAGCAATGGTAAAACCAATCCTATTAAAGATATGAACTGCTGCACGCGCTCCAATGTCCTGGGTCATAAAGAAACGCCGAACCCGCTTAAGTAAGGTGACTGCATCTTTCTCAAGTTCTCCAAAGGAAGAAAAAGAGAAAGGGAGAAACCCATATCCAATATCCGCACATTTAGCCTCGTACTTGACCCGTTTGCGCTGTGCAGCATCACTGGTCGCTCGCCCTGGTATAAAATCAATCAAACTGGATTGCGTCAAAGGCGACGAACCCGTAAGATCAACACATACATCGCGTCCGCTATCCCAAGAGTAGAGTAATATGTCAGCCGGTCGCAAAGATCTGTCTCCATCTCCAAAAAGCCCAATATCCACCTCCTTGCGAGCGAAAATCCCTGACCTAGAGCATATATCAACAAGAACATCGCGCACAAGATTGTGACGATGTTTAATGCCAACAATACCCGCACACGAAACAGCGTGATCCCCGTAAATATCCCCAGGAAAAACCTTAGAGCAGGCAGAACACGGTACCTGAACAGTGAAAAGAGGAACACCCAGCCGATAGCATAGTACACAACGATAAGCCCTGGCGTTCATAGTTTGCCCCAGTCCAGATATCGGAGCCACGCTAAGCCAATCCGAGGTGTGATCCTCCTTTAAAGAACTCCATAACGCCATCTGTCGAGGGGAAAGATGGAAAGTAGATTCAACAGTTTGGGAAACCCGACCGAAATATATATCTGCCAATTTCTTCATAAGTTTGGGGGCAGCGACTTCGCTAGGGTTACTCAAAAGGTCAATATCCATATTCGCATTGAAAGTACAGAGAGCATCATCAAAAGAGGGACCAGCAGTTACAATACCCGAACCATGAAGAAGCTTAGTCTGTAAGCCAGCCGATTGAAGTCTAGAAGCAAGGAAATCATAGTTCAAGACATCACCTGCAGAGTATAAACCAAGTCCCCCAAAAGCAAAAGGTAAGGTGGCGAGTCTCCACTGCCAATCACCAAAACCAGGTCCAGAAGCAGTGACAATACGCTCTAAGGAAGAACGAAGTGCCGCATCAAAAGAAACCTGAGCACACTCAAAGACCCGAGGAGAACATGTGCGCATAGAAAAATAGAGCTTAGAAATACCAGCACATGTACGGAGTAACAACAACTCGCATTGAGGGTCATTAAGTTTGGCAACTGCCTCCATAAGTTCAATAGTTTTAGCAACCCTTTTCAGGACCAACTTACTACCAAACTCAAAATCCACACTAACAGGTCCACCCAATAATTTAACACCATGTGAGGGGCGAGAAATATTAGGGGGAAAACACCATCATACTTGCTTCTGGGGTCCTCTTGTGGCCAAAAGACTTCAGTCTTATCAACATTGAGGTGTAAGCCACGACAAGGTCCGTCTGCCATAATCATCTCTAAAACCTTACCCACAACCAAGGTATCACCAATAATAGTGCCATCATCCAAATACCAAGCTTGAAAAGAAAGGTCAAAAGAATCTCTAATCTTACATGCTAAGGGATGTAAAACTAAAGCAAAAAGAAGAGGCCCAAGCGGATCACCTTGTTGCACACCTTGATGGGACCAAAGAGTATGCTCACCATAATATAATCTAGCAGGACTAGAGTAGCAGAACTCCACCCATTGTGAAATAGCCGGGAAATGCAATCGAACCTCACGCAACATAACAGCCCGGTCTATTTTGTTTTGATAAATCCTTAATCCAGTTTTGCATAATTATATTTGTTTTTGGAGACTAATATCCTACAAAACGCATAGACAACATGAAATACTCGCTTAGTTGTTAATAATAATCACACCAAACGCGAGGACTTCATCTTATGGCAAGCAGATAAACATTACACATGCAACTGGAAACTCATAACCTTTTTGTTGAAGCAAGTAACTGTTTAATTAGTCCATTAACTTATACAAATGACAACTTTGGTAGTTTGGTCAACATTTTTAGCATACATAAAAAGAAAAAAATGAAAACAACTACATAGACTTATGCGTTGGAGACTTGGAGGAGACTATGAAGTTGATTCTTTTGTTAGAATTTTATACTCATAACAACTATACATAAAGCATATAACATCATCAAAACATGCAGCGGAAGACAATAGGAATAATATATGTAATTAATTAACCAAACAAGAAAGTGCGTACCTTTTAGCAATTCAAGAATCAAACGTAGATTAAACAAGAACAAAACCCAAAACCCTAATAATTAGGGTTTATCAATTCGACCCAAACACAAGAATCGACCACCAAGATTACAAGCTAAGGCGTGCTTGTCCTTCGTTCTTGTACACACGTACTAATAGCGATTTGATGTGGAAAAGCTAGTTCCTTGAATCACAAATAAACCAAACACTAGTTTCTTTCACTTGGAAAAATCGATCCCTTTGTGGAAGGGGGTTGTACGATCGGCCAAGGGAAAGAGGGAGGAGAGGAGAAAAGAAATTAGGTTATTGGTGATCCAAGATTAGTTTAAGAATGAATACAAGGGTTTGTATATATACATTCTCAAAACTTGGTGACCAAGAAATCCCACCTCCTTTGTTTGTGAAGCCCACGACCGGCCATCCAAATCCAAAGGGTTTCCGGATCCTTCTTGTCTACTAATTTCATCTCTAGTCCTCGTAGTTAATATTTAACGACCGTTAACCAAACCTCGTTAATTATTTAACTATCGTTATGTTTTATTTAGTGATTAATAATTAATAATAATAACGTTTTATTTATATTAATTATGTACATCAATTCTCATACGTAATGTGTGCAATCCCGAAGTCTCGAGTTCGAATCCGGACATACTATTATTTAAATATCCATTAAAACCTTTCAGCTCCCACTTGGATATTACTAAATATAGTAATGACATTGGTTAGTCTAGCTTTCACACGCCAACGCCCCCAGATTGAATCGAGCATGGTCTCCTGGAAAAAACCATTTAATGATTCATCATTTTTACTTATCCTTTTGTTACTAATACTACATTAACTATGAATATGGATTAAGTCATTTCATAAGTTAACATTCTGTTTCTCGTTGTATATGATTGAACAAGATTACCAAATCATCTGAACGTATTCCAGATAGATCTTGGGTATGGCCATACTAACATCTTGTCAACCCTACGAGGGGCCAAAATATAGTATTATGCTTTGAAACAAATTCAAAGGAACAAATTCTCTTGACTACAAACATAACTCATAAATTTTGCAACATTTCCGAAAATAGCCCTTATAACTACCAGTTACGGATAGCGTTAGACTATCTTACACAAATGCACTACATTCATATCAGTTATCTGGTATCTCAAGTCTGAGGATAAACACTTCATGATATACTTAATGACAAAGACCCATAAAGTATCATCATGTAAAGTTGGGATGAGTCCTATATTCAATTCAGTGAATATCATGTGAATCTGGTATGTCCCACGCATCAATATACTTTAAAAGTATATTCTACCAAAACTCAGATTTGTCTTAATTCAATGACATTCCCACATCATTGATCGACAACGGACTATTTAGAATAACATAAGTTACTCATGGATTAAACATGAAAATATAGGATATAATATTAAGAAAATGAAATTAACATAAACAACTATTTTATTTCATTAAAGTAATATTTGTTCATAACATCCTTTATCCAAATACTAATCACAGATCTGCATGAAACTACTAGCTAAACGAAGTCCTATCCCATCAGCATGGTCAGTAAGTTTATCTTTTGGCAAAGGCTTCGTAAAGGGATCAGCTAGATTTTCATCTGTATGAACTTTGAGTAGATTGATTTCACCTATGTCGACTTGTTCTCGAACATAGTGATATCGACGAGGAAAATGTCTGGCGCCCTTCATGACTCCAGGCTCATTGGCAAATGTTATTGCAGCAGAGTTGTCACAATACACATTTAAAGGTAATTCGATTGAGGGCATTACTCCGAGTCCCGAAATGAATTTCCTAATCCAAACAGCTTCCATCGCAGCTTCTGAAGCAGCTATGTACTCAGCTTCTGTAATAGACATCGCAACCGTTGTTTGCTTCTTGCTCTTCCAGTCAACTGCTCCTCCATTAATGACAAAGACATAACCCGTCTGAGACTTCGTATCATCTTTATCAGTTTGGAATGACGCATCGCAAAAACCTGTAACATCAAGTTCTGCATCTGGATTTCCTCCATACACTAGAAACATATCTTTAGTAGCCCTTAGATACTTAAGAATATTCTTAACAGCTTGCCAGTGTTTCACACCTGGGTTCTGTTGATACCGACTGGTGATATTCTGTGCAAACACCACATCGGGCCTTGTACATCTCACAGCATACATGATAGATCCTACAGCCGAAGCGTAAGGAACTTTCCTCATGTATTCCACCTCAGCAGGTGTTGATGCGCATAGTTTATTACTTAAGCCATGTTCAACTTGCATCGGCAAATATTCCTTCTTGGAATTTTGCATACTAAATCTCTTCAGTATTTTATCAATGTAAGCACTTTGGCTTAGTCCAATTAACCGCCTTGATCTATCTCGGTAGATCTTGATTCCCAGAATAAATGCTGCTTCCCCTAAGTCCTTCATAGAAAAGCACTCTCCAAGATAAGACTTTACATCTTGCATACTTGGAATGTCTTTTCCCATGATCAATATGTCATCGACATATAAGACAAGGAAAATAACATTACTCCCACTAGCTTTGTGATACACACATGGCTCATCAAGATTTTGAGTGAAACCAAATTTCTTGATTTCTTCATCAAACTTCTTGTTCCATTGCCTTGATGCTTGCTTCAATCCATAAATGGATCTTTGAAGTTTGCATACACGCTTCGGAAACTTTGGATTCACAAACCCTTCAGGCTGCGCCATATAGTTGTCCTCATCTAGGCGACCGTTTAAGAAGGAAGTTTTTACATCCATTTGCCATATCTCATAGTCATAGTACGCAGCTATGGCTATAAGAATCCTAATAGCTCTAATGTCTGCTACAGGAGAAAATGTCTCCTCGTAGTCTACCCCATAGGTTTGAGTATAACCTTGAGCTACAAGACGAGCTTTATAGGTGTGTGCATTGCCATCAATATCAGTCTTTATCTTAAAGAGCCACTTACTTCCAACTACCTTAGCGTTTGGAGGTAAGTCAACCTCTATCCATAATTCGTTATCTTTCATGGATTGCATTTCCCCATTCATTGCAACTCGCCATTTTTCCTTTTCAGGACTCATCATGGCAGCTTTATAGTTAGCAGGTTCACCAAGATCCCCTAACATATTTTCCTCAGCTTCTACGTTTAGACATAAACGCTCAGGTGCACGCATAGCTCTTGAAGATCTACGAATGGGAACCACTTCAATCTCAGGTGGAACGCCCAGACTTTCAGGTTCTACTTGAGGTTGGCTAGTGTTCTCAGAAGGTGTTGTATCTTCTTGATCATCTTCCAGATCATATACTCTCCCACTGAATTCATGAGATATGAGATCCTTTTCAAGAAAGTCTCCATACCTAGCAACAATTACTTTGTTTTCAGGTGGAAAGTAGAAGTAGTAACCCATAGTTTCCTTTGGGTATCCTACGAAGATACACTTAACAGATCTTTGTTGCAGCTTATCAGCAGAGTCACGTTTAACAAACGCCTCACAACCCCATACCTTTAAGTAAGACAAGTTGGGAGGTTTCCCATACCACACTTCATAAGGAGTCTTATCAACCTTCTTAGTTGGAACCATATTCAATATGCGAACAGCAGTTTCCAAAGCATAATCCCAAAAGGATAAGGGAAGAGTTGTAAGATTAAACATTGATCGTACCATGTCTAGCAATGTACGATTCCTTCTCTCAGATACACCATTTTGTTGTGGAGTATATGGAGATGTGAGTTGCTGGACTATACCACACTCAGCTAGATAATCTTTAAACTCTTGGCTTAAATATTCACCACCTCTATCAGATCGAAGAGCTTTAATCTTCTTTCCTAGTTGCAGCTCTACTTCACTCTTAAAAACCTTAAATGTTTCAAAGACTTCATGTTTATGTTTAAGTAAATAAACATAACCATAACGACTGAAATCATCAGTAAAGGTTAAGAAGTAGCTAGCACCCTTTCTCGACACATGTCTTAGTGGTCCACATACGTCAGTATGTATCACACCAAGAAGATCAGAAGCCCTTTCTAAACTATTTGTAAAAGGTTTCTTGGTCATCTTCCCAGATATGCAAGATTCGCATTTATCAAATGATTCATCATTGATGTCTTGCAAAAGCCCATCGTGTTGCAGCTGTTGCATGCGTTTCTTGCCTATATGAGCAAGTCTACAATGCCAAAGAAATGAAGAATCCAAATCACCTTTGATTCTTTTATTATTGATGCTAAAGACAGAATTATTTTTATCAATTACATTATCATGCAAATCAATTTCAAACACACCATTTACTGGAATAACATTAAAGTAAAAAACATCATTTAAAGAAACAGAAATTCCATAATCAGTAAATGTATGAACGAAACCAATATCTTTTAACAAGGAAACAGAAACGACACCCCTAACAATGGAAGGTGCGTAATGACAATCGTTTAATGACAGTACTAAACCCGAAGGTAAAACTAAATCAAACGTGCCTATAGCTTCAACGACTGCATGTGCTCCATTACCCACGTGCAGGTATTGCTGTCCATAGGCAAGCTTCCTTGCTCCTCTAAGTCCCTGCAGTGTATTACATATGTGAATACCACATCCAGTATCATATACCCAGGAATTTATTTTATGAGGAAAAGCAAATAATTCTATCATCAAAAGAGTACCTGAAGTACTGGCCACAGTGCCAGTATTTTTATACCTCTTATTGCGCAACTCATCAAGGTACAATGGACAATTCCTCTTCCAGTGTCCAACCTCGGTGCAGTGATGACAAGCCTGATCCCTCTTCGGATTCTCACGCTTTTTGGGAGGGTACTTCTTGGGTTCTTGCTGATAAGTCATAACTTGTTTTCCCTTATCAGCTTTACCCTTACCTTTCCCTTTCTTGTTCGCTAGCGGCTTATTAGGCTTAGAAATTCTACCCTTCTGGATGGTCAAAACCGCAGGTGTAGAGGCCTTCTTGGGCAAACCTTTTTCGTAATCAATGAGCATTGCATGTACCTCACTGACTGTCTTCCCCGTGCAATGCATATTATAATTGCGCACGAAACCATCAAATTCCTTGTTAAGGGATCTGTTGATCAGGCCAATTTGTATGTCATTAGGGTAGACATAGTTCAAACGCCCCAACTGGTCCATGTAACTCATCATTTCCAGGCAGTGGGGGCTTACAGGTTTCCCTTCTCCTTGCTTGCAACTATGAAGAGCATCAATCAAGTCATACAGCTCTACAGTTACAGGCTTTTCAAACAACCTTTGCAATTCTTCCAGCATGAGATTAGGGAAGTAATTCTCAAATTTCTTTTGCAAGCTTGAGTTCATACTCCCGAGCATAATGCAGGCGACCTCATTATACTTGTCATACTCAGATTGCCATGCAGCTCGTGCTTCAGCAGTAGCATCAGCTGCAGGTTCAGGAGGACAAGGCGTAGTCAAATAATTGAGTCTTTTGGCAACCCTCAAGACAATTCTGAGTTGCCGATACCAATCATTGAAATTCGCACTACCAGTCAATTTCTCTCGATCAAACATAGATTTGAACGACGAGGCTAGTGCAGTAGATTCAGCTTGAGCCATTTCTACAGAAATAAAAGTTCAAAAGTTAGTACTTTCGATAAGAAAACATTCAAGAAAATAAAATACCCTTTGGTCAATATTCATATTAACCATAGTATTTTCCTTGAATATTGGATCCTCATTATCATAGTTCCACCACATCAGTTGATCTGCTAGTGGTGAAAGTATAGAATAGGTAATCGTTGAAAAACGATAATTGACAAACAAGTTTTCAATTCCAAAAATTATGGGATTTACAATTTTGCCAAAACAATTAATGCAAAACATAAGCATGTTTTATCCCATCTTATGCCTTAAGTTATAGGTCTCACTAACTAACTTAATTAAGTTGTCTAATTTAGAAACTGCAAATCATAAAGCTGAGGTCTCACACAACAAAATAATTCACCTCGTTATTGTAATCTAGATCAAGGTCTCACATAACTAAATTACAATTTCAAGTGTTTCATATCATTAGATGGCATAAACTTAAATTTAAAGGGTACAATTTTTGACGTGTAATCAAAACTTATGTATAAAGAAGCATGCATACAACTTTATAACATAAAATTTTCGAAAAACTTACATAAAGATTTTTAATTGCTAAGATTGAATTCTACAAAGTTTTAATCGATGCGTTGAGAAACTTACAACTTTTCACTAAGATGCTTCGTACATAGAATGGTTATACTAGGTAGCTCCAATCGAACGCACAGGGGGCAGAGGACCAGGTAAGCGCAAAGGCATAACCTTAGACATCCATTCAGTGAGACTGTGCTCACTTCTTAAATACCCCTTTATAGTTTGTTCTACTGGGTGAGCCGTTCTAACCATTTAGTACAGTCGCATCAGTCGATTAAAAGTTCAAGAATAATTCTTAGATAACAAATCAATTTCGCCATTATTTAGTCCATTTAATTTTCTATTCATAAAAAACCCTTTTTGCTTACTAACATGTCAAACAATATATAAACAAAAAAGCATTTTAATAAAAATTAAACACACTCAAATAATATAAACATATAACTAAACAATTTAACATATGTAAAAACAATTAGCCACATGCATAATTATTTCAATAAACACTAATAACAATTCTAGGCGTAAATAAATGCATACATTAACTAGGACTTTCATCTCGCAAGGTAGATGAGCCACATACATCGACAAGTCGATTGCGTAAGCCGAAGTTAATAGTATACCAATTAGCACATAACGAATTTTATTAGTTATAATTGAGGTCTTCCCCAATTCAATAATTATTAAATAAATAAAACATGTGTGTATCACTTAACAATTAATCAATATACAATAAAAAATACTCCATGGCAAAACATGCATGTTCCACCATGGATTCCGCATAACAATTATCACCCAAGATACGCATATTACATGGCACATAACAATTATTCATTAATTAACCACATAAAATAAGCATGCAATCCTAGGGTTTCTACAAGTTTTACAAAATTAAAACATAATTAAATAAATAAAGGGTAATCGACCCATATTAAATAAAATTAGGGTTTCGAATTCAAAACCCTAGAAACCATAAAAAGCATGCATATAATCATAAAGATTCAATTTTTATGTGTTTCGGTAATTAATTACATCATATTAACGGCTCGTGATGCTACTGTTGGAATTTTATACTCATAACAATTATACATAAAGCATATAACATCATCAAAATATGCAGCGGAAGACAATAGGAATAATATATGTAATTAATTAACCAAACAAGAAAGTGCGTACCTTTTAGCAATTCAAGAATCAAACGTAGATTAAACAAGAACAAAACCCAAAACCCTAATAATTAGGGTTTATCAATTCGACCCAAACACAAGAATCGACCACCAAGATTACAAGCTCAAGCGTGCTTGTCCTTCGTTCTTGTACACACGTACTAATAGCGATTTTATGTGGAAAAGCTAGTTCCTTGAATCACAAATAAACCAAACACTAGTTTCTTTCACTTGGAAAAATCGATCCCTTTGTGGAAGGGGGTTGTACGATCGGCCAAGGGTAAGAGGGAGGAGAGGAGAAAAGAAATTAGGTTATTGGTGATCCAAGATTAGTTTAAGAATGAATACAAGGGTTTGTATATATACATTCTCAAAACTTGGTGACCAAGAAATCCCACCTCCTTTGTTTGTGAAGCCCACGACCGGCCATCCAAATCCAAAGGGTTTCCGGATCCTTCTTGTCTACTAATTTCATCTCTAGTCCTCGTAGTTAATATTTAACGACCGTTAACCAAACCTCGTTAATTATTTAACTATCGTTATGTTTTATTTAGTGATTAATAATTAATAATAATAACGTTTTATTTATATTAATTATGTACATCAATTCTCATACGTAATGTGTGCAATCCCGAAGTCTCGAGTTCGAATCCGGACATACTATTATTTAAATATCCATTAAAACCTTTCATCTTTTTCACAAAATGTGTCAATTGGCAGGAACACCCTGACTTCGGGAATTTTTTGACACCAGTCATTGTCCACCTCACAAGGAATAGCTCCGGCAACTCTCCTGGCCTAGTGGGGCACCAACTGGAGTGAGCACGAGCCAAGACTCGGACTCCTGAGCTCTTATTCTACAAAGTCTCTAAAGTGTGGCCATAGATTTGCGGAGGTGGGTACATATATGAAGCAAATACCAATGATGAGACTTGAATCTGGGTATATTGACTCAAGCACAAATACTCCAACGTCTAATGCTTTATCGATAAAAAGTTGAGTCTTTTATAAACACAACTGAGGGAAAAAAACACAAAGTCAATAATAACAGTGGAAACATTCTTCTTTTATTTACAAAATCGCTATTCCACTTACCTACTACGGCCATTGTGTTTTCTAAATAACATTATCTAATTAAGAGAGACATTTCTATCTACAATCAAAATCTTTATACTGACTTGGTACAATTAATAAGAATATCTTATGAATATTATACTGACATGACAAATATTCTACAATGACCATTGATATCTCGTTAAATAAACAGTAAAAATTGCCGGAACGCTGGCCAGCAGTCATTATCCACAAGAACAATTTCATATTTTCTTATATAAGAGCCGTCCGAATTAAAATCCTGACAAATTTCCAATTCCAAACCCGATCTGACGTGTCAATACAATGGTCCCGACATGTCTACCCCTCTTCAAGACATGCTGACATGTATGGTCCCACATGTCTCCTCAATAGCTTACAATGTCAACACATGCAAAACATTTTCATGCAAACATCCGTCAAAACCCTTCCAAAACAACATTATTCCTTCGGCCCATAATCCTACGTGGCATATCTCAAACATCCTATAAAACCCACCCCATACCCCCATCAAACAAAACACGCACACTGAAAACACTTCATATCTCACATACAAAATCTTTCTTCTCTCTCTAGAAAAACAAAAAAAATGGCTGTTGATTCAGTAACCTCTTCTCCTCTAGGGCCTCCAGCTTGTGAAAAAGACGCTAAGGCCCTTCAGTTTATTGAGGAAATGACTAAAAACTGTGACCTCGTACAAGAAAATGTCTTGTCCGAGATTTTGTCACAGAATGCGGATACCGAGTATCTTCAGCAATGGGGGTTGGATGGAGCGACTGATCGCGAAACTTTTAAGTCGAAAGTTCCGGTTATTGGTTACGATGATCTTCTGCCGTATATTCAACGTATTGCTAATGGTGACCGATCAAAGATTCTGTCGTCACACCCTATTTCTGAGTTTCTCACAAGGTTGTTTTTTATTTTTTTATGTTGTAATTTATACAGCAGTATTTGTGACTGATATTATTTTGGTTGCTAATTTAACTTGGTGTTTTGTGACAGTTCTGGGACTTCTGCTGGTGAAAGAAAACTCACGCCAACTATTGCTGAAGAAATGAATCGTAGACAGAAGCTCTACAGCCTTCTCATGCCTGTCATGAATTTGTACGTACAAATTTTATTCGCATTTCTTTTACGTAAATAACAGTTTTCCTGATGTATTACATGTTCATCAAAGTTGTTTATCTTTTGGCTACATCAATTTTTTTTTTTAAAATAAAAAAAAATAAAACATACCCTAGCTATATTTAGGGTTTTTTTTGTATATCTAAATAAACAGGAATCTGTTGCATAAGTTTGTGTCACAATATTATTGAAGGTTTAGCAAAAAAAAAAAAAACAATTCAATAAGCGATGTCATTAGTACAATTTCGTAAATGATACTGTATTAAATTTTGTATGATTTTTTAGCAATACTGAAAGAAGTTTTTATTTGTGGCAGGTATGTGCCTGGTCTAGACAAGGGAAAGGGTTTGTACTTTTATTTCATCAAAGCTGAAACTAAAACCCCAAGTGGGTTAGTTGCCCGACCCGTTTTAACAAGCTACTACAAAAGCCAACAATTCAAAACCCGACCGTTTGACCCATACAACGTCCTAACCAGCCCAAATGAAACCATCCTTTGTGAAGACTCTTTCCAAAGCATGTACTCTCAAATGCTTTGCGGTCTCATTTACCGCGAAGAAGTACTCCGATGTGGGGCTGTTTTTGCCTCGGGCCTTGTTCGGGCTATTAAGTTTCTTCAACTCCACTGGCAGCAGTTGGCTTTTGACATCGAGTCTGGAAGCTTGAACTCGAAAATCACTGACCCTGCTATTCGGGATTGTATGTCCAAGATACTAAAACCGAGCCAGGACCTTGCTCGGTTTATTAGAGAAGAATGCTATGAAGGAAATTGGGAGGGGATTATTACTCGAATTTGGCCTAATACAAAGTATCTTGATGTTATTGTGACTGGTGCAATGGCGCAATACATCCCGATACTTGATTATTACAGTAACAATTTACCAAAAACGTGTACCATGTATGCTTCATCCGAATGTTACTTTGGGTTAAATTTAACCCCAATGGTGAAACCATCTGAGGTTTGTTACACCATCATGCCAAACATGGGCTACTTCGAGTTTATCCCACATGATCCAACGAATCCCATGACGATTTCACGTGATTCGCCACCTCGTCTTCTTGATCTTGCTGATTTGGAGCTAGGAAAAGAGTACGAGCTCGTGATTTCGACGTACTCGGGCCTATCTAGGTACCGTGTTGGCGACATTCTTCAAGTCAAGGGGTTCCATAACTGCGCCCCAATGTTCAAATTTATTAGAAGGAAGAATGTTTTACTAAGCATCGATGCCGATAAAACCGATGAAACCGAGCTGCAGACAGCTGTCGAAAATGCTTCGGAGCTTTTAAAGGAATTCAACACGACAGTGGTCGAGTACACTAGCTATGGCGACACTAAAACAATTCCGGGACATTATGTTATCTACTGGGAGTTGTTAATGAAAGATCCCGGGTACGGGCCTACGGACGATGTATTGGATCGATGTTGTTCGGCTATGGAGGAATGTTTAAACTCGGTTTATCGACAAAGTCGAGTTGCAGATCAATCGATCGGTCCCTTAGAGATTCGTATTGTGAAGAGTGGTACATTTGAAGAGTTGATGGACTATGCAATCTCTAAAGGCGCGTCTATTAACCAATACAAGGTTCCAAGATGCGTTAGCTTCACACCAATCATGGAACTACTCGACTCTAGAGTCGTGTCGACTCACTTTAGTCCAGCTGCACCACACTGGACTTCGGAACGACGTTTTTAGTTTTAAAAACGTGGCTTTAGCATAATAGTAGGGTGACAATTGTGGTTAATCCACCAACCAAACATGTTTCCTACTATTATGGACCAAAAAAATCTTTTAAAGTCTGAATAGTTTGTTTAAATTTTGAAAGCTAAAGGATGTAATGTATAATGTTTAAGATCTTACGTAAGAAATAACGTTTTCCGTTTGTCTTATATTGCCGTTTACGTAAACATTTGACAAAAAGATTCTGTTTGTGGCTAGTGAAATACTTTTTCCGAAAAAGCAGATCTTGTGTTGTCTCGAGGAGGATCTAGGGGCTTTAATGTAGAATATTTTATTGTTAAAGGGGTTTTATTGGTATTTATACTAAATTAAGTACGTTTATTGTAAAATATTTCGTTACATGGTTGGTTGATGTATTCTGTGGGTTTTATATGCATGGATTATTATGCACGTGATCTTCACTTCTTTTTTATTTCTGGAATTAGTTTTTGTTTTTAACTTCAATTTGATGTAAAATAAAAGTAACACAATTATATTTATTTCTAACATGGATCTGTAATTTTTTTTAAACGGCAATGATATTAAAAAGCCACAATTTCGAAAAAGAGAAATACAACAAAATGCTTCAAGCTAGAGCCAAAAAAAAGAAACAAAAGAGAAAAAGCTAAGCCAAGAAAATCAGAACTCCAATTAAATTGCCTATAAAGTCTGTGGAGGTCTCATTTCAGCAGGAGAATGAATCTACTGATTTCATGTAACCCGATACTTAGAAGTCCTGTTCAAAACCCGTAGTAAAGAAATTCTTTGAACCACGGGAAATAGATCTATAATTTAATATTTCGTGTTCATTATTCACTTGAAATTGTAGCGTTAATTTATGAGTGCAATTTTTAATGTATATATATTAATGGACAATAACTCATAGTTAAAAAAGTTGGTGGTTTAAATTATAATTAAGTATTTGTATATTTAATAAATTGAATTGACTTTTATAAGTAGAGGTATTTGTAATCAAACAACATTATTTATTGTTTAAATGCTTAAGTTTTAAATAAATGTATTTTCTCTTTATATGTAGTATAAATATAGAGGTAATTTATTTTAAAGGCAATAAAAACATAGAGATAGAAGTACATTGCTCCCGACCTATTTTTTCTCTCTCCATATTGGCGACTTAAACAAAACCCTAATCCCATAATCGTTTCATCTAACCTGTCTAATTCTTTGTGTTCGTTGCATCATGCTGCCTTAGTAATTGATTATCATTCTGTGTTAATCGTTTATTGAGTGGCTTGGTGTTTGGTTCACAAGCTTTAGTTGTTTTTGAATATTCGATCTAGGGTTTTTGCTGTCGACTTTACAGGATCGGCTAATTGCTTTGTTAATCGATTGTTATCATTCATTGTTCTCTTATTGATCGATTACATGGCCTGGGGTTAGATTTCTGGTGCGCTCGTTCTAAAACCCTAACTTTTAGTTAGGGTTTTCTATTTGGCCGGTTCGACGTTTATGTTTGCTGCTGTATTTTTTGCTTTGTGTTTCATTGGTTAGTGGTTTGAGGGAGATGGAGAAGGGGTTTCTTAACAACAATAGTGCATCTAAGGTTTCTGATTGTTCGCGTATGGGTAACAGTGGTGCTGCTATTCAGGTCAATTCTGCTACTGCTGATAACTTGAATGGAGATGCTGCTGCTGGTCGTGATCAGCCTTCTGATGGCAACGTGCCTGTGGAACTAAACCCATTCGCAGCTGCTGGTTTGTGTAATGATGTATACCCTTCTGTTGCTACGAGTTCTAACGAGCCTATGGTTGATGGTATTTCTTCCTCGGAGAGATTTGATATTCCTGTTACCCCGTCTGATGGTAATCAACCAGATAACTCACGTATGTATCATGGTACTTCTCCAAGACTTAATGTGGGTAATGGTTGTGTTTCGTATCCAGAATTTGGTGAAGTGGATATTAACAAATGTACTGATCCGGTGGTTTTGGATGCGTGTAAGTCCTTTGCTGATGCAATGAAAGAAGTTGCTTATAAGAATGATGTGAATGCGTTCAAGGCGGGTTCTAATGATAAAGGGCCTGATGACGCAAGGTCTTTTGCAAATGTGTTAACCCCGGAACGTGTCACTAGGAAGATTAATTTCCGACCTTTGGTGAATGTGAATCGAATTGATAATCATGATACAGTTCTTCCTAAGGCTGCTATGGAGGTGTGTTTAACCGCTATGATGATACTCTTGTTGGCTTCTTTGTCGGCAAAAATATTGCATTTCAGTTGGTCAAGAATTATGTCACCAATACATGGGGTAAGTTTGGTTTAAAGAAACTTATGAAGAATGATGATGGTGTATTTCTCTTTAAATTTGATTCTAAAGAGGGTGTTGAGAATGTTCTTCAACGAGGACCTTGGATAATTCGTAATTCTCCTATCATTCTTACTAAATGGACTCCTGACGTGCTATTGTCCAAAAGTGAGGTTACCAAAGTGCCTGTGTGGATTAAATTGCATAATGTGCCATTACTTGCATATTCGGAAGACGGGTTGAGCCTTATTGCTACTCAGGTGGGTAAGCCGATCATGTTAGATGCATTCACTAGCTCCATGTGCGTTGACTCATGGGGTCGTATTAGTTTTGCTCGTGCTCTTGTTGAGTTATCATCGGAAGCTGATCTTAAACATGTGGTAACTATGGCTATCCCTAAGAAGGATGATAGTGGTTTTACTACGGCTAGTATCAAGGTTGAATATGAATGGAAACCTCCACATTGCATGGAATGTAAAGTGTTTGGGCATGATAATGCTTGTTGTCCTAAGTCTCCTAAGGAGCATCATGCTGATGCTCACACCTCGACCTTGGATGTGAATGATGATGGTTTTAAGGTGGTGCAGAATCGGAAAGCCAAACCCCAAGGTCCGAAGTTGTCTAGCGGTATTAATATGGGTAAGGGTCCTAAATTTGCTCCTAGGAAGCAGGTTTATATCCCAAAGAAGAAGACACCGGACGTTGCTAGTGTTAATGCTACAGGTACTCCTGTTACTACTTCTAACTCTTTTGGGACTCTTGAGGTGCATGAGGACACGGGCATTCAAAGTCCTGTGGTTGATTCTACTACTGAGGAGGCGAAGATTGGGGATTCTACTGGTTGTTCTAAGGAAGCAGGTATGGATGGCTCTCGGGGGCAGGAATCTCGTGTTGATAATGAGGATGAGTTGAATAAGACTGGTTCTACATCACATGTACCGCTTGTGAGTGATTCAATGGGAACAATGGATGTTGGTTCTACTCCCATAGTTGAGAAAATTGGTAAGCTTGAAAAACTACTTATTGCTGGGAAAGCTACTCTTGTGGATGGTGATGGTCAACCTATTCCGTCTACCTCTTCTACTAAGAGAGCTAACCCTTTTTCTAAAGTGGGAGAGATTGAGGTGTCTGATTCTGAAGATGAGGTTGTTGCTAACCCATTTGATGAGTCTGCTAATATATTTGGTGGTGGCAAAGAGTATGAAGATGAGTATGATGAATATGACTTCGATGACTATGCGAAACAGGTTCGTGATCTTCCTGGGAATTTGGATGCCTTTAATGCCATGTATGGCACAAAGTTTCAAGGTCCTAGGAAATAATCTTATTTCGTTGTGTCATATGTTATCATTTGAATAGTGTTTTGTTTCTTGTTTAGATAATTGGAAGTATCTTGTTATGTAAGCTCTATGCCTATGTAACGGGCTGATATATGGGATTTCACTCATATACATTGTACTTAAACATTTATTTGGTTAATATATTTACCAGGGTGCAGGATTACTCCCCTTTACCCAAAAAAAAAAAACATAGAGATTGAGGTACCAACGCTAACAACTCTTTTTTTATTAGGGTTTTTTGAGTACAGGAGTTTGCATGATATATTACATGTGATATAACATTAAAATATAAGTTCAAACACTCAACATGTTATCGTAAAATGGACATAAGTATTTGTTAAGACTCCAAATAACTCAACGTTTTTTGCATTTAAAAATACAAATTCTTAGCTTTTTAACCATATATCAGACATAATTTTTAAACTTCCATATTAATGCAGTCTATTCACAGAATTTGAAGAAAATAAATGATTTTTATTATATGCAAACTCATTTGATATATCACATGTGATATAGTACTGATTTGTAAATTCGAAGGCTAAACGTGCTGTCGTAAAATGGACATAAGTATTATATTTTTGTACATAAAACGGTGAATCTTTTGGAGTTGTAAATAAATGCTTATGCCCATTTTACGACAACATGTTGTGTGTTCAAACTTACATATTAGTATTACATCACAGAGGATAACTATGTCAAAAACATGTTTACGTAAACGTTTTTATATATATCATTAACATAGAGAAATCGTTAACTAGAAATAAAGTTTTTATGCAATTATTTGTATTAACATGAATATTATTATTTTATTTCTACCTTCTTCAGCTTTTATGAATAAACCGTATTGATTTAGAGTTCAAATATTATGTGGGACATATGACTAGAAAGCTAAAGATGCATATTTTTCAATGTAAAAAATGGTGAATCCTTTGGAGTTTTATAAAAATACTTATGCTTATTTTACGATAGCATGTTGAAGTGTTCGAACTTAAAAATTATTGTTATATCACATGTGATGAGGAATTTTCAAATGCTTACTCTTATTTTGATGCTTACCAAGGGACAAATCCCCACCATCTATTTAGTTTGATCTAATGGTGAGGATTAACCTAAGATTTAATATGTCTAAACCTAAGTCCATGTTTTTTTTCTTTCTTTCTTTCTTTCTTCTTTTGTTTTTTTTTCTTCTTTAGTTTTTTTTTAAATTATTCACGTTTTTTGTTACAAAAGGTTTTTTTTTTTTTTTTTTTTTTTTTTTTTTTTTTTTTTTTTTTTTTTAATAAACGTTTTTTTTAATATTCACATTTATTTTTTTCAAAGTTCGCATTTTTTAATATTCACGTTTTCTTTTGTTTGTTTTTTAATTCACGTTATTTACGTTTTTTTTAACTCGCGTTTTTTTTTCGTCCCTTTCATACGTTTTCGTCCGTTACAATACGTTTTCATCTATTTTTTGTCCGTTTTCATACGTTTTCGCCCGATTTCATACGTTTTTGTCCGTTTTCATACATTTTTGTCCGTTTTCATACGTTTTCGCCCGTTTTCTTACGTTTTCTTCCATTATTCATACGTTTTCGTCCGTTTTCATACGTGTTTTTACGTTTTCATACATATTCGTCATTTTTCGTCCATTTTCATACGTTTTCGTCCGTTATTAAATGTTTTCGGCCGTTTTCATACGTTTCTGAATATCACAAGTGATATTCTGAATAGTACAAGTGATATTCTGAATAGCACAAGTGATATTCTGAATATCACAAATGATACTGTGAATATCGCAAGTGATGTTATGTGATATTCTGAATATCACTTGTGATATTCAGAATATCACTTGTGATATTCTGAATACCATAAGTGATATTTTGAATATAACAAGTGATTTTCAACTAATGTTTTGTAACATGAAAATCATACGTGATATTCAAAATATCACTGTCATGTTATGCCTAGGTTGATATAATAAGATCTTAGCATGTCCTTTGTGTTTCTTTTGTTCTATACCACACGCATGAGTAGGATAGAAGACCAAGGATTTCATTTGTGTTTGTGGCTTTTTGGTTTTGATTCGTTGACAGTAACAAGAAAGAAAGAAAAGACTTGCCTCCTACTTTGCTACACATACACGTAAGAAATAAATTCAAAATATTACACAGTGATATCAAGAAAATCACAAGTGATATTGATAATATCGCAAAGTGATATTCATACTATCGCAAAGTGATATTCAGAATATCGCAAACTCATATTCAGAATATCACAAAATGATATTCATAATATCACAGAGTGATATTCAGAATATCACAGAGGGATATTCACAAAATCATAAGTGATATTCAGAATATCACAACGTGATATTCAGAAAATCACAAAGTGATATTAACAAAATATCACTTGTGTTTTTCAGAATATCACAAAGTGATATTCAGATAATCACAAGTGCTATTCTGAATATCACAGAAATCACTTGTGATAGTCAGAAACGTATGAAAACGAACGAAAACTTAAGAAAATGGACGAAAACGTAAGAATACGGACGAATTCGTATGAAAACAGGCGAAAACGTATGAAAACGTATGAAAAATGGACGAAATGAAAGAAAAATGATGAAAACGGGCGAAAACGGATAAGAACGTATGAAAACATATGAAAACGTATGAAATCGAAGAAAAAAAACACGAATAAAAAAAAACGTTAATTAAGAAAAAACGTGAATAAGAGAAAAAAAATGAATAAAAAAGAAAGACAAAAAGACAAGAAAAAAAACATGGACTTAGGTTTATCTACTAAATCTTAGGTTAATCCCCACAATTAGATCAAACTAGATGGATGGTGAGAATTTGCCCCTTGGTAAGCATGAATTTATGGGTAAGCAAAATAAAGTGCCTCGACATGTGATATATCAAGTGAGTGTCCAAACTTACAGATTAGTGTTATATCATATGTGATACATCAAACAAAATACTATACCAGAAAAAACAAAACATTTTTTTTTTATCGAAAACATATGAAAGTGGCTATCTACTGAAAAATAACTAAACGATCGTCTTTAATTATATAGGTTAACAATTTTAATAAAATATAAAAAATTAAACATAGCTTTTCCCTCATCTTTAATATTTTATAAATATATTTTTTATATTATCAGATTCAAAAAATGAAACAAACTTTTTTTTGCATGTTTAGTTGTTATCCATTTTAACTTTTAACAACCGAATGTGATTGCTCACTTGCCTTTCACTTTCCTAGTAAAGCTGATTGCCCTTTCGCTTGTCGCCACTAAACTTTGTTTTTTCCGCACACAAAATCATAATGATAATGGAAACTAGCTAGATGAAAAAGTGTGATGTTCTTTATTGTTGTACTCCTGATTCAATTAAGGTGTTAAAAAAAGGTGACCTAGCCCGTACCGATTCAAATCCGCTTAAGACTATTCGATTCGAGTAAATCGAGTCAATAATTATATTTGAGTTACTCAAATCAACTCGAATAACCCGAATGCTAAATAGAGTCGGATATCTAGTTATATTTTTTACTAACTCGGTTGGGGTCGACCTATTTGACCCGAATAAAGGGCTTTTTATATTATGTTTAATATAAATTTTATAAATTATATATCTAAACTAGTATAAATATGTAACTTTATGACCATTTTACTCATATTCGGGTTGACCCGAACATGAATGGACCCGACTTGAGTGAACCCGACCCGAATTGACCCCAACCCAAATAACCCGAATTCAAATAGGGTCGATTTCGAGTATGTTATTTTTAACCTCGACCTGACTTTAACCCAATTAAATTGAGCTGAACCCAACCAACCCGATTAATACCCTCACTCCCAATAATAGTGACGCCCTACACAGAAATACTTGAGTCACAAGGTATACACGGCATAATCTCTTAAAAATCACCGGTAGTGTATACATAGTATGTAAAATAGATCATGTAGATTATTGGAAACGAGTTCAATCATTTTATTTAACACAACGTATTCATGGTTTGAACTTTGAACACAAAAGGGTATATGATTAATTCTCCACTCTTTAAAGCTTAATAAGTAGAATTAAAAACCTTATGATATGATAATCTTAATTCATTTACCTATAATTACACTGATTATGGCTCTCTATCTCTTTTTTGTTTTGAATGACAATGTTAGTAGAAACAATTAGCAACAACCCAACAACCTAGAACAAAGAAGATTTACAGTCAATCTACGCAGAGTGAATCGATTCCCAAGGAACAAATTGCTAGGTTCTTACGCTAGCATTTTGTGATTGTTGATCCAATCAATTCAACCGGAACGAAAAACCCTATGTATATTCTTTTATTAGTTAACCACCAAAAGAAAATTAAACATACATACATTATTACAAATGGTGTCTTTTCTTAGATGTTTCGAGTCGAAGTAAATTAACCTTGTTATGATTTCTCCAGATAATTCATGTAGTTGTTTGAATGATCACACTGAGACACATTTTTTGAGTGCTGGATAAAGGAATTAACCAAACCGACCCAAAAAATAAAACCCATGATATCCTTTGGAAATTCACAAGCCCCACCAACTTCAATCATACTTCATGAACCGTTCGCCACAATGCCATCAATTAGAAGGTGTTTTGTAGCTTCAACAACCTCATCACAAGTACACATGACAACGGATAGAATCAATGTCTATACCATGGGAGTCAAAGTTGCAATGAGGTCAGTAAACAGGCGTTGATTGTATGCCACGAGTGGATAAAGTATAAAAGTATACGAGTAAATGTTTAGTTATGTAGTAAAACGTGCATGTTAAACGCTCCAAAGCATCAAATTCTAACAATATTCTTAATCATTTAATCAACAAAAGTTATGGGCAGTTCAAGTTTAACCCGTTCTAACCCACCAAAGAGTACTTATTTTGACTTTTTGTTAAACATCCATCTATTACTCATTTGTTTTGTAACCTTCAGTAATTTCTTCGAATTTTTGAAGCTTGAACCGAGGTTAATTAGCATTAAAATTAGTTGACGTATGCACATTGCTTTACATAAGTGATATGTCAGCCGTTTAAGCAATTATAAACCCCGAGTCTTAGCACAGACAACTCTCAGAACGATAATAGTACATCTATCTAATGTCTAATAATTTTTTTATTTCTTTTATCCAATTAAATTATAAATTCATTTGAGCATCATCACATATTTCGAATAAGAGATAATCAACATTCTATCTCAAAATTTCTTATGTGTTTTTTCTCTATTTAATATACCACGAGATTTTTGTGATATTAGTCGAAATTTGTTAGGTGTAATTAATATTTCAGTGTTGATCAAAAAGTGTCCAAATTGTTTCAATCATAGATTTTGCAATAATGTTAGCATACCTCTCTTCAAAATGGACACGATAAAACTTAAAGGGCTATCATCATTTGTTTGAGTATATAATTCGAATAAAGAAAAGACAAGAAAGCTTTTGTATGAAAAAGACGTACAAATTATATGCTCTTTCTGCGTTTGGTCGGCCTCATCCTTTTTTATTTTACAGTTGGATATGAGTCTTCATATATTTACCATTTATCCTCCGTACATATGTCTCATGAAACATCTCATGAAACAATTAACATGAAAACAAGTTTTCAGATGCCAAAAGTTTCGTTACCCCTAATGTTAACTTTTATAAAGTACATAATAAATAATAAATAAAAGATAATCGATAAGCATACTATGTTTAAGAAAAAGATAAATGCATACATTGTCATACAAGACATCAAACTAGGTTAAGAGTAGTTATTTTCAGAAGTTGAGTGATTATTACGAGGCTACAATCAACTAACGTGCATTCTAACGTACATTTAAACCTAGTGATTACAGAATACCAAAATAATTGTGATACGACCCGATTAGTTACTATCGATAGTTGGCACCACTTTTAGCGAGTGCTAGCTTCTTAAAAATTAAAGAAGAAGAAGATGGGAGTTTACTTTAACAGTTATATGACTTTCATTGATAAATAATGGGGTATAAATACCCAAATAACCCTAGCTTGTAACACAAGTCTAATACGAAACATTCCTAATACGACACAAACAACTCCTAACCCATCACATATTCTCTGTGCCATCCCGGCGCAGGCTTGGCCCGTTTACCACGACCCAACCTTTGACCCGCGGGCGTATCATTCTCTCCTTCTTCAGAAACCACCTTATCCTCAAGGTTATAAGTAGGATATGCAGCTTGAAATTCAGATAACCATTCCCATGTAGCTTCTTTCGGCAACTTGTCGACCCATTGCACTAATATTTGTTCCATTGAAATTCCATTGTGCAATACAATGCGCGCATCACAAATCGAAAGAGGTTGTTCAACCGGATTTCCCATACCTCCTCGGGTAGGTTAGATATCTCTTCACTATGGGTACATGTAAAAACCTTAAGAAGTGAAACATGAAATACCGGGTGTATCTTACTTATTTCCGACAACGCAAGGCGATATGCTACCTTTCCCACGCGTTCCACTACTTTGTAAGGTCCGTAATACCTTTTTGACAGCTTATTAGATAAGCATTTAGTTAGAGTAAGCTGTCGATATGGCTGCAACTTAACAAGTACCATGTCTCTGATATTAAATTCTACCTCCCGACGATGGCGGTTAGCCTTCATTTCCATACGATGCTTAGCGGCCAACAAGTTTTACCTAAGTTGGCAAAGAAGGTGGTCTCGTTCCCCCAATGCTTCGTCCACATCCGCCACTTTCGAAGAACCTCACGGATATGGAATAATTAATGGTGGCAGCTTACCGTACAATGCTTGATATGGAGACATCTTAATACTACTATGATAACTAGTATTATAACAATATTCCGCCCATGGCAAGAATCCCACCCACTGGTTAGGTCGGTCCACAACCATAGCTCGTAAATATTGTTCAAGCCCTCTATTGACTACCTCCGTTTGCCCGTCCGTCTGAGGATGATATGCCGTGCTATGATTTAATTAAGTACCACTAAAATGAAACAATTGTTTCCAGAACTTACTAACAAAGACGGGGTCACGATTTGACACAATTGTTTTAGGAATTCCATGATGCTTAACCACAATATCCATGAACAACTCCGCAAGCTTATGAGCATTAAAACTAGTTGGTAATGTTCCAAAGTGCGCATACATGGAAAAATGATCTACCACTAAAAGAATGACCGTTAGGCCATGTGAAACCGGAAGTCTGATAACATCAAATAATCCTGATATTCTAAGTGTTAATTTCCCCCTTTATCGTCACATTATGATTAGAAAATTATTAGAAACACCCTTATTCCTTCTTATTTCATTTCAGGAGCTATTTTATACAAAGAGGTGGTATTTGGACATTTCTAAGCTCAAGGATGATTTTCTCTCACATTTACTAAAGACCACGGCGTAACTAAGTAATGAAGTTACGCCGTAATCAAGTGCATGAGGAAATACGGCATAACAATATAAGGGAGTTACGCCGTAACAAGTCTATAGATCAAATTACAAAGAATACGGCGTAACAAAGAAGTGAAGTTACGCCGTAACAGGATTACAGATTACGAGGCATCATCTTTACAAAGACTACGGCGTAACCATCAGCTTAGGTTACGCCGTAACCACAGATAAACATCAACTTTACAATGGCTACGGCGTAACCACCAGCTCAGGTTACGCCGTAACCGTGAATAAGTACCAGATTATGAAGAGTTACGGCATAACTAGTTAATAAGTGTTACGTCATAACTAGTATCCAGGCCTATAAATTGACGAAGTTTTTATCAGTTCTAGGCATCTCTCATTTCTCAAACCTTTCTAGGGTTTGGGGAGATAAAAAACATAAGAAGAATCATGGCTTAGGAGTATGAAGAACAAAGTTCTCGTCTACGATTTCCTTTGTATTCTAGTTTGGATTCCTTTTATATTTTTCTAGGGTTTATATTATGGATTCATGTTATTAATTCAAGTTTGCATTTATGTTATTGATCTTCTCTTTATTTCTTTATAGACATCTGCTTAGTCTTATCATAGATCGCTAGTTTCGCTAATATTACAAGCTTGTTAGTATCTAAAGGGTTGGGAGAATTGACCAACTGACCTCAGCCTAATAGGCTGCAAAGTATGAAAGGAATTGGCCATAGTACAACCACTCTTCGTGTGTGAACTGATCAAATGATCACCTATCAAGTGGAGGTATTTAAGAAGCTAGGGGAAATCTAAGTTCCTAACGGCCGGGTTTCCATAGAATAGATCTAGTAGATTTGGCTCTTAATGACTGCTATTAGGTTACCGAATGATCCCGGGTGACCTGTTCATCTCGGTGAGGAATCTAAGAACCATAGGCCATGACGAATTGACCAAAGGAGTCTGACGATAATTAACCACTATATTGAACCGTTATATCGAGAATCAATTCTTATCTGTAATCTTGGTTAAGCTTCACTTTTCTATCTCTTTATCCTAAATTCTTACGTCTGTGTGATTGGAATAATTAAATCTATCTTATCATATCAATATCAAATTATATTATTTCTAATCATCTTAGTTCTTTCAAGGTCACAACTCTCTTAGGACGACTCTCGGATTTACCTAAGGCTTTACTTCATCTGATCGGGTTCTCTGCCAATTAGCATGTGTTTATCGTAGTTTATCTCAATTTTATAAATATTAAAAGCAGGATGAAATAGCACATCAGCTTTTGGCGCCGCTGCTGGGGAGCAGTTAATGAAAGATCTAAGGTATGAACTATAATATTGACCTAAGTTAAGAGACGTGAATACTTCCAATACCGTATAAGGTATGTATCTCAATCTCTCGTATTGTAATTTTCCACATTTACTCTTTGAAGCTATTAGTTACGGCGTAAGCTCTACTAAGAGTTGCGACGTAACCATTAAATAATAATAAAAAAATTTAATAATTAAAAATTAGTTACGACGTAACTTCATCCTTCATATTACGGCGTAACACTTGGGTGGTATAAAACCCAGCTACGGATGAAAATTAGGTTTTTACCAACACACGATCTTTTCACCGCCCCTAGCTACAGTAAAAATTTTCTCAAAACTTTTCGTGAAGATTTTCGCATTCCTTCAATCAAACAATGGCAGGTAAGATCTATCACTACTCTTTTTGATTCTTTCCTATTATTATTTAATTAGGGTTTATGTGTTGATAATTGGGGATCTTGCTTCCTTCACGATTATTATTGCTATTGACCTAATTAATTTATGATTAATAATGATTCCCCATGTTCTATTGATTCGTGTCATATCATTATTGGTTGTTTGGGTTGTTTTGATCAAGTTTAAAGTGGGTTTTTGTCAAACATGAACCTAATGGTTTAGGCGCGGTCCCTCAGCACTTAATAGGTTAAAAACTTATAATTCTTTTTACCCTTGGGATAAAATTGATGGTTACGGCGTAATCTATTGCTAGTCGTAACCATGTGCTGTGCTGAGTTTCTGGGGAGAGTTACGGCGTAATCAGTGGGTGATATTACGCCGTAACCATGTCTGTAATGTAATTACGGCGTAACCTGTAGTGTTCGTTACGCCGTAACTTGTCATCAGTCTGCATAAATAATGATTTAAGTTTTCCTTTCAGATAACAACAACAATCCCGCCGAATGAGTCAGATTCTTAGCCTTTGAGGATGAAGAAATAAGGCAATTGTGCAGGGACGACTATGTTATGCTATCAAGAAAAGAGATCGACACCCCAGAAGCCCTTGACTTCGATGCATTTGATGAAGTCAATGAAGGGTCTGCTAGCAGGAAGTTAAGGAAGTTTTGCAAGATCAAGTACACGGTGTGTGGTCATTCGTTTACCTGCAATGCATGGCTGAGACTCTTCAAGATCAATGAGCCAGTGATCCCCAAGTATGCCAGGGAATTTATGGCTGAGACTCTTTAACTACCGGATTTTCTAAATCCTAACAATCTCCCCCTAAGGGAGGTCACCTCAATTTACATTGAATACAAACAGATGTTACATTTTGATTGTTCTTGGATTCTTGATTAAGTTCTTTGCTTTGTAGCCCGTAGTCTTTGATTCTTCATGTTCTGCATGTTTTGTTAATTCAAGTGGAGGTCTTTAACTGATCCACGTGTTGATGAGTTATGAACCAGCATTGAGATCATCTGCCACCATAAATCTCTGACTCATCCTTTGTAGTGTTGCCATCATGTGACGTTGTGACTTTTGGACCGACATGCTTACATTCTGGATCATGATTTCTTCTCATCAGAGTTGCGAAAGCTTTTGTTGATTTATGATATTTGCAGCAGCATAGCAGAAGCATGGAGCGAAAATATCAGAGTCACTTGATGAAGATATGCTTTTATCATGATTTCTTCGAAATGAACGTGATGTGTGAGAATGCCGATATGGATTGACGCCTCAATGTGATCAGTTGCAACCGTAGGGTGTTCCTGCAGACAACAGTTAGCAATAAAAGTGCACGAAAGTGTCTTTGATAACTTTCGTTGAATTGAGGTACACGACCCACGGTTCCCCGTTGATCAGTACAAGTACTGCCTGTGATCAGTTAGAATTCTGAAGAATCTCCTTGACAAGGTTTCGCAGCTGCTCTAGCTGTTCTCAAACGGGAACGTCTCAAAGAAGACAACACGGAGTGAGTGAACCAGCGAATTAAGATTCACTGATTGATGAAAAATGATTTGAAAAACAATCGTGTATTGCTTAATATAAAGTGTTTTGCAATACAACGAAGGTTTTATTAGAAAATCAATTATCAATCACAAATACCCTTTTAATTTTGAAACATTAATACACAGTCGATGTACTGCAGAAAAGATGTTTTTTATTTTTTTTAAGCACAACGACCGGTTTTTCAAAGGTATCCGTCAATCCATTCCTGAACCAGGATTGATTCAAAATATGAATCGCCCCATCATTTCTGTCCAGTTGTCACATATTTGATCTATTGGATAGATCTCACATGCCACCTACCAAGAGCTTGTTTGATGTTGGATCTAGAAGGTTTTCCAGCTTCATTGTGAATGAGTTAACACATCACTCAGATGTTCTGGCAATACCACAAGGATAATGCGTAGGACTCTTAAAATATATTCTCACTTTCCACATTGTGTGAAACAGAGAGTCTTCATTGATTGTGTCCTAATGAGATTAATTGATGATCTCGTGGCTCTAGACTCAATTGTGCACATTTGGTTTCCTATGCCGGAGACTAGGGAGAGGGTCTCCTTCTTCAATATTAACAATCTCTCAGAGAAAGTCGATAGATTAAGTAGGTTCCCCGTGAGAATGAAACAAGTCCTTTTAAGAGAAACTTGAGTAGCTTGGGAAGTTTAGTGCAGTGCGTCACTGGGTCCATGACGTATTGTCTTCAATACCGGCGTTACCTTGGTAACCACCAGTAGCATATGTATTGAACCCGGTTTCTGCCCTAAGGTTGAATTGTTGGAGGGCTATTTCTTTTCACCCTTTTCACATTTATTTCTTTTTCATTCTTCAACCCCTTTAGTGCTTACCGAGACTTCATTACTAGAACCTTTTTGGGTTTATTCTAGTTCTAGCTCTATCTCAGTCGGCACTCTTCCCATATTCTAATTTTTCTCCTTTTTTTCATCATACCTAAGGACTTCTACATTATCTAGTGGATTGTCCCTGGGTAGATCCCTCCGGTTCTGGCTGGATCGTGGGAACAAATACCTAACCTAACCATCCTTATTACACCATGCATCAATTAAATTGGTTGGTCTTTTGGTATTGTTCTTTCCTTCTCAAAACCAATTGAAAAATCATTTGGAAAATCAATCAAGGTACTTGTGATATAAAATCAAAGCATTTTGTACCTTAATTGTTTTTGATCTTTTAGAAATGCTCCCCCTCAACATGTGCATCTGATTTTGAAATTGTTTAGCACATGGAGGCAAGAGTTCTTTGAAATATTTCCTTGATAACAATTTTCTTAGAAAAGGCCTTTTGATTTTCTTGGTAAATTCTCCCCCTCAAAATGTGCGTTGGTTGTGAAATCATTTAACACATAGGGTAAGGAGGTTATTGTAGGATCGAATAATTATTGTGTTTGATGATTCGGGTGGTCTTGGATGATCAAAATACATGTTAGCCATTTTAGAGAGATAAAGTAGAGAGATGGTGTTCTTGGTAGAGAGTTGGTTCTATAAAAATGAAAGGTTAGATTGCCAAGCCACACCCCTTCCATGAATGGAAGGGGTATTTATAGTAACACAATACACGACCTCCTAACGGCCTGTGGATCAGGCATACAGTGGGTAAAGACTCGTCCTTCCTCCACGGTGTTGCACTAAACTAAACTACGCTATAAACTAACTAATAAACTACTAAGTAATGTAAATAACGACAAGTCTACGAGCTAACTTATGCTAGATAATATTTGGGGTGACCGACTCTTCACTATGGAATTTTCTAATTCCTAACAGTCTCCCCCTAAGGGAGGTCACCCCATGTTTTACATTTCGAATCCTAGCATTCTATTCTTGACTTTGTTCTTGAGCTCGTAGACTTCAATTCTTCAATTCCGCAATCTTTGTGCTTAAGCAGTAACTCTTCATAGTCCGCATATTTTGTACTTTTAGTGGAGGCCTTTAACTGATCCACATCTTTGATGATCTTCGAGCTTTCATTGAGATCATCAGCCACAACAAATCTCTCTGGATCACCCTTTTGTTGTGTTTCCATCATGTGAAGTTGTGACTTTCGGACCGACATGCTCACACTTTTGAATCATGACATCTTTTCATCAGAGTAGCGGAAGCCATACTGGTTCATGATATTTGCAGCAACGAAGCAGAAGCATAGAATGAAATATCAGAGCCAGGTTATGTAGATATGCACCAGTCATGATTTCTTCAAATTAAGTGTGGATGCTGTGAGCATGCGGCTTTGGATTGACTCCTCAATTCTGATCAGCTGCAACCGTCCAAATGTACCTGCAAACAACAGTTAGCAATAAAACCCACGAAAGTGTCTTTGATCACTTTCGTTGAATTGAGGTACACGGCCCACGGTTCCCCGTTGATCAGTACAAGTACTGCCTGTGATCAGGTAGGATTCCGAGGAATCACCTTGACAGGGTTTCGCAGTTGTTCTAGTTGTTCTCAAACCGGAACGTCTCAAAGAAGACAACACGGAGTGAGTGAACCAGCGAATTGAGATTCAGTGATTGATGAGAAATTGATTTGAAAACAATCGCGTATTGCTTAGAAGAAAGAGTTTTGTAATACGACGAAGGTTTTATGAGAAAGATCAATTTTCAATCAAAATACTTTTTGTATTTAAAAGAGTACACATTCGACGTGCTAGAGAAATGAAGATTTGCACATCGAACGGTTTTTCCAAAAGTATTTTTTCAATCAGAGATACTTTTTGTGTTTGAAAACATAAGTACACATTCGATGTGCTAGAGAAAAGAAGATTTGCACACCGAACGGTTTTTCCAAAAGTATTCGTCAATTCCATTCCTGGACCAATGTTGATTCACGAGTGAATCGCCCCATCGTTTCTATCCAGTTGTCACATGGTTGATCTATAGAATAGATCTCACCTGCCACCTACCCGGAGCTTGTTTGATGTTGGCTCCAGAAGGCTTTCCATCTTCATTGTGAATATGTATGCATATCACTCAGATGTTCTGGCAATACCACAAGGATAATGCGTAGGACTCTTAATATATAATCTTACTTTCCACATTGTGTGAAACAGCAAGTCTTCATTAATTTAGTGTCCTAATGAGATATTGTGGATGATCTCTTGGCTCTAGACTCGATTGTGCATTTTGGTTCCTATGCCGGAGACTAGGGAGAGGGTTTCCTTCTTAAATATCAACAATCTCTAAGAGAAAGTCGATAGATTATGTAGGTTCCCCGTGAGAATGAAACAAGCCCTTTTAAGAGGAACTTGAGTAGCTTGGGAAGTTTAGTGCAGTGCGTCACTGGGTCCATGACGTCTTGTCTTCAATACCGGAGTTACCTAAGTAACCACCAGTAGCATATGTATTGAACCCGGTTTCTGCCCTAAGGTTGAATTATTGGAGGGCTATTTCTTTTCACCCCTTTTCACATTCAATTCTTTTTCATTCTTCAACCCCTTCAGTGCTTACCGAGACTTCATAACTAGAACCTTGTTGGGTTTATTCCAGTACTAGCTCTTTCTCAGTCCGCACTCTTCCCGTATCTCACTTTTCTCCTTTTTTCAATATACCTAAGGACTCTACACTATCTAGTGGATTGTCCCTGGGTAGATCCCTCCGGCTCTGGCGGGATCGTGGGAACAAATACCTAACCTAACAATCCTTGTAACTCCATGCATAAAGTAAAATGGTCGGTCTTTTGGTACAGTTCATTCCTTCTCGAAACCAATTGAAAAATCATTTGGAAAAACAATCAAGGTACCTGTGATACGAGATCAAAGCATTTTGTACCTTAATAGTTTTGATCATTTAGAAAACCTCCCCCTCAACATGTGCGTATGATTTAGAAATTGTTTAGCACAAGGAGGCAAGAGGACTTTGAAATATTTTCTTTGATCACAATTTTCATACGAAAAAGCCATTTGATTTTCATGGTAAAATTCTCCCCCTCAATATGTGCATAGGATATTTAAAATCATTTTATCACATAGAGGCAAGAGTTCTTTTGAAGTACATCCACGATCACAATATTCATTAAGAAAACCATTTGAAAACTCAATCAAGGTACTTTATAAATCACTTTAAAAAGCTTTTGTACCTCGATAGTCTATTTTCTTTTAAAATGCTCCCCCTCAATATGTGCTTCGAGATTCGAAAGCGTTTAGCACACAAGGGAGAGCAGCATGCACATTTGAATCAAAACGATCACCTTTTATCAAATTTCATTATTAAATCACAAATTCTCCCCCGATCAAAAATATCAAACCCTTTGAGATTTTGGATCCCAAGTGATTTAATACGGTTTAGAAAACATGGGAGAATATGTGGCCTGGTTTAAATACTCATCATGTATTTGGATAAATCCTCCTCCTCAACATGTGCATTGTGTATTTGAAATCGTTTGGCACATGGAGGCAGGAGTGCCTATAAAGGACTAAAACCAATTCCATTTAAACAGATAAGATATTTAAATCACGATCGCTACCCCGATCAGAAATTTCAAACCTTTTGAGATTTGTGATCCCAAAAGATTTAAATCATTTAGAAGATTTTGGGGAAAGCCGTGGCAAGATTTGATTTTGAAAAAATGACAGATAAGGTCCATTTTAAGACATTAAAGATTGTTAGTATCAGGTATGATTGTTTTATGAGATCTTTTAGGTAAAATAAAACAATTTCACAATCAAACAAGAACAGAAAAAATTTCATTTTAAAAGATCTTGATTCTAAAGAAAATCATACCATGACATAACATTAAATCTTTAGATCACCACTTAATTATTGTACAAAACGGAACTTTTGTGAAGAAATATCGTTTGAAAATATTTTATTTTAAATCACTCTCCCCCTCAATCCATGACAGAAGTCAATAATTGAGTGACTTAAATTTTAATAAAATGAAGTCCGGTGATTTTCAAAATTTAGTCCAATTTATTTTCAAAACAATATTTTTCCATTTTCAAAACAATTTAATCAATTTTTTTTTTCAAAATTGTTTAGAAAAAGGTATTCTGCACAAAGATACATTAGTGGTTGAGAAGCTTTTGTTGTTGTTGCTGAGGGTTGGAAGAAAAACCGTCTGCAAATGCAGTGAGACTTCTTACGTTGCATTTTAATGCCAACTGAGGTCAAATTAAGCTCCGTTTTCTTCAATCACTTAGAAGAAAACCATCTGCTGATGCAGTGACACCTCTTACGTTGCATTAATTCTAACTCTCCATTGACACCTCTTACGTTGCATTTATGACACTTCATTTGTCAACCCAAGATATAGTTACCCTTTCCTTTCGGCATCCAATCATCTTCAATTGTGGGATCCGGATCGGGAACATTCTTATAACCAATATACCTGCATACGTTAGTGAACACACATACAGATATATAATGGTCGACATCACCCATAACAGCAATCGACTAATTAAAGTCAATTCAACATATCAATCAGATCATATAAGGCATGGGGTTTATGTGTTAATCAAACTCTAATCATCTAAACCTAACAATCATATCCTAAATTCCTAGTCCTTCGACACAGGCAAATATCATTTTTAATTAAGCACGTAGGATAATTAAGAAAGCTCGTTAGATGATATATATTTGACAACATTCTCCCCCTCAATCAATGACTCAGTCATTGATTGAGTTTGCAAATTTTATCGAAAACTCTGAATCTGATTGATTTGTAAGCAACTCATTTCCCACCATTTTGTTAAAACAAATATTTTTCTGAAGAATTTGAAGGAAAAATATTTGAGTAGGAACAGCAGTCCTTCGACATACTTTCCTCATTTTGATTTAGGATAAGTGCACGATATGTTTGAAAAATTTGTTAAGCGTAGCACTTTCCTATCTTTAAAGAGCGGATTGCTATCTGAAATAATAGCAAACCATTGTTTTAAGCTCGGGTCACAGTCAGAAGTAACTGCAAGCCATTGTTTTAAGCACGGGTTACAGTCTGAAATAACTGTAAGCCATTTTTTTAGACATGTTTTGAAAAAAAATATTTACACCTCCTGCTCGAACTTCATCTAAAGTCCCGTGCCATTATTGAATGACATTTCTAAGACCGTAGATGTTATCTATACCAGAAGACATGTCATTGAAAACATATTTTTGGTCTTTTTCAGATTTTCTGATTTTTATGGATTTTTGTTGATTTTATATTTTTCTATTTTCTTTTTGTTGGTTTTATAATTTTGTATTTTGTTTTTGATAAATATTTACAAAGATAGAATAGATGATATAGTTAAAGAAGATGATGATACGAGTACCGAGATAAGGATATCGAACAACCCCGTTGTAGAAGATAGAAATCATCATCTCTTAAACATTCACCACCAAAGCTTCCGAGGCTCTTGCATTGAAGAAAGAAGTTGAACCATCCGAAAGTGAGACTTTGGCAGCATCCCCCCAAACCGAAAATCCTTTAGCAGAGCAGATTCGAAGCTCTCTTTCAAGCTTGCCTTAGCCAGGTGCACAAAGAAGCACACCATTATCATCGAACATGCTGCTCCTTTTAAGAATAATCACCGTGATTCATCGTTCGGGGTTATATCATCCAATAGAAGAACAGCAACGTATCATCCCACACATAAATAACTCTTCTCAAATTTCATTTCACTGAAGTCTGAAGCAATCCATTCCAAAAGGTGTCAAGAGAACATTTCCCCCAAGTAGATGAATTGATGCAGTCAGTCTCTTAGACTAGAGCTCACGAACCCGAATACACATATACCCGAAGACAAAGAAACTTATACCATCGAAGTAGCAGATTAAGTCCAGTAGCCAAAGAATAACCCCGATGTATACTTTTCTCTCCCCCTGAAGAAAGTGTATGAAGCTCAAGAACCCGAAGTACCCGAATGCCCAAAGAGATAATAACCGATAACATTGAAGAAGCAGGCCGTATCACTGATTATCTCTGCGGAGGACTATCTCTGCGGATTTCAACTCCGGAATAAGTGATTATATCTCTGAATCACTGATTAAGCACTCAAGTGAAACAGCTGAGCATCCCCAATGTACACAATCTCTCTCCCCTGATGATTGTGATAACATCAAAATCATCACATACTTGTGTACCTCTTTCATCTTCAGAAACTAACTCTTCCATCTCTTCCCCCACATAGTTGGAATAAGAACACTAAACGCCTTGATGAGTAAAACCTTGAGTTTCTCTGCGGTCATGACATTTGTCTTCCCGGGATATCTTCAATTACTTAGAAGTATTAAGTTCATCAAGTTTACTCGCGTTTAGATACGTGTCTCCTTCCCCCTTGCTGGTTTTGATACTTCAGAATTAGCAACACTTTGTAAGCCCATGTACTAGAAATCATTTGAGAAGAACATCATTAGCTCAGAAGTATCTGTGAGAATCAACTTGCTGCAGAATGTGAGCAAGTCTAATTGGGGATTAAATTCGGCAATTCACTCTCCCCCAATTAGTGCTCTCCCCTAAACCGACAATCTGTTAATAAATGCCCAGATTAAGAAGAAGTCTTTGGATAGTCAAATTCAAATCGTCTTTAGTCTTCTAACATATAGCAGAAAATGTAGGACCGACTGTAGACTCGACCTTCTTCAAGATTGTCCAGTTGGGGAATAAATAATTAACATCTTCATCACACCAAAAAGCATTTTCGTTAACTTATATGTAGCAAATCCCCTTAACTCAAATCCCTCCCAATCAAACAAGAACAGAAAGATGTTCATTAAGAAAATCAGCCCCGCAACTGGAAGCACTTTGTCAAAAATCAAATCAACCCGTGTGAAGATGTTAACCAACGACTCTTAGTAGAAAACTCCATGTGAAGATGACCCGATAAGAAGAAGATCGGTTCTTACATGAGTTAGGAGTCGTTTGACCATTTATTCTCATATAATAATCAACCATGCAGTAATTTCACACTTCTTCTCCCCCTCAAGAATTGCATACGGAGTTGCCATTCTTGATTAAATAAGTGAAAATCATCCGAATGTTCTATTCACACTTCTCTCCCGCAAAATAAGCACATGATGTCGCCATCTTCATTATAATCGAGCAAGTGGAATAAGAAAACAATCAATGGTAGCCCGGTTCACTTGATGATTGAAGCGCATGGAAAAAGTATGAAGCATGTTGATGAGAATGGTCATAATAAGAAGATTTCTCTTCTTCAGAAGATAAAGCGCACTGACACGTACACTTTTCTTTTCTATAGAGAACGAGGCATGAACTGTTTTGTTCATACGTCATAATGTTGAAGTACGAGGCCTGAACTGATATGAATAGATGTCATAATCTCTCTCTTTTCATCATCTCTTGGCAAAACATGTAATCATCACCATTATCATTCAGTAGGCTCTTTGTAGTGACAGCTAATGGAGAAAACCCAATATGATGAATTTGACCTTGAAGTAAACTAACCCGAACTCGTGACTTAAACTTGCACATGTGTAACAAAGATCAGTGTCGAGAATTCATGCCCATTTTAATCTCTAAGTACTCTATACTCTTCAACCAACCAACCATCAAGTATTAAACGTATATCACCTCTTGAAAATCCACAATTGAATGTGACACTGAGCACTACAACGTAACTCCTTAGAGTGATAGTTATTTTGTGGTGGTATAAGCCCAATTCCCCCAAGTGGTAAAAGAAAAGGTAAAAGACACCCAACAATAACTAGATTTCCAAGTCTTCGTTTATGATAATAAGCTCGAACAAGGATCATGAAGAATCTTCATCCAACCATCCCCGATACCTTAAGATACTAAGTACACTCGCCCGTGATAATTCACTTCAACCTCAAATAAATAATACTGAATTAACGTCGTTGTCACATCATCTGGTTAACTGCTCAAATCTGGCCTTCTTTGAAATTTAAACGAACTTTGATAATGGTTTCATCCCGACCATGGTTGAGAGCACATTACCCCGTAAAACCATGTAGTAACCAAACTGCCATGATAAATATCCAAACACACATCCAATTTATGAAGTACACCCTTTTATCCCTTCTTCGAAACAGAACTGTAACACCAACATCAGAAGACCCCGAGATACGCTTTCCTTTCTCCAAGATGGTTCCATCATCACGGGATTTTACAATTCTATAGTTTAAACCGAGAAATAGTTTCTTTTGCGGGATTTTACAAAACCAAGAATAAACCATATGATAGTTCCGGAAATGCACTTTACAATTACCAGGATGTTTCCATTGTCACGGGATTTTACAGGTCTATGATTTAAACCGAGAAATAGGTTCTTTCGCGGGATTTTACAAAATCAAGACAAAACCGTAAACAATGTCAGCTTGAATGTGTTGTGACAACATTGGTTTCTGTGAATATCTGTTTTAGGGGAATATGCAGCGGTTCATCAACGGTTCATTAGCCAATATCAACAATATCATCAACCATCCAATAAATACTTTGGTAAACACATCATACACGCATTATCTGTTGGCAATAGCAGTGACAACATGGTGAAGTAAACCCGATATGCCAAACTTGATCATGAAGTGAAATTCCCCAGATTTGTTACTTAAACTTGTACTAATCATCGTGAAGAAGAAACGGTGTACCCAATGTACCAAACCTCTTGACATATCCTCAACTGCGTGAGACACCGAAGTGATAGTTACGTTATGGGTTAAGCGAGAAAGAATCACAACCGTAACTAAATAGCCAAGTCTTTATCACCCTCTATAAACGCCCAAACAAGTCATCTTCGCGAAAGGGTAGTAAGAAAGAAGACGATATAAGTGAACGTGCCCGGAAAAACCTCACTTCAAATCCAAATAAGAAATACCGTCCAAACAACCCCGTAGTCAACCTTGTTCAAATTTCAATTCAAGCCATGACAAAATATCTTTCGTGAAAATGTATAAACCAAACTATCAAACCTCATAACAAATCTCATCATCAAGTCTCATATAAATCCCAATCTCATAAAATCACATCACATATAACCAATCCAATTATGAGAAGCCCATCATTTCATCATCCAAATCCAATATCATCACATATAAATTGAGGCCAAGTGTTTGACCCGGTACAAGTCCAACAATAGTCTCGTCCAAGATGCAAAAATAACTGTCCCAAGTCCATTATCCATGTCAGGTCCATTATACACACTGACCTGCGTCCAATCAATTGCACCTGGGCCCAAACATATCCAACATCTTACGGCACATATAAAAAATAGTTACAAAGCCCAACTTACTAAATGGCCACGAGAATCGTCCAAGAACCACGAGACTCATGCAATAAAAATGTCCGATTACAGGTTTCACGTGATATCAAACTTATATAATAAGTCATTGATCAAATTAAAAGAACCACTTGACATCAAACTATTAATTCCAGGTTTTATTCAAATGTCCAATTAACAGACTCTCGTGACAGGTTTCATTTAAGTTCATGGCATATTTTGAAATTGCATGTCTCAGGCCCAAAGAGAGACTATCCCGCGGCCCATTCAGAGTGTCCGATCCATACACTAATCCAGAGTCAGCCCATACGATCCAATTAATACAAATGAGGCCCAAGTAATTGAAATCACAACCCATCCAGCCCATACACATAACTGTATAATCACGTTACCCTAAGAAACCGAATATTTAACCTCACATATCTTACTCACAACCCTAAAATCAGTCATGAACCCTAATACTCACACAAAAACACTCCGCCTCTTTTATCCCACAACCAAGTAGCCACCCAAAAAAATGCATCAAGCCCTAATAATCTCATATTAACTCACGCCTCCTTTTTAATACTTATCATCAGTCAATACATTCCAACAAAAACCATTTGCTCCTTTTCTGCTTCATATCAAGACGCACATATGAACATGTGTAATCACATGCACAAAACCACAGGGATGGTTTGTTATGTGATGGCCACAGAGATGGCAACGAGAAAGATTTGACCAAGTAGCAAGGTAGGTATTAATCTTGTATTTGACTCATAACCGAATCTCTCCTTCCTTATTTTACTTTGACAATCACGAATCAAAAGGAAAGTGGTAACATAATTGTTATTAACTTCCTTTTACATTCGGATATTAGCATAGAAGAGACAAAGAAAACTGAATTCAGTGATGATAATTTCGTGAATATTGATCTTTGAGGTCAAGATAAACACAATGATTTATCACG
This sequence comes from Chrysanthemum seticuspe, assembly GCA_019973895.1. NCBI lineage: Eukaryota > Viridiplantae > Streptophyta > Magnoliopsida > Asterales > Asteraceae > Chrysanthemum > Chrysanthemum seticuspe. Next base: position 207,961,405 of record BPTQ01000004.1, read on the forward strand.
AGATGATTATGAGAATTGGAACTCTTTTCCAGCATAATTTCTTTTATTATTACTTATGTTCTTGAGTCGGATCTGTGATGTTGTAAGTCAAGTGTTTTGGATCGATGAGATCTTGATGAACATACATGAGCCTTGACACAAACTGAGATTATTTATGCTAATAATTTTTGCTTTTGGATCCGTTTAGTTTACGTTTGTAGTCGAGGGGTTTAGGATGGATTTGAGATTGTGTTGGTTTACTTTGATTTGAGTCGAGACTATAAGTTGTTTCATTTCCATTCGTATTCTGAAGTATATCACTGGATTGATGATGGATGACACAAACTGAGGTCTATGATTAACTTGGGTAGTGGTATTGTAATTTGGTCGAGTCGTTTTGGTATTTGGTTTGGTCTTGTGGTCTAGTCATTTAGCTCTTCATCTATTCTTTTCTGTCCAAGTTGCTAGCCAAAGTTTTGTATCAAGTCGCTATCCAATTTTTCAAATCAAGTCGCTACGACTGTTGACTCAATAGTCAAGTCGCTAGAGCTTATCATACATGACCCAACTCGCTAACCCAACTCGCTAGGTCAACTCGCTAGGTCAACTCGCTACGACTTGTAAAGACAAGTCGCTAAGAAAGATACATTGAATCTGGACTGGTTAGTGACAAGTCGCTAGCATGAAATATGACTTTTCCGATGAGTATTTCCGACTTCTTTTCTGGCCAGCTTCAAATAAACCCAGAAAAAATAGAAAAATAGCATAAAAACTGCATCTTATAATGCCCATTATGACCCAGTTTGACCACTAAAATTGGCTAGATGACCCATTGACTTCATAAAAACAGATAACGTTACTGTATGGACAAAAGCTTGACACAAAAAAACAGATGTAACAAACCATATGTTAACAAACAATAGACCACATGAATAATTTGACCAATGAGGATATAAAACTGAATAACTTGTAAAAACTTTTAACATCAAAACATTATAAAACAATTTTTATAATATTTCCGACCGTTAAAAATATTTCCGACCCTTAATAAGTACACAAAACAGTTTTTAACAAGAATCAAAACCACAAAGAATCAACACAACACAATAAACCTTGGCTCTTGATACCAATTGTTAGGATCCAAATATTATTGTGTTTGATGATTCGGGTGGTCTTGGATGATCAAAATACATGTTAGCCATTTTAGAGAGATAAAGTAGAGAGATGGTGTTCTTGGTAGAGAGTTGGTTCTATAAAAATGAAAGGTTAGATTGCCAAGCCACACCCCTTCCATGGATGGAAGGGGTATTTATAGTAACACAATACACGACCTCCTAACGGCCTATGGATCAGGCATACAGTGGGTAAAGACCCGTCCTTCCTCCACGGTGTTGCACTAAACTAAACTACGCTATAAACTAACTAATAAACTACTAAGTAATGTAAATAACGACAAGTCTACGAGCTAACTTATGCTAGATAATATTTGGGGTGACCGACTCTTCACTATGGAATTTTCTAATTCCTAACAGTTTTTGAAGAACTTCCACGATCACACTATCCATAAAGAAAACCATTAGAAAATCAATCAAGGTACTTATGTTAAAACATAGAAGCTTTTGTACCTTGATAGTTTATTTTGTTTTTGATATGCTCCCCCTCAATATGTGCTTCGAGATTCGAAAGCGTTTAGCACATATGGGAGAGCAGTATGCACATTTGAATCAAAATGATCACCTTTTATCAAATTTCATTATTAAATCACAAATTCTCCCCCGATCAAAAATATCAAACCCTTTGAGATTTTGGATCCCAAGTGATTTAATAAGATTTAGAAAACATGGGAGAAAATGTGCCTGATTTAAAGCTCTTCTGGTTTATGGTTAAATGCTCCTCCTTAATCATGTGCATCATGTATTTGAAATCGTTTGGCACATGAAGGAAGTAGTGCTTTTGAAACAATCACCCTTTAAAACCAATTTGAGAATTAAATCACGATCTCTCCCCTGATCAAAAATATCAAACCATTTGAGATTTGTGATCCCAAACGATTTAAATCATTTAGAAAATTTTAGGGGAAAGACGTGGCACGATTTAAATTTGAAAAAATGATTGATAAGGAACAGTTTTTCAACATTAAAGATTGTTAGTGTCAGGTATGATAGTTTTAAGAGATCTTTAAGTAAAATAAAACAATTTCACAATCAAACAAGAATAGAAAAAAATTTCATTTTGTAAGATCTTTGAGTTTTAAAGAAAATCATACCATGACATAACATTAAATCTTTAGATCACCACTTATTATTGTACAAACCGGACTTTTATGAAGAAATATCGTTTGAAAATACTTAAGTTTGAAATCACTCTCCCCCTCAATCAATGACCGTAGTCGTTGATTGAGTGACTTATGTTTAAAATGAAGTCCGGTTGATTTCCAAAATTTGAGTTCACTTTATTTTCAAAACAATATTTTTCCATTTTCAAAATAATTTTATCAAATTTGTTTGAAAAATGGTGTTATTCACTACTTGTCCTGCACAAAGATACGTTAGGTGGATAATAAGCTTCTATTGTTGCTGTAGGGCTGGAAGAAAACAATCTGCAGATGCAGTAAGACCTCTTAAGTTGCATCTATCGTGCCAACTCTCTATGGAGATCTAATTAAGCTCCGTTTCTTCATTTGTCGACCTAAGAAATAGTTACCCTTTCCTTTCGGCATCCAATCATCTTCTTATGTGGGATTCGGATCGGAAACATTCTTTTAAACCATGTTATCTGCATACGTTAGTAAACACAGATAGACATATATGGTGGTCGACAACACCCAAATAGCAATCGACTAATACAAGTCAATCCAACATATCAATCAGATCATGTAAACCATGGGAATAATGTGTTTATCAAACCATAGTCATCTAATTCTAACAATCATATCCTAGCTTACTAGTCCTTCAACATAGGCAAATATTGTTTTCTGATAAGCACGTAGGATGATTAAGAAAGCCCGTTAGATGATGTAAATTTGAAAACATTCTCCCCCTCAATCAATGACTCATTTCATAAAAAGTTTTAACCATGCTGAAGTCATTGATTGGGTTTTGCAAATTTATGTAAACTCTGATTATGATTGATTTTTAAGAAACTCACTTTCCAACATTTTTGAAATACACCAAATATTTTTCTGAATAATTTTAGAAGGAAAAATATTTGTGTAGGAACAGCAGTCCTTCGACATGCTTTCCTCATTTTGATTTTAGGATAAGTGCACGAATTTATGAAAATTGTTTTAGCGCAACACTTTCCTTCTTTGAGAAACGAGTTGCTATATGAAATAATAGCAAACCATATTTTGAGACATGTTTTGAAATATTTGTGTCGAATTTGTTCATCACGTTTGCTAATTTCAAAAACTGCATCAAACTCAGGAGCATCCGAGGATGTCTTGACATTTGAGGTTTTAACATTTTCTTTGAGATGTTAATATTTTAATTGCAAAGCAAGATGTTCAACTTCCAATTTAGAAAAATGTTTGACCAAGTTATCATGATCATCCTGTTCAACTTTATCATGCAATTTTGAATTTGTGGTTTCAAGCTCAATGACACGATCATGGGAAACTTTTAATGCAACAGATAATTCATGAAATTGAGACGCAGTAATAGAATAATTTGTAACAGTGTAGAACACATCTTGAGAAACACATTGAGAGATCAAATTATCATTAATGATGTGTAGATTCTTTATCTCAATTTCATTACTCTTAAGCTTACGTTCATACATACTGACCTCAAATTCCATATCATTAAACATCTTTTTCATTTCTTTAATCTCTGTGTCCATTCCCTTTTGAAGACTCTCAAATTGTTCTTCAAGTTGTTTAAAGAAAGGCATGACCTCAGTTAAATAGCATTCTTTAGTTTGTTCAAAGCCCCTTTCCCCTTCAGTTATCCCAGTGGGAGTGATTCTCTTCTTACACGTTTTCTCAAAATCAACAAATAGTTGGTAAACTACATAAAGGCTGATTAAGGTCTTGCTATTAGTGGGAATAGTTCTAGGAACTAAATGCATTGGTGTATTTGGAGGATACATAGTGGCTGGAGGAAATTTTCGACAAGGGGAATTCTTTTCAACAAAATTATCTGCTTTTTGCTTATTTATATCTTTCTTCCATAAAACTTGTTCAGGGGTTAGTTGAGTTTGAGGTTTGAACATTTTCAAGGAAATCTAGTTTTCTTTAGTGTAATCATGGGGTTTAAACATTATATTATACTTTGTACACTTAGGATCATTTAACTTCTTTGCCATTTTCACCCTAGAGGCTTCTTCAAATTTTCTATCCTCATCAGTGCTTCCTATACATGATGGTGTTTACCTAGGCTTAAGAATCTCATTACCATCATAGACTACCTTTTGTGCAGCTCTAGCAACTTTTCCATACTCGGGATTGGGTACCTCTACAAGGGGAATACTATGTTTATCGCCTAAGACTCTATGCTTAGTTATCATGTGAGCAGTCTGAATGGTGTTCCCTTGTATGTACAGTTTGTTTTCAAGTTTGTTTTTCAAAGTTTTTAGGTTGGAAAAATCATTCAAAAGTTTTGATTCCTTAGCATTAAATTCCTGTTTAAGCACTTTTACATTTTCTTGAAGTTCTTGCTTTTGCTTAACAGTTTTAGTAAGCTTTTCTTGTAAGGAGTTTAACTCTTGTTTTAACATTTCTTCCCTAAAGTTACTTTTTATAATGACTGTACGTATTTGGTTATCCATCTCCTGCTCACGGGTGGTCAATTCAAACTTAGCACGCTGTTCATAAATGGCAACTTGTTCCTTATAGGCATTAAGTTTAGAGTTTATGGAATCATCAGGGGCACATGCAGTGTATTCATCAAAAACATAGTCATCATTGACTGCAAAATATGCATTACTTGGTACATATTCACTTCCATCTTGCTTCACATATTGATCATATGGGACAACATTGCTATTACCCATATTTTCAATATCTGATTCAATAATTTCAGTTGATTGTACTTTGTCATGCATCTTTTACATCAACCTCATCATATAGTTTTAATACCTCTGAGATGGTAGATTCCCTAGAAGGATTGGCCTGTTTTGGTGAAGGAGCCCTTGGAGAGACCATTGGTGAGATGCTAGCCATGAAGATGGTCTGGGCAGTTGGTTCATCATCAACATCTGAATCGAATGCATCACAGTTTGCAACTTGAAATGCATTGGGATTGTTCTGACCCATACCCTGCACTGGCTGTTCATCCACATCAGCATCATAAGTTCTAGCATTTCCCTCAGCAATGAATAGCAATTCCTCCTCATTCAACATAACTTCACTGTCTTGAGCTTGCACCAGTAGCATCTTGTCCCTGAAGTACTCTGCATTTTGTGGACGTTTTGGAAGAGTGAAATTCCTTGCGATGTGACCTTCTCCACCACAGTTGTAACATTTGATTAGCTTTACTTGACCCTGAGCCATGTTCCTTCCATGATTCTGATTCCCCACATATCCACCACCAGCATTCCCATATCTAGCACCAACATTCCCATATCCAGCACCAACATTCCCATATCCAGCACCAACATTCCCATATCCAACACCAACATTCCCTTGCTCATTATGTAGAAGGTATGCATTCAGTCTTCCTTGCACATTTTGCACCACTACCTTTCCGTCTTTAATCGTAGCATGATTGTGAAGATTGGATGCAGTTCTGAGGTGATTGTTGGTGTGTGGGGTGAAGTTCAAGTTCTGCTTGACAATTAAAGCCAGTTGATTGACAAGCTGTTCCATGAATGTGTCTGATTCTAGAGGCTTATACCCTGGATCCGGAATGCGTTTGTGATTTCCATTTCCAGTAGGTATGACTTGAGATGCTTTGGTAGTTATTCCTACATTAGTGTAGAATGCAGTTGAATCATTTGATGAGCTTGCATTTCCAGCATTGTTGTTAAACTTTTCAAGGATCATCCATTCAAACACAACATGCTTCTCATTTTGAAGCAAATAAGCATACAATTGCTCATAATTGGTGTTCCTCAAACCTTTGTTGGGATTCATGTTGTTCACAAACTTTGAATTGAGCTGAATATTTGGCATTGTCATTTTGATATTCCTCATATCATTCACAAGCTTGTGGAATCTTACATGATATTCAGTAACACTTTCCCCTGGATTCATCTTAAAATTCTCAAAGTCATTATACAGCTGAGATTCCCTGTCTTCTTTAGTCAATTCTGAACCAGAGAGAAGCATCTTAACATTGTCCCATACTGCTTTAGCTTCAGTGTTGTGATTGATCAACTTGTAAATGTCCTTAGGTAAACCCTGAAGTATAATGTTAGAAGCCCTGATGTCTGCATCGTATCTCTTTTTCTCCTTATCATCAAGCTCATCATACATCTTTGGTCTATCTAACCCCAACACAACTGAACCATCAACAGCAGTTTTGAGGATATCCCTAGTAGTCTCAATTTGATATGGTCCTTCATCAATTGACTTAAGTATGTTAACCCCATTTTCTTTTCCTAAGCAATACAGTCTGATTCTTTGAGCCCAAGAGTCATAGTCGGTTCTGTCCAGCATGGGAGGATGAGTGTCAGATCCTGCAGCTTGTACATCATCAGCAACGGAAGAAGTGATTGTAGACATGATTACAGATTCTACGGGATTTCACAACTCTTTGATTAAACCGGGAAATAGATTCTTTCACGGGATTTTACTAAATCAAGAGAAAATCGTAAAGCGTAACACGAAGAAACAATAAGTCTTAAACAAAACAATAAGTCTCAAAAGACAAATCACATACTGGACAAGTCGCACCCTTGACAAATCGCTTTTCAGACAAAATGCTCACTAGACAAATCGCTTCTCAGACAAATCGCTACTCAGACAAATCGCGCCCTAGACAACCAAATTGCTTCAACAACAAATCGCTTAGCAGACAAATCGGATCATAGACAAATCGCTTAGGCTGACAAATCGCATAGTACACAAGTACACCCACTACTTTTTCCTTTTTGTCATTTTGTCTCAATAGACAAATCGCTTCTCCAAAAAAAAAAATGACAAATCACTACCAAACTAAGACAAGTTGCTTCAATAAGCAACATCAGAAGGGACAAGTCGCTTCAAGGAAAGGACAAATCGCTTCAACAAACGATCCAAACAGGGACAAATCGCATAGACGAAACTTTTACCGTGGCACAAATCGCTTCCTAGAAAATTTAAAAAACACAACTTTTCAATCCAAAAATAACTCAACCACGATGATTCAAGCCTTCCAATTCAAAACCTAAACACTTATAATGATCCAAATGATGCAAACTACTCTAAACTCATTCAAACCCAAAAACCTTATGAAAACCACTAGAAATCCAAGAACATGAAAGATGAGTGATCAAACCATGGCTCTGATATCATTTGTAACATATTGGATTTCATAAACACATAACAAATCACAAGTATGAGGCGTATAGAGTGAGTTTTAGAGAGAGAAAGTGGAAGAGTTTTGGGAACTTAGTGAGACAAAGAAAAATGATATTATGAAGCTCCAACCCTTTGCCTTGCAAGGAAAAGGGTATTTATAGGTTCTTACAAGACACGCCTCCTACGAGCTGTGGATCAGGCATACAGTGGGTAAAGACCCGTCCGTCCTCCACGGTGTTACTTAACAAACTACTTACTAACATTAAATAACTACGACTACGAGCTTTCTAACGAATACATATACTTGAGGTGACCGACTCTTTAACTACCAGATTTTCTAAATCCTAACAAAGTGGGAGGATAGGAATAGAAATGAAGTGTATGTTTACTTAGCCTACTTGCCCTAATTTTCTAGTTGGTTTTGAAAAATTTTAAGCTCATTTGAAAATTTTTGTCATGTTTTTAACCAATCTGGAATTACATAAAGCCGTGCACACTATAAACCTTAATGTCATTGGTGATATTTAGCCTTTTCGTTTCCCCTATTTTACCCAAGTCTAGCAAAAATTGAGTGTGCCGATAGTATTGTAGACTTTAGAACGTGGCTCTTACATCACTTCGAGACCATAGACGAGTAGTGTATCAAGTTATCTTGGTTCATTTGGAAAAGGCAATTCGAAAAGGCATATGTTTTAGGATTAAACCCAAATAGCCCATATGTGTTCGCTTGTGTGCGTTTATCGATTAGTCACATTGAATTTTCGATCTCCGTGATAATCCTTTTTATTGCACTCACCATTAGTGCAAGATACCCTTAGTACACCAATTTGAGCCTATCCTTTCATTTTCTAACCCTTATTTTGCTACACCTTTACACCTTAAACTACCGTGTTACGATCTAGAAGTCATTGTTCGCCCTAGTTCAAGGTTTGATTGAAAGTTTTGGAAAGCATGCTAAATCAAAGTCATCTTATGAAGATCATTGAAGATCCCCCAATATTCTCCTTATGTTCATCTCAAGTGGGGGGGATAAGTTATCATAAAAAAAATGCGAGTGATTAATTCTTGTTGATAAATCTACAAACTGATATAGCACTATGATATGTGGTTATAAGATATTAGCATCGAGGAAAACACCTCGATCAAATTCGAAGATTGGAAGACGGGGCAAGATACTAGCAGTTCTCAATGAAGGAAATATATTCACTAAATGGTGCATTCCCCTGACACACCATGATCCAGTTTTCATACCTTGAAGTTGAAACTTGAATGAACGGTGGGGCAATGGCAACTTGGTTTTAAGCTAAGACTATTTGTTTTCTTTTTCTTTACACCCATTATAATATCCCATGCCCTACCTTACCCTTCCTGTCGTGAAGCGTGTCTAGGTGACGAAGCGAGCAATGCTTGATGTCTTGGCCATGGATTTGGTCATGTATCATTGATTTTGTCCACTTTGCCGTGACACATTAGTAATGACATTACCCCCATAGCCTTTGAATCACTATTAACCCAACATTGCCTTCTAAAGATTGTCTTGACCTTAGCTCTAGTGGTGGAGATGTGTGTAATTGCCAAGCTTATGATAGAATACTTGCTATGTCTGTGCATTTGAGTGATCACCCCAAAATTAAACACTTAGATTAGGATGAGCGTGAGAGTGTTTTCGTTCCCATTTCGTGAGGTGTTCGGCTCTTATAATTATTCTAGTATGGAACTCTTAACTGCACATTCCTTGGTCTACTCTAGGGATGTATCTTTTACAATATTAAAAGTCTACTTGAGGGCAAGTAGAGTTCAAGTGGGAGGATATTTGATAACATAAAATAATCCTAATATTCTAAGTGTTAATTTCCCCCTTTATCGTCACATTATGATTAGAAATTATTAGAAACACCCTTATTCCTTCTTATTTCATTTCAGGAGCTATTTTATACAAAGAGGTGGTATTTGGACATTTCTAAGCTCAAGGATGGTTTTCTCTCACATTTACTGAAGACCACGGCGTAACTAAGTAATGAAGTTACGCTGTAATCAAGTGCATGAGGAAATACGGTGTAACAGTATGAGGGAGTTTGATAACGCTACACGTGTCGTTCGGGGTCAAAGGAACTTCCTTTTCGTCGAGCAAGTTTTTCAACACCCTAGGCAGTGAACCTAATCGGTGTAGTGTAGTATTAGGGTAAGCCACGGGAATTGATATCGTTCTCTAGGGGAATAGGAATGCTAGTGAGAAGTTACTACGCTAAGGTTGGAGTTGAGGAAGATTATTTTTTTTTATCTTTTTATGTTTTTAGGAAATAGAAAGGTACAAATCTCGGGGTTTGGATTTGGGGGTTTGGTAATTCTACCGATTACTTCTACTTATCTAATTATCTAAACTAATGTGTATGTAGTCTATGTCTATTGTTGTGTGCTCGTATGATAGTTAAAAATGTATTTGCTTAGGCTTTATTACTCCCTAGTTATCTCCTATTGGTGGTTGAATTGTCACGTCCTTATTCTTAATTGCGTTGTGTCTCTAAGGTCGTAGGGTATGCGTATATCCCTAACTCTTTGAAGCTACCAAAGGTTAATGACTACAAAATCTCTAGGATTCATAAACTTTAATTCTAAGGTATTTTTTGAATGACTTGTCTACAATTACTCTAGGCGATTATAAGCTAAGGTTCATCAAAGATCAATCAAGCATTACAAACACAACGAATGACCTATCGCAATACTAGGTCAATCACAATTAAGATAAGAGACAACCAATCAATATTCAATAACTAAGTTTCATATTACCTAAGCAAACACACAAGTAAATTAGCCGTACATGGGGAACATGCAAGCATACACACAATCAAAGGAAGACATAATTAAATTAATGAAGTAAAACACTTATCTTGATGTAAGATAGGGTATGGAACCCTAAAATACTGTACAAGACAGCCTTGGTTCGGTTTAGGTTTTTACTCCAAAAGACTACACACTGAAACTAAAAAATTCGGATTTTATATATAAGATTACAAATGCGACCGCGTTGATAAGGTTTTAAAAGGTACCTTTATGAGGGGTCGTTTAAGCCCTTATTTGATCACTTTTGTATCCGTTATTGCTTAATATCGTTCCTTTTCACTTTATAGGTCTCTTGAAGGCAAAATGCTGGAATGGCACTTATTTGGACGAAAAGGCGCGAATATACGAAGAAAATGGCCAAAGTCAGAATCGAGACACTCAAAGATGCTGAAAACATAAGGTGACGGCGTCAAAGCTTATACGCGACGCCGTCGGAGGATTTTGTGACGGGACAGAAGCCAAAAATCCTATTTTCAAGTGACGACGTCAAGTTATAAAAGAGTAGGCCGTCGCAACTCAAACGGCCTAGATGCAATCCAGACGGCGTCAGAAGCTGAAGAGGACGGCGTCACAAGCATAAGGTGACGCCGTCGCAAGTCTAACGTGGCCAAGACGAAAACCTAATGACGGCGACACGACGACGTCACAAAACATAAGGTGACGCCGTCGCATGTGTATTCTTATATATAAAATCCGAATTTTTCAGTATTGGTGTGTAGTCTTTTGGAGTAAAAACCTAAACCGAACCAAGGCTGTCTTGTACAGTATTTTAGGGTTCCAAACCCTATCTTTCATCAAGATAAGTGTTTTACTTCATTAATACAATTATGTCTTTGATTATTTGTGTGTATGCTTGCATGTTCTCCATGTCCGGCTAATTTACTTGTGTGTTTGCTTAGGGAATATGAAACTTCATTATTGAATATTGATTGGTTGTCTCTTATCATAGTTGATTAATGATCTAGTAATGCGATAGGTCATTCGTTGTGTACTTAATGCTTGATTAAATCTTTGTAAACCTTAGAATATAACTCCTTGAGTAGTTGTAAGCTAAACCATCCAAAGAGTGCCTTAGAGTAAGAGTTTATTATCCCTAGTGGGTTTTGTAGACGAGACCCTTTGGTAAGTTCAAAGTTTTAGGGAGAAACGCATACCCTATAACTTTAGACACCCAACACAACTAAGAATAAGGACGTGACAATTCAACCACCAATAGGAGATAATTAAGGAGTAGTAAAACCTAAGTAAACACATCTTTAAACTATCATACGAGCACACAATAATTAGACATAGACTACATACACCTTAGATTAGATAATTAGATAAGTAGAGTAATCGGTAGTAATACCAACCCCCCAAATTCAAACCCCGAGATTCGTACCTTTCCTTTTCTTAAAAAATATAAAAAGATAAAAAATAATCTTCCTCAACCCCAACCTTAGCGTAGTAACTTCTCACTAGCATTCCTATTCCCCTAGAGAACGATATCAATACCCGTGGCTTACCCTAATAATACACTACAACGATTAGGTTCACTGCCTAGGGTGTTGAAAAACTTGCTCGACGAAAAGGAAGTTCCTTTGACCCCGAACGACGCGTGTAGCGTTATCAAGTTTTTGGCGCCGTTGCCGGGGAATAGAATAGCTAGTTAGTAGTCCACCTCGTTTAGGTTTCTTTACTTGATTCCTATCAAGTAAACTTTTTTTTCTCATTTTTAGCTTTCTCTTAGTCTATCCCCCTTCTTCGTGACCTTTGTTCATAATCCCATCACTTTTCATCATGGAAGGTGATAACCACCCACCATTCATCAACCCACCACCAATTGACTCGCCAAGAGCCCGTACTCTTGGTGAATACTCGAGACCAAGCCACTTAGGCTATAGGAACACCATTGAGCTTCCCGACCAAGCCCAAACTATGGCCCTGCGATCCGACACCATCCAGTTGGTGCAAAATGGATGTGCATTCCATGGACTTCGTTCCGAAGATCCAAATCAGCATCTTAGGGATTTCCTTAAAATTGTCGATTCCATCGACCTTGATGCTACTACTCGGGAGACCACGCGCCTGCGTCTCTTCCAATTCTCTCTACGGGACCAAGCTAGTAATTGGCTTGAGCGACTTCCCGCCGGCTCCATCTCAAGTTGGGATGATCTTACCTCTCGCTTCCTTGCTCAATTTTTCCCACCGGGGAGAACCACTAAGCTTAGGAATGACATCTTGATGTTCCAACAACGTCAGGGTGAATCTCTCTACGAAGCATGGACTCGATTCAAGGACTTACTTCATAAAGTCCCTCATCACGGCATTGATCTTTGGCTCCAAGTCCAAATCTTTTATGATCATGTCAACTTCCCCACCAAGCGATCCATTGACCAAGCGGCCGGTGGAAAACTTAGTGATCTCACCGCGGAAGAATCATGGGGTATAATAGAGGACCTTGCCCTCTATGACAACGAAATTTGGGATGACCCCCGTGAGCTGCCCAAAACCGTTAAGGCAATCTCCTTGCCTCCCATTGACTCACAACCTTCCGGCTGTAGGATGATCGAACTTGAAGATCAAGTAAAATTCCTAATGAGTTCCTACGAAAATCCTAAGTCTTCACACCATGTGAACAAAGTTTCTTCCTCGTGTGAGCCGTTTTGTGATCCTCATAACACGCGTACTAGCACCCGATCCCCCGAACATGCTTCCGTTGACTACGCATCCTCGCGTATTAATGGAACGGGAGGAAGATTCCCTACAATACCCGGACCTAGGAATTTCAATGAAACCCGAGAGGCATGGAAAGGCAAGCCCAACTTCTACTGGGGACAAACCAAGGAATTCACTTCCAATGATTTTTCATGGCCCCCACCTAACGGTCCTAACCAACAAAACATCGAAGGGATGTTGCAGAACCTAGTTGCATCCCAAGAAGCCCAAATAGCTAAGCTCTCGGACCGCTTTAACCAACAACAAGCCGGAATGGATAGGAAGATAGACAACCTTTTGAAAGCCATAACCAATAGTGATAGGAAGGTTAGTGCTATCTCAACTCCCGAGCCTTCCGGTGTAGAGATTAAGGACCCAAGTAAGCTAGCTAAGCAAGTTCAATTCGTCAATACCATCGCCTTAGTTAAACCTAATGGAACAAATGACGAAGAGGACCATACACTTAAGAATAATGAAACAACCGAGGAAGTAGATGAAGTAGACAATGACTATTTCAATAAGTTTCCTACGGAAGAAGAACTATCTCGCCACCCTCACTTAGTGCGTGACCTCCGTCACATGTATGTTAGGAAAAGCCCTAGAATCAAGTTTGGGAACCCTTGGAATCTTAACATACCATGTTGCATAGAACACCTTTTTGTGGCAAAGGCCTACATTGATCGCAAATCCCCAATCAACATAATGACTAGCACCTACTACAATTGGGTAATGAAGAAGCCTTTTCAAACTAGGCAAGACCCCGATAATCCTAGGGTTAAGTGCAATTTTCTTGGTAGAGTTAAGGGATTGCCCGTTTATGTAGGAAGTTTCACGTTTCCTACGGACTTCATAATTGTGGATGATATTAGCACGACCATAGACCCTAGCTTGTCCCACGTTATTCTAGGAAAACCTTTCATAGAAAGTACCGGGATGACCTATGATCCCTCGTTAGGAGTAGTGCGATTCAAGGATGAGACCGATGACATAGCTTACCAAATGCCATTTAAGATTGAGAAGTTTTCATCACTCTCTAATGATGAAAAGGAACTTAAACTGTCAGTCTATTATAGGAATGATGAGGATAGGGAAAAAGGAGTAGATTATGTTATGGCTAAGATTTTCGGATTCTATAAGGATTGCTTGAACTTAGGACCGAAATATAGGACCAAGTGGGGAGAGGACGAACTCTTAGAGAGGTGCATCATAGGGCACTTCTACAACATGGAATCCCCCATTAGAGACCGTCAAGGTGACGGTAATGAAGTCACGTAGGAGCACGACTACGAGTCTAGCTACAAGACTCTTAAATAAAGAAAAGCGCTTTGTAGGAGGCAACCCATGCTTAATTGTTTGCTTGTTAGTGTCATATGTCTTTTATTGATTATTTATTCTCATGTTTAAATTTGTAAAAATGCTTTATTTTGTTTTTAACCTCGTCTTAATTGCATATAAAGGTATTTTACATAAGGGATAAGTGTAGGGAGGATTACACACGTTTTCAAAAGAAACGTAAACATGAGAATAACAATTCATTAAAAGATATATTTGTGTGTTTGTTCGAGTCAAATGCTTGTATCGAGTCATAATGGGTGTTTTGCAGAATTTTTTCCAGATTCTAAAGATGTAAATTTTCCAGAAAATCGCAGACCAGTTTTTGTCAGGATAACCTGACGGCGTCAGGATTGCAACCTGACGGCGTCAGGAAGGAGTAAAAATAACAGATTACTTTTTTCTCGTTTTCTGAGCTACTTATAAATTTTTAGAATTTTCCCGGTCTTAATTTTCCAGAAATTCTGTAAACATCCATTCCACAAGCATTATATCCTAGTTTAAATCGAGTCTTATATATATTATTACCGCCGATTTTACGCGAAGGTTTCGTTTGGTTTCTTCAAGAGTGCAGGTTTAATTTATCAAGAAGAAGTTACATAAGATTGGAAGGAGCTTTTCACGCATAAATTCTTCTTGGAAAGGATTTAACCACTACTTCACACACGGATCTTACCGAGCTAATCAGGGGAGTACTAGTTTCTTCCATTTTAAATTACCTTCCATTATCATAACTTTGATACTTTCGGGGAACATTGGGGACAATGTTCAGTTTAAGTGTAGGGAGGGAAAATAAAACGGGAACTTTGAAACTATGCTTATCCTTGAATATTTGTTTTGTCCAATTGTATTTGTGTAATAAACCATAAGAAAATGTCGGTTAGGGTAATTTTGGCACCAAATTTAAAATTTTTCATGACATATAGGAGTGGGCCATTAGTCTTAACAAAAGTGTCTCATGGATAGGAAGTTGCATGACTAGCACAAAAACCCTTTACCACCTAAATTCCACCCAAAATGTGAGGATCGCCCTTAGATTAGTAGGAATTAAAAGCATTCATCTTTAATTCTTAGAGTGTGAACCGGTAGTATATTAGATTCTAGAACTTGTTTTGTCATGCATTCCGAGATCGCTAGTAAGACTACACTTGTGTAGTTAGGAATAACTAAATGATAAGAGGCATTAGGATAACCCTTGTTTGATACCCGTAATATAATTACTTCTTCCACATCGGTTGAGTAATTCCCCCACACCTTTGCGTTGTACTCATCTTTAGTACACGATACCCCTAGTTAACCCCTCAGAGCCTATACTTTTCGCGGTTCTCGTGATGTTTCGGTTTTTTCGGAATATCAATGAAGAACATTGTTTACACCCCACCCCCAAATGTAAACCCAAATCGCCTTAGCCTACCCTGTATGCACTCACTTTTAGTGCATTATTGTTATCACCCTAAACCCTTAGTTCAATTATCTGGTTGCTTGCATGAGTTGCTAAGTCGAGTCATATCCTTTGTATACAGTTTTGGGACGATTGGGATTCATGGGAAAAGTTAAAGTTTATGAAATGACGGGAAGGGAACGTTAAATTCAAATTCCCTTTGTTTGAAAAATAATGTACCCCAAGTGTTTTGATCTTTTCAATTCGGGTCAAATTAGTGTTAGAGTAATAAAAACTCAAGTGTAGGGATGTGCCTATAAATCCCTATCATTGTGATGTTACCGTAGAGGATGGTAGAGTAAAAGTGTATGAAAAAAAAAATCGAAAAAAAAGAAAAAGAGAAAAGAGAAAAAAAAAATAGAGTGAAAAAAAAAAAAAAAAAAAAAACATACGGGCTACCATCCTACATCAATCCTTTAAATTTATGTTTGTTTATTTCAGTTAGCTAGAGTCTTGATGAGTGTGTAAATACTCATCATTTTTGTACCATTTAAACTGCAAAATCATCTGAAAACACTCAGAAACACATCAAAATGATCAAAATATCACAAATCAGTGTTTTATGTGTTTTAAATGCAAAAATATCAAAATCAGATGAAAAACATATCAAATTTGCAAAAATTGCAGTTTTAGTCCCCCAAGTTTATAAAATTGTCAAAAATAGTCCCTGAGCCAAAATTTCAAAAGAAAAGTCACCAAAGGTCTTTTTTAAAATCATAAATTGTCATATTTAGTCCTTTGGTGGAAAATCTAAAAGTTTTGAGAAAATTACAGTTTTAGTCCCTGGACTTTTAAATTGGTCAAAAGTAATCCTTGGAGTTTCAAAAATGTTCAAATTAGCCTTGGATTATTAAAACTTGGCAAAACAAACCCTTTTGACTACTCTTCATAATTATCATGTTTGGTCCTTGGATTTCCAAATGTTACACAATTGGTCCCTATGTATTAATACTTAACAAACCAAACCGGACCTAATTGTTACAACCAAGCCCAAACTACACCCTGGCCCAAAACACTTGTACCCGGTCCACTATCCAAACCCTTTAACCCGGTCAACAAACCCACCCAATTTTGGTCAAATAAACAAACGCGCCTAAAAGTCTTCTTCCTCCCCACTTGCTTCTGCTATCACTGCTCATCCTCAACACCATCCCCCCAGCTCAAATATGTTCCCCCACCTATTACTAACATCCAAGGATCATTTATTGCATATCCCCCCTCCTCACTCAACCCCATTTGGCAGGTAAGATAATTGGCGCCAAAATCCATTTAAACGGCCATGATCACTTTTACTCATCCAACGGCCCCAATTCCAAGTGGGAATCACTCAGAAAGTCAAGGGAAAGCATTTGGAGTATAAAAGAGGAGAGAAGATTGAAGCAAAGGCAGTAGTTAGTTCATAAAATTTTTACTTATGTCGTTTTTTTTATTATTGTCTTAGTTTAAGTTTAAATTGTGTAATTTTAGTTTTATTGTATCAGTTTCAAGTCTACTAATCTTTGTAAGTCACTTTTAAGTACCAATATAAAGTTTTCATATAAGTTCCAATTTTCCAAGTCAATGTTAAGATTTCCAGTTTTATTTTCTATTGAACAAGCTTCCATTTGCTTCCTTGTAGCTTAAACAAGCTTGCTTAAGCTTTATATAGCATTTGATAAGCTTGTGTCTTATTTTCAAGTAATTTTGTGGAAAAGTCAACAAAAGTCAACAGGAGCTCAAAATGGGTATGAAAGCTGAAATTGGGTTGTTGCAGTGACTGAATTGGGTTGAAATAGCCTAGGATAGTGTAGGATCAGGTTTTGTTCTATCCTGCAACCAGTTGAACACATTTGAGTAAGATTACTCATTTTCAGTTTTGTTTCAATATTGCAGTTTATGCTTATCTGTGAATTTAAGGTTTCACTAGTTCCAAGTTGTTAACATAGTTGTATTGTGGTCTTATAAACTCATTTTGATCATAGGTACTATCTGTTTAAGTGTTTATCTCAGTTTTAGTTTGCAAATCATTTTTAAAGGGGTGTTTGGTTCTGCTTAGTTATCTGTCTCAGAAGCATTTGCAATGGTTAATCTCTCTTGGTTCATGTCTGTTAAGTAGAAGTAGACTCACTTGAGTCATTTCCTTGTGCCTTTTAAGCTCAGAAGTCAATATTTTCTTTCATGTGATCTTGCAGCCCATTGTTGGAGTTTAATCAAGTCCAAATCTTGTTTTTGTGTTTAAATTTCATAAACTTTGCTTTTGTTAACTTCATTTTATCTCAATCTATCATTTTCAGTCTTTAAATCAAGATCAAAGTTAGTAAAAGTCAACTTTCCATTTTCCTTCAAAAGTCAAAAAGTAGCAAAATCTGTTTTTTCAGCTAACTAGGGTGATTTTTGTTGAACTCATTTCTTAATCATTTTCAATGAAACCTGTGGTTTTAGAAACCCCTACTGCTCTAGTTTCTTTTTGTTATTTTTTCATATTTTTGTGATTTTTCTACAAGCTCCATATAAGCTCTTCTTTTAAGCCTTAGATGCCCTGCTCCCCTGCCTCAGCATATGCTGAGTTTTCCTCAGCTTATGCAGCCCTTGCACAGGGTTTGTTTTAGCTTATCAAAGTCTGAAATTTGGCTCATGTGTAGTTAGCCAGGTCCTTGTGAGGTTCCCATGGTTGTTTTTTAGTTGCAAGCTTATTGTGTGGCTTATTTTTAAGCTCAAAGTTAGCCCCCAGTCACTGTTTTTAGCCTATAAGCTCATATCACCAATCTGTGCTAGCTTGTGATTCTGTGGCTTTAGCTTGTTGATTCTTTTTGCATTTTGGTTATCTTAGCTTATTTTAGCTTCCCTATCAGTTTGGTGCCCTTTGGACTTCATTTAGCTTATTCAAGTGCTTATTTATAAGCACTTGATTCATCAGTTCCCATTTTCTCCACATAGCACCCTCTTTTTCTATTTTTCCCAGCTTCTTTATTTAATTTTAAGCTTTTCCTGAAATTTTCAGATTTTTCCAAGTTGTTTTACTATTTTTCTTAATTTAAATTAGTTTTTAAGTATTTTTAATTAGCTTTTAATACAAAAAATTAGAAAAAGGTTCAAAAAAAAATAAGTTTTCATTTTTCTTAAGTCTAGATAAATATAAAAAGAGAAAAAAATATTTTTCTAAATTTTTCTTAGCTTAAATAGTATTTTCTAGCATTTAAATTAGTTTTAAATAGTTTTAAATTAGTAATAAATACATAAAAAGTCTAAAAAATATATTTTCTGTTTTAAAATTAGTTTTATCATATTTTAGATTTTTCTAAGTCTTAATCTTATTTTTCTAGTCTTATTTCCTATTTTCTTTTATTTTAGAGTATTTATTAAATAGTTAAAATAGTTTTTAATTAATAATAATTAATCAAATAGTTGTAAAAATAATTTTCCTTTTCTATAAATTTTCTTTTATCATTAGGTTTGTAAAAATGTATTTTTCATATTTTTAGGATTTATATTTTGTAAGTTTCACTTTTTATTTAGTACGTTTACGTTATTTTTATTTAAACGTAAGTTTTCAGTTTCAAGTTTTAAACGTTCATCACTTTAAAAATAGTGATAGCGTTTATTTAATATTTTTTATCTTTTTAATTTTCTTAATTTGCATTTAAGTCGCTTTTATTTTATAATCTTTTTCAGTAGTGTAATATTCATATCCAAATCTTTTCTGACCGCTATCATTAGTGGTCATTCTATCGTCTGATCATGTGTTTAACACACCATTGAGTCTCCGTGGGACATAACGACCCGGGAATCCCCTGTATTCTCTGATCTTAATTGTATTTGTGTCTGAGCAGTTTTAAGTCTGTTTGACTTGACTGTTTTGCGCAGATCAAGTCTAGAGTGTCGAGTCTTGGCTTAGCAACTCCATTCTTCGTATGCATTTAACATAGAGATTTTTGACTTACCACCACTAAATAGCCTATCCCAACAAACCCTTTGTTTCCCTACCATAAGCCTAACGTTACAACCCTTTAAAGAGCTCTTTGATAGTCTTTCCTAGGTGCTTACGCCAAAGCGATGGAGGTTTGATCTATTCTCAAGCCTATGGTAATCTATGTACTAGGACCGGTTAATGAGTGTTTATCTTCCATTTCCAATTTGTTATATTTCATATACACCCGAGAGAGATGTGAGTATCCAAACACCCCATGTGAGGTGCTAGTATGTAATTTCCGTGCTTGTTATGACTTTTGCGGGGCTTATATGTGTTGTGGACTGTTTTAAACCAATGCTTCATGATCCCTAACTTATAAATTAATTGGCTAAAAGCACATTTGCTTGAGGACAAACAAATACCAAGTGTAGGGATATTTGATAAGGTTTTAAAATTTACCTTTTTGAGGGGTCGTTTAAGCCCTTATTTGATCACTTTTGTATCCGTTATTGCTTAATATCGTTCCTTTTCACTTTTTAGGTCTCTTGAAGGCAAAATGCTGGAATGGCACTTATTTGGACGAAAAGGCTCGAATATACGAAGAAAATGGCCAAAGTCAGAATTGAGACACTCAAAGCTGCTGAAAACATAAGGTGACGGCGTCAAAGCTTATACGCGACGCCGTCGGAGGATTTTGTGACAGGACAGAAGCCAAAACTCCTATTTTCAAGTGACGACGTCAAGTTATAAAAGAGTAGGCCGTCGCAACTCAGACGGCCTAGATGCAATCCAGACGGTGTCAGAAGCTGAAGAGGACGCCGTCGCAAGTCTAACGTGGCAAAGACGAAACCCTAATGACGGCGACACGACGGCGTCACAAAACATAAGGTGACGCCGTCGCATGTGTAATCTTATATATAGAATCCGAATTTTTTCAGTATTGTGTGTAGTCTTTTGGAGTAAAAACCTAAACCGAACCAAGGCTGTCTTGTACAGTATTTTAGGGTTCCAAACCATATCTTACATCAAGATAAGTGTTTTACTTCATTAATACAACTATGTCTTTGATTATTTGTGTGTATGCTTGCATGTTCTCCATGTCCGGCTAATTTACTTGTGTGTTTGCTTAGGGAATATGAAACTTAATTATTGAATATTGATTGGTTGTGTCTTATCTTAGTTGATTAATGATCTAGTAATGCGATAGGTCATTCGTTGTGTACTTAATGCTTGATTAAATCTTTGTGAACCTTAGAATATAACTCCTTGAGTAGTTGTAAGCTAAACCATCCAAAGAGTGCCTTAGAGTAAGAGTTTATTATCCCTAGTGGGTTTTGTAGTCGAGACCCTTTGGTAAGTTCAAAGATTTAGGGAGAAACGCATACCCTACAACTTTAGACACACAACGCAACTAAGAATAAGGACGTGACAATTCAACCACCAATAGGAGATAATTAAGGAGTAGTAAAACCTAAGTAAACACATCTTTAAACTATCATACGAACACACAATAATTAGACATAGACTACATACACCTTAGATTAGATAATTAGATAAGTAGAGTAATCGGTAGCAATACCAACCCCCCAAATTCAAACCCCGAGATTCGTACCTTTCCTTTCCTTAAAAAATATAAAAAGATAAAAAATAATCTTCCTCAACCCCAACCTTAGCGTAGTAACTTCTCACTAGCATTCCTATTCCCCTAGAGAATGATATCAATACCCGTGGCTTACCCTAATACTACACTACAACAATTAGGTTCACTGCCTAGGGTGTTGAAAAACTTGATCGACGAAAAGGAAGTTCCTTTGACCCCGAACGACGCGTGTAGCGTTATCAGGCGTCACCCTTTAATTTGTGACGCCGTCGGGTCGCCGTTATTAGGGTTTCTTCTTGGCCACGTTATCATTATGACGGCATCACCTTATGTCCGTGACGCCGTCGCCTTGAGTCTCTGACGCCGTCTGGATCAAATCTAGGCCGTTTGAGCTACGACGCCCTACTCTTTTAAAACCTGATGCCATCACTTGAAAATAAGCAATTTGGCTACTGTATCGTCACAAAACATCTTCCGACGGCATCACAAGTATAACCTGATGCCGTCCCCTTCAGTTCTAGCAGCCTGAGTGTCTCGATTCTTGACTTTGGCCATTTTTTTCGTATATTCATGCCTTTTCGTCCGAATAAGTGTCATTCCAGCAATTTGCCTTCAAGATACCTAAAAAGTGAAAAGGAACGATATTAAGTAATAACGGATACAAAATTGATCAAATAAAGGCTTAAACGACCCCTAAAAAAGGTACATTTTAAAACCTTATCAAATATCTCTACACTTGGTATTTGCTTGTCCTCAAGCAAATGTGCCTTTAGCCAATTCATTTATAAGTTAGAGGTCATGAAGCATTATTTTAGAACGATCCACAACATATATAAGCCCCGCAAAAGTCATAACAAGCACGAAAATTACATACTAGCACCTCACATGGGGTGTTTGGATACTCACATCTCTCGGGTGTATATGAAATATAACAACGTGGAAATGGAAGATAAACACTCATTAACCGGTCCTAGTACATAGATTACCATAGGCTTGAGACTAGATCAAACCTCCATCGCTTTGGCGTAAGCACCTAGGAAATACTATCCAAGAGGTCTTCTAAAGGGTTATAATGATAGGCATACGGTAGGGAAACAAAGGGTTTGGTGGGATAGGCGATTTAGTGGTGGCAAGTCAAAAATCTTTATGTTACAAGCATGCGAAGAATGGCATTGCTAAGCCAAGACTCGACACTCTAAACTCTATATAACTGAAACAAACAAACATAAATTAAAAGATAGATGTAGGATGGTAGCTCGTATGTTTTTCTCAATTTTTTTTCCATACACTTTTACTCTACCATCCTCTACGATAACATCAAAATGAAAGGGATTTATTGGCACATCCCTACACTTGAGTTTTTATTACTCTAACACTAATTTGACCCGAATTAAAAAGATCAAAACACTTGGAGTACATTATTATGCAAATAAAGGGAATTTAAATTTAACGTTCCCTTCCCGTCATCTCATAAAATTTAACTTTTCCCATGAGTCCCAATCGTCCCAAAACTGTGTACAAAGGATATGACTCGACTTAGCAACTTATGCAAGCAACTAGATAATTGAACTATGGGTTAAGTGTGATAACAATAATGCACTAAAAGTGAGTGCATACAAGGTAGGCTAAGGTGATTTGGGTGTACATTTGGGGGTGGATTGTAAACAATGCTCTTCATTGATATTCTGGAAAACCGAAACATCACTAGAACCGTGAAAAGGATAGGCTCTGAGGGGTTAACTAGGGGTATCGTGTACTAAAGATGAGTACAATGCAAGGGTGTGGGGGGATTACTTAACCGATGTGGAAGAAGTAATTATATTACATGTATCAAACAAGGGTTATCCTAATGCCTCTTATCATTTAGTTATTCCTAACTACACAAGTGTAGTCTTACTAGCGATCTCGGGATGCATCACAAAACAAGTTCTAGAATCTATTATACTACCGGTTCACACTCTAACCATTAAAGTTGAATGCTTTAATTCCTACTAATCTAAGGGCGATCCTCACATTTTGGGTGGCATTTAAGTGGTAAAGGGTTTTTGTGCTAGTCATATAATTTCCTATCCATGAGACACTTTATTAAGACTATTGGCCCACTCCTATATGTCATGAAAATTTTAAATTTGGTGCCAAAATTACCCTAACCGATATTTCTCATGGTTTATTACACAAATGAAATTGGACAAAGCAAATAATCAAGGATAAGCATAATTTCAAAGTTCCCGTTTTATTTTTCCTCCCTACACTTAAACTGAACATTGTCCCCAATGTTCCTCGAAAGTATCAAAGTTATGATAATGGAAGGTAATTAACAACGAAAGAAACTAGTACTCCCCTGATTAGCTTGGTAGGATCCGTGTGAAGCGGTGGTTACATCTTTCTTCAAGAAGAATGTTTGCGTGAATCCTTCCAAACTTATGTATCTTCTTCTTTGTAAATTAAACCTGCACACTTGATGAAAACAAACGAAACCTTCGCGTAAAATCGGCGGTAACAATATATATAGGACTCTACTAAACTAGGATATAATGCTTGTGGAATGGATGTTTACAGATTTTCTGGAAAATTAATACTTGGAAAATTCCAAAAATTTATAAGCAGCTCAGAAAACGAGAAAAAGTGATTAGTTATTTCTGCTCCTTCCTGACGCCGTCAGGTTATCCTGACAAAAACTGGTCTGCGATTTTCTGGAAAAAATTCTGGAAAATTTACATCTTTAGAACCTGGAAAAATTTCCTGCAAAACATTCATTATGACTCGATACAAGCATTTGACTCGAACAAACACACATGTATATCTTTTAATTAATTGAAATTCTCATGTTTATGTTTCTTTTGAAAACGTGTGTAATCCTCCCTACTCTTATCCCTTATGTAAAATACCTTTATATGTAATTAAGACGAGGTTAAAGACAAAATAAAACATTTTCACAAATTTAAACATGAGAATAAACAATCAATAAAAGATACACGACACACAAACAAGCAAACAATTAAGCATGGGTTGCCTCCCATGAAGCGCTTTTCTTTTTTTATGAGTCTTGTAGCTAGACTCAAAGTCGTGCCCCTACGTTACTTCATTACCTTCACCTTCTTCCTCATGACGGTCTCTATTGGGGGGTTCCATGTTGTAAAAGTGCCGTATGATGCACCTTTCTAAGAGGTCGTCCTCTCCCCACTCGGTTTTATATTCCGGTCCTAAGTTCAAGTAATCCTTATAGAAACCGAAAATCTTGGCCATAACATAATCTACTCCTTTCTCCTTATCCTCCTCATTCCTATAGTAGACCGATAGTTTAAGTTCCCTTTCATCATTGGAGAGTGATGAAAACTTCTCAATCTTAAACGGCATTTGGTAAGCTACATCATTGGTGTAATTCTTGAATCGCACTATTCCTAATGAGGGATCATAAGTCATCCCGATGCTTTCTATGAAAGGTTTTCCTAGAATAACGTGGGACAAGCTAGGATCTATGGCCGTACTAATATCATCCACTATTATGAAATCCGTAGGAAACGTGAAACTACCTACATACACGGGAAATCCCTTAATTCTACCAAGAAAATTGCAACTAACCCTAGGATTATCGGGATCTTGCCTAGTTGGGATAGGCTTCTTCATTACCCAATTATAGTAGGTGCTTGTCATTATGTTTATTGGGGACTTGCGGTCAATGTAGGCCTTTGCCACGAAAAGGTGTCCTATGCAACATAGTATGTTAAGATTCCAAGGGTTCCCAAACTTGATCCTAGGGCTTCTCCTAACATACATGTGACGGAGGTCACACACTAAGTGAGGGTGGCGAGATAGTTCTTCTTCCGTAGGAAACTTATTGAAATAGTTGTTGTCTACTTCATCTACTTCCTCGGTTGTTTCATTCCTAGGTTTTTCACTAACCTCAAGTATCGTTTCATGGTTCGCTTCGTCATTTGTTCTATTAGGTTTCACAAAGGTGATGGTATTGACGAATTTAACGTGCTTAGCTAGCTTAATTGGGTCCTTAATCTCTACACCGGGAGTTTCGGGAGTTGAGATCGCATTAACCTTCCTATCACTATTGGTCATGGCTTTCAAGAGGTTATCTATATTTCTATCCATCTCGGCTTGTTGTTGGTTAAAACGGTCCGAGAGCTTAGCTATTTGAGCTTCTTGGGATGCGACTAGGTGTTGTAACATCCCCTTAATGTTTTGTTGGTTAGGGCCGTGAGATGGGGGCCATGAGAAATCATTGGATGTGAATTCTTTGGTTTGTCCCCAATAAAAGTCGGGCTTGCCCTTCCATGCTTCTCGGGTGTCATTAAAAGTCCTAGGTCCGGGTGTGGTAGGGAATCTTCCTCCCGTTCCATTAGTACGCGAAGATGCGTAGTCAACGGAAGCTTGTTCGGGGAATCTTGTGCAAGTGCGCGTGTTATGAGGACCATTACACGACTCACACGAGGAAGAAACTTTGTTCACTTGGTGTAAAGACTTAGAATTTTCGTAGGAGCTCATTAGGAGTTTAACTTGATCTTCAAGCTCGAGCATCCTATGGTCGAAAGGTTGTGAGTCAAGGGGAGGCAAGGAGATTGCCTTTACGGTTTTGGGTGGCTCACGGGGGTCATTCCAACTTTCGTTGTCATAGAGAGCAAGGTCCTCTATTATACCCCATGATTCTTCCGCTGTGAGATCACTAAGTTTTCCACCGGCCGCTTGGTCAATGGATCGCTTAGTGGGGAAGTTAACATGATCATAGAAGAGTTAGACTTGAAGCCAAAGATCAATGCCGTGATGAGGGACTCTATGGAGTAAGTCCTTGAATCGAGTCCATGCTTCGTAGAGAGATTCACCTTGACGTTTTTGGAACATCAAGATATCATTCCTAAGCTTAGTGGTTCTCCCCGGTGGGAAACATTGAGCAAGGAAGCGAGAGGTGAGATCATCCCAACTTGAGATGGAGCCGGCGGGAAGTCGCTCAAGCCAATTACTAGCTTGGTCCGGTAGAGAGAATTGGAAGAGACGCAGACGCGTGGTCTCCCGAGTAGTAGCATCGAGGTCGATGGAATCGACAATTTTAAGGAAATCCTTAAGATGCTGATTAGGATCTTCAGAACGAAGTCCATGGAATGCACATCTGTTTTGCACCAACCGGATGGTGTCGGATCACTTGGCCATAGTTTGGGCTTGGTCGGGAAGCTCAATGGTGTTTCTATAGCCTAGGTGGCTTGGTCTTGAGTATTCACCAAGAGTACGACCTCTTGGTGGGTCATTTGGTGGCAGGTTGATGAATGGTGGTTGATTATCACCTTCCATGATGAAAAGTGATGTGATTACTAACAAAGGTCACGAAGAAGGGGGATAGACTAAGAGGAAGCTAAAAATGAGAAAAAATCTTACTTGATAGGAATCAAGCAAGGAAACCTAAACGAGGTGGACTCCTAACTAGGTATTCTATTCCCCAGCAGCGGCGCCAAAAACTTGATAACGCTACACGCGTCGTTCGGGGTCAAAGGAACTTCCTTTTCGTCGAGCAAGTTTTTCAACACCCGAGGCAGTGAACCTAATCGTTGTAGTGTAGTATTAGGGTAAGCCACGGGAATTGATATCGTTCTCTATGGGGAATAGGAATGCTAGTGAGAAGTTACTACGCTAAGGTTGGGGTTGAGGAAGATTATTTTTTTTTTATCTTTTTATGTTTTAGGAAATAGAAAGGTACAAATCTCGGGGTTTGGATTTGGGGGTTTGGTATTTCTACCGATTACTTCTAATTATCTAATTATCTAAACTAAGGTGTATGTAGTCTATGTCTATTGTTGTGTGCTCGTATGATAGTTAAAAATGTATTTGCTTAGGCTTTATTACTCCCTAGTTATCTCCTATTGGTGGTTGAATTGTCACGTCCTTATTCTTAATTGCGTTGTGTCTCTAAGGTCGTAGGGTATGCGTTTATCCCTAACTCTTTGAAGCTATCAAAGGTTAATGACTACAAAATCTCTAGGATTCATAAACTTTAACTCTAAGGTATTCTTTGAATGACTTGTCTACAATTACTCTAGGCGATTATAAGCTAAGGTTCATCAAAGATCAATCAAGCATTACAAACACAACGAATGACCTATCGCAATACTAGGTCAATCACAATTAAGATAAGAGACAACCAATCAATATTCAATAACTAAGTTTCATATTACCTAAGCAAACACACAAGTAAATTAGCCCGACATGGGGAACATGCAAGCATACACACAATCAAAGGAAGACATAATTAAATTAATGAAGTAAAACACTTATCTTGATGTAAGATAGGGTATAGAACCCTAAAATACTGTACAAGACAGCCTTGGTTCGGTTTAGGTTTTTACTCCAAAAGACTACACACTGAAAACTAAAAAATTCGGATTCTATATATAAGATTACAAATGCGAAGGCGTCACCCTTTAATTTGTGACGCCGTCGGGTCGCCGTTATTAGGGTTTTTTCTTGGCCACGTTATTATTATGACGGCGTCACCTTATGTCCGTGACGCCGTCGCCTTGAGTCTCTGACACCGTCTGGATCAAATCTAGGCCGTTTGAGCTACGACGCCCTACTCTTTTAAAACCTGATGCCGTCACTTGAAAATAAGCAATTTGGCTACTGTATCGTCACAAAACATCTTCCGACGGCGTCACAGGTATAACCTGACGCCGTCCCCTTCAGTTCTAGAAGCCTGAGTGTCTCGATTCTTGACTTTGGCCATTTTCTTCGTATATTCATGCCTTTTCGTCCGAATAAGTGTCATTCCAGCAATTTGCCTTCAAGATACCTAAAAAGTGAAAAGAAACGATATTAACTAATAACGGATACAAAAGTGATCAAATAATGGCTTAAACGACCCCTCAAAAAGGTACATTTTAAAACCTTGTCAGAGTTACGCCGTAACAAGTCTACAGATCAAATTACAAAGTATACGGCGTAACAAAGAAGTGAAGTTACGCCATAATAGGATTACAGATTACGAGGCATCATCTTTACAAAGACTACGACGTAACCATCAGCTCAGGTTACGCCGTAACCACGGATAAACATCAACTTTACAAAGACTACGGCGTAACCACCAGCTCAGGTTACGCCATAACCGTGGATAAGTATCAAGATTATGAAAAGTTACGGCGTAACTAGTTAATAAGTGTTATATCGCAACTAGTATCCAAGCCTATAAATTGACGAAGTTTTTATCAGTTCTAGGCATCTCTCCTTTCCCAAACCTTTCAAGGGTTTAGGGAGATCAAACACAGAAGAAGAATCATGGCTTAGGAGTATGAAGAACAAAGTTCTCGTCTACGATTTCCTTTGTATTCGAGTTTGGATTCCTTTTATATTGATGCAGGTTTTACTGACCACGTTTTACATTTATAGTAACTCGTCTACCTATGGCCTACCTAATGCACTAATGGGTAGTGTACCCGGTTGCATGTAGTGAGGGAATTGTAAGACCGAGGTCGTCCCAAGAACGGTTGATTCCTAACTGTATAATTAATTAAATTAGTCAAATAAATAAGTTTTAATGTAAGGATTGATAATATTTAAGGTGTCACGTGATCAATTGGGTTGGTTCTCTAGTAAACAAGCTAATGGAAAATATAGTGATGCAATTCTTAAACTGAGTTCATCCACAAGTGGCATAAGTCGATAGACTCCTTTGGTCAATTCGCCTACCCTATGGTTCTTAGAATCCTCACCAAGATGAACAGGTCACCCGGGATCATTCGGCAATCTAATAGCAGTCATTAAGAGCCGGCGTTTACTATCGCAATACATGGGTTCTAAAAGTCACTAGATTCCTTGTTTCAGGTGGGGTCAAAGTCGAGAGGACATCATTTGGTCAATTCGCCCTAACCTATCAGCAAAGATGCCACCACTGGAGAAGTCAGGTGTCCCTTCAAACGTCCAGTTGTTCCTGGTCCCCTAAGCCGAGTCATTAAGTTCTGCTACATGCTAGATTTATAATAGTGAGTGCCCGGGCGTTAGCAACTTAAACACTCAGCCCCTAATTCTTAAGTTCATCCAAACGGTAGGTGATCAGTTAGTCAAATCGCGCAAGTTGAAAGGGTCGTCAGTTGGTCATATCTTACCCTTCCCGTCTCAGTCTACTCACTTAGGGTCAGTTGGTCATATCTCCTAAGCAACTAGCCTCTACCGCCATTCAAAACTACCGAAATAAGGGTAGCTACCAATAAACTATGCATGCATACACTAGAAACAATTAATAACGCAAAAGCATTAATAATAAAAAGAATCAAAACTAGGCCAAGACCTAATTTCCACATCTCCATAATACCCTAGTGGAATGACAAATATAATTACTATATAAAACTATAAATAAACAAAGACATAAATCAAATAATTAATTAACTAATAATAAATTAATAATCAATTAAATAGAACATAATAAAAATTAATTCGCCAACAATTATATTGAGAATTAATATTATAATAAACAATAATGAAACCAAATTAATATTATGAGTCAGAAAATAATTACATATCGTGCAAAGGATAAAACTATCGATCCCCTAGTTGAGTATCGGGGCAAACCCCGAAGGATATGCCCCTAAAAAACCACACACGGCCTGCGCCTCTTTTTCTTCTTTCTTTTCTTTCAGTCGTACACGACTTGTATCCCAAAATTGATGATTAATGTCAAATGTGACATGTGCTATTTATAATAGTAATATTAGGGCATTGTGCAATTTGGGCCCGGACTTTTAATAATTACGGCGTAACTATATTAATAAGTTACGCCGTAAATCTTTGTAGCTTCATATAAAATAGCCGCATTTAATTAATTACGACGTAATTACATTATAATTACGCCGTAGCCTTCGAAACTTTACGCCCAAGTAATTAATTACGGCGTAACTAAACATCGGGTTACGCCGTAATCCTTCGTCATCTCATACTTATCCGATCCGAAATAATCTCTACGGCGTAACTAATTCCATGTTACGCCGTAACCTTTATAAAAATAATTACGACGTAACCATAAGAAATGGTTACGACGTATCCTTCAAAGCATCATATTTACGCCGTAACCTTATTAAGCAGTTACGGCGTAATCTTCACAAATAATTATCATAGGCCCTCGTAAATCAATCTTCAGAACATATATTTGGCCTTATATCACATATTTTCCGCTCCAACGCCTCATTTATCTTGAAATGCAATTATGAACGAATATGAACGAATTAAGTACCATATTAATACAAATGAGGCTATAAATACGGGAATTTGATATATAAAGGATCAAGCTAATTTGATGTTATCAAATATCCTCCCACTTGAATCCTATTTGTCCTCAAGTAGACCTTTTAAATAATTATTTGAAAGATATCTCCCAAGATTAATTGGAAAATATGAGTTTAAAAATCACCTAAGCTAGAAAATTCCAAACCGATCACCACCCGAAAAGGGAATTGAAATCTCACTCTCTCTCATAATTCACGTGTTTATTTTGGGTGATCACTCAAATGCTCAGTCATGGCGAGTATTCTATCATAGGCTTGGCAAAGATACTAATCTCCACCACTAGAGTCTATAGATGTAGCTGTTCTAAAAGGCAATGGGTTGACACAACATAAAGGCTTATGGGGTTATTTTGTCGTTACTAACGAGCTACGGTGAAGGGGACAAAACCAATGATACATGACCAAATACATGGCCAAGACACCAATGATTGCTCGCTTCCTCACCTAAACTCGATTCATGACCAAGGGTAGGATAAGACATGGGAACACTTTTAATGGGTGTAAATAAAAAGACACAAAACAAATAGATTCCTAAGTCCACAGTCGCCCCACCACTAGTCGCAATCAATCCCATAGCAAACATCGAGGGTCAATAGTCAAGGGGTCTTCAATACACGAGTCAATGCATATAAAATGTAGCGTGTTGCCTCATAATCTCCATAAACGTAGGCAAATAAAGTGCATTAACTCGGCCTTCATTAATGAAAAAAAGTATGTGCTATAAAAAATTTTAAAATTTGGGTACTTTTAGCACATATTTCAACCAAAAACTACCATTTCTATCTCCCATCTCCCCACTTGAAATGTACAATGCCCTCATTGTACGAATATTGATTAAAATTTGAAAGGCGAGATAGAAATGTACGGATTTCTAATTTTATCCGTAAAAGAAAACGGATATGTAAAAATTTGCTCCAGTTAAACAAGTCGAGCATACTCAACACAATATGACACATAAGTTGATTACCATTAGCTAATAAACAAACTCTTGCTTGCATTCTCATCTTTTTTTTTTTTTTTTTTTTTTTTTTTATGCAAGACAAGGTATACATGAATAAAACACAATACGAAAAAATAAAGCATCCCCCCACTTGAGATCAACTATCATCTAAACCCGATTTTCTTCCAAACCCCTTTATTCAAAACCCGCAATTTTCACTAATGGAACCAAAATTAACCAACAGCGCCCGGACCATGGACATAAGGAAACTACAGGGTAGGCTAGGCGATAGGTGTAACGAAACAAACATATATTGGGTGAACAAAATGAAAGGAAAGGCTCTGAAGGGTGTATCTAGGTAGGGGTGGCAACGGGTCGAATTCGGGGCGGGTTTTAGTGAACCCGTACCCGTTTATAATATCCACACCCGAACCCGACCCAATACCCGATGGGTACCCGATTATTATTATCCATCGGGTTATCGGTTTTCCCCGCGGGTATCGGTTATCCCCAATTAAATCATCATTGTACAAATTTGCGAGTATCAAGTTAAAAAAACTCAACCTAAAAACAAACCAAAACAATCTAATATATTCAAAGTTTTTAGAAGTTAAAGAAAACGACTTCAATATTTGTAAAATTTGAAGATTAAAGAGTTAATATGTCATGTGTGTGAGAATTAAAGCGTCAAGCGTGAGTGTTATTTTAATTGTTTGAAATTACCAAGATATAGGCTATTAAGGAGTAGAGAAGAAAAATCTTTATAGAAGGTAAGAGCTCAAAACTTATTTGGACCTTATATATTAGCAAAAAAAACGGGTACAAATTTGGGTATACGGGTACGGATACGGGTACGGGTAAATGGGCGGGTATTACTAGAACCCGTAACCGAACCCGTACCCGAAAAGAAAAGAATATTTATACCCGAACCCGTATCCAAACCCGCGAACCCGCCCCCGAACCCGACCCAATCAGTTCGGGTTTCGGTTTTTCCCGTCGGTTTCGGGTGCTTTTGCCATCCCTATATCTAGGGGTATCTTGCACTAATGGTGAGTGCAACAAAAAGGGTTTAACAGGGGGTTGATTGATCGATGTGAAAAGTCAATAAACACAAAACATATATGATGGGCTATTTGGGTTTAATCCTAAAATTGCCTTAAATCCTAGCTGCACCGATCACACCAAGTTACCTTAGTGTAATGCTCATGATAATGGTCTCGAAAAGATATGCAAAGCCATGTTCTAAAGTTTACTACAGCCACCGGCACACTCATTTTTATGGTATTATGTATAAGGGGAAAACGGAAAGGCTTATCCTCATACAATGGAAATATAGGGCAGGTGTGCTCAGTCTAGATTAATCCAGTTAAGTAATGAAAAACATGTCAAAATTTTACTAATGAAACACTTTTCATCAAAAACTAGAAAAATAAGGGCAAGTAAAATCAAGCGGGTGTCTATGTCTAATCCCTTCCCCCCACTTAGGTTCATATGAATGAGAAATAGGAAGGGTTAGAGATGGAACAAAAACTCCCCTGAATTTGCTTGGTATGATTAATAACGCATGTCCAAAAACATGCTCCAAATGTGCCTCATTGAGCAACATCCAACTTCACATCATCATCGGTACCCAACTAGGACGGATAAAAAATGTTTTCTTGTAGCCAATCATAGCTCAATAATTCTTCAACCTGTTTTGCTGCAAGAAAAACTAATACCAAATAGAATAATTCCGGATAAAAAGCAAAAATAGCACGACATATAAAAATAAAAATAAAATAAAACCTAATTCCAAATAAAAAGAAAAAATAGCAAGACATATAAAAATAAAACTAAAATAAAACCTAACTCACTTTCGTAGGAATCACGGTTGCATTTAGCGCATGCAACAAGCCTTTTAAACCAATCGGTGTCCCGATTGGACGAGTGAAGTCTCGTGAGGGTTTACAGGGAACACACCCACAAAGTTCTTTTAATTACTAATACAAGGTTATGAAAATGTTTTGAAACAATTTTTATTAAAAATTTTCATATCAGATGATAGTTACGGCGTAACTGGATCGGCCCAGTTACGGCGTAGGTGAGTTGACTTAGAAAAATGTTGACCAGGAAGGGGTTACGGCGTAACTAGATCGGCCCAGTTACGGCGTAATAAGAAAGCCCGAGAAATAAGATACCTGGAACAAAGACATTACATTACGGCGTAACTAGATCGGCCTAGTTACGTCGTAGCTATAATGAAGTGGGCAAATGGCCTTACTGATTGCCGGTTATGGCATAAATGGATCGTCCCATTACGCCGTAATTACTCACTGATGTTGGAGTGCCCAAAATGTCAACTTCTTCGTACGTGATCAAGAGGAGTTATCAGAACTCCTATCATCTATCCTGGGTCTTTATACCTGCAAACAAGATAACAAAACATACCAAACCCAAAAACAAATCCAACAAAATACAAAAATAACCAAAAAGGTATAAGAAAAATAAAATCAAAAACTAAATCTAGGATAGGGACGGGTATTCTCCCGACGAGCCCTTTTCTTTAACTCCCTTGAGTCTTTAAGTTAGACTCCTGCAACAGCCATCAATCGGACGTCTCCAATCATGTCCATTGCTCAACTAATCTCGGCTTATGATCTTGTCGAGATTCCCTCCACTTGTTCTTCTTACTCAACCTGCACACTATCACAACCTCGTGCATTAATTGTGTAAAAATTATAAACATGAGAAACAAGTGAGATATAACACATCATTCATAATTTTAAGATATCTCAGACTTGGTTACGGCGTAAGTCCAATTACTAACTACGCCGTAACTTCAGTCTGAAAGAAACCTGATATAATATAAGAATAGATTACGCCGTAACCATAGCCAAGGTTACGCCGTAATCTCAAGACATAAGACATAATTGTAGAATAATATCAATCAAACAGCGAAAAATACGAAGACCGTTCCCCGGCAGCGGCGCCAAAAACTTGATGCAAGTTTTACTGACTAGGTTTTACATTTATACTAACTCGTCTACCTATGGCCTACCTAATGAACTAACAGGCAGTGTACCCGGTCGCATGTAGTGAGGGAATGGTAAGACCGAGGTCGTCCCAAGAACGGTTGATTCCTAACTGTCTAATTAATTAAATTAGTCAAATAAATAAGTTTTAATGTAAGGATTGATAATATTTAAGGTGTCACGTGATCAATTGGGCTGGTTCTGTAGTAAACAAGCTAATGGAAAAGATAGTGATGCAATTATTAAACCAAGTTCATCCACAAGTAGCATAAGTCGATAGACTCCTTTGGTCAATTCGCCTACCCTATGGTTCTTAGAATCCTCACCAAGATGAACAGGTCATCCGAGATCATTCCGCAATCTAATAGCAGTCATTAAGAGCCGGCGTTTACTATCGCAATACATGGGTTCTAAAAGTCACTAGATTCCTTGTTTCAGGTGGGGTCAAAGTCGAGAGGACATCATTTGGTCAATTCGCCCTAACCTATCAGCAAAGATGCCACCACTGGAGAAGTCAGGTGTCCCTTCATAAGTCCAGTTGTTCCTGGTCCCTGATAACGCTACACGCGTCGTTCGGGGTCAAAGGAACTTCCTTTTCGTCGAGCAAGTTTTTCAACACCCTAGGCAGTGAACCTAATCGTTGTAGTGTAGTATTAGGGTAAGCCACGGGTATTGATATCGTTCTCTAGGGGAATAGGAATGCTAGTGAGAAGTTACTACGCTAAGGTTGGGGTTGAGGAAGATTGTTTATGTATTTTTTATGTTTTATAGGAAATGGAAAGGTACGAATCTCAGGGTTTGAATTTGGGGGGTTGGTATTGCTACCGATTACTCTACTTATCTAATTATCTAATCTAAGGTGTATGTAGTCTATGTCTAATTATTGTGTGCTCGTATGATAGTTTAAAGATGTGTTTACTTAGGTTTTACTACTCCTTAATTATCTCCTATTGGTGGTTGAATTGTCACGTCCTTATTCCTAGTTGCGTTGTGTGACTAAGGTTGTAGGGTATGCGTTTCTCCCTAACTCTTTGAACTTACCAAAGGGTCTCGTCTACAAAACCCACTAGGGATAATAAACTCTTACTCTAAGGCACTCTTTGGATGGTTTAGCTTACAACTACTCAAGGATTCATATTCTAAGGTTCACAAAGATTTAATCAAGCATTAAGTACACAACGAATGACCTATCGCATTACTAGATCATTAATCAACTAAGATAAGAGACAACCAATCAATATTCAATAATTAAGTTTCATATTCCCTAAGCAAACACGCAAGTAAATTAACCGGACATGGAGAACATGCAAGCATACACACAAATAATCAAAGACATAATTGTATTAATGAAGTAAAACACTTATCTTGGTGTAAGATAGGGTTTGGAACCCTAAAATACTGTACAAGACAGCCTTGGTTCGGTTTAGGTTTTTACTCTAAAAGACTACACACCAAATACTGAAAAATTCGGATTCTATATATAATATTACATATGCGACGGCGTCACCTTATGTTTTGTGACGCCGTCGTGTCGCCGTCATTAGGGTTTCGTCTTGGCCACGTTAGACTTGCGACGGCGTCACCTTATGCTTGTGACGCCGTCCTCTTCAGCTTCTGACGCCGTCTGGATTACATCTAGGCCGTCTGAGTTGCGACGGCCTACTCTTTTATAACTTGACGTCGTCACTTGAAAATAGGAGTTTTGGCTTCTGTCCCGTCACAAGAATCCTCCGACGGCGTCGCAATTTAACACCTGACGCCGTCACCTTATGTTTTCAGCAGCTTTGAGTGTCTCGATTCTGACTTTGGCCATTTTCTTCGTATATTCGCGCCTTTTCGTCCAAATAAGTGTCATTCCAGCATTTTGCCTTCAAGAGACCTAAAAAGTGAAAAGGAACGATATTAAGCAATAACGGATACAAAAGTGATCAAATAAGGGCTTAAACGATCCCTCAAAAAGGTACCATTTAAAACCTTATCAAATATCCCTACACTTGGTATTTGCTTGTCCTCAAGCAAATGTGCTTTTAGCCAATTAATTTATAAGTTAGGGGTCATGAAAAACGGTCCACAACACATATAAGCCCCGCAAAAGTCATAACAAGCACGGAAATCACATACTAGCACCTCACATGGGGTGTTTGGATACTCACATCTCTCTCGGGTGTATATGAAATATAACAAATTGGAAATGGAAGATAAACACTCATTAACCGGTCCTAGTACATAGATTACCATAGGCTTGAGAATAGAGCAAACCTTCATCGCTTTGGCGTAAACACCTAGGAAAGACTATCAAAGAGGTCTTTAAAGGGTTGTAATGTTAGGCTTACGGTAGGGAAACAAAGGGTTTGGTGGGATAGGCTATATAGTGGTGGCAAGTCAAAAATCTCTTATGTTACAAGAATACGAAGAATGGCGTTGCTAAGCCAAGACTCCACACTCTAAACTCTAGCTAACTGAAATAAACAAACATAAAATTAAAGGATAGATGTAGGATGGTAGCTCGTATGTTTTTTTTTTTTTTTCACTCTATTTTTTTTCTTTTCTCTTTTGCTCTTTTTTTTCGATTTTTTTTTTCATACACTTTTACTCTACCATCCTCTACGGTAACATCAAAATGATAGGGATTTATAGGCACATCCCTACACTTGATTTTTTATTACTCTAACACTAATTTGACCCGAATTGAAAAGATCAAAACACTTGGGGTACATTATTACGCAAACAAAGGGAATTTGAATTTAACGTTCCCTTCCCGTCATTTCATAAACTTTAACTTTTCCCATGAATCCCAATCGTCCCAAAACTGTATACAAAGGATATGACTCGACTTAGCAACTCATGCAAGCAACTAGATAATTGAACTAAGGGTTTATGGTGATAACAATAATGCACTAAAAGTGAGTGCATACAGGGTAGGCTAAGGCGATTTGGGTGTATATTTGGGGGTGGGGTGTAAACAATGCTCTTCATTGATATTCCGAAAAAACCGAAACATCACGAGAACCGCGAAAAGGATAGGCTCTGAGGGGTTAACTAGGGGTATCGTGTACTAAAGATGAGTACAACGCAAAGGGTGTGGGGGAATTACTCAACCGATGTGGAAGAAGTAATTATATTACGGGTATCAAACAAGGGTTATCCTAATGCCTCTTATCATTTAGTTATACCTAACTACACAAGTGTAGTCTTACTTGCGATCTCGGGATGCATCACAAAACAAGTTCTAGAATCTAATACACTACCAGTTCACACTCTAAGCACTAAAGATGAATGCTTTTAATTCCTACTAATCTAAGGGCAATCCTCACATTTTGGGTGGAATTTAGGTGGTAAAGGGTTTTTGTGCTAGTCATGTAACTTCCTATCCGTGAGACGCTTTTGTTAAAACTAATGGCCCACTCGTATATGTCATGAAAAAATTTAAATTTGGTGCCGAAATTACCCTAACCGACATTTTCTCATGGTTTATTACACAAATACAATTGGACAAAGCAAATATTCAAGGATAAGCATAGTTTTAAAGTTCCCGTTTTGTTTTCCCTCCCTACACTTAAACTGAACATTGTCCCCAATGTTCCCCGAAAGTATCAAAGTTATGATAATTGGAAGGTAATTAAAAATGAAAGAAACTAGTACTCCCCTGATTAGCTCGGTAGGATCCGTGTGTGAAGTAGTGGTTAAATCCTTTCCAAGAAGAATTTATGCGTGAAAAGCTCCTTCCAATCTTATGTAACTTCTTCTTGATAAATTAAACCTGCACACTTGAAGAAAACAAATGAAACCTTCGCGTAAAATCGGCGGTAATAATATATATAAGACTCGATTTAAACTAGGATATAATGCTTGTGGAATGGATGTTTACAGAATTTCTGGAAAATTAAGACCTGGAGAATTCCAAAATTTTTTAAGTAGCTCAGAAAACGAGAAAAAAGTAATCTGTTGTTTTTACTCCTTCCTGACGCCGTCAGGTTGCGATCCTGACGCCGTCAGGTTATCCTGACAAAAACTGGTCTGCGATTTTCTGAAAAAAATTCTGGAAAATTTACATCTTTAGAATCTGGAAAAATTTCTGCAAAACATCCATTATGACTCGATACAAGCATTTGACTTGAACAAACACACAAATATATCTTTTAATGAATTGTTATTCTCATGTTTACGTTTCTTTGAAAACGTGTGTAATCCTCCCTACACTTATCCCTTATGTAAAATACCTTTATATGCAATTAAGACGAGGTTAAAAACAAAATAAAGCATTTTTACAAAATTAAACATGAGAATAATCAATCAATAAAAGATATATGACACTAACAAGCAAACAATTAAGCATGGGTTGCCTCCCACGAAGCGCATTTCTTTATTTAAGAGTCTTGTAGCTAGACTCGTAGTCGTGCTCCTACGTTACTTCACTACCGCCACCTTCTTCCTTCTGACGGTCTCTATTGGGAGATTCCATGTTGTAGAAATGCCCTATGATGCACTTCTCTAAGAGTTCATCCTCTCCCCAATTGGTCCTATATTCCGGTCCTAGGTTCAAGCAATTCTTATAGAATCCGAAAATCTTAGCCATAACACAATCCACTCATTTTTCCCTATCCTCATCATTCCTATAATAGACCGACAGTTTAAGTTCCTTTTCATCATTAGAGAGTGATGAAAACTTCTCAATCTTAAACGGCATTTGGTAAGCTATGTCATCGGTCTCATCCTTGAATCGCACTACTCCTAACGAGGGATCATAGGTCATCCCGGTGCTTTCTATGAAAGGTTTTCCTAGAATAACGTGGGACAAGCTAGGGTCTATGGCCGTGCTAATATCATCCACAATTATGAAGTCCGTAGGAAACGTGAAACTACCTACATAAACGGGCAATCCCTTAATTCTACCGAGAAAATTGCAACTAACATTAGGATCATTGGGGTCTTGCCTAGTTGGGATAGGCTTCTTCATTACCCAATTGTAGTAGGTGCTAGTCATTATGTTGATTGGGGACTTGCGATCAATGTAGGCCTTTACCACAAAAAGGTGTCCTATGCAACATGGTATGTTAAGATTCCAAGGGTTCCCAAACTTGATTCTAGGGATTTTCCTAACATACATGTGACGGAGGTCACGCACTAAGTGAGGGTGGCGAGATAATTCTTCTTCCGTAGGAAACTTATTGAAATAGTCATTATCTACTTCATCTACTTCCTCGGTTGTTTCATTATTCTCAAGGGTATGGTCCTCTTCGTCACTTGTTCCATTAGGTTTCACTAAGGAGATAGTATTAACGAATTGAATGTGCTTAGCTAGCTTACTTGGGTCCTTAATCTCTACACTGGAAGGCTCGGAAGTTGAGATAGCACTAACCTTCCTATCACTATTGGTTATGGCTTTCAAAAGGTTGTCTATCTTCCTATCCATTTCGGCTTGTTGTTGGTTAAAGCGGTCCGAAAGCTTAGCTATTTGGGATTCTTGGGATGCAACTAGGTTCTGCAACATCCCTTCGATGTTTTGTTGGTTAGGACCGTTAGGTGGGGGCCGTGAAAAATCATTGGAAGTGAATTCTTTGGTTTGTCCCCAGTAGAAGTCGGGCTTGCCTTTCCATGCATCCGGGTATTGTAGGGAATCTTCCTCCCGTTCCATTAATACGCGAGGATGCGTAGTCAACGGAAGCATGTTCGGGGGATTGGGTGCTAGTGGGCGTGTTATGAGGATCACAAAACGGCTCACACGAGGAAGAAACTTTGTTCACATGGTGTGAAGACTTAGGATTTTCGTAGGAACTCATTAGGAATTTTACTTGATCTTCAAGTTCGATCATCCTACGGTCGGAAGGTTGTGAGTCAATGGGAGGCAAGGAGATTGCCTTAATGGTTTTGGGCAGCTCACGGGGGTCATCCCAACTTTCGTTGTCATAGAGGGCAAGGTCCTCTATTATACCCCATGATTCTTCCGCGGTGAGATCACTAAGTTTTCCACCGGCCGCTTGGTCAATGGATCGCTTAGTGGGGAAGTTGACATGATCATAGAAAAGTTGGACTTGGAGCCAAAGATCAATGCCGTGATGAGGGACTTTATGAAGTAAGTCCTTGAATCGAGTCCATGCTTCGTAAAGAGATTCACCTTGACGTTGTTGGAACATCAAGATGTCATTCCTAAGCTTAGTGGTTCTCCCCGGTGGGAAAAATTGAGCAAGGAAGCGAGAGGTAAGATCATCCCAACTTGAGATGGAGCCGGCGGGAAGTCTCTCAAGCCAATTACTAGCTTGGTCCCGTAGAGAGAGTTGGAAGAGACGCAGGCGCGTGGTCTCCCGAGTAGTAGCATCAAGGTCGATGGAATCGACAATTTTGAGGAAATCCCTCAGATGCTGATTTGGATCTTCGGTACGAAGTCCGTGGAATGCACATCCGTTTTGCACCAACCGGATGGTGTCGGATCGCAGGGCCGTAGTTTAGGCTTGGTCGGGAAGCTCAATGGTGTTCCTATAGCCTAAGTGGCTTGGTCTCGAGTATTCACCAAGAGTACGGGCTCTTGGCGGGTCATTTGGTGGTGGGTTGATGAATGGTGGGTGGTTATCACCTTCCATGATGAAAAGTGATGGGATTACGAACAAAGGTCACGAAGAAGGGGGATAGACTAAGAGAAAGCTAAAAATGAGAAAAAAAAAATTTACTTGATAGGAATCAAGTAAAGAAACCTAAACGAGGTGGACTACTAACTAGATATTCTATTCCCCGGCAGCGGCGCCAAAAACTTGATAACGCTACGCGCGTCGTTCGGGGTCAAAAGAACTTCCTTTTCGTCGAGCAAGTTTTTCAACACCCTAGGCAGTGAACCTAATCGTTGTAGTGTAGTATTAGGGTAAGCCACGGGTATTGATATCGTTCTCTAGGGGAATAGGAATGCTAGTGAGAAGTTACTACGCTAAGGTTGGGGTTGAAGAAGAATGCTAGTGGAAAGGTACGAATCTCGGGGTTTGAATTTGGGGGGTTGGTATTGCTACCGTTTACTCTACTTATCTAATTATCTAATCTAAGGTGTATGTAGTCTATGTCTAATTATTGTGTGCTCGTATGATAGTTTAAAGATGTGTTTACTTAGGTTTTACTACTCCATAATTATCTCCTATTGGTGGTTGAATTGTCACGTCCTTATTCCTAGTTGCGTTGTGTGACTAAGGTTGTAGGGTATGCGTTTCTCCCTAACTCTTTGAACTTACCAAAGGGTCTCGTCTACAAAATCCACTAGGGATAATAAAATCTTACTCTAAGGCACTATTTGGATGGTTTAGCTTATAACTACTCAAGGAGTCATATTCTAAGGTTCACAAAGATTTAATCAAGCATTATGTACACAACGAATGACCTATCGCATTACTAGATCATTAATCAACTAAGATAAGAGACAACCAATCAATATTCAATAATTAAGTTTCATATTCCCTGTGGACGTATGGTCCGGACTGGGCCAGGAATTGGTCAGGCCCGGCAGATGCGGCCCACTCTACGCCTAAACCCTTGTTGGAATCGCTCCTAAACAGTATTTCAAGTATTTATATTTCATATGTAATAGGTAGCTTTATTATGGCCTTTATGTTTGTTTAAGGTCAAGCTTATGTAGAAGGCCCATAAGCTTAGGCCCAAGCCCACATAAGAAAGGATGGGAACTAGGAGTGTTTCCCTAGGTTCCCTCCTATAAATACTCTTGTAAACCCTCATTTGAGGGTTGGTTGTTCAAGTTTTTCTCTCATTCACTCTATATGCTTTAACCGTATTATTATTGCTTGTGTGTGTGCGTATAACTTGTTCATCCGCCTTCATCTCTTTCTCTATAACTTGTGTTTGTAAAACTAGTGACCTAACAGTGGTATCAATCGCCAAATAGTTGGGTGTACTCGTTTGTTTTTGAAGTTTTTGGTTTTGGGTCTTACGCGTAAGGTTAACGCATTCTTTAGCTCTTTTAAAAACTTGTTTTTTGCATTTTTTAATCCAAGATTCTTGTACTTTCAACGTTTTAAGGTGTTAAAATACTTGTTTTTGGCAAAAAGTTTCAAACTTTATGCGTGGATCATTGTTTTTGAACTAGTTTCTATTCGTGTGTGTATTTCTACGCATAACTGTTTTGAGTGCTTTGGATCATCAAGTTTCACACTTTTGTGTTATTTTGGTGTTATTGAAGCTATTTCATCACACAAAAACTGGTTTAGAAACAACTTTGGGCAAAATCAAAATTACGAGTAATCCTACGCGTATCAAAACCCTAAAATTACGCGTAAGATTTTTCCTTGGTTTGATCTTCATTTTCCTGGTTTATTCCGTGTTTTCTTACTTGGATAAGTCTGAAAATACGTCGACTTTGGATATCTTTTGCACTGTGAAGTGTAAAAGATCATTTGGGCAAAAACCCTAAAATTACGCATAAGCATAAGCTTACGCGTAGAAATTCTACGCATAAGATTCACTTTACGCGTAAACTTAGGTCTACGCATAAGGTAATCCTACGCCTAACTTTCTACGCCTAACTTTTGTCTACGCCTAACTTTAGTGCTTTTATCCTACTTACGCGTAAGCTAAAACCTACGCGTAACTCCTCATTGTTACGCGTAACTTTTGGTGTTTTTACGCATAAGTGCTACTTGGTTCTTGTCTTTTCTACGCCTAAGGACACTTCATCAACAAAGGTTCATTCGACTACAAAGATCCATTTTTACCACAAAAGTTCTTCACCATGTCTCAACCACCATACTCTAACTATTTCCCTCACACTTATAATCATCAACAACAACAACAATTAACTCCACAACATCAACAATGGAATCAACAACAAGCTATTTATCAACAACAATTTAATCAGCAACATACTCCACAACTTGGTGCAATTCCACAACCACAAATGGTACAACCACCACCAAGCCTTCAAGTTCAACCCTACACAACCGATTTCAATCAACATCCATCACGGACCACTATGAAGGAACCCACTTGGTTTGCAAAGATGTGTGAAGCTTTAAGCAGCCAACAATCAATTCATGAAGCTGGATCACTTGATAGACCTCCAATGCTCACTCCAGGAAACTACGATCAATGGGTGATAAGGTTCTTTAGGTTTTGTGATCTGAAGAAGCCACATGGAAAGTTCTTAAAGAAGGTTATCTTGGAAGGTCCATTTGAGATGCCTACCGTCATTGTACCCGGAGATCCAACTCCTGTTCCACCAAGAGATGAACAAACCAACATTGCTACTGTTGCAGATCTAAATCCAACAGAACTTCTACACTATGAAGCTGATGAACTTGCAATGGAATACATTCTCTTAGGATTACCAAACCTAATTCTTCGTAGTGTTGATGCTCAAAAGACTGCACAAAAAATGTGGGATCATATTCGTCTTCTTATGGAAGGATCTGTACTCAATCAGGAGGATTTGGAATCCAAAAATTACTTGGCTTATGAACACTTCATGATTGAACCTGGAGAGACAATAGAGTCATATCATCATCGATTTTCAGACATCATCAATGATTTGGATAAACACAACATCATCATGCCAAGAATTGCAGTGAATACTAAGTTCCTGAGTAGTCTTGGTCCTGAATGGGAGAAGTATGTCATCTTTCTCCGTCAAGCGAATAATATGCATCATTCTACTTATGGATTGTTGTACGATTACTTGAAGCCTCATGAAAAGGAAGTTGATCGGGAAAGGATTCTCCGTGCTCAAATTGTGAAACAGTCACAACCGGATAACCAACAACTTGCCTTGTATGCTCAACAGAATTATCCCTCTCAACCAGCAACTCAACCAACTGCTTCAAACACACCTTCACAGCAACAACCTCAACAAAATCAATTGGTTCCATACAGCAACAATGCTCAAACATATGTCAGTGAAGCTACTGAGGAAATCGATCCATTCGAAGCATTGCAACAAGGATTTGTGATGATTGCTAATGCTTTTGGCCGTTACACCAACAAATCCAACAATCGTATTCGCTCCTCATCTAACACACGGACTCAAGCTGTTGTGAACAA
This sequence comes from Chrysanthemum seticuspe, assembly GCA_019973895.1. Taxonomy (NCBI): domain Eukaryota; kingdom Viridiplantae; phylum Streptophyta; class Magnoliopsida; order Asterales; family Asteraceae; genus Chrysanthemum; species Chrysanthemum seticuspe. Next base: position 208,005,868 of record BPTQ01000004.1, read on the forward strand.
TGGACGTGTTGAAGTTCAGAATCGTGATTATGGTCGTCAGATGGGCGGTGGTCAAGGGTTTAATGCTGTGGGTAGGAATAACAACATAGCTCAAGTGGTGGAACAGGGAAATGCTCAGAATCGGTTAAATGGTCTTAGATGCTACAACTGCAATGAGAAGGGACACCTGACTAATGCATGCCCAAAGCCAAGGACTAGGGGCAGTGCTTATTTCAAAGAGGCTTTACTTTTGGCTCTTAAGGATGAAGCTGGTGGATCTCTCACAGACAAAGAACAGAGCTTTATGGCAGATGCAGACTCGGATGATGATATGGAGGACTTGCAGGCCAATGCAGCTGTTATGTTGATGGCTAATATGCAAGAGTTACACATGAGTGAAACAGGCCCAGTGTATGACACTGATGGCTTGTCTCAGGTACCAGAACAAACCATCATCATATCTGAACTAATATCTCCATCAAAATCTGAATCCGGCACGGCTCAAAATGTTCAAAATGAGTCATCTACATCTCATTCTGACGATTTTCAAATAAACCCCGTAGTTACATTTGACGATCCAGATGACCTTATGGTTTCTATTGATAATCAAATTGACTCCGTGGTTATACTTGATGATCTACATAATGATCATGTTGTGACTCACATTGAACAAGATGAACCTTTTCCCCATCCAGATCTTGTTCTGTTACTTAAAGACCAACAATCCAAAATTGCTGAATGTGTTGCATTAAATCAGTCCTTAAAAAGTAAAAATGCACTGTTAACCAAGGACTTTGAATGTTTACAAATGCAACTCAACTTTTTCAAAACTCAAGACAACCGTGAAAAAGGTTTTGAAGCCGCTTTTGCAAAATCTCATCAAAATGAAAAATATTTAGAGAGACAGATGCGTGATCTAGCCGCCTCGAAGAATGCTTTGTTGTCTGAATTAGAACAACTGAAACACGAACATAAAAAGCAAATTAACGCTCTTACCTTGGAAAATCAAAAAGCTAAGGCTGAGTTGTTGACTTGTCAAAAACAGTTCTCCGCATACAAAAAGCATTCAACGAATCGGGTAGATGACCTTCTTGAAGAAATTATCGGCTTGCAAAACAAACTTAAAGAGTTTAAAACTGTTGTTTACAAACATGGTGAATCAGTAACAGCTATTGAAAAGTTTACCTTAAAACCCAATCCAAAAGGATATGGAAAAAATCTAGCTGATTACAAACCAAAGCTTTCACTAAAAACATTCAAACCAACTCTTGAAGTTTCCAGTGCAGAATACAAAATTGATAATACTGTCATGAGTGCTGTTGAATATCATCGTCAAGAGGAATTAGATGCAGAAGACGAGAGTCGATCTAAATTAAAAACCGTTGTTTACAACAAACCTTTTAATTATAAAAACGCGGTCCCTTTCGTCACACCAACGGATTCTTCAAACACACCAAGGGTTATCATCAAAACACCTGAGTCTTCTATTGTTAATCCCAAAACAGACTTTGCACAAAATTATGGTCCTTTACCTTCCATTAGTGAAGTAAACTCACAACCTGAAAATCGAAAAATTCTTCGATATTTTGACATTTTCATGGCTGACCTCAAAATTTTACAACATGAGATAGAATATCGATCTGAAATCAAAGTTGAACATTTTCAATCGCCTCTGGCGCGAGAACAAAGAGACATTTTTCAGAAAAATCTTTTACCTAATGTTAAAAACTTGAAAAGTTGTGCAATTGCCTGGGAAAAGGATTTTCATAAGGAACTTGGGGTAATGAAAAACGTTTTCGAGAAAACAGAAACATCTATTTCTAACACAAAACGCAAAAAGAAACTGTTGAGAAAAGATGTTGATCGAATCTTGGAAGATGTTATCTGTGCTGATATCCATAATGTTGTGTTACTTCATGCTTTGCCAATTGCATTTGATTACATCTCTGCTGATATTGTTGAAACTGTTGTTACTGTTGAGAACACCGATAATGTGCTTCAAATCGAGTCTTTAAAAGCTGAAAACAAACGATTACTCACTGAAATTTACAATGCAAAACGTCGTCTTCATTGGTGTGAAAAAGATATTCACAACCATCAACTTAGTTTTCAAAAGAAAATCGCTCAGCTGAGTGCAAAATCTTCTGATCCTAAAATTGAGCAACTGGATGATCAAAACGTGTCTTTGAAAAGTCAAATCTCAAAATATGAACAAGAACTTTTAAAAGTTAAACAGGAATATGGTGTCATATTTGATTTACTAAAAAAGACTCGACTTGAAGCATCAAACGAACTTGATCACTATCTTGCTCACACTAGAGAAGTCATGAATTTTGCTGGTAATATTCGTTCTGAAAATCAAGATCTGATTCACACCTTCTCTAAGTTACGGGAAATGTTAGGAAAGTATGAACAACTTTCGCCTACTGTGATTAAGAGATTAGCACCAGTCACACTTAGTAATCGTAAATCTAGAATTCCCACTGCCAAATCACAAGTTTCTAATGTGTTTCCCTCTACTGAAACAGGAATAGTTGCATCTTTTCCAAACGTCCGCACTTCACAGCCTAGAAGCACTCAATCGAAGAATAGGAAGTTGCGACCTAAGAAAAGATCAATAAGGAATGCTAAAGTAGAAGAACACCCTAGGACTCTAAATAAAACTCATGTTGCTTCCACTATAGATGTTGCGTCTCGCAAATGTAATACAAATAGTGATGTAACGAATGCTAAACCGTTAAGTACTTTTGATATTCAGTCTGATGCACCTTGTGTTATTTGTCGGAAGAGTATGAATTCTGATTGTCATGACAAATGTGTTGCTAAAGCTATAATCTCTCGATTAAGAAATCCTAAGAATCAGAATACCTCTAGGCCCACTAATCATTCTAAGTCTGTGCTTGGTAGACCGCCTTCTTTAGATTCTAAGGCAACCATTGCTATCACAGTAGCTCCCGCTTCACCTCCTAAGAATGTAGTACCACCTAGTGCTTTCACTAAGACTAAAGCAAAGAGTAGTTATAGATGGCAGAAATGGATATATAACACACTAAGATTTAAATGGATGCCTAAAATTCTCAATGTGTGTATGTCTAACATACCTGCTTCGGAACCCTCTAACATTTCGGGTTCCACATCTACTTCTATTCCATCTGTGTCGTCTGTGTGTAATGCAGGTGATACAGATCATTCTCTGGATTGTTGATAGCGGATGTTCCCGACACATGACAGGCAACCTTAAACTATTATCAAACTTTATTGCAAAGTTCATTGGCACTGTCAGATTCAGGAACGATCACTTCGCAGCTATCATGGGCTACGGAGATTATGTCAATGGGAACATCGAAATCAGCAGGGTTTACTATGTGGAAGGCCTCGGTCACAATCTGTTTTCAGTAGGTCAATTTTGTGATGGAGATTTGGAGGTTGCTTTCAGGGAGAAAACTTGTTTCATTCGTGATCTACAAGGAAATGACCTTATGTCTGGCTCGCGTAATTCTAGTCTCTACACTATCTCTATGCAAGACATGGTTGCTTCCTCTCCCATCTGCTTACTTTCTAAGGCAACATCAACAAAATCCTGGCTATGGCACCGTCGTCTCTCACATCTAAACTTTCAAACCATCACCAACCTTGCTCGACACAAACTAGTTGAAGGACTCCCACTATTCTGGTATTCAAAAGATCACCTTTGCTCAGCCTGTGAACAAGGGAAAAGCACTCGTGCTCATTTTCCTTCAAAGGTGGAACACAGCTCTCAGCATGTGCTACATCTTCTTCACATGGATTTGTGTGGCCCGATGCGCGTGCAAACGATCAATGGCAAACGCTACATCTTAGTAATTGTTGATGACTACTCACGATGGACTTGGGTCTACTTTCTTCGTAGCAAAGACCAAGCTCCACAAATGATCATCACCTTTCTCACAAAAATACAGGTTCAGCTCCGCAACACCGTCAGGATAATTCGGACAGACAAAGGAACTGAATTTGTTAACCAAACCCTTCGTGAATTTTATGAGAAAGTGGGATTTCAGCATCAAACATCTATTGCACGTACACCTGAACAAAACGGAGTTGTTGAAAGACGAAACCGAACGTTAGTGGAAGCTGCAAGAACAATGTTAATCAATGCTAAACTTCCAGATTACTTATGGGCAGAATCTGTATCTACTGCATGCTATACTCAAAACCGTTCTATGATCACAAAACACCACAACAAAACACCTTTCGAGCTTGTCCACAACTATAAACCGAACCTCAAACACTTTCATGTATTTGGATCCCTTTGCTACCCGAATAATGATCGTGATGATTTTGGAAAGCTCAAAGCCAAAGCTGATATTGGAGTCTTTATTGGATACTGTGACAATTCTAAAGGTTTCCGAATCTGGAATCGTCGAACTAAGGAAGTAATGGAAACGATTCATGCTCATTTCGATGAACTCACGGAAATGGCTTCTGAGTATAACAGCTTAGAACCCGGACACAACCGTTTAAACTTCCCTCAACCCCCATCATCAACTGAACAAAGCCCCCAGCTAACTCGTCAACAAATGGAAAGGTTATTTGCTCCTCTGTTCTGTGACGATATTGATGAACGTGCTCCAGGTGTATCCGCTGTTTCCGCTGCACAACCTGATAATATTCATATACCTGATACACCTGCTACAACAACTACTGTCGAAGATGCACCTACACCAGTTGACTCCAACACAACAGTTGAACACACCGCTTCCAACAATGATGAACCAGCTGATGATATTCTGAATGAAGTACCCCCACCTGCAGATTTTGATCCAAATGCGTTCTTCAACCCGTTTGCCAATGAGACTGCTGCACCAGATGTCGCGGAATCTTCAACAAACCATTTGAACCCTCAGAATCTGCACAATGTATACCAACATCAACCCTCTACACATAGATGGACAAAAGACCATCCTCTGGCTAATATTATTGGCAACCCGAATCAACCAGTCGTTACGAGACAACGTCTTCACTCAGATGGTGAACATTGCATTTATGCACTCACTGTCTGCCAATCTGAACCTAAAAACATTAAAGACGCAATGACAAAAGACAACTGGATTGAATCCATGCAAGAAGAACTCAACCAATTCAAACGTCTTGAAGTATGGGAACTGGTTGAAAGACCAACAGGAGTCTACGTCATTGGTTTAAAATGGATTTGGAAAAACAAATTGGATGCTGAAGGGAATGTTATCCGAAACAAGTCAAGGCTAGTTGCTAAGGGTTATCGTCAGGAAGAGGGAATAGACTTTGAAGAATCTTTTGCTTCAGTCGCTCGTCTTGAGGCTGTTCGGATATTTCTAGCGTTCGCAGCTCATATGAATATGACGGTCTATCAGATGGATGTCAAAACAGCGTTTCTCAATGGACAACTTAAAGAAATGGTCTATGTCAGCCAACCAGATGGATTCATTGATCCTGAGTTCCCGAACCATGTCTACAAACTGAACAAAGCTCTTTATGGTCTCAAACAAGCCCCTCGGGCATGGTACGATAAGCTATCATCTTTCCTCATTGCCAATAATTTCACCAAAGGCTCGGTTGACCCATCTCTTTTTATACAATATCACGGGGCACATATCTTAATTGTTCAAATTTACGTGGATGACATCATTTTTGGGTCTACACATAAAAAGTTTTCAATCGCTTTTGCAAAACTAATGAAGAAAAATTTTGAAATGTCCATGATGGGTGAACTTACATTCTTTCTAGGATTGCAAGTTCATCAATCACCCCGTGGTATTTTCTTGAGTCAGTCCAAATATGCCCTTGAACTGTTAAACAAATTTGGAATGACAACCTGTGACACTTATGCCACACCAATGGCTCATACCAAGAAATTAGATGCTGATTTACATGGGAAAATAGTTGACCCTACCAAATACCGAAGTATTATTGGGTCCCTCATGTATCTAACAGCTAGCAGACCTGATATTGTCTTTGCCGTTTATCTATGCTCCCGTTATCAGTCGCGACCAACTGAAACCCACCTCTCTGAGGCTAAAAGAATCCTCCGATACATCAAGGGAACCATTAACTTGGGGATCTGGTATCCGAAGGATTCTGGTTTTGAACTAATCACTTTTTCAGACGCTGACCACGCAGGATGCTTAGACTCAAGGAAAAGTACTTCAGGAGCTCTACAATTTCTCGGTGATAAACTGGTGTCTTGGCAATCAAAGAAGCAGGATTGTACATCACTGTCATCAACCGAAGCAGAATATGTGGCCATGTCCGCGTGTTGTGCTCAAGTCATTTGGATGAGAACACAACTCAAAGACTATGGTTACGTATTTGACAGAATCCCGATGTACTGCGACAATCGGAGTGCCATTGCAATCTCGTGCAACTCAGTTCAGCACTCGAAATCAAAGCACATCGATCTACGCTATCATTTCATCAAGGACCACGTGTAACAGGGTACCGTTGAATTATACTTTGTGGGTACAGAATACCAATTGGCAGATATTCTCACCAAAGCCCTGCCTCCCGCTAGGTTTAATGAGTTGGTCCACCGGATTGGTATGAGGTGTTTGACTCAAGAGGAATTGAATGACCTCTTAAAACAGTCTTAAAAACCTGTCAAACACCAAAACATCCTTCTGTAAATATTTTTTCAAAAACAAAATACAAAAATATAAAATCCGATAAAACAACAAAAATATTCTCCTAATCTATCTTTCTTTCAACATGGCACGTACATTTCTTCCGTCAACACTTTAATCTTTCAAAATTCAGTATTTTTCCGATCAAGTGTTGAGGGGGAGAAACTAATCTCTTAACTGTTTCAAAACATCTGTGTACTTGCATGTCATCATATCTCGGTTGATTTTGTTACAAATGGTGGTAAATTTTCTGGTTAAATGACACCCCTCGGACTAAATTTATAACCTTTCTTTATTTCTTAAGTCGAGGGGGAGTGTCGTCAAGTTTCTTTCCAAAAAATCTTTATTTGGTAACCAAAATGGAAGTTAAATGGCTTTGTTTGAAAAAGGAAAAGGTGGAGGGACCAAAACTGTCAAAATGATAAAAGCCATTTTAATAAAATACACCTCCACCTAACTTACAACTCACATTTATTATCATCAAACTAATCCTACGCCTAAAATTCGCTCATCAAATCCGTGTTTCAGATCTTCAATTTGTAAGTGTTTTTGTGTTCCTAACAACATTACAAACAATGGTTTCAAATCGTTTTAAATGTTAACGGTTAGATATTAACCTATGGTCGATCTTGTGTTCTACGCGTATGCGTATGAACACATAATATTGTTTATGTGTTTGTGGCTAAAACGATAGTGTCAAAATGTTTTGATAACATCAATGATACTTTTTCTATCCTCAAAACGAACCCAGATTCACGAATTAAATGAGTTTGAAAATTAGGGTTTATGCGTGGTTTTTTGGGTATTTTCAAATGTGAATGTTTTTGGTCAAAAATATTGTTGGGTTATGCTCTTGTGTTGTTGAATTAATGATTTCCAAGGTTTCTAACCACCCAGATACACGAATTGACTAACAATTTGAAATTAGGGTTTAATGTTCATAACTTTTGGGTATTTTTGATTCTCAGCAAACTAAGTGTTATAACTTGGCCTATAGACTCTCAACACATCTTAGGACTACCAGAATCAGTTTTATGCATATTCCATGGCTAAATCTCATAAGCGTAGAATTAGGGTTTAGTCTACGCGTAAGATTTTCTACGCGTAACTAACAAACTGTCTAAATGTGTTTTGATCTGTCATAAAATGAATGTTATGTGTTAAACATTGATGATATGATGCTTTGTTTCAGGCTTGCTACACTTAATATTCAGAATCAAGGTTGTTGTTACTCTACGCATAAGGATCACCTTACGCGTAGCTTGTTATGCGTAAGATTAGTCTTACGCGTAGCGTCTACGCATAAGGTTCTACATATGGGACTACGCGTATCCTGTGAAGGATATACGTAAACAGTGACCTCTACACATAAGGTCAACTCTTACGAGTAGCCTTACGCGTAAGGTTAATATATGCCTACGCATAAGCTCTACGCATAAGGTCTCCTTTTCCTACGCGTAATACTTCTTACGCGTAAGTTAGGATTCTACGCGTAAGTTTACGCCTACGCATATATCATTCCTGTCTACGCATAACTTTACCAATCCTACGCATAAGCCGAGATCATACCTTCGTTATGAATTGTTACGTGTACAAACTTGTAAATAAACTAATCATATCATCACGAATCCTAAAATGTCACTAATAAACTGAAATCGTTTGATATGTTGTGAACAATAAGTGATAAAATAAACTTTAAAACTTAAAGTTAACTAACTCACGAAACATTTCACGACGTCATTGGACTATTGAATATACAAGTGACTTAGGACTCGTAACAATCATTGACACTGTACATTCAATAACTAGACAATAAGACCTTCTGTTGACTAACATTATGTCTTTCGATATGTTGGTTCTTTTGGCTAATGTTATTTCAGATCACGACATGGCTGAACAAATGAATGTGGATGCATCTGAAGTTCTCTCCATTGCTGATATCTATCCTCATGGCTATCCAATGAAGATTGGAAAGAATAATCTTCGTGTTGACTTTGACACCCTCACTTGCTCAGAATCTTCGTATCTAATTGCTATTGATATTCTGAGGACTCATCCGTATCAGAATATGCTCACTCACTCTGCAACTGTTCCTGAGATCTACATCCAACAGTTCTGGAACACTATGGAAAGGGTCATGGGACGGACTGCTGTAACAGTGACTCTAAACCACAAACAAGTCACCATTACACCTGCAGACTTAAGGGCTGCTCTCCTTATTCCTGAAGTCAATCCAACCAAACTATATGCCACACCTGCTGAAGAGCTAACTCTCCAATTCTTAATCGATATCGGTTATGACGAGGCTACAGGAGTAATCACCAAGCATTCTCACGTAGAGCTTAAGAGTATTCCTCAACCCTGAAGAACTCTCTACATGATCATCACCAAGTCTGTTTCTGGTCGTGACAGTGGCTATGAGCATCCTAAGCTCATGGAACTGCAAATATTTTGGGCATTGGTGATAAGGTTTTAAAAGGTACCTTTTTAAGGGGTCATTTAAGCCCTTATTCGATCACTTCTGTATCCGTTATTGCTTAATATCGTTCCTTTTCACTTTTTAGGTCTCTTGAAGGCAAAATGCTGGAATGATGCTTATTTGGACGAAAAGGCGCGAATATACGAAGAAAATGGCCAAAGTCAGAATCAAGACACTCAAAGCTGCTAAACATAAGGCGACGGCGTCACTGCATAACTGCGACGCCGTCGGGAAGGAATTTTGCGACGGCTCAGAAGCGAAATTGCATGTTTTCAAGGGACGACGTCAGGTTCTAAAGGAATAGGCCGTCGCTACTCAGACGGCCTAGATGCAGCCAAGACGGCGTCAGAGCTGAAGGGGACGGCGTCACAGTCATAAGGTGACGCCGTCGCATGATTAACTTGGCCAAGACGAAACCCTAATGATGTCACAAGCTGATCAAGACTATCTCAGCATGTGCACGAAGTAGTTGATATTGTTTTGGCCATAACTTTGGCATACGAACTCGGATTTAGGTGGTTCAAAAGCCCACGCGATCGGAACGAGAAAATCTACAATTTGCTGAAAAAATGGTTGTGACGCCGTCACTCTATAAGTGTGACGCCGTCACTCTTTGCCGACAGAAAATCTGCCTATAAATACAACATTATAACTTCACTTTTTGTAAGCCCTAAACCCTAAGTCCGATTCCAGGGTTTAGGTAGGTGTTTTTCCAGCAACTTAAAGGGTTCCAAACACTCTATAAACATTGTGTGTTGGTTTGTTTGTTAATCCAATCCTATGGTATGTCTTCAATTATTATAATTGTTGCTTGCTCTTCATTAATTATGCTTGGCTAATTCATCTAGTGTTTGCTTATGATTGTGTGAAACTTGTATATAATTAATTAGATTTTATTGATTTCTTAGTGATGCTTGTGTCTATCTTCATCATTAGGTCGTGACAATTTCAATGAGTCTAATTGGTTTAGTTTATAATTCTTGCATCCTACTGTCTCTTGTTTGATTGGTTGTCTCTTATCTTAATTGTAATTGGCTTAGGAAGTGCGACTAGGCTATCGTTGTGTTTAACACTTGATAAATCCTTGATAGTTTATGAATGACTTGGTGGATTTCGTTTACTAAATCAAAGATAACCTTAAAGTTAGTTTATGAATGAATAAGTGGATTTTGTTTACTATACTTAAAGGTGACTTCAAAGAGTTAGGGAGAAACGCATACCCTACAACCTTAGACACACAACGCAACTAGGAATAAGGACGTGACAATTCAACCATCAATAGGACGTGACAATTCAGTAGGTAGAATTGGATAGCTAGCAAGGAGTAATACATCATAAGTAGATACGCTTCACGTTCCTGGTAGACCCCTAAGTTAGTTAGTATCTTTTGGAATAGTTGACTAGCAACTAATTCCACCCTCCCCAAATCCAAACCCCGAGATTCGTACCTTTCAATTTCATAAAATATAAAAAATACAAAAATAATCATCCCTCACCTTTAGACTTAAATCGATATACACTTCAGCCTAACGACACTATTCCCCTAGAGAACGATATCAATACCCGTTGCTTACCCTAATTACTACACTACAACGATTAGGTTCACTGCCTAGGGTGTTATAAAACTTGCTCGAAGAAAAGGAAGTTCCTTTGACCCCGAACGACGCGTGTAGCGTTATCAATTGGTCAACATGAAACACATCGCTATCGAAGCTCTGATCTGGGATGACATGATGTCATTTCTCAACAAACTTGGCTCAAAGATTCTGTAACACCCCGACCCGACAAGGGTAAAGATATCACAATACGGTTTCATATCAGAACTTTAACTAATGTACAAAAGCGGAAGCCTTTACAAAAACTTATAAAAGATAATATAAATGACTTAAAGTCAAAATAAATCTAAGATCTCTATGGCAAAGTCTTGCTCTCGTCTATACTCTCAAACCCATATCAGCTATCCCATAAGCTCATCTTGAATGCTAAATACCTGCCGCAGGAAAAGAAAAGTGCGGCTGAGCTTACAAAGCCCAGTGAACAGATATAACGAAACAAAAGCTAAACAAAACAAAGATACGAATAACGAAATCACAACGGAATGAGAATACTGAATCATTGAGGATTCTGCGGAAGCACAATTATACAGAAATCCAGAAGAACACATAACAGTTAAAACACCTCATAGCACATTACTGACACAAACACAAACATATCAGAACAACCAAACACATAGCATATCAAAATAACAGATTACGTATAAGCCAAACGGAAAGTCTAAGAGCTAACGGAAACTGTCCTAGAAAATAAACATGGCATTCATACAAATCAATGAAAAAACATTTAAAGCACTCAATTCAATATTATAGCAGCGGAAATAGCAAACAATCATGGCAGACCAAATCATAAACGGATAAATACCCTAACGTATAAGTAAAGTTTACCAGATTAACGGAACAATTATACTTACTAAACTTTCAGAACAATTGATTATCACTAATGTAGTCATCACTCAGATCAAAAGTTCACATAACAATAAGTTAACAGACAATCAGATGGCAGCATGCGAATCATATTTAGACATATTAATCGTATCCTAGCATGGCAACTAGTAATCACTTGAACAAATACGTCATAAGCACATTCTCTAACATATCATATCAGAATACATAATATAAACACTCGAAATACCGAATCATACAGAATACTTAACACAGAAGTAACAGATAAAGATTTAGTCAACTACCACGAGCCCAGAAACATATCAGATCATAACATATCATAAGTAACCATTGGAGTAGCTAGCTCCCAGACTTTGTGAAGACGCGTATTGCACACGACATCATTCACCAGACAAATCATATCAGATAACAGATCAGATCTAGGATGCATCCATACGCCCCACAGACATATATAGGTAATATAATACCAACTGAGCTCATAACAAATAACAGATAAGGGACGTGGCAGAACATCACTCTACTGCCCTAGAGTCATATCAGAGGTGCATCACTGATACGGACATGGAACCCCCATGCCTAGTGAAATATTTGGCTCGGGTGTCAAACTAAACTTAGGTCAAACAGATTATCATAAATGACACAGATCATAATTCATCATAATGGTCACATATAACTTATCGGATAGTTCACATCATAAGGTACATATTCAGATAGTCAGAAGTCAAAGGTTCATATCATAGTGGCATATCATACATTCATAAGCAGAATTTCATAATCAGAAGTTCATAATCAACCATAGCAAAGTTCAACAAATGTGTATATCAGAGTATTCCTAACATAAGTTCACATCAGATATTGCATAGTTCACTAGAACATAGTTCAGATAAGTAACAGATCAAACATTCAGAAAAGGGTTCATAGCAATGGCATCGGAAATCCTAATAAGTAAAATAGAAAAGCGAACGAAAAGAACATCATACGGAACCTTTACTGAAAAGGTCAGAATATCTGTATGATAACACAAGTGTCTTAAAGTAAGACAGAATATCCGTACCTTAAAGCAAATGAAAGGAAAGCAAACGAATGTAGAAATATGAAGACGTAACGCCGCGTCTCCTCCAACGAATCTACACGGATTATGATTTATTTAATACTTATTAGTATAACGGATTAATCTCATTAATACTTTTAGAGTTGTCAGGATATTCTCATTTTAGTGACAGAAAAAATTACAACATTTTAGGGTATTCCTTATTAATTCACCAACTTCCTATTTAGATTCTAGGGTTTCCATACTTTTAATATTACTTAATACACATTCAATTAACATGTTACTCCTTTTAATGATTTCCACCTTGACCTAAAACGTATGAAAACTCAAACGGAAATTAACTTAACTCATGCATGTCCTTACGTAATTCATTTACACATGTCGACCCATAATTATTCAAAATTACATGTTGCACCTTTAACATCTTTAATTATACGATCTAACCTTCTATTATCAGATTTTACACTTTTAGCCCAAAGGTTTTAGAATTTACAAAACATACCCTTTAAGTTAAATAACCATTCGAATGGGCCTCTAAATATCCAAAATTACATGTTTAACCTCCACACTTATTTTTATACGTTTAGTACCCTTATTTTACTGTTTACAAAAATAACCTTTAAGTTTCATAATTTACAAAACCAACCCAAAACTTTTATTTAGAACCGAATAATGCATAATTCAAGTACTAACCCTAAACCTAGATGTAACCCATCATTAAGTCATCATTACTACAGTATTAATGTCCCTTAATCATAACAAGCAAACCCTAATTTTTATAAACCCTAATCGTTCCTTTTTAAAACCTTTCCTTTTTCATACGCTATCTAATAATAAAACCCCAAACAAATCACACAAGCTTCGAATTCATGAACATGTATTTTATACAGGTTATATATCATATAAGAGTCCTTGGAAAATTAATATCATGGTCCCAAAAATTATTATACGCTCGTTAGTTATTTTATACACTTTTAGGGTTTTAATTCCAAATAATTACATACGACTTATTTAACATGCATGGCTTATTTTTACGTGTTCTATATGACTTGTAGGACTGAAAACAATATTAGGAACATACCCTTGATGAGCTTTGGTCGTTAGAATAAAAGAACACAAAAGCTTCCAATCGGCGAAACCCTAACTGTCCCAAAAACTAATCACGATCGATCCAGAACCTTAGAGCCTCGAACTATATTTTTCTTACCTTCTTTACCTCAAATCTCGTCCAGGAAAAATGGCCTTAAGCTCTGGAAACTGATGGTCGAATTTTGGAGAGTTTTGGAAGTCGGTTTAGGTTAATCGCTATTTAGGGTTTTAGGGATAAATTTATGAACCGTATATTGTGTATATATATGGTTTAGTATTTTTCTTGTGGGCTTTATACTGTATTGGACTTAAAATAATTGGACTCTTAATTTTATAAATTATATTGGGCTCTTATTTAGTTTTATTCTTTTATTAATCTAAATAAATATATTCGGCTAATTAGTTAAAATACAAAAACGAATTTTATAAAATTGCAAACTATAAAAATTAACTTTTACAAAGTGTTTAATATTTATTTTGATCATGTGTGCTATTTCTTAATAATTTTCTGAATTTACATAGCTTATTTGGTATTCTTTGGAATTAATTATTCATACTTCTTGATCATAGGGGTATTTTGGTCTTTTTGTGAACTTTAGAAATTCCAGGTATTACAGATTCCCTACATCAGATATACTAAACTGTTGATCCAGAGAGCACTTGGACTTCATCCTGATATTCCCAAGAGGCTCAATGACCCCGACAATCACGATATGTTGACGGAACCTATTCTATCTGTCAGAATCAAGGAATCGTCTACAAAGAAACAAGGTGTTGTGTTGCCAGATTTCCTTCTAACTGAAGATGTCAGAAAGCTCGAAACGTACCAAATGTATCTGGAAGCAGTTAGACAAGGCAAAGTTGGTCATCTCGACGAAAAATCTTCTGGTACACCTATAAGAAGAACCAGAAGAGGAAGTGCAGGAAGCGCAACAAGTACTGTGAGTCAAAGGAAGTTTCCTAAAAGGAATCCTCCTTCTAAAAGGATTGTTCCCGTAAAGGAAGCCGAACCTATTCCCACACTTGAACCACAGAGACAACTTAAGGACGAGAGCTCTGAAGATACTGATACAGATGAAGAGTTTCATTACTCTGCAACTGCAACCGAAACACCTGCCTCAGTAGCAAAACCTCCAAGTCCTCCAGCTGTCCAAGAAAAAGGGAAGACTCCAGCAATTGTACCCTATGATGAGAGCTCTGAAGAAGAAGAAGAAGAGCAATTGGATAAATCATACAGGAAGAAGTTTCACAACGTCAGACACCTTCAAAAGGCTGAAGAATTTGCTAAAGATCAAATGGGTGGCCCCGGAGGATCAAGTGGTGCTGCCCACTCCTCACCAGATCCTGATACGGTTAATCGACCAGGTAAGGAATCTGGTGCCACCACTCTTCTGCAACAACAACAGTATGTGGAGGATACTATCGAATATGATTTTGAGAAACCAGACACCAAGAAGTCTGAGAAAGAAAAGTCTAGAGATGACGATGATGATTATATGAAGTTTCTTCTAGACAGTCCAACACACTCAAAGGAGAAAACCTCAGAAACTCCTAAGGACCTGAAGTCTCCTCATGTCTCCTCATCATCAAACTCTTCATCTCATTCATCACAACCACCATCTAAGAAGTCAACCAGATCATCATCCAAATCAGTGAAGAAATCACCTAAATCTTGGATTTCTCAGACTCATAAAAGAATTGTGAAAGCTGTCCAACAAGTCAGAAAGAAGGACATACTTTACAGAAAACTGAATTGGTTTGCTGACCAAATTCAGTACTTAAATGATGAGAAAGACAAGATGGAGAAAGAAAGGGAATTTGTTCAGAAGTTCATGAAGAGTCATCGAAAAGAGGAACTGAACGAAATGATCGAAGGTTACACTAACAAGTACCTTCAGGATATCGTTCCTAAAGTCCAAAAGGAACTGGAGAAGACAGCAAGAGATCATACCCACAAGTTTCTTCTCGACACTGTCCCCGGTGTGACTAGAGAAGTATTTTCCAGACAACTCACCCCTAACATCGTCGCATTGGTTAAACATACAATGGCCAAAGAAGCTGATCTCTCTGAATCTGAGTTAATCGCTAAACTAGTGATGCAAATGTCAAAGCGATCTGGAACGTTTACTTCGGATGAAGCTAAATTTTTCGAAGGTCTACTTGATTTTCAACTCAGATCATCATGCAAGGAGTCAGCCGATCAACCCAAACGGCCTAGAGATGACGATGATAAGGATAAGGACTCTGCACCTAAACGTCAGAAGCAGTCTGGTGAATATTCTTCGATGCCACCTCCACCACAACGGACTTCTTCTCAACAGAAGTCTCCTCCACCTCGCTCTTCCACTGATAAACCTTGGGACGATTCCGAGTTACCACCCATGGCTCAAAAAACAGGTGACTACTTTGAGTATACGGGTGGTGACGATGAAGAGGTCCTTGAGCCCCTACAACAACCCACCTCTCCCAAACAAGGACAAAAACCAGGATCATCATCTAAGCCTTCGAAAAAGATGAAGAAGACGCTTCATACTGACGTCGTATCATGGCTAGATGACGATAAAACTGAATAATTTGAATGGTTTGCTACACTTGTTAACAACACTCCCTACCCTGAAGAAGGTCAAGAATTGGTAGACGGTAATACCTTGGAGCATGCAAAGATTTTGCAAGAAAGGTTCCGCGTGAAGAAGATGACGAAATCCGAGTTGAAGCGCATCAAGAATGATGCATTCCTACTTTTGAAAAACAGCTCGGAAAGTGCAATCGAGGTTGAATATCACCTTGACAACATTGCTCGAGCCATGTCTAACAACATGGATTGGCTCAACCCAGAAGCAAACATCGACTTCACCAAACGGGACAATCCTCCATATTACACCGACTGGTCTCGACCTCTACCTACCATTGGCCAACCTGATCAGCCTAGGATTCCTTTCAGACATTTCTTCAACAAAGACTTAGATTTTCTTCAACACGGTGGCGATGGCTCAAGGAAATACGCTACATCTCTGACACTTCCATTCCCTGCTGCAATATACTCTGATTGTATAGCCATCGAGGAACGTGCTACCCACATGTTCTCCGACCAAGTGGTAGCATATGACCAAGATGCAATGTATGGGATTCACCATTGGCCGGAACGCCGAAGAATCTACTACAGAAGCTGCTTGGTCCAGAAGTCTCAACATGCAATGTTCAGTACTAAAAGTATCGTGACCATCCAACATGTTGGTCTATCGTCTAAATGGGACTACACTTTTCTCAAGAAGATTGTGGTCAAAAGACAAGACGAAAGGGACTATGCATTCTCTGAAGCTGACTTTGAGAATTTGAACATCAACGATATTGAAGACATGTACCTTGCCAAAGTTCAAGGTCGCATGAGACAATTTCCAACTGAAGTACAACGTGAATTCATCAAGTCACTGCTCATCTTCATCAGACGCATAGTTATCAAAGAACGTGTTGAAGATCTTCAGCTTGCCGTTGAATCTTATCAGAAACGTGTAAACTTTACTCCACCACAGCTTGATCTTCCCGACATCAACCAGCTTACACAACTTACGCTCATCAGCAAACCTTTCGGAGTCGTTTACCGCAGTGAACTTCAACGAAACTGCTTAATGGCGTGTGACGATCTTCACAAATTTGGGGATCACACTTTGAAGCTGGTCAGGGATGGATTGGCTTATCGGTTGAAGGATATACATGAAAAGATTGGGTACCCAAAGCGATGGAACTCTAAGGATAGAAGGGATGTGAGAAGGATCATCAGAATGATTGATGAAAGGTTGTTCAGAAGGGATCAGTTCAGACGATTGGAGAGCTTTGTTGGTGGTCGACCCAAGATGAACATTACCGGCTTTCAACGCCCTGTTTGCACTCCTGGCAAAATCACTGGACTCCCTGGTACTCCTTGAATTGGTTCTTTCATATAACTTTGGATGATTGATTATATATGTCTTATGGCTTGTGCACACATAACAGTGTACAACCCGTAATTTGTCAAGAAAGGACCCTGTGGTACGCCTCAGTGCCACAATCCTTATAAAAGGAGCGAAAGCATCTTATTTTTGAGTAAAACCTATCAAACCTTTCTCTTTTCAAGGTTTTGCTCAAAAAGACAAGTACTTCCCCATATGATTTTTCAAAACCTCAACCGTTTATATCACTAGTTGAGGGGAGTATTTGAATTCAAACTTTGTTCAAAAATTGTTCACAGTGGTCACTCTTCCCGCAACACTCAAAATGGTCACATTTATTCTCAACCGTTCAAAAATAACATTTTTATATGCCATTTTTGAGGGGGAGAAAATTGTGTGATAAGAAATATGTTGTGCAAAATGCAAATGAATTTGTGCACCTCAGACTTAACCAACGAATTGACGGTACTAAACTGTTTGTAACTCGAAAAGACTTGTCCTGGACGGGTAATAATTTCAAGCTAGTTCGCTAGTAATGTAAACATGTCTCGCAAAGGACTTGTCCAAGTAGAAAGTACCATTCGAGAAACTTTTGATAGACATGAACTCTGACGGGTATGACAACCTTTCGAGGTTTGTCTACACCTTCAAGGTAGTTATTAGAGCTAGTTGTCACCTAAAAGCTGACAATGCAACTCTTTAACTATGCAACGTAACCGTGTCTCGCGGGGGATTGTCTATCTTCAGTGGATCAATTCAAAAAGTGCGCGCTCTTTCCTCACTGTGCATTTAACCATTAAAACTATTAAGCACATGTGGAGGGGGAGTATTTATGCAAAACATCACCTCTCACTGTGGTTCAAACATGTTTTTCATTAACAAACCCTTTGAGAGATATTTTAACATACAGTGGTTTTAATGGCAAACATAGGTTAGTCATGGAGTTATAAGGTGACTAAGGTTAGGAATAACCGTCCTATGATCCGCCAGAGCCGGAGGGATCTACCCAAGGACACTACCATTAGTTAGTGTTAGAAGTCCTTAGGAATGATTATAAAAAGGAGAATATGAGAATCGGAGAAAGAAGGAGTTGAAGAATCAAAAAGAAATGTAAAGTAAAGGGTGAAAAGAAACAGCCCTCCAGATTATTCAACTTAGGGCAGACACCGGGTTCAATTCATATGCTACTGGTTGTCACTTAGTGACACCGGTATTGAAGATTAAAAGTCGTCATGGACCCAGTGACGCATGCACTAAACCTTCTTAGCCACTCAAGTTTCTCTAAACAGAAGCTTGTTTCATTCTCACAGGGAACCCTACATAAACTATTGGCTTTCTCTTAGAGATCGCTGGTATTGAAGAAGGAGACCCTCTCCCTAGTCTCCGCTCAGGAAAACCAAAACACACTATCGAGTCTAGAGCCACGAGATTCATCAAAAGATCTTTTAGGAACACTTGACATTTAATCACTTGATGATCAACAAATAAGATCATCAGTGGTTCATATCAAGCCCTTCACAGATCTAAGCAATCTGTCGAGAACATTTATGAGAGGTTCACATCTGTGATCCTCAGTGATTGAATGGAAACTCCTACCAGGGTCAACATCAAACAGCTCTGACAGCAGGTCACTTCGGTAACTCCCCGTGGATTACGCGGAGTGTGTCTCAAACGGTCTACAGTCGTGAGGTGATGCTTTGGTGTACCTCAGCGACTCATCTGAACTGTAGATGTACTTCGGTACATCGCGTTATCTCACTTGTGGGACTCCAGTTCAGGAACGGCCTTTGTAAGAATTAGAGTTGTGTTTTCACACTATGTTGTTAACATTCTCGAAGTTCAAACTTGTAAGTGCCGGAAACCGCTTATTACTAACCGTTTGAAATGTTTTCTTCTTATGGAAGCTCCGGAGCAGGATGATCGTGCTAATTCTTCTCATGCTCACGCCAACATCATCACTAATGGAAGTTCTATTCGAATGCAACACAACAGTCAGAATGATTCTTCGTCAAACCAAAGAATCTACAATGTTAAAGACTTAAAGAACTTCATCAGCATTGAATTCCAACGTCAAAGAGCGTGTGAGCATGTTGAAGAATGACGTGGAGACACTGGAGCAGCGAAGCAGACCTGAGGCAGACTGATGCAGACAACAACATACTATCACTTTCACCACAAAGAACAATGATCAAAGAACAAAGTTAAAGATGACGTCGAAGCATAACTGTTCAAAGATAACTATCTCTCTACACTGGGGAGATTGTTCGAATCAAGACAATTCCTCTCACAAGAAAGAAGAATGTCAGAAGACGTCACAGCTACTATTACATCAACGCCTTCACCGTTTACATTCATATATACTTGAGGGGGAGATTGTTGGAATCGCTCCTAAACAGTATTTCAAGTATTTATATTTCATATGTAATAGGTAGCTTTATTATGGCCTTTATGTTTGTTTAAGGTC
The DNA here is from genome assembly GCA_019973895.1 of Chrysanthemum seticuspe. Lineage (NCBI taxonomy): Eukaryota > Viridiplantae > Streptophyta > Magnoliopsida > Asterales > Asteraceae > Chrysanthemum > Chrysanthemum seticuspe. The sequence goes on from BPTQ01000004.1 coordinate 208,025,950, forward strand.
AAGCTTATGTAGAAGGCCCATAAGCTTAGGCCCAAGCCCACATAAGAAAGGACGGGAACTAGGAGTGTTGCCCTAGGTTCCCTCCTATAAATACTCTTGTAAACCCTCATTTGAGGGTTGGTTGTTCAAGTTTTTCTCTCATTCACTCTATATGCTTTAACCGTATTATTATTGCTTGTGTGTGTGCGTATAACTTGTTCATCCGCCTTCATCTCTTTCTCTATAACTTGTGTTTGTAAAACTAGTGATCTAACAACCCTAATCCATGCCTATATATACATGACAGGTTACTCTAACCCTAGATCATCACATCGCACCGATATTAACTTGACCGTCGGAGGTGGACCCTGGGGCTACGGCCTCAGGTCCACTCCTAACGGGTTTTCTTTGTTGACAGGTCTACTAGGGCTCGAGAAGACGACTAACGGCCAAGGAGAGTCGTTGAATCTTGCCCGCGCCAAATTATGCTTCAACAAGTTGGCGCCATCCGTGGGACCACGAATAAACTATGTTTCGTGTTCTCATATTACCGAAACGCAGAGATAAATTTGTTAATACAAATAAGCTGTAAAAACGTTTATTTACATTTTACGATCTTCTAATGTTTTGTCGATAACAAAAGTAAAATCATATTAACGAAACAAATAAAATACGTAAATGGTTTGAACTAATAGTTTTCTAACACACTTACGCTTTCACATAAAACACTAAAACAAGTATAAGTGATTTTATGATCTAGATATATATATATATATATATATATATATATATATATATATATATATATATATATATATATATATATATATATATATATATATATATGTACAACAACTAGTGTTTACATATTGGCTTAACAAGTATAAGTGATTCTATGATTTAGATACATATGTACAACAACTAGTGTTTACATATTGGGTTAATACATACTTATATTAAGTATACTAAAATGGGTAAAAACAAGTATATACTAAATAGATAAAAACTAGCAAATGGTTTTGACCCATAACCCATGGTTTTATATATACCACTTACACAAGTTCAATGTATCCTTAAGGTACATTGTATCTAGATAGAAAACCATGGATCAACCCATAACCCATGACCCATGACCCATAACCCAAAATACCCATGGGCAAAGAGGAGCGGACCACGGATCCCTAGCTTTGTGCTAGACGGATCCTAAGTGGAAGGGATCCGTGGGATCCGGGGAAACAGTAGGTTTTTCCTCTATAAATAGTGAGCCATTTCTTCATTATATCTCACCCCTCTCTAACATACTTTCTCCCCTGAGTTAAATCTCACTAACCATAGATCCAAGAGATCTATGTTTGTAGTTTTGTTTTTGTGTGATCTTTTAGGTTCCTCTTAAAGGGAAGATCACCACCTTTGAAGTCGAGCAAGCTCAAGTCCATGAGTTGCCAAGCTTCCTCATCATCAAGGCTATTGAAGTCCTCTTGTTGATGATCCCTTTCTTTCTTCAAAGAAGCATAGTGTTAAAGACATTAGTGAAAGATGTCTCAAGTGTCAAGACGAAGATATTAGTGAAGGGTATCTATCGTCTATAGGATAAGCACTTGTGGTAGGTGCTTAGAAGTCAAGACAAGAAGCAATAGTGAAAGGTGCTTAGAAGTGAAGACACAAGACATTAGTGAAAGGTGTCTTGTAGATCTAATCAAAGACATTAGTGAAAGGTGTCTTGTAGATCTAATCAAAGGCATTAGTGAAAGGTGCCTTAGATGTACATTCGATATGGTGTGTTTCGATGTACTAGATAGACTAGCATTAGATCCAAGGATATTGATGTCCTTGATGATGTTGTAAAGGAGTAGATCTCCTTTGGGATTAGTCGTTGGTGTAGTGTGGTAGTAGTTCCTCCATTGCAATGGAACTAGGTACTTAGCCTAGTACCTAATAAAGGGTAGGCGACGTTGTGAATGTGTAGTTCACCTAAGGTGTGAAAGAACTCGGTGGTTAGCCTAGCACCGTATAAAGGGTAGGCGACGTTGTGTTAGGTGTGGTTCGCCTTGGTGTGAAGGAACTCGGTATTTAGCTTTGTACCGGAAAAAGATTAAGCGACGTTGTGAAGGCTTCTCCGCCATAAGGAGATTGGTGTAGTGATTACAAACTCTCGAGTAGGTGACTCGGGGAGTGGAGTAGGGCAAGGAAGGTGTCCTTGTAGCCGAACCACTATAAATACTCGCGTTGTGGTTTTGTGCTTCTTTCTCTTGTCTTTTCATTACATATCTTTATATGCTTGTTTATCAACATCCAACACACACAACCAAATAGATTGACATAAGTCGATCTAAATAGTTTAAAAGGAAGATTTAATTGGTAAAACTATTTAACCCCCCCTTCTAGTTTTCCACAATTGGCATCAGAGCTTCGTTACCAAGTTTCTTGAAGTATATTGTACTTTAAAAACTTGATACGATCCATAGTTAATTGAAAACTACAAAGAAGGTTTTTTTCATAAAAACAAACACCATGTTTTTCAAAAACTATATGTTTGGATGTTGAGTTGATAACAACATTTTTTTATATATATATTTTTTAATTGCACTAATCTTCCTTGTGATATTGATTAGTTAAAGCTCATAACCACCAAGCTTTAGGAGTTGCTTGGTAACAAGAATACCTTCCTTAAGAAGGTATCTTAGACGCAAAGGAGCGGGAATCGTCTAAGTGACATTTGTCATTTGTAAAAGACATTCCTAAGTGCATTCGAGGTATGACTTTCTACTTATATCTAAATGATACTTGTTTAGTATATAAGTGTTATTTGCTAGGCTTTTATTTGAGAAGATTTTTTGTGTTTACACATGATTTACATGTAGCTTCGTTAGGAAGCTTATTTCTTACATGCGTGTTATTTTTTCTCGTCTATAGTCATAATATGTAGAGCTTATGCTTTATTTCTTCTAATAAAACAAAAACACGAATTTCAAAAAAACTCCTCCTTCCCTATTAATAAACCCACTCGACGCCCACTTTTTCAATCCTCACCTTTTCAAATTTTCCAATTTCAAAAATTCCCTCTCATTCAAAAACTTCATCTTCCTCCTCATTCCATCTCTTCCTAAACCAAGAAGATCCGTCATCAACATGGTTTACATCGCACTCGTGCTCATCGCCCTAACACTCATCGCACTTGTGTTCCCTATGATGAAGTTCACATACGGAGACATTTACTTTGTGTTGTTAATCTATATTGGGGTCATTTACCCAATCCTTTGTATCATCCTTAGCATTGAAATGCAATATTATTGATTATCTATTTTATCTAGGATGTTTGTGTTATTATGTGTGTTTCATTTCTTTTGATCTATATGTGTTATATTCTTTCGTAATACATTAGATGTCATGTATGCATGCTAAAAGAAAATGTAGGATAAAACATACTTCATGGTACAATAACCGTAAAACCTATGTTTTTTATTAAAACTGGTTATGTTACTACAGATCCACGGATCCCGGAAGTTACACTAGCCGGATCCATTTTGAAAAGGAACCGTGGGATCCGTCCTACTGGAAAACAGTTTTCATGCAAGATTAAAAATCACTATCTTTCTAAAAAATAATAATTCACTAGAGCTTCAAAACCATGAGTTAGCTAAATACTAATTGTTAATAGAATATCTAGTAAAAACGTTAGATTATTATAGGTTGACCATAAACGTCTTCCCTTATTAACCTATCACTTCTATAGGTTCAACTATGACGCATGAATACGAGTTTGATTTTTCACTCACTAGCGTCTACACCCCGAACATTTCCCTTGAGCCCAACACACCTGGCAATCATGTCCGTGGGTTCAATAATCTCGAAAACCGTCACTTCCATGAAGGACGTATTGTAGACACCTCTCTACAATTCGAAGAAGGTATCAATACCTCCTTCCGAGCCATAGGACTAGAATGTCTTCTTGAAATTAACGAGAAGATATGTCCAAGGTTCATAATGGAATTCTTCCGTCAAGTGGAACTCGTTCGTAACGAGGATCGCTCTTTATCTCTTTGGTTTTATATCAAAAACCAAAAATTCACTTTAAGCCTTGGGCATTTTGCTCACATCCTCCGAATTCCAAACCATGGACAATGTGCCTTCACCGAAGATTGGTCTCTTGATTCTCTCTTCAATTTTCGTGAAGAAAATAGCCCATATTGTTCACACATACCCTCTCCGGAAGAATTAACACGCATGATATGCAAACCTCGACCATATTACTCTAATCCAAACATTATCCATACACGGGATATCCAAGAAGAGTATAAGCCTGCTGCTCTTATTCTACGTGAAAATGTTTGGAGTCTTAGGGGAAATCGAGATATTCTTCCTGCTTGTTGTGCTCACATGTTGTACTGTTTGCTAACACAACAACCATACAATCTCGCCTACTTCTTCGCAAGGCGAATTGCAAATCTTCAAGGCTCCAAGAGTAAACTCATCCCTTATGGAATGTTCTTGACACGCCTCTATCACAATGTTATGCACTTCCATCCTCAATTTCAAAGTCCGTTGTACGTACTTGTGAACAAGATGATGGAACCGCTAAACATATCTCTCATAAAGACTTTCTTCATTCATGATTCCACCAATACCCATCAATCACATAATGATCCTCCTAGTGAAGACACTCAAGGAACCTAGAATAGTCAAATAGGATCAAATCTACTCTACTCATTAGTTATCAATGTAATCCTATTTCTTTCATGAAATAAAACATCTTACACTTGATATCTTAGTTTTAGAACTCCTTTAAACAAAACTTGGAATATAATGCATTGTCAAAGATCATTGCATACCTTTAGTAAAGGTTCTGTCTAACAGATAGACGGATCCCAAATGTTGTACTAAACGGATCCCCACATCTAGGGAACCGTGGGATCTGGCAAAACAGAAAATGCAATTGCAAGCATTATATGTCAAACACATCCTTTAGAACACCTCACACTAAGCTAAACATAGTGTCCTATGATTGATTAAGACTTTATCAAGATAGGTTGACCTTTCCTACACTTTCCAACTCACATAGATCACATTCTAAGACTTTGTTTGATCTACCATTTCAAACCATCACTCTTCCGCTCTCAAAATTCACACTTCATTTTTTACTTGATCCCTCACAACTAGGTTAGAAATCCTTCGATTATGACAATATTGATCATTAATCAACCTCACCTCAAAATTGATCAAAGTTGATCAAATCCTAGTTTTTCCCATCTCAAAACCATTAGGATATTTTCCAAAACACAATCCTAAGACACAACCTGATCTCTAGGATCATTTAGTTTCATTTAACTTCAAATGACATCTTTAATGTCATCCTTACTCATCCATTGGTATTTTTTTGAAAGTTCCAAATCCTTCCATAAATAACAATCATTAGCTACACCACTCATTGCCTTCAAACACTTAAGCACCCCTTCATTTAAAACACTTGGGAGAACTGAAACACTCAAGGTGATGTAGGTCTAGGATCTTAGAAACATCATTTCCACTCTTTCATAAACTGCTGAACGCCGGATCCCTAGAACTAGCCTAGACGGATCCCTCTGAGAAGGGAACCGTGGGATCCGGATGACAGTCTATGACAAATCTTGGTAAAACAATCATTTCAACTCATCTTCCTAACTCAAACACTCCATCTCATCTTAAATGAGTTCCTAGAACAGCACAACCTCTGTAGTTGACTCTTGTGCATGCTAATCATCGCATTCCAATGAATCTTAGTGGCTTAAGGCTTAAATGCACTTTCCAAATTTCTTGGTTTATAAACCACCTTGTTAGGATCTCCATAGTCATCACTCTCATCCTAACTTTCAGCTTTTGCAATCCCTTCAAATCATCTCATCATGAGAAAAACCCCAAGTAACAACCTATCCACCAAAGAACCACCCATCAAAAGGGCTCGTGTTGTACACGAAATCTCTTCAACCGAATCATCTCCGGTCAAACAAACAAACCTTCATCATCCAATCAAACCAATTCCTAGAAGGTTAGTACCCACAAAATTACCTATGCCAAACACCACCATACCTCCTAGGCCAAACAATATCATCTCCACTAAACCATCACCATTGGTTCCTAGAGCTATCTCTTTTACATCCCCACAATCATCACCTCACCTCTACAATTTAGAGGACTTGCCACCTAGGCCGTCTCATCCGCTTCCGCCGACAACATTCTCCTCATTAAGAGGAACAATGATTCAAAATCAAGGTGTTGAGTCAACACTTGCTCCGGCTTCCTTTTCGCCGTTTCCATCATATAATCCCATTTGGATTATAAGAAATCACCAAAGTCAACCACCCGACCTTATGGAAGTTGACACATCTTTACCACCATCATCATTCTTGATTGAACCATTCCTAAATGGACCTCCACCAATCCCTCCATCATTCGAGGCTCCTCAAACCACTTCAATTGATCCTTTGAATCTAGCCACTTCATTTCATCCACCACCACTACCTAGCCATGACAAAGATTGCTATCATTGTCAACATGTTGAAAGTTTGATACATGAAGTACGAGAAGACCAACGTTTCATATTTTATCATCTCCTCAAACGTTTCGACGAGATTAAACCTAAACATAACTTGAGCTAGAGGATTATAGTGGTGTCTAAGCTTCAAGCGTTAGTTGGTCTAAGAAATTCCTAGTTATGTATTGTCTATTTTCTTATTTTTGAGTCATGTATATCATAACTCTTGTTTTATTAAATGGAATTACATGCTACTTGTTATTTCGTTGAGCATATGATTACTTTGTATTCATATCTCATTTGTGTGATAACATTACTTGTTATATCACCTTTGCTGTTTTTAGTCATCAGCCAGACGGATCCCTCAGTATTGCCTAGACGGATCCCTACTAGAAGGGAACCGTGGGATCCGTGAAGTCAGAATGTTTTTCTTTATCACATTTGCCGGAAATTGTGAATTATACTTGTTTTCTAACCCTTGTTTTGCAGTTTTTCAATTAACACATAAAGTATTTGACATCCTAAAGCTAGGGGAGCTTGGTGTCAAAACAATACATTGCAAATTACTTGCAATACTAGATTTACTTTTCATAACTTCCCATTGCAAAGTTGCAATCATCTAGGGGGAGCAAAATTAGTTGCAAATGATCTAGATTAGAATTACTTTCTTGACGCCCTTACATAGGGATGGACTCGTCAAGGGGGAGTAAGACGAGATCTATTCCCGTTACTTGCTCTTTATTCTTTTTCTTTCACATGTTTTTCTTTAAAAACAATGTGTTGCTTTTCTTCAAACACTTTTTGTTTCGACAAAAAGGGGGAGAAGAAAGTAAAAACTACAAATTCAAACGTTTACGAATTTTAGCTTTTCCTTAAAATAATTTTATGTTTTGTCATCAACAAAAAGGGGGAGATTGTTAATACAAATAAGCTGTAAAAACGTTTATTTATATTTTACGATCTTCTAATGTTTTGTCGATAACAAAACTAAAATCATATTAACGAAACAAATAAAATACGTAAATGGTTTGAACTAATAGTTTTCTAACACACTTACGCTTTCACATAAAACACTAAAACAAGTATAAGTGATTTTATGATCTAGATATATATATATATAAATATATATATATATATATATATATATATATATATATATATATATATATATATATATATATATATATATATATATATATATATATATATATATATATATATATATATATATATATATATATATATATATATATATATATATATATATGTACAACAAGTAGTGTTTACATATTGGCTTAACAAGTATAAGTGATTCTATGATTTAGATACATATGTACAACAACTAGTGTTTACATATTGGGTTAATACATACTTATATTAAGTATACTAAAATGGGTAAAAACAAGTATATACTAAAATGGGTAAATACAAGTATATACTAAATAGATAAAAACTAGCAAATGGTTTTGACCCATAACCCATGGTTTTATATATACCACTTACACAAGTTCAATGTATCCTTAAGGTACATTGTATCTAGATAGAAAACCATGGATCAACCCATAACCCATGACCCATGACCCATAACCCAAAATACCCATGGGCAAAGAGGAGCGGACCACGGATCCCTAGCTTTGTGCTAGACGGATCCCAAGTGGAAGGGATCCGTGGGATCCGGGGAAACAGTAGGTTTTTCCTCTATAAATAGTGAGCCATTTCTTCATTATATCTCACCCCTCTCTAACATACTTTCTCCCCTGAGTTAAATCTCACTAACCATAGATCCAAGAGATCTATGTTTGTAGTTTTGTTTTTGTGTGATCTTTTAGGTTCCTCTTAAAGGGAAGATCACCACCTTTGAAGTCGAGCAAGCTCAAGTCCATGAGTTGCCAAGCTTCCTCATCATCAAGGCTATTGAAGTCCTCTTGTTGATGATCCCTTTCTTTCTTCAAAGAAGCATAGTGTTAAAGACATTAGTGAAAGATGTCTCAAGTGTCAAGACGAAGATATTAGTGAAGGGTATCTATCGTCTATAGGATAAGCACTTGTGGTAGGTGCTTAGAAGTCAAGACAAGAAGCAATAGTGAAAGGTGCTTAGAAGTGAAGACACAAGACATTAGTGAAAGGTGTCTTGTAGATCTAATCAAAGACATTGGTGAAAGGTGTCTTGTAGATCTAATCAAAGGCATTAGTGAAAGGTGCCTTAGATGTACATTCGATATGGTGTGTTTCGATGTACTAGATAGACTAGCATTAGATCCAAGGATATTGATGTCCTTGATGATGTTGTAAAGGAGTAGATCTCCTTTGGGATTAGTCGTTGGTGTAGTGTGGTAGTAGTTCCTCCATTGCAATGGAACTAGGTACTTAGCCTAGTACCTAATAAAGGGTAGGCGACGTTGTGAATGTGTAGTTCACCTAAGGTGTGAAAGAACTCGGTGGTTAGCCTAGCACCGTATAAAGGGTAGGCGACGTTGTGTTAGGTGTGGTTCGCCTTGGTGTGAAAGAACTCGGTATTTAGCTTTGTAACGGAAAAAGATTAAGCGACGTTGTGAAGGCTTCTCCGCCATAAGGAGATTAGTGTAGTGATTACAAACTCTCGAGTAGGTGACTCGGGGAGTGGAGTAGGGCAAGGAAGGTGTCCTTGTAGCCGAACCACTATAAATACTCGCGTTGTGGTTTTGTGCTTCTTTCTCTTGTCTTTTCATTACATATCTTTATATGCTTGTTTATCAACATCCAACACACACAACCAAATAGATTGACATAAGTCGATCTAAATAGTTTAAAAGGAAGATTTAATTGGTAAAACTATTCAACCCCCCCTTCTAGTTTTCCACAAAATTCCTAAAGTCGGTAACCCTAAAACTTTGTATTCTACCATGCGTAGAACTTTAAAAGCATCTTCACATCTGAATAACAGACCTTGCTTTATAAATTGTCATATATTTGATAATACACAAAATAACAGCATCTTAATATGTTATGTTTACTAAACCACGGTACGTTTTAATATTAAGTAAATCTTATATTTGCATGTTGACATATTTATGGTCAAATCTAAACTTGGAATAAATCATTACGTTGAATTCCATATTATTTATCAAAAGATCATTATCACGTTAAATTGCATTATTTATCAAAAGATCATTACGTTGAATTAGGGCTGAGCACCGAAGGTTCAAAACCGAACCGGACCGACGAAACCGACCGAACCGACAAAAACCGAACCGGACCGACAACCCGTCGGTTCGGTTTCGGTTTCAGGTCCTACATGCTTTCGGTTTCGGGTCGGTTCGGTTTGGTCCGGTTCGGCCCAAAACCGACAAAAACATGCCAAAATACACATAGACCGACAAAATCGAACCGAACCGACGAAAACCGAACCGAACCGACAACATTCGGTTCGGTTTCGGTTCGTGTTTTTCACGGTTTTCGGTCCTCGGTTTTGTCGGTTCGGTTCGGTTCGGTTCGGTTTTTGACCGACGCTCAGCCCTACGTTGAATTCCATATTATTAAGCAAACACACAAGTAAATTAGCCGGACATCGAGAACATGCAAGCATACACACAAATAATCAATGACATAATTGTATTAATGAAGTAAAACACTTATCTTGGTGTAAGATAGGGTTTGGAACCCTAAAATACTGTACAAGACAGCCTTGGTTCGGTTTAGGTTTTTACTCCAAAAGACTACACACCAAATACTGAAAAATTCGGATTCTATATATAATATTACATATGCGACGACGTCACCTTATGTTTTGTGACGCCGTCGTGTCGTCGTCATTAGGGTTTCGTCTTGGCCACGTTAGACTTGCGACGGCGTCACCTTATGCTTGTGACGCCGTCCTCTTCAGCTTCTGACGCCGTCTGGATTACATCTAGGTCGTCTGAGTTGCGACTGCCTACTCTTTTATAACTTGACGTCGTCACTTGAAAATAGGAGTTTTGGCTTCTGTCCCGTCACAAGAATCCTCCGACGGCGTCGCAATTTAACACCTGACGCCGTCACCTTATGTTTTCAGCAGCTTTGGGTGTCTCGATTCTGACTTTGGCCATTTTCTTCGTATATTCGCGCCTTTTCGTCCAAATAAGTGCCATTCCAGCATTTTCCCTTCAAGAGACCTAAAAAGTGAAAAGGAACGATATTAAGCAATAACGGATACAAAAGTGATCAAATAAGGGCTTAAACGACCCCTCAAAAATGTACCTTTTAAAACCTTATCAGTCCCCTAAGCCGAGTCATTAAGTTTCGCTACATGCTAGATTTATAATAGTCAGTGCCCGGGCGTTAGCAACTTAAACACTCACCCCCTAATTCTTAAGTTCATCCAAACGGTAGGTGATCAGTTGGTCAAATCGCACAAGTAGAAAGGGTCGTCAGTTGGTCATATCTTACCCTTCCCCTCTCAGTCTACTTACTTAGGGTCAGTTGGTCATATCTCATAAGCAACTAGCCTCTACCGCAATTTAAAACTACCGAAATAAGGGTAGCTACCAATAAACTATGCATGCATACACTAGAAACAATTAATAACGCAAAAGCATTAATAATAAAAAGAATTAAAACTAGGCTAAGACCTAATTTCCACATCTTCATAATACCCAAGTGGAATGACAAATATAATTACCATATAAAACAATAAATAAACAAAGACATAACATCAAATAATTAATTGACTAATAATAAATTAATAATCAATTAAATATAACACAATAAGAATTAATTCGCCAACAATTATATTGAAAATCAAGATTATAATAAACAATAATGAAACCAAAATAATATTATGAGTCAGAAAATAGTTACATATCGTGCCAAGGATAAAGCTATCGATCCCCTAGTTGAGTATTGGGGCAACCCTAAAAAACCACACAAGGCCTGCGCCTCTTTTTCCTCTTTCTTTTCTTTCTGTCGTACAAGACTTGTATCCCAAAATTGATGATTAATGTCAAATGTGACATGTGCTATTTATAATAGTAATATTAGGGCAGTGTGCATTTTGGGCTCGGGCTTTTAATAATTACGGCGTAACTAAATTAATAAGTTATGCCGTAAATCTTTGTAGCTTCATATAAAATAGCCGCATTTATTTAATTATGACGTAATTAAATTATAATTACGCCGTAGCCTTCGAAACTTTGCGCCTAAGTAATTAATTACGGCATAACTAAACATCGGGTTACGCCGTAATCCTTCGTCATCTCATACTTATCCGATCCGAAATAATCTCTACGGCGTAACTAATTCCATGTTACGCCTTAACCTTTATAAAAATAATTACGACGTAACCATAAGAAATGGTTACGACATATCCTTCAAAGCATCATATTTACGCCATAAACTTATTAAGCAGTTACGGCGTAATCTTCACAAATAATTATCATAGGCCCTCGTAAATCAATTTTCAGAACATATATTTGGCCTTATATCACATCTTTTCCGCTCAAACGCCTCATTTATCCTGAAATGCAATTATGAACGAATATAAACGAATTAAGTACCGTATTAATACAAATGAGGCCATAAACACGGGAATTTGATATATAAAAGATCAGGCTAATTTGATGTTATCATATATTTTTCTAGGGTTTATATTATGGATTCATGTTATTAACTTAAGTTTTCATTTATGTTATTGATTTTCTCTTTATTTCTTTATAGACATCTGCTTAGTCTTATCATAGATCGCTAGTTTTGGTAATATTACAAGCTTGTTAGTATCTAAAGGGTTGGGAGAATTGACCAACTGACCTCAGCCTAATAGGTTGCGAAGTATGGAAGGAATTGGCCATAATACAACCACTCTTTGTGTGCGAACTGATCAAATTATCACCTATCAAGTGGAGGTATTTAAGCTAGGGGAAATTTAAGTTTATAACGGTCGGGTTTCCATAGACTAGATCTAGTAGATTTGGCTTTTAATGACTGTTATTAGGTTACCGAATGATCCCGGGTGACCTGTTCATCTCGGTGAGAAATCTAAGAACCATAGGCCATGATGAATTGACCAAAGGAGTCTGGCGATAATTAACCACTACATTGAACCGTTATATCGAGAATTAATTTTTATATGTAATCTTGGTTAAGCTTCACTTTTCTATCTCTTTATCCTAAATTCTTATGTCTGTTGTGATTGGAATTATTTAATCTATCTTATCATATCAATATCAAATTCTATTACTTCTAATATTCTTAGTTCTCTCAAGGTCACGGCTCTCCTAGGACGACACTCGGATTTACCTAAAGCTTTACTTCATTTGATCGGGTTCTCTGCCTGTTAGCATGTGTTTATCCTAGTTTATCTCAGTTTTATAAATATTAAAAGCAGGATGAAATAACACATCAAAGTCCCGCAATGAAATCCATGGACACGTCCTCCCATACTGCGGAAGGCGTTGGAAAAGGCTGTAAAAGTCCACCAGTCACTTGCGTTGAGTATTTAATTTGTTGACAAAATAAGCTATTTTTGACGAAGAATTCAATGGATTTACACATTCCTTTCCAGAAAAACAAGGCTGACAAAGCAACTAACATCTTCTTAGTTCCACCATGACCCGCGCTTGGAGTATTGTGGAATTCTTGTAACAAAGGTACTATTAACCTCGACTCAAACCAAGGTAGTAGAGATCACGAAAAATCATAAGCCCGTTCTCACGCCGAAACTCCGATGACAATTCCCCTCGTCCAACTTCTGACGTAACTCAAGCAACTCCTCCAAAGTTTCATTTTCCTATTTTAAATCACTAACTAGCCCTACTACGGATTGACTTATAGCCATGCATGAGGTCATCACTTCCTCACCTTCAAATACTCGCGACAAAGCAGCGGCTACTTGATTCGACGACCCAGGTTTATACTCAATGACAAAGTCAAAACCCATCAATTTCCGCACATACTTTTGTTGGAGTGGCATCTGAATGACTTGTTGCATAAGCTCCTTAATACTCTTGTGATCCGTACAAACTATAAACTGACGCCCTACCAAGTATCGCTGCCACTTATAAATGGCCTCAACAATTGCATAAAGCTTCTTCTGATATGTGGCCGCATTGCGCATTCGTGGCCTTAACTTACGACTAAAATAACAAAGTGGTTGGTTATTTTGAAAGAGAACCGCGCCGATTCCCTCAGCAGACGCATCAGTCTCCACTACAAAAATCTCACTAAAATTTGGCAGCCGCAAAATGGGTGCCTTAGTTAACTGATACTTAAGACCTTCAAACGCACTAGATTCTAACTCTCCCCACTTAAAACCGTCTTTTCGCAAAAGATTAGTCAATGGTGCAGCTATCGTGGCATACCGTTGGATAAAACGACGATAATAACCCGCAAGACTGAGGAACCCACATACATGTCGTTGATTAATAGGTGTCAGCCATTCAAGAACGGCCGAAATATTCCTTGGGTCTATCTCTACCCCTTTCCCAGAAATGATGTGCCCTAAATATTCGAGAGTGGCAGCTCCGAATACACATTTTGATTTCTTGACAAAAAACTTATGATCTTGTAAACATTGAAACACACATCTTAAATGTTCCATGTGGGCGGTTAGAGTGGTACTATGAACTAAGATATCATCAAATAAAACAATCACAAATTTACGTAAGTAATGAGAAAACAACCGGTTCATTGTTGCTTGGAAATTAGATGGCCCATTGGTGAGCCCAAAAGGCATGACCAAGAACTCATAATGCCCATCATGAGTGCGTAAAACGGTTTTGTAGACATCCCAATCATAAACTCGTATTTGATGGTATCTGGCTTGTAAGTCTAGTTTATAAAAAATACTAGCCCCTCCTAACTCGTCAAACATTTCATCCGCGGTAGGTATAGGAAATTTATCTTTTACCGGGACCGCATTTAGGGCATTATAGTCTACACAGAAATGGTAACTACCATCCTTCTTTTTAACCAACAACACCGGAGATGAAAAAGGATTGTGGCTAAAATGAATAATACCTTGGCTTAACATCTCGTTCACCAATTTCTCCATCTCGCCTTTTTGATAATGCGGATAGCGATACAGACGAACATTGACAGGTTTTGTATTCGGAAGCAAATGAAGACGATGGTCAATTAAGCGATCTGGAGGCAATGAAGTAGGTACCTGAGAGAGTGAATCAAATTGTACCAAGAGCTGATCAATGTTAGCATGCCCCGTACCTGTTGCCTTTGATGTCGCCCCGTTATCCGATTCTTCAGCCGACAAGCTATGGAGCTCATAAATGCCGTACACGTCATTTGTTTCCAATAGTGCTTGCATACGATGAAGACTAATCCGCTTCATACGCAAGGACTCATCCCCTTGCAGCGAATAAGTTTTATTGCCAAGGGTGAACTCCATGGTTTGTTGCGCGTAATTATGCGTAACCTTTCCCAACTTTTGTAGCCATTGGATCCCTAAAACTACATCAGGACTGATGCAGGTTTTACTGACCAGGTCTTAATATTTATAGTGTCTCGCTATACCTATGGTCTACCCTAGTGCACTAACAGGCAGTGTACCCGGTCGCGTGTAGTGTAGTAAATGGTAAAGCCGAGGTCGTCCCAAGAGCTATGTGTGTTGGATTATTACTAAGTCTAATTGTCACAGAATAATAATTGTTTCGATAGGGATTTAATTAATTAAACTACTAATGCAGAATAAAATAAAAGCAGATAAATGGATAAAGGGAAATCAATAGAGGAATAGTGGTGCTAACCTAGTCAATCCTCCTAGCTAGTTATGTCTACGTCTACCAACTTCCAATTACTTCAGGTGGGGTCAAATTCAAGAGGACAACATTTGGTCAATTCGCCCTAACCTATCAGCAAAGATGCCACCACAGGAGAAATCAGGCGCACCGTCATAAGTCATGTTGTTCTTGGTCCCCTAAGCCAAGTCATTAAGTACCGCTACATGCTAGATTCATAATAGTGAGTGCCCGGTCGTTAGAAACTTAGACACTACACCCCCCAATTTTTAAGTTCATCCAAGTGATAGGTGATCAGTTGGTCAAATCGCACAAGTATAAAGGGTCGTCAGTTGGTCATATCTTACCCTTCCCGTCTCAGTCCGCTCACCTAGGGTCAGTTGGTCATATCTCCTAGGCAATTGGCCTCTACCGCCATTCAAAACTACCGAACCAAGGGTGACTACCAATGAACTATGCATGCATACACTTAGAAATAATTTTACGGAAGTAAAGGTAAACGTAAACAAATCAATTAAGAAATCATAACTAGGCTAGCACCAAAGGGTGCTTAGCCGCTCATATTAATCATGCAAATCAATTCGATATTCAAAGGTACGAAATACATGAATTGAAAGTAAAAGAAATATAAAACGCTAATGCTTATCGTAATGGAGTGACTTCTCACTTGGAAACAGCTCCGTATGCTCCCCTAGACCTTCCTTGAGCTTTTTCCCATGTTCTCAGAGTGTTGTATGTGGAATGGGATGATTAGAAATGCTGGAATTCGTGGGGTATTTATAGGCCATATCTGGGTTACGGCGTAACAAATATAGGAGTTACGCCGTAACCTTCTATTTCTTCGTAAATGCACTAGATCTGCTAGTTACGACGTAACCTTATTAGTGGTTACGCCGTAGTCTTCAATAAACTCGGTTACGTCGTAAGTGATGCAGTAGTTACGGCGTAAGTATCAGCGGCGTGGAACCTCATTTGACCTAATGGAGTTACGTCGTAACCTTTGGGAAGAGTTACGCCGTAACCTCTTGATAAGTTGGTA
This sequence comes from Chrysanthemum seticuspe, assembly GCA_019973895.1. Taxonomy (NCBI): domain Eukaryota; kingdom Viridiplantae; phylum Streptophyta; class Magnoliopsida; order Asterales; family Asteraceae; genus Chrysanthemum; species Chrysanthemum seticuspe. The sequence continues at coordinate 208,042,178 of BPTQ01000004.1, forward strand.
TTCTGGGTCACGCAATAGTTACGGCGTAATGTGAGAGAGGAGTTACACCGTAACTTCTTCAAAATAGCATACTATGATAAATCTTTAGTTATGTTTCCATTTCCGCTTCTCTTTAGCTCCAATGCTCGTAATTTACCTGAAAGTGGAAAACAATGGAAAACAAGCATAAATCCATATAAATGATATAAATAACGAGCATTATCGGGGGAAATTGACACTTAATATTCAGGAGTATTTGATGTTATCAAATATTCCCCCACTTGAACTCTACTTGCCCTCAAGTAGACCTTATTAGATAGATTGCTAAAAAGATATCTCTCAAAATCTTGAAAATATGAGTTTACAAATCCCTTATGCTAGAATAAAACAAAGCTGAACACCTCACGAAAGGGGAACAAACACTCAAATATCTCAACTATTCTAAATGTCAATTTCGGGGTGATCACTCAATCGCACAGTCATAGCATGTATTCTATCATAAGCTTGGTGGTTACACAAATCTCCACCACTAGAGTTAAGGGCTAAACAATTCTCGAAGGCAATATGGGTAGACACAAAAAAGGTTAAGGGGTGACTCGTCATTACTAACATTTCACGGTGAAGTGGACAAAATCAATGATACATGACCAAATCCATGGCCAAGACACCAAAGATTGCTCGCTGCATCACCTAGACATGCTTCATGACTAAAGGGTAGGATAAGACATAGGATATATAATTGGTGTAAAATGAAAAACAAGCAGGTAGTCTAAATCTAAAACCAAGTTATCACCACTTACCGTCCGCCCAAAATTCAAGCTTAGAAGTCTAGAAACCGGATCATGAAATGCAAGGTAGATGTGTCATTAGTGGACGTCGTGATGGGCACACTACCTTTTCTTCTTCTGTTGGCATAACTACCAACTCCAATTTTCAAATGTGACCGAGGTGGCCTCCTCAATACTAATCAATAAGCTCATACTACAGTGCTTATAACATCACACTTTACAATATCATAACTCAAACAACCTTTTTTTTTTTTTTTTTTTTTCAAATCATTTTTTTTTCAACATAACATAATAACATAACATCCCCCCACTTGAGATGAACAATGGGAATTCGGGGGGTCTTCAATGATCTTCATAAATGTTGTCGATGAAAGCGTAATTTCCAAACCTTTCCACTCGAACCTTGAACTTAGGCAAATGATGACTTCCCAATCACAAATAAAAACTACAGGGTAGGCTAAGGTGTATAGGTGTAATGAAACAATATATTGGGTTGACAAAATGAAAGGAATGGCTCAGAAGGGTGTATCTAGGGGTATCTTGCACTAAAGGTGAGTGAAACAAAAGGGTTTCACATGGGGGTCGAAAAGTCGAGGTGACTAATCGATAGACTCACAATGGTAGGCTGTTTGGGTGATAATCCTATAATATTGCCTTCTAAAACTGAAAAGTCCAAATACATCGAGCTAACTCAACATACCTCGTCTATGGTCTCGAAATGATGCAAAGGCCAAGTTCTAAAGTTTACAAGCTACCAGCACACTCATAATTTGGTGGATTTGGGGTAAAATATTGGAAACGGATAAGGCTAATCTCACCATGTAATGTCAAGGGTTGTATGTGCTCGGCTAAGGTCTAATCTAGTTAGGTTAGGAAAAACATGTCAAAATTTTAAAAATGGCATAGTTTTTCAAAATAAACTAGAAAATGAGGGCGAAATAAAGTTCAAGAGATAATTCTACTCCCGTCCCCCCACTTGAATTGTACAAAGTCCCTTTTGTACTAGGCATTAAAATAAAGGTGAAGAGAAAGGTAGAATTAGAGCGAGAACTTCCCTGAAATTTGCTCCATAAAGAAGAAGGCCCACGAAAAAGAACTGTGCCTTCGTTTAAGCGTCATGAACAAACTTCAATCCCTGAAATCACAATACCAACAAGCATAATACTAAAAAGAAAAAATGAAAAACGAAAAACAAAACTAACTTACTTTCGTAGGAATCACGGTCGCATTTAGCCTATGCAACAAGCCTTTTAAACCACTTGGTGTCCCAAGTGGACGAGTGAAGTCTCGTGAGGGTTTACAGGGAACACACCCACAAAGTTCATTTAAAAACTAATACAAGGTCATCGTGTTTTAAAATGAAAGAATTAAATTAGAGGAAAGTTACGTCGTAACTTCTATGAGGGAGTTACGCCGTAACTGGCAAAACCTAGTATGAGCTGTAAAGCGAGTAGTTACAGCGTAACCAATGAGATCGTATTACGCCGTAATTGGTAATGCGTCAAGAATTCTGCTGCTAAAATGTTGGTTACGGCGTAATCACCAAGATGAGTTACGCCGTAACTCTGTTCAGATCAGCAACTGCAGCAACAATTAGTTCCTCGTTTCCTGCAAAAATGGTTAGAAAACACAAAACCCAACAGAAAGGAAATAAAAACAAAAGAAAGGGATAATTCGGGTTGTCTCCCGAAAGAGCACTTTTCTTTATTAACGAGTCTTTAAGTTAGACTCAGAACCGCGGGGCTTCTATGGGGGCCTTTGGGCATCCCCGACTTCTTCCATGTCATCTTTCTTTGAATAAGGCTGGTCCCAAACATGTGGTGAAACATACTGAGTCATGGAGTATCTTTTCTGAAGAAAATTTGCTCGTGCCCATTCGAAACAAAACCTAGCCTCTTCTTCCTTATCAATTTTAACATATCCAAACTTTACTCGTAACCAATTTTTAAATGAGATTCCCTGTATCCTATATTGCTCCTCTTATCTTCGTCAAAACAGGCCCATTCCTTGCGTTTGAGCCATTTAGGTTCGGGGTATTCCCCTCCATCGCATATCTTGCGATTGGGGTTGCATGTAGGCCATGCTATGGTGTAATCATCGTGCATGATAGCTAGTTCGCAAAAATGAATGGTCTAGTCAATATCGGAGAACCATTCGCTAAAAGCATTATGTCCTAGTAACCATTTTGCTCTTATATCATCTTCTTTTTCCCAGCACCACCAGATTTTTGCAGCTTCTTTAATCATACGAATGAGATACTTCCCTCCTCCATTACATCTTTTTTTGAAAGGGGAACACGTTAGAAATATTACTTTGGTCCCCTCAACTAAAGGAACACAGCAGTGAACTCTTCCTTTTACAACGTAACTGGGAATAGAAAACGGGATCTCTTCTTCATCATCTTCATTGTCACTGGATTCAGAGTCCTTCAAATGGCCAAAAGATGAAGGTGGAAACCTATCGGATTCATCTAATTCAATCCTTGGTGGTTCATTTGTCGTAACAACTTTTTCTGGCTCAAGGCTCAAGGTTTTATCCAGTTTAAACTCCACTATATCTCCATAGTATCCACCGTAACGTGATAAAGTGTCAAGGAATGGTTTACCAAGAATCAAATGCTCCTTTTTGTCTTTCACATTATCGATTACCACAAATTCAGGGGCTGAAGTAAATTTGTCGACCTTTACACACGTACCACCTGTAATTCCTAAAGGGGCAATCTTAGTTCCATCTGCTGATTCAATCACGGTATCTGTGTCCAAAAGGTGGATTATCCTTAGTTTTAAGAATATGGATAGAGGCATGATGTTTACACAATATCCAAAATCTACTACCCCCAAAATATCAACATTACCAACAGAGCACGGAATTACTATCCCGCTAGCACTAATATCATTAACTGAGAATGAACCTGATCCTAACCTGGATACGCCTTCTGGAACATGGTTACGCCATAACTCCGGGAAGTAGTTACAGCGTAACTCTCCCTGTTTGTCGGTATTCGTGACCTTTAACTTGTCGATTGAGGATTTGCCTCCCTTAATTACCTCCTGAGAGTCATTGGTGAAAACAACATTACATTCCTCCTTGCGCTTGGCTTCATTAAGTTCAATTTCATCTATCTCAGCACTGAGTTTTTCAATCATTGCTCCAAGACTTTTTAGGGTTTCGTCATGCCTGGAAAGAATTTTATTTGTGTTTTCCTGGAATCCCCATAACCAAATATCATGTTCTTTTTGTTTCTGGGCTGAATTTTCCAGGAAATTATTAATTGTTTCTTCAAAACTGGGCTTTCTTTCTACATAAGGCCCACGGTTGTAATTTGCACGATAACCATTACTATTTCGATTATCTCCGTAAAATGGCCGATTTTACCCATACTTAGCTTCTTCAATATTCTCTTCGTCCACATGAGGACAATTTTTCGTAAGATGTCCCCCTCCACAGATTTCACAACCTACTTGGATGGCATGAACTGTTTCTCTGACTTTCAACATCTCTCGACTGAGATCTTCAATTTTACTCGCGATTGCTGCAATTCCATTAAAACTTCCGCCTTGGTTTCTTTTACTCCCACCGTCATGCCATTTTTGAGAGTGGTCCGCCATTTTTTGAATGGCTTCAATTGCAGTAGTAGGATTCATGTTCGGGATAGGTCCTTAATAGTCCAGCATTTGCCTTGTAGTTACGTTAATTCCTTTGTAGAAAATATTGACCTTCTGCTGGTTATTCAGATCATTTGTAGGACACTTATAAAGAAGATCGTTGTATCTGTCCCAAGCTTGATACAGTGTTTCGTTGTCTTCTTGTTTGAAATTATGGATCTCCAAAAGCTGGTTAGAAATCTTCGATGGCGGGCAATATCTTTGGATAAAGTGTTTCTTTAGTAGCGCCCAAGTATTAACTGCCCCGGCGGGCAATCTTTCGATCCATCTTCTGGCTGCTCCAGTAAGAGTCATTGGGAATACCCTTAGCATAACAGCATCATGAGACACGCCCAGAATGTTGAAAAGTATAGCGATGTATAGGACATTTTCAACGTGCTCATATGCGTCTTCGTCCCTGTTTCCTGAAAAAGGGTTAGCGTGAAGCTCCCTCATAAATTGGTCTTTGATTTTGAAATGAACATCCGCTCCGATTGCCGGTCTTACGAGACCCGGCCCTTGTTCCGCTCTTGTCAACGCCAAGTATTCCTCAAGAGTGAGGTCATCGATGTTAACAACTTCCATGGTACCTATAAACTTGAAATATGATTGTGAGAAAAGTTTAAAAATAAAATGAAAGACTTAATATTAATCCTAATATAACTCCCCGGCAGCGGCACCAAAAACTTGATGCAGGTTTTACTGACCATGTCTTAATATTTATAGTGTCTCGCTATACCTATGGTCTACCCTAGTGCACTAACAGGCAGTGTACCCGGTCGCGTGTAGTGTAGTAAATGGTAAAGTCGAGGTCGTCCCAAGAGCTATGTGTGTTGTATTATTACTAAGTCTAATTGTCACAGAATAATAATTGTTTCGATAGGGATTTAGTTAATTAAACTACTAATGCAGAATAAAATAAAAGCAGATAAATGGATAAAGGGAAATCAATAGAGGAATAGTGGTGCTAACCTAGTCAATCCTCCTAGCTAGTTATGTCTGCGTCTACCTACTTCCAATTACTTCAGGTGGGGTCAAATTCGAGAGGACAACATTTGGTCAATTCGCCCTAACCTATCAGCAAAGATGCCACCACAGGAGAAATCAGGCACACCGTCATAATTCCTGTTGTTCATGGTCCCCTAAGCGAAGTCATTAAGTACCGCTACATGCTAGATTCATAATAGTGAGTGCCCGGCCGTTAGGAACTTAGACACTACACCCCCCCCCCCCAATTCTTAAGTTCATCCAAACGATAGGTGATCAGTTGGTCAAATCGCACAAGTAGAAAGGGTCGTCAGTTGGTCATATCTTACCCTTCCCGTCTCAGTCCGCTCACCTAGGGTCAGTTGGTCATATCTCCTAGGCAATTGGCCTCTACCACCATTCAAAACTACCGAACCAAGGGTGACTACCAATGAACTATGCATGCATACACTTAGAAATAATTGCACGGAAGTAAAGGTAAACGTAAACAAAACAATTAAGGAATAATAACTAGGCTAGCACCAAAGGGTGCTTAGCCGCTCATATTAATCATGCAAATCAATTCGATATTCAAAGGTACGAAATACATGAATTGAAAGTAAAAAAAATATAAAATGCTAATGCCTATCGTAATGGAGTGACTTCTCCCTTGGAAACAGATCCGTATGCTCCCCTAGACCTGCCTTGAGCTTTTTCCCACGTTCTCAGAGTGTTGTATGTGGAATGGGATGATTAGAATTGTTGGAATTCGTGGGGTATTTATAGGCCAAATATGGGTTACGGCGTAACCAACATAGGAGTTACGCCGTAACATTCTATTTCTTCGTAAATGCACTAGATCTGCTAGTTACGGCGTAACCTTATTAGTGGTTACACCGTAGTCTTCAATAAACTCGGTTACGTCGTAAGTGATGCAGTAGTTACGGCGTAAGTATCAGCGGCGTGGAACCTCATTTGACCTAATGGAGTTAAGTCGTAACCTTTGGGAAGAGTTACGCCGTAACCTCTTGATAAGTTGGTATTCTGGGTCACGCAATAGTTACGGCGTAATGTGAAGAAATGTCTCCACCTGCTGCCAACAGTCTTTCTTCGGAATTCTACTGAACGAGTCGATCCTCCCCCCCCCCCCCCCCCCCCGTTTGTTTAGGCATTTTCCCCGGTATACGGAAAAAAATTCCAGGATGACGCAAAAGACGAGTAAGGGACGGGGAGGGGGAGGCTCTCGAAACCAAACGAGACTCTCAAGCGACGAGCTCGGTGAAAACTCACCCCGTATTCCATGTGAGTCAGTTGACTTCGATTAGACCAGACCGACCCAGAGAGGAACGTGCCCACGAGGGCACAGAGGAGTTACGCCGTAACTTCTTCAAAATAGCATACTGTGATAAATCTTTAGTTATGTTTCTATTTCCGCGTCTCTTTAGCTCCAATGCTCGTAATTTACCTGAAAGTGGAACATATAAATGATATAAATAACGAGCATTATCGGGTGAAATTGACACTTAATATTCAGGACTATTTGATGTTATGAAGGACCTTTCATAGGGAGTACATAGAGATCAACTTCCATTGAAAATCCTTGCAATTGAAGTGGTGCGTACGCGCACACACTCTCGCAAAGCAAAGTCGCAACCCTGCCAATATAAACCTTGAAAGCTTTTATGGCCTCGAGTGGAAGGGACATTTGCTCAACAACATCAGGCCTCACAAAGTTATGAGTGCTACCATTATTAATGAGCACGTGAACCTTACCTGTTCTCACGTTTCCCCATAACTGGAGAGATCGAGGGCTCCCGTGACCGACTAACGAGTTAAGAATGGAAATATTTCCACTCTCCATGGCGTCCTCCTCTTCAATTACAGTGTCAGATCCTTGTGTCTCTTCATCCTCACCCGTCATGAGTAATAGAAATTTACCGGGGCATTTATGACCGTGTACCCACCGATTGTCACAATTAAAAAACAAACCATTGTTAAGACGTTCTTGGCGTTCCGTGGGCGAAATCCATTTGATATTAAGTGGTGGGGCATTAGTGTTGGTGGTCGGTTTACCTGGTGTAGGTAATAAAGGTTGTTTAACGGAGTTTATGCTGCTAATAAATAATCGTGATGAAGCGGGTTTGGTTGTTTGAGCAATAGTGCTGGACACAATGGTGGTGGACCTTTGATAAGCAAACCGGGCCTCTGTAACACGTGCTAAAGCAAACGCATCACCTAAAGATGTGGGTTTGGACACTAGAAACTAACGTTGTAAAGTCGGTTTAAGACCAAAGTTGTAGAACGAGATTAACAAGCTTTCAGAGATATCGGTAGCCCAGTTCATGAGTTTTCAAATTTATTTTGATAGTGAGCTACTGAACTTTTTTTTAAAAGTTTAGATAAAGCTCCCTAAGGATCCTCGTATTTAGATGGCCCAAATTGATGTTGTACCCTTTTCAGAAACCCATCCCAACTTGTAATCAGCTTGTTTCGTGTCATCCAACGATACCATTCCGCCGCATACCCCTGAAGGTTAAACCCTATAATGCGTAATCGTTGTTCGAGGGTTGTTTCGAAAAGAGAGAAGTATTCGGTGATTGCAAAAATCCAACTGTCGGGATCAGAGCCATTAAATTTAGGAACATCCAGTCGCATGAAGCGAGGGATACCGTGATCACCACTGCCTGGCCCATGCCGCGCCTAACCCGACGCTTTGGCTTGTTGAAGTTCCAACGTTAGGGCTGGGAGCTGACTTTGGACCCCATCAAACTGCTCCTTCATGAGCAACCGAACTGCCTGCTCATCCATAGCAAGGAAAGCATCAATTGATATGACCCGATTAGGTAGTACCAATAGTTGGCACCACTTTTAACCGAACTGCCTAGCTCCTTAAGAATTAAAGAAGAAGAAGATGAGAGTTTACTTTAACAGTTATATGACTTTCATTGATAAATAATGGGGTATAAATACCCAAATAATCAAATAATCAAATAACCAAATAACCATAACTTGTAACACAAGTCTAATACGAAACATTCCTAATACGACACAAACAACTCCTAACCCATCGCATATTCTCTGTGCCAGCCCGGCGCAGATTTGGCTCATTTACCACGGCCCAAACTTTGACCCGCAGGCGTATCAAATTGAAACTAAAAACCGACCCTAAACATCATGATGCTCAAGAAACAACACTCGAAATAAAATGAAATATCAAAGACTCCTATTCCTAAATATTTATCACCAATAAAAGACTCAAACTAAACACCATAAGACGGCTTCCAAATAACTACAAAAGACCTCTTAGTTAGAAGTGATATTATCTGATAAGCTATAAGCAGTGACAGATTTACATGAATGCCGGGTGTGTCACGGATCACACCTAATTTTGGATCACGCGTTGTAACATTTTTAATAACGTGTTTTTTTTTTGTATGTGCAACCTTTGATTTTATGCTATTTTCTTTATAATGCAACTTTAACTTGGCTAAAAAAAATTTATGGTGCGGATTTTTGTAATTATGATAGAAAAAATTGTGTAATACCATCCCAAAAATCCTATGTCCATCCCTGGCTATAAGGGTCCCAAAATTATTATCCACATTTGACTTTTTTGGTCTATCTTTTTTAATTTGACCTTAAGTAATTTAATTTGTGTTAGGTAATACTTGATGCAAAATATATGAATGAATTGCGTTTTAAATGTATTTTCATTGCTATAAATTTCTATCAGGTATTATATAACACAAACACAAATATTTAAGGTCAAAGTTGAAAAAGAAAATCTTACAAAGTCAAACAGGGACAATAATTTTTGGACGGAGGTACTATGTACGTTGAAATCTTGTATTATCTATATATATATTATCTATAACACAAAAATGGTCAAAGTGAAAAGTTAAGAAAGTGAAATGTTGAAAAAATTAAAAATGAAATGTTGAAACAATTAATTATAAGCAAATTTCAACTATTAATACACATATGTTTCAAAAGAAAATTATTAATACACATCGAAAACCGAGTTGACCCGGGAAGCTTCAAACTCAGCGGGTTGACTCGTTTTAATTTGACCCAACCCGTCGTGTTGACCCGGTTTAAATTGACCCATTTTTCGACTGGAACGGTTCAACCGGTTGAACCACCCGGGTCGAACCAGGTTTCAAAACATTATGTTTAATCCTCTAATCCTCAAACTTTTATTATTTTTCCTTTATAACCCATAAAAGTTTTTATCACTAAAATAATCTGCCACTATAAAATCCCGTTACTATGCACAAATACTTGTCTAGTCGGATATAACGAGTGGTAGTTCGAATTTACTTTTTTAAGTTAATAGACTTGAACATAACCTTATGTAACTATAATGATATGAAATGAAATGACATATGTATACTCCGTAGTATAATAAGTTAATCAAAGGTTTCATGTTTATTGTGCAAACTGGTCAGAGTCTGGGTGGGGTAAAGCATGCAAAGTACAAATGGTGGTAATTGTAATACGGCTGCTTTAATAATTTAAACAATGAGAGAATACATGAATATATTGTAGATCAAGTCATCTGGATCGGTAAATCCACAATGCTTATTAAGAAGTCCCCATAGCCAAACTAATTTGGATGCAGAGAAGACATCCCTAGAAAAAACACGGGCCGAGGTTTCCTACTTGCTAGTCGACGATATGCAAATTCTTCATCTCTATGGAAGTAATAGCTGGTCTAAAATAACATTGAACTAGCGGGGGTAGCCCGCGCGTTGCTGCGGGTTTGTTTTGTTATTTTTTTTTCCCGCTGGCTTTTTTGTTTCTTACGAAAGTGTTTGTTTTGTTGTCGATTTTTATCTGTGTTGTTTTTGTTTTTTTTTTTAAACTATTATACGTTGCTAAGATTAGTATTTAAAAAAATATATATATAATTTTTTTTTATTTATGTAAAAAATGCTCAAGTTTTTTGTTTTTTTTTTTTTGCGAACATTTTTTTTGGGGGTGTTTTATGTTTGTCGGTGCATGGTGTTTATGTTTTATACTTTTTTTTTTTCACACTGTGTTGATGCATAGAATAATCGTGGTAATGTTTATTTAGATGCAATTGTTAGTATATAGACCATCTGTTAGAACCAAAACGCAACTGCTCATTGTAGCATAAACATATGGAAAAGGCATGAATTAACATAAAATCTTGATTGTTATTGATTAGTATCAAAGTGTAGATGCAATATCTTTGTTTGTAAATATATGAAGGTAAAAAGGTTTGTACTTAGTCGCGATTTAAGTATGTGTCAACATTTATATTCGCATTCGGATTCATTTGAGTTTAAAATTTGTTAACGTTGAGTTTACTTAGATGAAATTATTAGTTCAGAGGTGAAGTTACAATATATATTAGTTCATATGTATTCGCACGTGAAAAATTACAAAATGTGATGTAATTTTATTAGAGTCGAAATAACATTATATAAATTACAAACATAAACATGAATCTGGTCGTTGTTCTCAGTTCTATCAGTTTTGTAACGTAAAACTTATGAGAAGTCAGTATAACATCTTGACGCATATTGACCATCCCATTCTAACCACCAACCTTCATCCATTCCACGTCACGGAACTCGTGGTCTTTTTGATACAACACGGACACTTTAGCAACATCCTGTAGAATACTAATGCATTAAATAAACCTGGATAAGCATTTAAAATTTAGTTAAAACAATCTTAATTCTGAAATAAAAGCTTACTTCTATGGGAATATGGTATTCACAAATAAAAGCTTACTTCTATATTTCCTTATAGTTAATTTGCAAAAAAGTGGCTGAAGTAGATTGTATGGTAAATGCATTGTATTGATCAATTACAGAAGACGTGTATCGGCCTAAACAAATGAATAACCTGTGCGAGGTACATGATAGATTGACACACAAAAGTAGGATTGAGCTTAAGTCCAACCCCGAACGGACCTGACTAAATTAAACCTGAACCAAAAACACGATATTTGGAAATATTGTGAACTGAAAGCGAACCGAAATGTCTCCCTCGATTTCGGTCTATTAGTCGAGTATATTCCGTCTTTGTCAGAACCGAACCGTGCGAGCCGGAAATAAACTCGGGCCTTCAATATTTGTACCACTATAAAGTTTATTTGTGCTGGCCCAGGTTTATTTCCTAGTGCATTCTATAGCAGGGCTCAAGTCAGTAGCAAAAAATACAATAGGAAACATTTTAGTCTACACTCTACACTCTACAGGAACATAATTTTAGACTACATAAGAGGACTACAATAGCAAAATGATAGCAAGTAAAAGTGCAACAACAAAGACTTACAGAAGCAATACGCATATCAACATAACCAACATATAATATTTTTTGATCTTCCACCTAATCAGAAAATATACGAATTCTTTAAGCTTAGGAGGTGTTTGGATTTCCATACTTAAAACAACTTAAATCATTCAAGATCAACAAATCAATAATACACTCTTTACTGTTATTACTATCATGACAAATGACTCATTGTGCAACACAACACACTAACAATATATTTAACTATTATTCTAGTTTATAGGTGGTCTACAATGTTAACAAATGCAACAGCAGGTTCGTGTTAATAGCAACAATTTAGCTTGTGTTCATCAAGATTGTCTATAGTAGGTTCATGTTTACATTATAGATATATTGCTCAATAATAGACACACAGGTTTGACCTTTTAATTAGATTCCAAATCCGCATTGGTTATAGCTGTCTTACGATGATGAGGAGCGCAAATCCTCAATTACATCAATAACTGTAAGTATGGCATCAATAACTGTACTACACTAATCTAAATCTTATATAACATGTGAACTACACTAATACCGACAAATAAACTTACCTCATTTTTCTATGTTTTCCCTTACATCAGCAATCTTAGGACGAAGGGTCCATCTTCGTGATCTGTTAGTTTTATATCCCATTTCATGCCACTGCCTATCTTCATCACCTTTGTCAACACATCTACTTCATCACGAATGATAACCAACCCTTCTGGCCTCAATATCCTGTCCATCTCTAGAAGGATGTCTTCTAGCTGACACCTATTTATTTGTACACAAATTCGGAGGTTAAAGATGGTGGTTATGCACGTTATAAAAGCTTCTACATCATAAATTTAATTCAGGATACAATTTCAAAGTTTGTTACAAAACAATGATATCAGGAATGAAAGTCGCTGCGACATTCCCATACCCGCACACACTACCTAAGTTAAAAGGTGGCTAATAGTTGACACATATATTCTAGGTGACTTTAAAATATTACTTTTTTTGGACACGCTTACTCGTAATCAGTTAAATAAAACTCAAAATGACTGGTTTCCTAAATGGATGTATAAGTATACAAAAACTCGATAAAAATGATGAGACTCACCTCTCCTGGTACAATCTGAATAAACCATTAGCATGAACGAAGTCATATGTTCTTGGGTAGTTTGAGAAGCCCTCACACCTGAAACAACATTAATACCAACAATGATGTAGAATATGGTGATTATAGTTAACAAATGCGTACTCTTTTTCCTAGATAAATGCAACTTTCTTATATGCTGTTCTAATAAATATATGTATCACTTCTGATTTAGGCAAGATTTCAATCCAAAATTCTTTATTTTCTCGTCAAACATAATTTACTGAATATTGTTTTTTTTTGTCCCCAAAAAAATCCGAAACATTGTCAACTGAATTATATTTGAGATATATACTAATAGACTGTTAAACTACGCATTGTGTAAAAAATAGCTAAATTAGCATATGCGGAAAGTTTTATCAAACTCACCAGTCATGATATATACCAATAAGACCTCTCTCATAAACAACTCTAACGTATTTGGAGAAACAGTAGGCACGACGTTCATCACCCATTATTTGTTTGTATGAACTGCAGCAGCAAAACTTTCGAGGCCAACATTCATATCCATGATGTTTCTATATCTAGACGTGCCAATTAAAGGGTTAATCTTTTTGTAAGTATTGACATACTTTTTCCATTTCTGGTTATCTTGTTGGTAAGATTCAGCTGACACGTCTGAAATTAGTCCCTTGGCTACTCGAGGAGGTATTGTCTTTAGCCTTGCTGAAACTTCTTCAACTCCACTACTGCTACTTCTTTTGTAGTGGTAATGTCAGGGTAAGGAGTTACATATATTTCCATTTGCTTGTACCTACATTATATCGTGAAGTCATGCTGTAAGAAAATATGCGTAGAAGTTAAAGCATCAGTGATATACAATTAATCACTTAATTGCATGAGTTGTTATGATACCGCGCTCTACATTATAAATGTCCCATTCTTTTATATAATCAATATAAGTAAATATCAATCCTTACAATAAGGTAAAAAGATGTATACAATGTTCGCACAATCTTTGTAAGACCAGTCATATCGCTGAAACTGCCTGTGTAGCATCTTCACAAAAGTGCATGAGAAATTGGGAAATGCTATGGTTTGAGGAGGCAAAGAAATTGAGAAATGCTATAGGACACTTAAACACCAACTTTTTATCTAAAATAGTATAACTTTGGACAGAAAGAGTTTCAAATCATTCCGAATTGCCTTGTACCTAAAATATGACATGTTTGATCCTTACTGAATCCATTTGTCGCTTTTTTTAGCGAACCATAAGCGAACTGAATCCATCTGTCCACATTGATAAATCAGCTTTAAACCTATAAAACTAACTTACAGACATTAAAAAGACTTTGACCTTTAAAGTCAAAACGGGTAAAAAAAAAATTTCACCAATTTAAAGCTTAAACCAAACACCCCCTATTGGGGCAAACTGTTTTGAAATCCGATAGGCGGTGTAAAAGACCACTAATACCATCTTCAGAAACACATACGAATATTCATAATCCCGCATCTAAATCGGCGAAAGTAGACCCCACTTACCCGATTACCGGCACAACATCTCCATGCTCGAGGCCCTCTCCTGGTTCACCATTTTTGTTTCTCCTTAAACCCTGCATATATAAGCAGAAAAGTGTCAACCATTTGTTCTTAAACCGTGACATTGTGCTAATACCCTGATAACGAACACCACGACTCTTATATCCTAAGAACTTATACACACAACTGAGTTGTATGTGTGCATCAGATACAACTTATATTCCTACGTGTAAGCTGCCAATGATACCTAAAGCTGCAAATGAAGAATTTCCGTAAAAAGACAGAAACAACTTTACGTAAAATAAGTATGCAAAAGGTTAAAGAAATGTTACAAATCAAAACCAACCTTATAGCATGAGTCCGTGTGACTATCACATCCTAAAACTAAAACAAAACACAACCCGATATCTTCGACGTTCGTTATACAAAAAGAAAAGCAAGACACCAAAAAAATCATGAAAGCTACAATGCATCCCATAAATTCACTACATTATTTAACATATAAAAACCAAAAACCTGAAGTTCTATGTAATACAACAAATTAACAAATTAACTATGAGGCTCAGATAGGGAGCAAATATGGCCATGTCCGGCATGGCTGCAAACCTAATAGGTTGCCCCGCCAAGATCTGGACGGCCTCAGCTTCAACCAATGTCATGGTTACTCATCATTGCCTCTTTAATATTTTTTGTATACTAATTAGTTCACACACAACATGGACACCAGAATTTTCCCAAACATTACAAATACATACATTCAAATCAGATCATGAAAGCGTGATCAAAGCCAGGCTGAGGGAGATAAGCGACAGAAAAAAGGATATGTCCGACATGGCTGCAAGTGTAGTGACCTGCCACGCCAAGATGCGGATAATCTCAGTTTTAATCCCAGCTCCCAGCAAACTCATCACAGCCTGTTGTTATATGGTAATCCCAGCAGCTATGCTTGTTATTTCAGCGGGGACTTCGTTTACTCAAGTTGTGGCAGTATGCCTCACTATGGCCGCCAAGACACCGGCATTCAGAAACGTAAACACATGGCTGTAACAATATTAAGTTGGCCCCCTAAGATACAACCAAAACACTGGCAAATAGTAATAACTTGCCACGGCGAAATTCGACCACAACTTAAGTACAGCGTCGCCAAGCACCCGACGTGGCTGCAATCACATTCTCGGTGTGAATGCCTAGCCAAAATACGGGTGTTGGTGAGCCACACATAGTAAACAATAATTTACCATCAGCACCAACCTTGGGTGCAACCATGAACTGAAGCAGGCTAGCGCGCCAAGGTAGCAGCTGCCTCGCCGTGCCTGTCAAATGGCGGCAACGGCTGCAACCGCAACACAAATACGATAGAAAACCGACCTGATCAGACAGGCTGCATATGCCATTGATAAACAGGTAGCAGAACAAAGCCGAAAACCAAGATAATGCCTTCTTAATAATTTAACCATTAAACCGAACCACAATGATTGAGATATCATCTTTGGTTTCTTTATTCAAGGCTTCAGTAGCTAGTTCCTTGGCAACCTTCTGTGGGTCCCAGATCTTTATCGCTATGTTCACTGCCTCTTGGTTCGTCATAACCTGGATTAAGAAAAGGAAAAAACATAAAGTATTAATCATTGTTCGATTTCAAAGTAGAACAACTCATGTTGTTTGGATAATCAGTGGCTTGATAAATGGTGACAAAATCAAAGGAATAACAACTAAAATGACAAAAAACAGCAACCGTGTTTCCCACTGCAAATAAACCCCTTTTGACGCATGCATAATCTCACATAAACTGCCATGAGCCATGTACTCATATATCAACAATTCATTCTCACGGTCCCAACAATCTCACAATATTCCTGTGACGGTTTTTTTCCTAACGTTTGTATCTCAGCATCAAACCCGTGGTTCCTACCTATTAACCGTTTGATAGCTACATTTATACCATTTGCCATTGTTCCTAGGTACACAATCCCAGCCCCACCTTTGCCTATAATGTTTTCACCCTTCGAACACTCGAGAACATCCTCCACTCTTAAATCTAACCGTTGAAATGTAGTCAGCTTCCACACTTTTGATCTCTCGTTTCGTTTATTTCTTATTTTTCCGAAAGTCTATCAACTAACACTTTGTACTACCATCTAGCTCATGATATGCAACATAATATCAAAAACACAACATTATATAACTACAACAACTACAACATTATATAACTACTATATTTTAATTTTATATTATATAGATATCATTATCTACTGTCACAATATCAAGAACACAACATAATTTATAGAAAAATACAATACTTTTACAGCATTTAAATTCCAATTCAACATAACACAACTTTTTCTGTTTTATTAAAAGAATCACATAACACAATATTAAAAATTAGTGATCTTTAACACATCAAATCAAATAATTATAAAAATTAGGTTTTCTATATAAAAGAAAAAACATTAAAAATTACCAAGTGGGTGTTCCAATTTCAACGAAGTCTTAGCCATATCGATCAAGAAAATTAACAATTACCTGCAAAAACAATAGCCGATCTAAATTAGGGGTTTCGGAATACATCATATTAGAAACTAAACAGTGATACTCAATATTTGATTTGATTTAATTGCAAGGTTTGGTAGCAATTCATATATAATAGTTATGATAAATAAAATAAAAAAAATTAGGGTAAACTTGGATTTATGATCCGGATGAAAATCATTTGTGGGATCCGTCGGACTACCCAAAAAAAATTAAAGCAACTATACCTTGATGTGTAGTTTCTTTTATTTAATTAGGCAGTAGAAGCAAGATCTGGGAAATTGGTTTATGAGGATGAAAGGATTGAAAGAAAGGTCTAGATTATAGTAGAAATAAATGGAGGCGGTGGAACAAAAGTATACGTATATCAACTGTGTAAATACATTGAAAGGGGATAAACAGTAACTTCCTCAACACAATTCAGCCAATAGTTTGCTGCCAAATAAGTTTTATGTGTATTATACCATGTATATGACCAATGAAATGATGACACCTACTCATTTATACATTGTATTCCTATACCCCCTCCAACTCCCCACAACTACAACATTATATAACTACTATATTTTAATTTTATATTATATAGATATCATTATCTACTGTCACAATATCAAGAACACAACATAATTTATAGAAAAATACAATACTTTTACAGCATTTAAATTCCAATTCAACATAACACAACTTTTTCTGTTTTATTAAAAGAATCACATAACACAATATTAAAAATTAGTGATCTTTAACACATCAAATCAAATAATTATAAAAATTAGGTTTTCTATATAAAAGAAAAAACATTAAAAATTACCAAGTGGGTGTTCCAATTTCAACGAAGTCTTAGCCATATCGATCAAGAAAATTAACAATTACCTGCAAAAACAATAGCCGATCTAAATTAGGGGTTTCGGAATACATCATATTAGAAACTAAACAGTGATACTCAATATTTGATTTGATTTAATTGCAAGGTTTGGTAGCAATTCATATATAATAGTTATGATAAATAAAATAAAAAAATTAGGGTAAACTTGGATTTATGATCCGGATGAAAATCATTTGTGGGATCCGTCGGACTACCCAAAAAAAATTAAAGCAACTATACCTTGATGTGTAGTTTCTTTTATTTAATTAGGCAGTAGAAGCAAGATCTGGGAAATTGGTTTATGAGGATGAAAGGATTGAAAGAAAGGTCTAGATTATAGTAGAAATAAATGGAGGCGGTGGAACAAAAGTATACGTATATCAACTGTGTAAATACATTGAAAGGGGATAAACAGTAACTTCCTCAACACAATTCAGCCAATAGTTTGCTGCCAAATAAGTTTTATGTGTATTATACCATGTATATGACCAATGAAATGATGACACCTACTCATTTATACATTGTATTCCTATACCCCCTCCAACTCCAATTAGTATATATTATAATTGGTTTGAGTGGGTTAGTAGCGAATACGTGGCTTGACCCATAGTAATGTAACTATTTTCAAGCGAGCACGTAGTATGATCTAAGTCTAAGTTTCTGACATGCATACTATGATTTCTTTCACAAACGAACACTAATAAAAGTCATCTAAAAAGTTATACAATGATCAATATTATTAAAAAAAAATTAAATAAGGTTGTCAAGAAACCAATTTCCACGATGTAAATATATTAAGAATGACTCTTGATGGCAATATCACCTTCCAAAATGAAGACATAACTTTTAACTTGTTTGCCCCTAAAAGAGATGACCAAATAATAAATTGAAAGGCAGGCAAGAAAAAAGTGAAAGATAATAAACACGTTGTACAAAGAAAGGACCATACATCCAAAAGCTATTGTCAATTATTGAAATATATGTGGAGGGTAAACCCTAGGATGCACGGAAACGCCGCCGGGATGCCGTATCACGTACCCGAAACGTCCCGGAAACGGGAAACGCCGGGAAACGCGGGGAAACTCCTGAGAAACGTCCCGGGAAAAGAGGAGACGTTTCTTCAATTGGGGTACCCCGATCTTTACGTAAGAAACATTTGATGAAACGTTTCTGGCCAAAAAAATCAAGTTTCTAATGGTGAGTTGAAGCTTTTAAGAAGAAAAAAAAGCTGTTTTAATAGTGAATAGAGAAGATGAAAGGAGTGAAAGGACAAAGTTTTGTCTAGTTTTGGGATAGTCACGTGAGGGTGCAGAGAAAAAAGAAAGGTTGTACCTTTTTTTTGATTTTTTTAATTACCTTCCCTCCCCTTGAATTTCATATTTTTAATTTTGTACTTTAACTTATTTGAATATAGTCAATATACTTGCAATATCTTGTGGCACATTAAAATTGATATTGAATAACACAAATAATCTTCTTAACATCTAGCCTCATTATTAATCAAGTCTAATTAACTTGAGTTTTAGTTTTTATAGTTTTTAATTGATAATTATTAGTAATATTTGTTTGGAATTTTGAATGTTGTGTAATATTTTTCTGGAAAACAATGTCATATACTAAAATATATTATAAAGATATAGACGTTTCCCCGCCGTACCCGTTTCTTGAATTTTAGGATGTTGCCGTTTCCCGGTACCCGTATCCGTCCCCGTCCCCGTCTCCGTTTCCGTCCCCGTGCAACTTAGGGTAAACCTTTACCTTCATCTTCAGTCAGAAAATACAATAACTAATTTGCATCTCTGTATTACCCGAATATGGTTGTTAGCCCATTTAGCATTATATGTTTTGTAATTGAACCAGAGCCTGATGAGTTGACTATTCCTTCGCCCCGCATCATCCATTCCCATTCTAAAAAGTCATTCTTATATTTGAAAGTGGGTTTTGTATGTTTCGGTTATATATGCCGAACAATTTTGTTTAAAGAATTATGAGGAATTAACCTACTCTAATATGGTATCAAAGCCTCAAGATCCTCCACTTCTTAAGCCCTAATTATTTTTTCCCACCACACAACAGCCTTACTACCGACATCTTTTGCTTACCTTCTTATTCGTTTCTTTGCTTTGCTTCTCCCTTGTCACAACATCATGACGGGAAACACAAACCCACCCAAACAACCGATTGATAAAGCTTACTCAATCGCTAGCATCAAGGCGTGTATCCCTCGCCCCTTGATCTAGATAAACTCAATTATAATTCTTGGAGCAATCTCTTCAAAAGTTTTCGCAAAACATATGAAGTTCATCATCACCTTGATGCCCCTGCCTCTACTAGAATTGCTCCACCAGATCCGTCCCATGACACAAACGACTCACCCGTCGTCATGTGGTTGTATTCGACCATATCCCCTAAACTAGCGGACATGGTGATCGATGATAGCACAAAGGCACACGAGGTCTTGAAAAAACTTCGTGACCTATTCCATGATAACAAGGCCAGTCGAATCATACAACTTGACAATGAAATCAGGAACCTGGTGATCGGGAATTTATCAGTCACAGATTACTTTCAAGACATTAAGTCCAAGGCTGATCGTTTGGCTAACCTAGGGTCTAAGGTGTCGGATTTGAGCCTCATTACCTACACAATCTATGGTCTTCGAGCCAAGTATCCGGAGATTGTTCGAATCATTCGACATAAGGAACCTTTACCCACGTTTGATCAAGTGCGATCCATGCTTCTTTTGGAAGAAAGTGATATGGCACAAATCACTCAAGATCTCTCCTCGGCTCACATTACTTCGTCGTCACCTACATCGCTTGTGGCTTCTACTAGAAATAACACCAAGCCTGGTAATTTGTTGAATTCGAGGGGGGGGGGGGTGAATTGTGCCGTAATTTTCAGAGGGGTTTGTGTACGTATGCATCACGTTGGAAGTTTATCCATGGTACTCAAGATACTCGGTCTCGGTCGACTAACAGTGGATGAAGCTCGACCAACGAGCCTCAAGGGTCCTCCACGGTTCGAGCCTCTCACCAGCCTACTCGCAAGCAGTCATCGAAAACTGAAGCGCCGATGCAAGCACGTGTTGTTGGAATCACTCCTAACAAGTACTTCAAATGTTAGTAATCATTGTGTAATAGGTTGCTTAATTAGGCTTTTAAGTTTGTATTAATGACAAGGCTTATGTAGAAAGCCCATAAGCCTTGGCCCATGTCCAATAAAGAAGGAAGGGAACTTGTCATGTTGCCCTAGTCCCTTCCCCTATAAATACCTTTGTAAACCTTCATTTGAAGGTTGGTTGTTCACTTTCACATAATACCTACGCATAACTTTTGTTCATTCTCATACGTGTGTTTGTGTGTGTGTTCATCCGCTCTATCTCTTCTATATTTCTTACTTATTGATGCTTGTATTACATTATGGTGACCTAACAGTGGTTTCAATCGCCATCTAGTTGGGTGAAACACTTTGTTTTTGAAGTTTTATCTCTTTACGCGTAGGTTTCATAAGCATAAACTTTCATACGCTTAAAGCTTTATTTTTTACACTTGTAAACTCAATATTCTTGTGGTTTAAGGTTTATTTAGTGTTAAAATATAAGTTTTTTGCATCAAGTTTCAAACTTTACGTGTAGAGATTAGTATTTAATTGGTTTTTGATTCATGTGGTTTTGTCTACGCGTAAGGGTAAAAGTTGTTTTTAGATCATCAAGTTTCCAACTTTCTTGTTATTTTGGTGATATTGAAGCTCTTTCATCATTTAAATCAGGTTTCACAATACTTTTAGGCATAAAAATCAGTTTTGGTCATAGTTGGTACTTTCTACTCGTGACAAAACCCTAGTTTTACTCGTAAGCTCAAAGTCTACGCCTAAGCAGAAATTATGCGTAAGAATTTCATCACTTGATCTTCAGTGCTGTTGGTTTACTCAGTGTTTTCTTGCTTGGATAAGCCTGAAAACACTTCGACTTTGGATATCGTTTCCACTGGTATAAGTGTAAAGGATTTTTGGGTAAAACCCTAGTTTTACGCCTAAGCTTGCTTCTTACGCGTAGAATCTTCTTTGCCTAAGCATTTCCTACGCCTAAGCTTGTCATACGCCTAAGGAAATATTACGCATAAGGATTCTACTACTAAGACTTTGGTTTACGCCTAAGCTAAGTTTTTCTCAAGTCTACGCCTAAGCTATCACTACGCGTAAGCCCTTGTCTACGCGTAAGTTGGGTATTACGCATAAGGTTATTTCTACGCCTAAGCTAGTTTCTACGCATAAGGTTACTTCATCAACAAACTCTAAGTTTCATTCGACTACAAAGATCCATCATCAACACAAGTTTCAAGATGTCTCAACCACCATACTCTAGCTACTTTCCTCATGAGTATCCTCAACAACAACAACAACAATTTTATCAACAATATCCTCCACCATCTCCACAACAATTGCAACAATTTCAACACTTTTCTCAAGGAATAAATCCTCTTCCACCACAAATGGTTCCACCAAACCCTTGTCAACAAGTACAACATTATACATACTTTCAAAATCAGTATCCCGCCAAGTATGCTATGAATGTTACAACACCAAAGGAACCCTCTTGGTTTGCAAAGATGTGTGAAGCTTTAAGTAGCCAACAATCCATTCATGAAGCTGGATCCCTTGACAGACCTCCAATGCTCACTCCCGAAAACTACGATCAATGGGTGACAAGGTTTTTAGGTTTTGTGATCTAAAGAAGCCACATGGTAAGTTTTTGAAGAAGGTCATTCTTGAAGGTCCTTTTTAGATGCCTACTCTCACTGTACCTGGAGATCCAAATGCTAATCCACCACGATATGATGTTACCAACGTTGTCGATCTTGATCAACTTACTACTGACCAACTTCTTCACTTAGAAGCCGATGAACTTGCAATGCAATATATCCTTTTGGGATTACCCAATCCGATACTTCGTAGTATTGATGCTCAGAAGACTGCTAAAGCAATGTGGGAGCACATTCATCTTTTAATGGAAGGCACATAACTCAATCAAGAGGACATGGAATCCAAAATCTACTTAGCATATGAACATTTCATGATTGAACTAGGGGAGACATTATAGTCATATCAACATCGGTTCTCAGACATCATCAATGACTTGGATAAACATAATATCATTATGCCAAGGATTGCAATCAACACAAAGTTCCTGAGCTGTCTTGGTCCTGATTGGGAAAAGTATGTTACATTCATCCGTCAAGCGAAGAATCTTCATCAAGCTACATACGGATTGTTGTATGACTATTTGAAGCACCACCAAAAGGAAGTTGACAAAGAAAGAATCATCCGTGGGGTCCCTGCTTCACCTTCACTCCCGGATAATTTAAACTCTTGCTTTATGGGCTCAAGCATGTTATCCTCAATTACCGACCTTGCAAATTGTCTTCACAAACCCTCCACAACCAACTGCTCATATTACATCATATAATCCATCAGAACAACAATCCTAAGAAACCCAATTGGTTCCATACAACAACAACAATGATCAAGCACTCTACAGTGAATCAAATGAGGATGCAGAAGCCTTCGATGAATTAAATCAAGGATTTGTTATGATTGCAAGAGCCTTCAGACGATTTGCTAACAAATCCAACAACCGCATTCGCACCTCATCAAATATAAGGAATCAAGCTATTGTTAACAATGGAAGGGTTGAGGTTCAAAATCATGGAAATGGTCGTCAGATGAATAGTGGTCAAGGGTTTAATGTTAATGGAAGGAATAACATGGGTGCTCCACAACAACGGGTTCAAGTGGCTAATCAGGGAAATGCTTAGACTGGGGTTAATGGTCTTCGATGCTATAACTGCAATGAGAAGGGTCATCTGGCTAATGCATGCCCAAAGCTGAGGACAAGAGGCAGCGCTTATCACAGAGAGGCTTTACTCTTAGCTCTCAAGGATGAAGCTGGTGGAACTCTTAACAACAAGGAACAGAGCTTCATGGCAAATGCAGATCCTGATGATGAGATGGAGGACTTGCAGGCTAATTCAGCTGTGATGCTAATGGCAAACATGCAAGAGCTCCACATGAGTGATACAGGCCCAGTGTATGACACTGACGGCTTGTCTCAGGTACCAGATCAAAATATACTCATTACTGATCTGATATCTCCGCCAATATCTGCATTCGACGAGGCTCAGAGTTTTCAACATGAATCTTCGACATCTCATATGGACGATAATCAAATAGATCCCGTAGTTATATTTGAGGATCAAGATGACCTTATGGTTAATGTTGATAATCAAATTGACTCCGTGGTCATATTTGAGGATCTAAATAATGATCATGTTGAGATTCAAGTTGAAGAAGATGAATCTTTGTCTAATCCAGATCTTGAGCTCATGACCAACTTAATTAAGACCACCCAATCTCAACTGGAAAAGTGCAATGACATCAATAAGAAATTGCAAGATAAAATTGCACTGTTAACTAAGGATAATGAATGCTCTAAGTTCCAACTCAACATTTTTCAAACTCAAGAGAAACGTGAAAAACGTTTTGAAGTCGCTTTTGCAAAATCATACCAAAATGAAAAATATTTGGAAAAACATATCTGTGATCTAGTTGCATCCAAGAATGCTTTGTTGTCTCAAATAGAACAATTGAAATTTGATCATAAACAACAACTTAACGCTCTTACTTCGGAAACTCAAAAAGCCAAGTCTGAGTTATTAACTTGTCAAAAACAGTTTTGTGAGTATAAAAAGCATTCGAGGAAACAAATAGACGACTATCCTGAGGAAATTGTCGACTTACAAAACTAAATCAAAGAGTTTCGAAATGCTGTTTACAAACATGGTGAGTCAATCACAACAATTCAAAAGTTTTCTTTTATACCAAATACTAATGGATATGGACCAATTCTTGCTGATTACAAACCACGTTTTTCAAATAGAGCATTCAAACCAAATCCTCAAGTTTACAGTGCAGAACATAGAATTGATGACTCCATCATGAGTGTTGTTGAATATAATCATATGGAGGAATTAGATGCAGAAGACGAGAGTCGGTTAAAATTGGAAAATGTTGTTTATAACAAACCATTTAACTATTCAAAAGCCATAACTTTCGTCACACAACAGGATCATTCTAACACACCTTGGGTTATCACGCCTACTCCTGAGTCCTCTTCTACTGATGATTCCCGACCCAATGTTGCACAAATTAATGGTCCTTTACCTTCTTTTAGTGAAATAAAGCCATTAGCTGAACGATGTCAGGTCTAAAATACTTTGACGCTTTCATGTCTGACATCATACTTTTGGAACATGCAATTGAAGTTAATTCTGAAATAAAAGCTGAACATTTTCAATCGCCATTTGCATGACAACAAAGGTGTTGAACCTAAGACCTTGATAGATCTTTGAGCGCTCGTGAATCGTTAGTAATGTTTATGTAATCACAAACACACTAATAGAAAGTTTCTATTACTTGTATTTTAAAGCGGAAATCAAACACAAGTAAGAACACAGATTACTAAGAATACTTTGATCCTCTATGGAACTTTTAATAAAACTAAAACTTGTTTTTTAAACTCGTACATCATACATACTAATGTGTTCCTTTTATAGACAAGGAAACTCTAAACCGTTTCACAAGAAACGTATAATCATAAGACTAAAAGAGATATACATTATCACTTCCTAATAAAGGTCATGCATATCCTAACTAACTATAAAATACGCGGAATATCTATATCCGCAGAAACAAGCTACACGGTTTTACTACTTCCGCAGAAACACTTCTTCAGCAGAATCCATGAACTTTAGCAGAATCCGTCAGCAGTAACTTCAGTAGAATTCTTATTCAGTAGAATTCCCAACAATCCTCCCCTAATCTTGAATTTGACATGGTTAAGTTCAAGATTCTTGATAGATCTTTAACACTTTAGAACAAGAGGATTGTATTCGAACATCAGCAGCAAAGAAACAAAACAACCACATCTCTATGATGGCAAAACTTTGAAACTTCAGATTTTTGCAGCAACAAATGACAAAGTGTATATAAAAACATATTAGTTTCATACTATGCTCATCACATCCAGGTGTGTTAACTCCTGTGAGAGGTGAATCATTGAAAATAATAGATTTGATATCTCTTTACCAATAGCCATTACTACTGAAGTAGCCAAATGTTTAAGTTCGAAAACTATGGTACACTGATAACCATCGATTTTTTGCAAATAAGCAGCTATAAACGGATTTGAAATGTCTTTACATGTAGCCATTTGCTCAGGACTAGTCAATTCTTAGGTGAAAAGAATCACCTTTGGTGAACTGATTACCAAATATGGTATTCCACTGCCTTTACCACAAGCCATATACTTGTGGGCTAGCCAATTCTTGGATTCCAAAAAGGAATAAGCCATGTGTTAACCCTCAGCAATGAAGCATGGGTGAGTTGCATACCCTATGGTTTTTAGCAAACCATTACAGCTATCAACAAATTTGATGTGTCTTTACCAAAGTTGTACCCTTTGGACTAGCCAACTCTTTGATGTACACAAGTCACATCTGGTGAGTTGATAACCATCAACAGAGTGATATACAACAAACCTGAAAGAAAAAAGTGAGACAAATAAAGAATATACAAAGATTTATTATTATTTTTTTTTTATTATTTTTTTTTATAATTAAACAAAGAAATAAATGAATGAGAATAGAAACAAAGAAAGAAATGATACAAGACACTATTACAATCCCCTGAGGCATATGCCTCCCCTGAGGCTTATGCCTCCCCTCAAACCTTGCAGTTAAGGGTTAAGCATCCCAATATGGACAACTAGGTGTTGAAACCTGGGTCCATCAAAGGCCTTAGTCAATAAATCTGCCACATTATCATCTGTGTGAATCTTAATCACCTTTATCAAATGTTTTTCATATGCATCTCTTATAAAATGGTGCCTGATCTCAATATGCTTAGTTCTATTATGAAAAACTGGATTTTTAACTATGCATATGGTACTTTGATTATCAATAAAAATTGTGGTGTTCATGAAATTAAACCCATGATCCAGCAATTGATTTTGTATCCATAGTACCTAACCACAACAATTTGCAGCAGCAACATACTCTGCTTTAGTAGATGAGGTAGCAACAATAGTTTGTTTCTTGCATTGCCAAGAAATTAATCTTCTTCCAAGGAATTGGCAACCTCCAGTTGTGGATCTCCTATCCATATTTGCACGAGCATAATCACTATCACTATATGCTTCCAACATAAAAGGAGACTCTTTTGGGTACCAAAGACCTAAATTGGGTTGGCCTTTTAGGTACTTGAAGGTCTTTTTGACTGCATTCAAGTTGGAAGTAAGTGGAGTGACCTGATGTCTAGAACAAGCACTCACAACAAATGTAATGTCAGGCCTAGAGGCTGTCAAATACATCAATGAACCAATCATGGATCTGTATAAGTGAACATTTACAGCATGATCTGGTTCATGATTGTTCTTTGATTTTGGAGCTTCATAAGGTGTAGTGGCAGTTCTGACATTTTCCATATCAAATTTCTTCAAAATATCTCT
The DNA here is from genome assembly GCA_019973895.1 of Chrysanthemum seticuspe. Lineage (NCBI taxonomy): Eukaryota > Viridiplantae > Streptophyta > Magnoliopsida > Asterales > Asteraceae > Chrysanthemum > Chrysanthemum seticuspe. Next base: position 208,069,416 of record BPTQ01000004.1, read on the forward strand.
CACATATTTATCCTGACTGATAAAAATACCATCAGGTTTCTGCTTAACTTGTAGACCCAAAAAGAAAGTAAGCTCCCCCATAGCACTCATCTGAAACTCTCCCTTCATCAACTCCTCAAACTCCCTGCACCAAGCTTCTTTAGTGGAGCCAAAGATAATGTCATCCACATAAACTTGCACAAGAATGATGTCTCTGTTATTCTTCTTTAGGAAGAGTGTTTTGTCAATGGAACCTCTTCTGTAACCATGCTTTAGCAGAAATGCAGATAGCCTAGCATACCATGCTCTTGGTGCCTGATGTAGTCCATAGAGAGCTTTTACAACCTTGTATACATGCTTTGGATGATCTGGGTCTTCAAAGCCTTTGGGTTGAGTGACATATACTTCTTCTTCAATTTCACCATACAGAAAAGCACCTTTCACATCCATCTGATAAACCATGAACCCCATATAAGTTGCATAAGCCAAGAAGATTCGAATGGCCTCAACTCTAGCTACAGGTGCAAAAACTTTATCATAATCAATGCCTTCCTCTTGCCTGAACCCCTGAGCCACTAATCGTGCTTTATTTTTTACCACAATACCCCTTGCATCTCTTTTATTCTTCAAGATCCATTTTGTCCCAATTGCAATCTTCCCATCAGGTAGTGGTACCAATATCCAAACCTGCTGATTCTTGAATTGTTGCATCTTATCTTGCATTGCTTCAAGCCAAATTGAATCTTCAAGAGCTTGAGTAACACTGGTTGGTTCCACTTGAGAAAGAAAGCAAGCAAACAGACAATGCTTAAAGTCTGCGTGATTGTCCCTTTGCTGGTTTGAGACATAGGAAAGAAAAGCAACTTGACCATACTTAGAACTTGTCACAGTACTTCTAGTTCGAACAGGTGCTTGAGGATCACCAATAACATTTGATTGAGGATGAGCAATGTTGATCCTTTTTGTAGCAGTGGGGTTGACTTCAATTGTGGTGTCAAGATTGTTCACAGTTGGTTCAAAATCACTGTCATAGGAAGGTGAGGTGAAGATTCCAGCTTTGGGTTGATGATTACCAAGATCTGAAGGACTTGGAAATCGTGTATATGGTTCTTCAAAGTCTATAGATACACTAGTTGAAATGGGAGTAGATGCAGTAGGGCTGTCAGCAGATTTGGTGATGTCAGGAGAAATAGGAGAACTGTCAGGAGAATCATGGTTTCCACTGACTGCTTGTGCTGATTGTCTGATTAGTGCCTCAGCATCTCTTGCAAACTCCACACCAAGCCTCTCAACTTCTAGATTAGCTGCATGCTCTTGCTTCTTGAGTCTAGCAAGGTCCTCTGCATAATGTGACTCATCTCCATGCTCATCAGAAGTTACTTTAGAATTATCACCTGCAAAATGGTTAGGGGAGAAGGAAGGAACAAGAATTGGTTGTTCATCATGCTCAGACTCACTATCTGAGTCATTATCCAGGGAACCTGCATTGTCAGTGGGAGACTCTTGTGTACCTGCAGATTGGTTAGCAACATATCTGGTATAACCCAAGTAATCAGTTAAGTAATCCAGGTCAAAGGACCAAACATGACCTTGAACCTGAACATTAGGCTTATCTTCTATGTATCTCAGGTTAAGAGTCTCCTCAATCTTTTTAGCATTTAAATTATATACCCTATAAGCCTTGCTATGAGCTGAATAACCCACAATATACCCCTCATCAGCTTTCTCATCAAATTTTCACAGTGGATCACTAGTGTTCAAAATGGTCACTTGACATCCAAAAGGTTTGAGGTAATGAATATCAGGAACTTTACCAGTGAGAAGTTCATAAGGTGTCTTGAAATGAGGTCTAGTAATTGATACCCTGTTCAGAACATAACAACCAATGCTGACGGCTTCAGTCCAGAACATAGTAGGTAATTTAGAGTCTGCAAGCATGGACCTTGCTGCCTCTATTAAGGTCCTATTCTTTCTTCCAGCAACCCCATTTTGTTGTGGGGTTCTTGGATTGCTATAGTCCCTTTTTATCCCTTTAGACTTACAGAGTTCGATTAATACAACATTTTTGAACTCTGTCCCATTATCACACGTAATACCTTTAACCTTTTTGTTTAGCTGGTTTTCAACAAGGGTAATGAACTCTTTTAAAATCTGAGATGTTTCATCTTTAGTTTTCAAAAAGAATACCCAACAAAACCTGCTATAGCCATCAGTGATTACCAGGAAAAAATATTTGTGATCAATACTTCTGATTTAGGTTGAACCAAAGAGATCCATATGCAGCAACTGAAGAGGTTCTGAGATAGTGCTCACAGCTGTAATGGCTTTGTATGAGGCTCTGTGTTGCTTTCCTTTGCTGCAGGCAACACAATTGTGTTCATTGGTGAAGACTTTGGAAGGAAGTCCTTCAACTAGACCAAGTTTACAAAGCTTGTTAATGGTCTTGAAGTTCACATGAGCCATCCTTCTATGCCATTTTGTAGACTCATCCAGGGATGCTTTAGCTACCAAACCTGTTAGGTCACCTTCTGGTTGAACATCATTCAAATTGAATGTGTATAAATTGTGGTTTCTGGGAACTATCTCACCAGAATGGATGTATCTTCTGGAAGTTTGAAGTCTTTAGAGAGCACAAGACATTCATTGTAACACCCCAACCCGACAAGGGTAGAAGTGTCACAGTCTGGTGTCATATCAGAACATACAAGTAAAATTTTACAATCGAAAGCCTTAAAGAATAAAGTACCAAGTCATATAGACGAATGACTTACAAGGAAAATACAAAATCCAATATGCCTAAAATAAAATGAAATCTCCAAACAATAGCCCAACAAAATAAATCCAAATAATAAGGTATCTAGGGTTGGTTCACTTAAATAATCCAACTCTCAGCCCATCAAAGCCCATCTTCAAACCTAACACCTGCCGCAGGAAAAGAAATGCGGCTGAGCTTAAAAAGCCCAGTGAACAGATATAACAAAACGAAAGCTAAATAAAATCTGAAATGCGAAATGAAACAAAGGAAATGGATAACAAAGTCGCAGCGAAAATGAGAACAATGAGTCAATGAGGATCCTGCAGAACACAATTATACAGATATCCAAAACGAACAGATAACAAGGATAACGAAGCAAAGCAAAGCATCAATGACATATAAACAAGCACATACAACCCAGACATACAAGAACTGAAACATAAGCAAACATAGCAGGCGTAGCATCCACACAACATATATGTCATACAATCAATTCAGGAAATCAGGAGACATACAGCCAAACAAATGTCTACAGGAAAACGGAAGCAATTAATAATAAGCGAGCATGGCGATTCACACAGGTCAAACCCTTAGTTGAAGACATAATCAGTATCATAACGGTAGTCCAAACATGGCAGTCACACGTAACAAGTAGGAATACAGTATGAACACTATAATTAAATGAATTAAATACATAGCAGGGCAATTAAACAAGTTAACAAACTAGACCTCATAAGTTAAATCATTTACCCAATCAAATCGTAACATAAACAGAAATGCAAACATGGCAGGTCAACAACAAGCAGATAAGGATACCACGAATAGTCATAGTCCACGAGATTAAATCGAACGAGGTACAAAAGGTAACAGATCAACAATCGACTGCACACAAGCATGGTTGCCAGACAAATCAAAGGATCACATAACAGTAAGATAGCATATCATCAGATGACAACAGGTAAATCTTATACCGCATACATACATATCATACAGAATAAACAGTAGTCGTATAAACATGAATATCATAATCAATCCAATGACATATAATAACCCGGTACGTGAATGGAACCATAGTCTGAAGTAACGGAATGAAAGTGTGACAGATCAATGTAATGGAGTATCTATATCTTGGTAAAAGTGAATCATATAAGGGTATTGAGTAATGAACAAGTAATACAGATTATGGTGCGTTGGGGAATACGGAAGGTACAATATAGGTTTATCAAAAGTGTAAGGGTTATCAGAAATCTACCCGAGCCCGGAAACATATCATATCATATCATATCATAAGTATCCATTGTATTCGGAGGGGTAACCTCGGAATACCATACATAATAGGAGGGGAGACCTCAGTAACAAATGGAGTAGCTAGCTCCCAGAATTGTGAAGACGCGGATTGCACCCGACATCATTCACCAGACAAAGCTCCAATCAGATCAAATCCCTCGAAACATATCATATCTAGGATGCATCCATACGCCCCCCAGAAACATAGTGGCCAAATCATATACATATAGTGACCTCATAATCATATCAGAATGGGGACGGTGTGGAACATCACTCAACCACACTAAAGTCATGCCATTGGTGCATCAATGACACGGTCAGGTTACCTTCCTGACTAGGAAACATATTTGGCTCGGGTATCAAACTGACGGGTCAAAGCATAATCATATCATATCATAAGGGTTCATATCATAGTTCATATCAAAGTTCATATCAAAGGTTCATATCAAAGGTTCATATCAGATGGTTCATAATCATAAGGTTCATAATCAGAAGTTCAGAATCATAACAAACGAATATCATAGCGAACAGAGTCATATCAAAGGATTATGTCAGAATCATATCAAAAGGATCATAGCATAAGGAAATCATAGCAAAGGAATATCATAAGTGAAGCAAATTTAAGGATCGAAAAGTCAGGAGAAATCCCTACTGAAAAGGGATAGAATATCTGTACCTGATTCGAAGCAAGCAAAATAGGAAAGTAAAGTCACAAGATGAATCAATCTCGCCGTCCGGAACCTATACGAATTAAATAACGTTTATTAAGATCAGATTACCCATTTTAGACGGCTTTCTTTTTTTAGCAGGTTTCCATATTTAGTAACTTCCCACTTTTAGGTAACTTTCTATTTTAGGCAGGTTTTCATATTTAGTAAGTTAGCTTTAGGGTTCATATCATTAATTAGTCAATTTAGAGTTAAGTATAATAACTTATTATAATTTAGGGTCTAAAGTGTAACTTATCAAAGTTTAAGGTTTATTGCGACAAGTAACTAAATATAACAAAACTCTTTAATATTATTATTATAGTTTAAGGTGTAAAGTGTCAATTCATAATAGATCAAGGTTTGCATGTGACAAACTATTAAAAATGAGGGTTGAAAGTGCAATTATTAAATATTTAGCATGAAACCAAAAATCAACTCTTTCGTACAGTAAAACCTTTTTCACTTTGCTTTTCATATCTTGACATGCCAATTTCGAGCTTGATCACGGTTCAAACGGCTTACCGACACAAATAGAAAAACTCTTATAATGATTAACCCCCGACTCTATTTCCCCGAAGCACTTTCAACACGACGATTAGCGTACCCAAAAATCCCGCGAACACCCTCGAAGTTACCCCCACAAGACCAATCCATACGCATTCCATATTACATTATTTTGACTCTTTTACTGTTTTAAACATCAAATGCTTATCGTTGACCCAAAGTGCCATGCATAACCCAAACTCTTCAAAATCCTTAGCATGAAATACCTTGAATATCCATGTCTCATGTATACATGCATGCTCCATTCTTTTTTACTCGTGCATATATGCAGGTTATAATAACTAAATCAAAATGTATTCATATAATCAGATTCGACAACAAAACAGGACAATGATCGATAGGTGTAGTATTCCGTTTTCATGATTTCATGTGATTACTTTTATTATTTCATGCGAAGATTATAACACATCATTTTATGCGAGATTCATTTGGTATTGTATGCATTCGATATGGAACCTTACTACACCAAAATCAGAAGACAAGCAAAAGAAGGAAATCGAAATAAGATTTCGAGGTGTTACCCTTGAAGCGTGAATACAAGAAGGAAATACGGCACAAAACGATGGAGGATGGTTCGAAATAAACACCACCGGAAACAGCCTCCAGGAACCCTCGAACACCCACGACAGCAGCAGCAACGACCCAGGAAACCTACCACAAGCCAACCCAAAACAGCCTTCTTGGCTTAAAAACCTAACGAAAGCAGCACCCCAGCAGCTTCCTTCTAACCACACGGATCACGACCAATACACACGTTTACGACAGCCTTGAAAATACCTTGCGAATCCCTCTTGTTGCTGGAATTCGAATGGAATGGAGGGTAGAGTGCTTTTGCCGTCATTTTTGGTTGAGGGAATATTAGGGTTTTATGTGCTATATTGAATGAGTAAAAAGTAGGTTAATGAAAAGAGGTAAATGAGGTAAATGGAATATATGGGGACAGTTATACTTGGCCGAATAAATGGAGATCAAAACAGATTTGAAACTTCCCAATTTACAATGTGATGGGCTTGAATTTTAAGTGTAGTGGTTTGTGTATTTTCTTTACTATTCGGCCCAAACAACTCAAGTCGTGTGATATATGACTAAACATAAGGTGTGACGATTTATTTATCTTGTATAAGTTGGTTATTTACGAGTTAGGTTATAATAGTATTTAATGAGCTTGACGTAATTTACGTATTTTACAGATTTTAAATTAGAAGGGCAAAAGAGTCTTTTAACACGTTTTAGATTTTTAGGGTTTTACAACTCCTCCCCTCTAAAAAGAAAATTTTCGTCCTCGAAAATTGAAGTCGTAGAGTTACACAGAGACGTACGAGTTTAAGGCAGACGTAGCAATCCATAGTCTCACACAGATCATAATGATATCGGTCCCATAGTGTACAAAACTTATTCATAACAGACGTCGGTGAAAATCTCGTAAGGAGGTACAGAGTTTCAACAAACATGAGGATCAAAAGATAACGGATATAAGTCCTAGTCCATTCACGTACCAACCCCAGGCATTTCCCAGGATGTCGTATGATTCCAATAAGTTCAAATTATATGATCTCGGTATTATCACGTTGATCAGGCGTCATAATACTTGCATCACATAACAAGCCCTTATTGTCACCATATTCTGTCCCGGTTCATGACAAACCACATAGCCAATATCACACAAAACATATCACATACAGATAACAAGTAACATACCAGAGCAGACCAGAATCGCGTACATACAACATATAACACATCAAACAACTTACCATATAACAATGAAAGAATGCCACCAACTTGCATGAAACGGTTCCTCATGACTCATTACTGTCGGTCCAAAAGAAAAGCTGAGATATACCAGAATGCTAAACGATAAAACTTCACCATTCAAACCGAGTTCCAAACAAATCAAGAAAAGTAATACTGATCAGAATCACTTAACAGAATATCAAACCGCCTCAAAACGCATGACAAACGAATCGGAGTAACACAAGTCGCGCCCAAATCATATGAAGTAGATGAACCTTCTCAGCCACCGGTTGAATCTTGTCTCCGTCTTTTGCGTCTTTGGTTCATCCGTCCAGCTTCCTCCAACAGTATCCTGATGTCTCCAGCAGCACGGCAGTCGGGTACGACTTCTGCTTCACGAACCTCTCCAGCTCAGAGACTGTTGCAGCAACGCAGGTTCGGCACCATCGTCTTCTGCTCCACGGTAGTCTCCATCTAACGATCGACAAACGGATGTGCGAAGACAAAATAATAAAATCCAATGCGAAGAGAAGAAGAGCAAAACAGTGAAGACAAAAGATTATCGGAGTCAAAACTGAACGACAATCAAAAGGAATCGGAATATATCGGAACAGACGGAAGCCTAATGTCTACCCAATCCTCACAGGTCAATCCTAAGGTCAACAAGACGAAACCTGGGCTCTGATACCATAATTGTAACACCCCAACCCGACAAGGGTAGAAGTGTCACAGTCTGGTGTCATATCAGAACATACAAGTAAAATTTTACAATCGAAAGCCTTAAAGAATAAAGTACCAAGTCATATAGACGAATGACTTACAAGGAAAATACAAAATCCAATATGCCTAAAATAAAATGAAATCTCCAAACAATAGCCCAACAAAATAAATCCAAATAATAAGGTATCTAGGGTTGGTTCACTCAAATAATCCAACTCTCAGCCCATCTTCAAACCTAACACCTGCCGCAGGAAAAGAAATGCGGCTGAGCTTAAAAAGCCCAGTGAACAGATATAACAAAACGAAAGCTAAATAAAATCTGAAATGCGAAATGAAACAAAGGAAATGGATAACAAAGTCGCAGCGAAAATGAGAACAATGAGTCAATGAGGATCCTGCAGAACACAATTATACAGATATCCAAAACGAACAGATAACAAGGATAACGAAGCAAAGCAAAGCATCGATGACATATAAACAAGCACATACAACCCAGACATACAAGAACTGAAACATAAGCAAACATAGCAGGCGTAGCATCCACACAACATATATGTCATACAATCAATTCAGGAAATCAGGAGACATACAACCAAACAAATGTCTACAGGAAAACGGAAGCAATTAATAATAAGCGAGCATGGCGATTCACACAGGTCAAACCCTTAGTTGAAGACATAATCAGTATCATAACGGTAGTCCAAACATGGCAGTCACACGTAACAAGTAGGAATACAGTATGAACACTATAATTAAATGAATTAAATACATAGCAGGGCAATTAAACAAGTTAACAAACTAGACCTCATAAGTTAAATCATTTACCCAATCAAATCGTAACATAAACAGAAATGCAAACATGGCAGGTCAACAACAAGCAGATAAGGATACCACGAATAGTCATAGTCCACGAGATTAAATCGAACGAGGTACAAAAGGTAACAGATCAACAATCGACTGCACACAAGCATGGTTGCCAGACAAATCAAAGGATCACATAACAGTAAGATAGCATATCATCAGATGACAACAGGTAAATCTTATACCGCATACATACATATCATACAGAATAAACAGTAGTCGTATAAACATGAATATCATAATCAATCCAATGACATATAATAACCCGGTACGTGAATGGAACCATAGTCTGAAGTAACGGAATGAAAGTGTGACAGATCAATGTAATGGAGTATCTATATCTTGGTAAAAGTGAATCATATAAGGGTATTGAGTAATGAACAAGTAATACAGATTATGGTGCGTTGGGGAATACGGAAGGTACAATATAGGTTTATCAAAAGTGTAAGGGTTATCAGAAATCTACCCGAGCCCGGAAACATATCATATCATATCATATCATAAGTATCCATTGTATTCGGAGGGGTAACCTCGGAATACCATACATAATAGGAGGGGAGACCTCAGTAACAAATGGAGTAGCTAGCTCCCAGAATTGTGAAGACGCGGATTGCACCCGACATCATTCACCAGACAAAGCTCCAATCAGATCAAATCCCTCGAAACATATCATATCTAGGATGCATCCATACGCCCCCAGAAACATAGTGGCCAAATCATATACATATAGTGAGCTCATAATCATATCAGAATGGGGACGGTGTGGAACATCACTCAACCACACTAAAGTCATGCCATTGGTGCATCAATGACACGGTCAGGTTACCTTCCTGACTAGGAAACATATTTGGCTCGGGTATCAAACTGACGGGTCAAAGCATAATCATATCATATCATAAGGGTTCATATCATAGTTCATATCAAATTTCATATCAAAGGTTCATATCAAAGGTTCATATCAGATGGTTCATAATCATAAGGTTCATAATCAGAAGTTCAGAATCATAACAAACGAATATCATAGCGAACAGAGTCATATCAAAGGATTATGTCGGAATCATATCAAAAGGATCATAGCATAAGGAAATCATAGCAAAGGAATATCATAAGTGAAGCAAATTTAAGGATCGAAAAGTCAGGAGAAATCCCTACTGAAAAGGGATAGAATATCTGTACCTGATTCGAAGCAAGCAAAATAGGAAAGTAAAGTCACAAGATGAATCAATCTCGCCGTCCGGAACCTATACGAATTAAATAACGTTTATTAAGATCAGATTACCCATTTTAGACGGCTTTCTTTTTTTAGCAGGTTTCCATATTTAGTAACTTCCCACTTTTAGGTAACTTTCTATTTTAGGCAGGTTTTCATATTTAGTAAGTTAGCTTTAGGGTTCATATCATTAATTAGTCAATTTAGAGTTAAGTATAATAACTTATTATAATTTAGGGTCTAAAGTGTAACTTATCAAAGTTTAAGGTTTATTGCGACAAGTAACTAAATATAACAAAACTCTTTAATATTATTATTATAGTTTAAGGTGTAAAGTGTCAATTCATAATAGATCAAGGTTTGCATGTGACAAACTATTAAAAATGAGGGTTGAAAGTGCAATTATTAAATATTTAGCATGAAACCAAAAATCAACTCTTTCGTACAGTAAAACCTTTTTCACTTTGCTTTTCATATCTTGACATGCCAATTTCGAGCTTGATCACGGTTCAAACGGCTTACCGACACAAATAAAAAAACACTTATAATGATTAACCCCCGACTCTATTTCCCTGAAGCGCTTTCAACACGACGATTAGCGTACCCAAAAATCCCGCGAACACCCTCGAAGTTACCCCCACAAGACCAATCCATACGCATTCCATATTACATTATTTTGACTCTTTTATTGTTTTAAACATCAAATGCTTATCGTTGACCCAAAGTGCCATGCATAACCCAAACTCTTCAAAATCCTTAGCATGAAATACCTTGAATATCCATGTCTCATGTATACATGCATGCTCCATTCTTTTTTACTCGTGCATATATGCAGGTTATAATAACCAAATCAAAATGTATTCATATAATCAGATTCGACAACAAAACAGGACAATGATCGATAGGTGTAGTATTCCGTTTTCATGATTTCATGTGATTACTTTTATTATTTCATGCGAAGATTATAACACATCATTTTATGCGAGATTCATTTGGTATTGCATGCATTCGATATGGAACCTTACTACACCAAAATTAGAAGACAAGCAAAAGAAGGAAATCGAAATAAGATTTCGAGGTGTTACCCTTGAAGCGTGAATACAAGAAGGAAATACGGCCCAAAACGATGGAGGATGGTTCGAAATAAACACCACCGGAAACAGCCTCCAGGAACCCTCGAACACCCACGACAGCAGCAGCAACGACCCAGGAAACCTACCACAAGCCAACCCAAAACAGCCTTCTTGGCTTAAAAACCTAACGAAAGCAGCACCCCAGCAGCTTCCTTCTAACCACACGGATCACGACCAATACACACGTTTACGGCAGCCTTGAAAGTACCTTGCGAATCCTCTTGTTGCTGGAATTCGAATGGAATGGAGGGTAGAGTGCTTTTGCCGTCATTTTTGGTTGAGGGAATATTATTTATGTGCTATATTGAATGAGTAAAAAGTAGGTTAATGAAAAGAGGTAAATGGAATATATGGGGACAGTTATACTTGGCCGAATAAATGGAGATCAAAACAGATTTGAAACTTCCCAATTTACAATGTGATGGGCTTGAATTTTAAGTGTAGTGGTTTGTGTATTTTCTTTACTATTCGGCCCAAACAACTCAAGTGTTGTGATATATGACTAAACATAAGGTGTGACGATTTATTTATCTTGTATAAGTTGGTTATTTACGAGTTAGGTTATAATAGTATTTAATGAGCTTGACGCAATTTACGTATTTTACAGATTTTAAATTAGAAGGGCAAAAGAGTCTTTTAACACGTTTTAGATTTTTAGGGTTTTACATTCATCCTCAGAGAAGAATACTTTGTGCTTGGTGTCACAAATTTGTGATACCGAGAATAAGTTGAAATGTTGCAGTTCCTTTACATAGTACACATTCTCAAAATCCAATTGAGGTGTTCTGATGGTGCCTTTCCCAGTGATTCTACCATCTCCTCCACCAAAAGTCACATTACCTCCTCCTACTATGGGTACAAAATCATGCATCTTCTCTCTGTTTCCTGACCTGCTCCTGGAACAACCACTATCTACAATGCCTACTTCTTTACTCTGTAGAGGATGATCCTACAACAACAACAAAAATATATACAAAATATTAGTACACTATGGTGACTCAAGTCATCACTGACTTGAGCCTGCCTTGTGGATCATAAGAGTTAGGGCATGTAGATGTATAAGATCCACCATTGTTCTTGGGCCTCCATTGAGTCCCTTTTGATTCCAAGAACAACCTACTGAGGGCTTCACAGTAGTATCCCAATATCCCTTGCCAACATACATTGAGTCAAAACATTCAGGCCAATAACCATTTTGAAAATATGAACTAGTTGGTCTCACATATGGTCTAGCAACTGATCTATGAGTTGCTTGTGGAACAAAAGATGGTATATCATTAACATTTTTCCACATTGGTCTAGGTTTCTTTTGACTAGCACATACACCCATTCTTCTCATGAAAATTACAATCCTTAATCAAATATAATTTACTTCCACAAACAAAACATGTCTTCTTTTTAGAAGATTTATTCAAAGTGAAAGATGTTTCATTACATGCAAAAGCATTCAAACCACAACCATTAACAAAATTGTTTTTAACAGAATTAAAGACATTGTTTTATAAAGAATTAAATGACAAGTCTTCAGAGGAAACTGTCTTGGAAGTTGATTCCTCAGTAGCAACTCTAACAAGATTGTAGGGAGTCTTGGGGTGTAGTCTTGGGTGAGGTCTTGGGAAGGTCTGACTTTTCACTTGAATCACAACTGGTATATGTAGTAGACCCTTGGTCAGAGGACTTGTCACTGTCAGAACAAGAGACAAAGTCAGTAGATGTAGAAGCAGGGTCTGGCAAGTCTCTTAAATTTTTGCCTTAAAGATGGTGTGATCCATCAAAGTTTACAGTGATGGAAAGGTCAATGGGCATATGTTCTCCTCTAATAGGTCCAGGTACAACATGTAATTCTCCTTCCTTTACATAATTGGCTAATCCTGCTGGTGTAGATTTACGCATATCATTCCTAGCTTCTAAGCCAACATACTTCTTAAAACCTAAACCTATCCTAGAGTTTACAGATTGACTACCATAGAGAAATCTAGCTACTTTGTCACCTGACACTAACAATTCTTTATGTCTAGCTACTTCCTCATATAGTTTCTTTTTCAGCACTTGGTTTTCTGAGACTACATCAGCTTTTTCTTTCTCAGTACGTTTTAAATCAATTCTAGTACATTCCAAATCACTTTCTAACACCCTTATCTTTTATCATAAGCAAGTTGATTCTTTTGAAACCAAATTTTTTGTCTTTCTACAGTTTTTAAAGCCTTTTTGTAAGCCTCAACTTCAACATAACATTCATTATATTTAGGTTTCAATTCATCATAAGCTTCCTTAAGTTCATTATATCTTTCACTACAACCAAAAACACAATTATGTACCTGAGAGACGCCCATTAAGGCAACTTGATTATGCTTATCCTCTGTAGTACAGCTTGCCAGCAATCCACTCTGCTCAGAACCAGAAGCTTCATCATTATCAGGATCATGCACCTTCCAGTTGACATGGTCATCCAGAGTGACCAAAGCTGTAGAGGATCCAGCTTTGGTATTTCCAGCTTCCATTTGATTCTGCTGATAGGTAGAATACCTAACTTCATCACCAGCTTTCCACCAGCCTTTCCTTCTGTCAAATCTTGCCGAATCTCTTCCCTGGAAACCAAACTTTCTTCCAGCCTTACTCTCAAACTTCTTGATGTTCATTGAGAGCATGGCCAGTTGCCACTTCAAATTCATCTCTTCCATATCAAGTGGATCTACCTGTTCAAAATCCTCAAAAGCTAGTTGCTGCTGATTGTCATAATCATCAACAAAAGAATGAATTACATCTTCCAGTACACCACTGGATTTAGGTTGAGAATTTGATGTGGTGGTGATGTAGGATGATGATGCTGAGGAAATTGGGCTTGGAGCATAGGTCATCTTATGTGAGGAGGTTCTAACAAAAGTTGAGTGAGTGGGAGTGGATGACCGAAAGGGACTTCTGACATCAGGCTCAAGAGTTTTAAGTCTGTTGTTGAGATCATCAAAATTGACCAGATCTATCCCACCTTTTGCTTTGAGTGCAATGCTAACTTGCAACCAAGATGGAGGTAAAGATCGTAAGAACTTTGAATTGCAATCCTCATTATCTGGCCTGGCCTTCATCTGATTCAATTGACTCAAAATCCTATGGAACCTGTCATATGCCTTGTGGATACCTTCTTCCTCAGAGAGTTGGAATTCTTGAAACTGTTGTTTCAGCATTGATTTCCTCATCCTCTTTGACTCATCATTTCCCACCAAACCTAGGCTTGATTGCCATCCAGATGTCCTTAGAATCCTCCATGTAGTGAAAGTTACCCATGTGATAATCTGGTATAGCCTGAAGGAGAATAGTTCTGACTTTATTCTCTCTCTGCACAGCTAGTATCTCTTCAGCAGTTTTGGGACCAACAATGGTAATAACACCATCAGCATCTTTGACACAATTCTTCAAACTGTTACCCTTACGGACAACTTACCAAAGATTCCAATCAATATTGCTGATCCAATTCTGCATCTTCATAGCCCACAATTCATACTCCTCCTTCTTGAGGTATGGGAACTTTGCATTTCTGTTTGTGAGATTGAGTTGTTGCAAGGATGTGGTGTTTTGATTGTGAGTAACTTCTGTTTCGTTGTCTGACCCAAGCATTTTTATGGTTATTTTGGTTGTGAGGGTGTAAATAAAGGAATGTTCTTAGTATCACAAAGACTCTCTCGAGGCTCTGATACCACTTATTGAACCTAAGACCTTGATAGATCTTTGAGCGCTCGTGAATCGTTAGTAATGTTTATGTAATCACAAACACACTAATAGAAAGTCTCTATTACTTGTATTCTAAAGCGGAAATCAAACACAAGTAAGAACACATATTACTAAGAATACTTTGATACTCTATGGATCTTTTAACAAAACTAAAACTTGTTTTTCAAACTCGTACATCATACATACTAATGTGTTCCTTTTATATACAAGGAAACCCTAAACCGTTTAACAAGAAACGTATAATCATAAAACTAAAAGAGATATACATTATCACTTCCTAATAAAGCTCATGCATATCCTAACTAACTATAAAATACGCGGAATATCTATATCCGTAGAAACAAGCTACACGGTTTTACTACTTCCGCAGAAACACTTCTTCAGCAGAATCCATGAACTTCAGCAGTAACTTCAGCAGAATTCTTATTTAGTAGAATTCCCAACAAAAGGGATATTTTTCAGAAAGGGCTTTTACCACATGTCCGAAATCTAAAAATGTGTGCAATATATTGGGAAAGGGATCTTCAAAAGGAGACTGGTTTTATGAAAACAGTTTTCGAGCAAACAGAAACATCGATTTCAAATATTAAATGTAAAAAGAAAATGTTAAGAAATCATGTTGACCGACTCTTGGAAGATGTTATCTGTGCTGATACCATAAATGTTGTGTTACTACATACTGTTGCATATGCATTTGATTATATCGCTGTTGATTCTGTTGAAAATGTTGAGAATACCGATAATGTGTCACAAATCCAGTATTTAAAAATTGAAAATGAGCGATTGTTAAATGAGCTTTCCAATGCAAAACGTCGTCTTTAATGGTGTCAAAAAGATTGACAAAATCGTGAACTTGCTTTGCAAAACAAGATCAACCAGTTGCGTTCAAAATCTCTTGATTCAAAAATAGAACAACTGGATGATAAAAACGTGTCTTTAAAGTGTCAAATTTCAAAATATGAATAAGAAATTGCCAAAGTCAAAACTGAATATGGTGTCATATTTGACTTACTCAAAAAGACTCGTTCTCAATTGTCAAAAGATACTGATGATCATCTTGCATATACCAAAGAAGTTTTACGAAAAAATGGAAACACTCGCTCTGAAAATCAAGATTTGTTACACACTATCCACGACTTGAAAGCGGAGTTGGTGAAACTTAAGCAAGATAAGATTAGTAACACTAATGCACTTGCCCCAGGAATGTTTAAAATTGACATTAGAACGCCTAATGACAAACCACAAGATACTAATGTGCTTCCTTCCACTGAAACAGGAATAGTTGCCTCTTTTTCCAACGTTAGCACTTCACAGCTTAAACGCAAAACAAGGAAGAATAGGAAGTTGCAACGTAAGAGAAGAACAATAAAGACCTCTGAAGTAGAAGAACACCTTAGGACATTGAATAAAACTCAAGTTGCACCCACTTTAGACATTGCGTTAGACAAATGTAATAGAAAAGGCGATGTAACGAATGTTGAACCTTTAAGTACTTTGAATGTTATGTTTGAAGCATCTTGTGTTGGTTGTTGTAAAAGTATGTTTTCTGGTTGTCATGATAAATGTGTTGCTAAGTCTATCTTATCTCGCAAGCGGAACAATAGAAAACAGAATACCTCTAGGCCCACTAATGCTTCTAAGTCTGTGCTAGGTAGACCGACTTCTAGTATTTCTGCAACTATTATTGATGTACCCATAACACCCATTTCACTTCCTAGGAAGAAATTACCACCTAGTGCATTCACTAAGACCAAAGCAAAGACTAGTTGGACTTTGCATAGATGGTTACAGAACATACCAGGATTTAAATGGATTCCCAAGATCATTAACATGTGTGTGTCAAATGTAACTGTAACGGAACCCTCTAACTCTTCGGGTTCCACCTCTACTTCTATTCCACCTGTGTCATCTGTGTGTAATGCAGGTGATACAGATCAACCTCTGGATTGTTGATAGCGGATGTTCTCGGCACATGATAGGCAATCTCAAACTGTTATCAAACTTTGTCTCAAAGTTCATTGGCACTGTCAGGTTCGGGAATGATCAGTTCGCAACTATCATTCGCTACAGAGATTACATCAATGGGAACATCAAAATTAGTAGAGTTTATTATGTGGAAGGTCTCAGTCACAATCTCTATTCAGTCGGACAATTTTGTGATGGAGATTTGGAAGTTGCTTTTCGGGAGAAAACTTGTTTCATTCGTGATCTACAAGGAAACGATCTTATGTCTAGAAACCACACATCAAGTCTTTACACAATCTCAATGCAAGACATGATCGCTTCATCTCCCATCTATCTACTCTCTAAGGCAACATCAACAAAATCCTGTCTATGGCACCGTCGTCTTTCACACTAAAACTTTCAAGCCATAACCAATCTTGCACGTTACAAACTTGTTAAAGGTCTCCCAAGATTTCGGTATTCTAAATATCATCTATGCTCAGCTTGTGAACAAGGGAAAAGCACTCGTGCTCACTTTCCTTCAAAGGTGGAACACATCTACCACCATGTGCTTCATCTTCTTCACATGGATTTGTGTGGCCCGATGCGTGTGTAGACGATTAATGGCAAATGCTACATTTTGGTAATTGTCGATGACTACTCAAGATGGACTTGGGTTTATTTCTTCGAAGTAAAGATCAAACTCCACAGATGATCATCACCTTTCTCACAAAAATTCAAGTTCAGCTCCGGAACACAGTCAGACAGATCAGAACATACAAAGGAACTGAATTTGTGAATCAAACTCTTCGTGAATACTTTGAGAAAGTAGGAATTGAGCATCAGACATCAATTACACGAACACCAGAACAAAACGGAGTTGTTGAAAGACGAAACCATACGTTAGTGGAAGCTGCAAGAACGATGTTGATAAATGCAAAACTTCCAGATTACTTGTGGGCAGAAGCCGTGTCAACTGCATGCTATACTCAAAACCGTTCTATGATAGCCAAACGCCACAACAAAACACCTTATGAGCTTATCCATAACAATAAACCGAATCTCAAACACTTTCACGTATTTAGTGCTCTCTGTTACCCGAATAATGATCGTGATGACTTTGGAAAGCTCAAGGCTAAAGCTGACATTGAAGTCTTCGTTGGATACTGTGAAAACTCCAAGGGATACCGAATCTGGAACCGTCATACAAGGGAGATTATGGAAACCATTCATGCCAATTTCGATGAGCTTACGAAAATGGCTTTTGAGTAAAATAGCTTGGAACCCGGACATAACCGTCTAAACTTCCCCCAAACCCCATCATCAGCTGAACCAAGCCTACAACTTAGTCGTCGTCAAATGGAACAGCTATTTGCTCCTCTGTTTAGTGATGATATTGATCAACGTGCTCTAGATGTATCAAATGTTTCCGCTGCTTAACCTGATCATAATCCAATACCTGATACACCTACAACAACAACAACTGTTGAAGAAGCACCTCCAATTGATTCTACAACAATAGCCAAACAAACCGCATCCAATGACGCTGAACCAACTGATGATTTTCTGAATCATGATATACCTACACCCGCAGATTATGATCCAAATGCGTTCTTTAATCCTTTTGCTATTGAAACTGCCACCTCTGATGTTGCAGAATCATCAACAAGCCATTTGAATCCTCCCAATCTGCATAATGTATATCAACATCAACCCTCCACACATCGTTGGACGAAAGACCATCCTCTTGTGAATATTATTGGAAACCCGAATCAACCAATCGTAACTAGACAATGCCTTCAGACTGACGGTGAACATTGCATTTATGCACTTACCGTTTGTCAATCTGAACCCAAAAACATTAAAGAAGCAATGACTTATGACAACTAGATTGAATCAATGCAAGAATAACTTAATCAGTTTAAACGTCTTAAAGTATGGGAATTGGTTGAAAAACCAACAGGGGTCTATGTTATTGGTCTTAAATGGATTTGGAAAAACAAGTTGGATGCTAAAGGTACGGTTATCAGAAATAAGTCACGTTTGGTGGCTAAGGGTTATAGATAAAAAGAGGGGATTAATTTCGAGGAATCATTCACACCGGTTGCTAGACTTGAGGTTGTACGGATTTTTCTAGCATTCGCGGATCACATGAACATCACGGTCTATCAGATGGATGTCAAAACTGCTTTTCTGAATGGTAAACTGAAGGAAACGGTATATGTTAGCCAGCCGGACGGATTCATTGATCCAGAGTTTCCTAATCACGTCTACAAACTGAAAAAGACTCTCTACGGTCTCAAACAAGCCCCTCGGGCGTGGTATGATAAGTTATCATCCTTTCTCATTGCCAATAATTTCACCAAAGGATCGGTCGATCCAACACTGTTCATACAATATCACGGGGAACACATTTTAATCGTTCAAATCTATGTGGATGACATCATTTTTGGGCCTACCCACAAAAAGTACTCAAAAACTCTTTTTCAAAACTAATGAAAAAACATTTTGAAATGTCCATGATGGGTGAACTTACGTTCTTCTTAGGACTTCAAGTTCATCAATCACCCCGTTGTATTTTCCTAAGTCAATTCAAATATGCTCTTGAAATATTAAACAAACATGGAATGCAAAGCTGTGATACCTATGCCACACCAATGGCACATACCAAGAAACTGGACGCTGATTTGCATGGGAAATTGGTTAACCCTACCAAATACCGAAGTATTATTGGGTCTCTCATGTATCTAACAGCCAGTAGACCTGACATTATATTTGCTGTATATCTTTGCTCCCGTTATCAGTTGCGACCAACTGAAACTCACCTCTCTGAGGCTAAAAGAATCCTCTGATACATCAAGGGAACCATTAATTTGGGGATCTGGTATCCGAAGGATTCTGGTTTTGAACTAATAGCTTTTTCAGACGCTGATCACGCAAGTTGCTTAGATTATCGGAAAAGTACTTTAGGTGCTTTGCAATTCCTTGGTGATAAATTGGTATCATGGCAATCGAAGAAACAATATTGTACATCGCTGTCCTCAACCGAAGCAGAATATGTAGCCATATCAGCGTGTTGTGCTTAAGTCATTTGGATGAGAACACAACTCAAAGACTATGGTTACATATTTGACAGAATCCCGATGTACTGCGACAATCGAAGTGCTATTGTGATCTCGTGCAACTCCGTCCAAAATTCGAAGTCCAAGCACATCGATCTTCGATATCATTTCATAAAGGAGCATGTGGAAAAGGGTACTGTTGAATTATATTTTGTAGGTACTGAACACCAACTAGAAGATCTTCTCACCAAAGCCTTAGCTCCTGCTAGGTTTACTGAGTTGATCCACCGGATTGGCATGAGGTGTTTGACTCCAGAGGAACTGGATGAACTTTTAACACTTTCTTAAAACCAGTCAAACACCAAAACCTCTTTTGTAAATAACTTTATCAAAAACAAAAAATAGAAAAATATTAAATCTGATAAAACACAAAAAAATATTCTTCTATATAAATTTCTTCCAACATTGCAAGTACAACTCTTCCGTTAACACTTTTCTCTTTCAAACATTTCACTATTTTCTCGGATAAGTGTTGAGGGGGAGAATGTAAATAGTTTTCTGTTTCATAAAACCTTGTACTTGCATGTTACCCAAAATTGGTTGTATCTTTGATAATGGTGGATACGTTTCTTGTTTTAAACACTCCTCGGACTCAAATTTGTAAAATTTCACTATCTATAAAGTCGAGGGGGAGTGTCGTCAAGTTTCTTTCCAAACTTTCACGTCATGCTTAACCAAAATAAAAGTTATGGGTTGTGGTTGAAAATGGTTGAGGTGGAGGGACTATTATTGCCAAAAGATAAACTTATTTTAATACTTATTCCTCCACCTAACTATATTTTTACATTTATTTCAAGCATTTACTTTTCAACTACTATCATCCACGCCTATAATTCAATTCTCAAATCCGTGCTTTAATCATCAAATTTGTAAGTGTTAAAAGCTTCCTTGATTGATTACAAACATAGGTTTTAAACCTTATTCATTTTTAACGGTTAGATTTTAAACAAATGAACATGAAATCACCATGGGGTGTTTCTGATGAAAAAGATTGTGTCCAGTGTTGCAAAAAAAAGGTCTACAAGGCCGATTAATCACCGCCTAGGCGCTACAGGGCCACCGACCTTGCCGATTAATCTAACTGGGTCAAACTAGTAGGTCAACCGTGGTCAACGACGGTCAATGGTGGTCAAACTTACGAGAAACCTGCAAATCTTGCTGGAAGTACCCAAAACTCAATGTAAACTTATTTTGATCAATTATAGTAACTGTTTAAATCTATTACAAGTAGTTTTTTTAGAAAAAATCTTACCGTAAATGCCTAAAACTCGTCGGAAATACACAAAAGTTACCGGAAATACCCAAAATTTGACAGAAATACCAATCCAATTAATCACCGATTAATCCCGCCTAAACCGATTACAAGCTATAAGGTGGTCGACCGCCCGACTACCGATTCATGATTTTTACAACCTTGATTGTGTCAAAGTGATTAAAAACATGTTTTATGAACATTTTCATCAAAAATATCAACCCATAAAACATTTTTGATCATATTCGTGACTTAGGGTTTATACGTGGATTTGGGTACTTTCATGTGTGAGTGTTTAAGGATAATTAGTTGCTTGAGTTATGTTTGTTACATGTTTAATTAACCAAAAACAACTTTGAATCTAACCCAGAAACATTAAATTTGGAAAATTAGTATTTAGGGTTTATGTACTCGTTAGTTTGTGTATTTTTGATTCATAAGATTTTTGATGTTAAAACTTGTTGAAAACAACTCATAATACCTCTAAGACGTTCCAGAAATCATTTGGTACATTTTCCATGGCTAGATTTCTTATGAGTAAGATTTGACTTTAGGGTTTATACTTACGCATAACTTTGTTCCTATGCGTAACTAGAAATAACTATGATTCCATGTGATATTGTAAGTGTTTGAATAACTTGTTAATGGAAGTGTTATGATTGATCTATTTCAGGTTTTATGCGTACCAATTCAGAATCAAGGGTAAAATAGTCTTACGCTTAAGGATCACCTTATGCGTAGACATTACGCATAAGAACAATATTACGCGTAACTTATACGCATAAGGTTCTACAATGGGACTACGCGTATCCTGTGAAGGATATGCGTAAACTTGGACTCTTACGCCTAAGGCTTACTCTTACAAGTAAACCTTACGCGTAAGTCCCCAACCTACGCTTACGCGTAAGCTTTATGCCAAGAGTCCATTCCTACGCGTAAGCTTTCTTACGCGTGAGAGTGACTCCTACGCATAAGCTTAATCCTGCGCGTATGGTTTCACTGTTTACGCATAAGCTTACAATCCTACGCTTAAGCCAATATTATAACTTAACTTATGAAATGTTACGCGTACAAACTTGTAATAAGTTACTCATAACATCACAAAACCAAAATGTCACTAATAAGTAATAATGGTTAAAATGTTGTGTGAATGAGTGAAAATTTAGACTTTAAAAAATCAAAATTAAGATACTCACTGTTGGAATCGCTCCCAACTCGTAAATGGAACAACATTGACGGGATTACAGTTTCTATCTTTGTTACCTTAAACACAAGGTCTTGTTATGCCATTTAGTGATAGATGTAAGTGTTTGGGTATAAATACCCCTCCATACTTCCATGGAGGGGTGAGACTTTTAGTGTAATTTCATCCTTCATCAATAAAACACCTACTAGTTTTCCCTTCTCTCTCTAGCTTCTCTCTCTAACTTGGAGATGGCTTTCTTCCATCTTCCAAGACCTCCTGATTCACCATATCACCCATACATACGATCCTAACAATTGGTATCAAGAGCAAGGTCGGTTTTATCAATGGTTGATTTTTCAGTGTTGTATCTTGTCAAAATTCAATCTTGTATAATCTGGTTTTTTTAACAAAGTGTCAACCTTTATGGTTTTAGTGTTTGACAGATTTATTACAAGTTTTTCATGTATCTTTTTTTTTTGTCAAAGTGATGTGGTAGTTTACAAAGTTTGTTGTTTTGTGTTATTTTTCTAACCAAACAGTTTACTTTCATACCTTACATGATTTATTACCAATCCGTGAATTTTTTTTATGGTCATCATCTGGTCATCAAAATGGGGTCAAGTGGTCAACTTTTAAGTGGTCAAACGGGTAATACAATGAATCTTTATGCAGTATTTTCTGGGTTTCTCAAGAGTGGTCGGAATCTTTGGTCGGAAAGATGGCCAGAAAAAGTCAACAAGGGTCAAAACCCTATTTCTACGCCTAAGGACTCCTCTACATATCATTTACGAGTAACTTGGAAAGTTACTCGTAAGAACCTTGTTTACGCGTAAGGTTTAACCTTACGAGTAAAATCGTTTACGCATAAGAAACTTGGTTTACGACTAAGATTTTTTACGCGTAAGTATTTCTTACGCGTAAGGACTACGCATAAGACTCACTTTACGCCTAATGGTTTTTTTTGCTTACGCGTAAGTACAGAAGATGATATGAGAAAAATGGGAGTTACGCGTAAACTGATATTGACCATTAACCAAAACCATATACCAAACCCAATATCTCTCGACCTCAGTTTTTAACAAACATCATTGGTCCATGGTTTTAAAACGTGAAGACTTGAAGCAGTAACAACATATACAAAACATAAAAATCCATCTCCAACAACCTCAAATCCTAAAAATATCCAAACAATCCTCCTCATATCACTTCAATTCAATGACTCGACTCGGAAATTAAAAATGATCTCAGTTTTATCTCTTTTGATAATCAAAACATACAAAGTAATAAGCAAAAGAGATTGTCATCATTGATCTATTTTTGAAGATTGACTTCAATTTATATTCGAACTCAAAAGTAAAGAGAAGACGATAACTATTAAGATATCATCTTTCTTTGGTTCGTTTGATTTATAACGAAAACACAACCTACCTGAGGAATAATCTTGAAGCCTCTTTCTTGCCTTCTTGTTTATTTGATTTGAGCAGAAAATTTCTTATATAAAGGCGTGTTAGGTTGTGGTTTTTTTTTGTTCGATGGTGATTGAAGTTGAGATGAGATTTGGTGATATGTTGTTAATTGATCTAAGATGGTGAATTTTTTTGAGAGTATTCTGTGGTGGGGGCGGAGTATGTTTTTGGGTTAGGTCAAGATGTGGCTTGCGAAATGATATTTATCTAAACCGTATACTATCAATTGAGGATTTGAGGGATCACACGTATTGGGCTTGGATCAATTATTGGATTTGTTTTATTGATTGATTGGAACATGCCACATATCCACTTCTCTCTTGGTCGAATATTTATGTATTGGTCTCACTACTTGGACTCAAAAATTTGTTATTCGAATATTATGCTTTGAAAATAATTGAATACAAATTTTTGATATTATTGTTAAGTGAGTGGTATTTTGGTTATGAAAATTTTTCACGGGGGATACATTTTTGACAAGATCAGGAAACCATTATCAAAGTTCATTTTAACCGTTAATGAAGGCTAGTTTTGAACATTTAACCGTAAGATGTGACTACGGCGTGAATTCACTATTATTTATTTGAGGTTGAAGTGGGATATCACGGGTGCGTGTACTTAGTATCTGAAGATATCAGGGTTGGTTGGATGCATGATTATTCGAGATCCTTGTTCGAGCTTTAACCGTTTCGAATGACAAAGACTTGAGTTATCTAGTTGAACCTGATGTAAGGAGTTACGTTGTTGTTCTCACAGCTTATAACTATCACTTTTAAGGAGTTACGTTGTTGTGCTCAAGTGTCACACTAAGGTGTGGATAATTTGAGAAACTTTAAGTTTACCTTTTTTCGATGGAGTTAAGAAAAAGGGTTCTTCGTCTGACAATAGTGCAAGTTTAAGTCACAAGTTCGGGTTATACTACTTCCGTCTCAAGTTCGTCATATTGGGTTTTGTCCATCAGTAGTCATTACAAAAAGCTGTCAGAATGATAATGGGGTCAGTAAAGAGTTAGCTGAGAAGAGTATACACGAGTAGAGAAGTTTTATCAACAGTTGATTCTCACGAGATATTAATGGTACTTCACACTTGTTCGATTAATTGAACATACATGGTTTCGATGTCTCCAATTCATCATCAACATACGTGGTGTATGATTCTGATTCATTGAAAACATCGGGGGGAAGAGAGTATAGGTGGTGTCTGCTTCCTTTGATGTTTTTGGATTTTTTTCGAAAACCCTCTCCTTTCATGAATTTCTCCAATCAGGGGGAAGAAATGAGATGATCAGTGGTTAAAATTTCTCAAGTCGGTGTTATCGTCTCACTTTCACAGAGCTATCGTGTGTGAAGTTACCTAAATATGATGTTGTGATGCCTCACACACGGTCATTATATCGTGTAATTGCAGATTCACAAGTAACTATTATTCCGATAGACAGCAACATTCAGGGGGAATTCGTTTCATTTCATCTTTCGTGGTTTGTTTGGTGTGAAGCATCTACATACGTGAGAAGATCTTGTTGATTTCTTGCATGTTACCCCTGAACGGATTTTCCGCAACAAGACAGATTTACCTTGTGTGGTTTACTGCTCATCTACAAATTCCGCTGCATACTGAAAATTTCAAAAGTTAGAGGAAATGTTCACTACATCAAAGTTTTGAATCTGCTGAAGACGGTTGTCAGTTTGGGGGGAAGCTGATTCAGAAAGTTCGCCAAAAAGGAGTGTACGGAGAAGCTGCTAAAGACATGCGGCATGAATTGGGGGGAAGTTAATCCAATTTATGCATATTACATCATTTGCCTACAAGTGAAGAAAACGGTTCTCAAGTCAAGGTACAAGAAGACAAAGAGCGTAAACTTTTGTTAGGAATTAGAAATTCCAGATATTAAAGAGTCGGTCACCTCAAGTATATGTAATCTTTAGAAAGCTCGTAGTCGTAGTTCTTTTAAGTTAAGTAGTATTTAGTTAAGTAACACCGTGGAGGACGGACGGGTCTTTACCCACTGTATGCCTGATCCACAGCCCGATGTGTGGCGATTTATGTATGACTATAAATACTCTCTACCTCCCAAGGTAGAGAGTTGGAGCTCATAATAATATCTTTCACTTTCTCTCACTAAGTTCCCTAAACCTCTAACTTTCTCTCTCTAGAATTCCATTTATACGCCACTTTGTGTTATGGTTTGATGTGTATGTGAAAACTAATATCCTACAATTGGTATCAAGAGCCATGGTTAGATCATATCTTGCACATCTTTGGATTTTTAGTGGTTTTTGAGTTTGAAAAAGTTTAGTGGTTTGTGCATCATTTGGTTGATTTCTTGTGTTAAAGCTTGGATTTTGTTAGTACTTTTATGTTTAGAATCATCACAAGTGTTTAGGTTTTCATTTGGTAAGCTTGAATCATCTTGGTTGGGTTGTTTTTGGATTAAAAAGTGATGTTTATGTGGTTTTTCTTGCTAGCGACTTGATATACGGATTTCTTTCTTCGTAGCGACTTGCTTCACAATTTTGTAGCGAGTTACAGTTTTGGAGCTAGCGACTTAGACCTAGCGATTAACAGTACAAGTAGTGGACTCTCCACTACGGGTAGCGACTTGGTGGTAGCGACTTGGTCTGTAGCGAGTTGCTCTTTAGCGACTTGAATCTTTAGCGACTTGTGTAGCGAATTGCTGCCAAAATTTTGCTAGCGACTTGAGGCTTAGCGAGTTACTACTTAGCGACTTGCATTTGTCTAGCGACTTGGGATTTTAGCGACTTGGGAGTGTAGCGAATTAGGTGTTAGCGACTTGGTGCATTTTCTTCTAGCGACTTGGGTGATTGTTTACGGTTTTCTCTTGATTTAGTAAAATCCCGTGAAAGAATCTATTTCCCGGTTTAATCATAGAGTTATAAAATCCCGTATAACCTGTTAACATGTCTACCAACGTTCCTACTATCATCTCCACTGTTGCCGAGGATGTTCAAGCAGCTGGCTCAGATACTCGTCCACCCATGGTTGACAGAACTGACTACGATTCTTGGGCTCAACGAATCAGATTGTACTGCCTTGGAAAGGAAAATGGTGTCAACATTCTCAAATCCATTGATGAAGGACCGTATCGAGTTGAGACGACTAGAGATATACTTGATACTAATGAAGATGGAACTCCTATTTACGGAATGGACAGACCTAAAATGTATGATGAGCTTGATGATAAGGAGAAAAAGAGATTCGATGCAGATATCAGGGCTTCTAACATTGTTCTTCAAGGTCTTCCTAAAGACATCTACAAGCTGATCAATCACAACACCGATGCAAAGGCAGTATGGGATAATGTCAAGATGCTTCTCTCAGGTTCTGAATTAACTATGGAAGACAGAGAATCACAACTCTATGACGAATTTGAACATTTCAAGATGAAACCAGATGAGAGTGTCTATGAGTACTATGTGAGATTTCATAAGTTGGTGAATGATATGAGGAACATCAGGATGACTATGCCTAACATTCAGCTGAACTCAAAATTTGTGAACAACATGAATCCCAAATGGCACAAGTTTGTCACCTCTGTGAAGCTCACTAAAGGATTGAAGAATACAAACTATGAGCAACTCTATGCCTTCCTCCTTCAGAATGAGAGACATGCTATGTTTGAAAAAATGATTCTTAATCAGTTTAAAACCAACCAGGGAGAGTCAATCTCGTCTAATGACTCAACTGCCTTCTACTCAAACATCGGAATCACAACCAAAGCCTCACATGTCATACCATTGGGTAATGGTAATCACAAACTCATTCCTGATCCTATGTTCAAACAAGCTGATGCTGATGCACACGTGGGTAACTTCATTAATCAACTAGCTCTTCTGATTAGTCAAAACATGAATTCTCTCCCACAAACCAACAACAACCTCAGAACAGCATCTAACCCACACAATCAAGCTACTGTTAAAGATGGAAGGATCGTGGTGCAACCAGTTCAGGAAAGACAGTATGATAAGGGAAGAGGTGGAGCTGGTAGAGGTTATGTTGGTAACCAGAATCGAGGAAGGAATGGTAACCAAGGTCAAGCTAAGCCGATCAAATGTTATAACTGTGGTGGTGAGGGACACATTGCAAGAAACTGCACATCTCCAAAGCGTCCACAGAATGCTGATTACTTCAGAGATAAGATGCTGCTTGTACAAGCTCAGGACAATGGTGCTGCTTTGGATGAAGAGGAATTGCTGTTTCTAGCTGAGGGCAACACCAAGACCTATGATGCAGATGTGGATGAGCAGCCTATTCAGGAGATAGGTCACAATCATCAGAATGCCTTTCAAGTCGCTGATTGTGATGCATACGACTCTGATGTGGATGATGGACCTACTGCACACACAATCTTTATGGCTAGCATTTCTCCAATGGTTTCTCCCAAGGTCTCCTCTTCACCACAAGCTAGCCCTTCCCAAGACAAACTCATCTCAGAGGTACTAAAACTATACGATGATGCTGATGTGCAAAAGATGCATGATAAAGTACTATCAACTGAAACTATTGAATCAAATATTGAAAATATGGGTAATATTGATATTGTCCCATATGATCAATATGTGAAACAAAGTGAAAGTGAAGTTGTACCAAGTGATGCATCTTCTGCAGTCAACAATGACTATGTTTTTGATGAATACACTGCATGTGCCCCTGATGATTCTGTAATTTCTGAACTAAATGCCTATAAAGAACGTGTTGCTATTTATGAACAACGTGCAAAATTTGAGTTGACCACTCGTGAGCAGGAAATGGATGACCAAGTGCGTACAGTCATTAGAAAAAGTAATTTTAGAGAAGAAGTATTGAAACAAGAATTAAATTCCTTGCAAGAAAAGCTTTCTAAAACAGCTAAGCAAAAACAAGAACTTCAAGAAAATGTGAAAATGCTTAAGCTAGAATTTAATGCAAAGGAATCAAAACTCTTGAGAGACTTTTCTAATCTGAAAACTTTGAAAAACAAACTTGAAAACAAGTTGTACATACAAGGAAACACCATTCAGACTGCTCACACGGTCACTAAACATAGAATTCTAAGCGATAAGCATAGTGTTCCCATTATAGATAAACCCAACCCTGAGTACGGAAAGATAGCAAAAGCAGCTCAAAGTGTGATCTATGATGGCAATGAGATTCTTAAACCTAGACAAAAACCTAGTTGCGTTGAGTGCACTGAGGATGATAAGAAACTAGATGAAATCACTAGGGAGAAGATGAATAAGAAACTAAATGATCCTAAATGCAAAGAAAAAAAAATTATTATCACTCCTCATGACTACAAGAAGGAAAACTGGATTTCCTTGAACAAGTTTAAGCCTCAGACATTGCTGACTCCCGAACAAGTTTTCTGGAAAATGGATTTAGATAAGCAGAAAGCTGAAAATATTGTTGAAACAAACCCTCCCCTTTGGAAAATGCCTAGAGCGACTGTGTATCCTCCTAATACACCAATGCATCTCGTTCCGAGAACAATTGCCACTAAAAGCAAGACCTTAATTAGCCAATATGTTATATTTCAACTATTTGTTGATTTTGAGAAAACTTGCAAGAAAAGGATCAAACCCACTGGTATAACTGAAGGAGAAAGGGGTTTTGAACAAATGAAAGAATGTTATTTAACTGAGGTCATGCCTTTCTTTAAACTTCTAAAAGATCACTTTGAGAGTCTTAAAAAGGGAATAGAAACTGATATTAAGGGAATGGAAAAGGAATTTGATGCAATGATTGTTGAAGTTAGTGACTATGAGCGTACACTAAAATATAATGAGATTGAGAGGAAGAACTTGCATACATTAAATGAGACTCTTATTACTGAATGTGTTGCTCAAGATGTGTTTTTCACTGCTTCAAATTGCTCTATTAATGCTTCCCAATTTCATGAACTATCTGTTGCCCTGAAAGTCTCTCATGATCGTGTCATTGAGCTTGAAAAAACTAATTCTAAACTAAACGAGAAAATTGAACTGGATGATCACGACAATTTGGTTAAACATTTGTCTAACCTAGAGGTTGAGCATTTTAATTTACAACTAAAATATCAACATCTTAAAGAAAATGTCAAAACTTCAAATATCAAGACATCCTCAGATGCTCCAGAGTTTGATGCAGTTTTTCAAATTAACAAACGTGATGAACAGATTCAAGCTCATTGCAACACGATCAGAAAGTTGAAAGCCCAAATCTCTCAATTAAAGGGTCAAATGAACAATATGACAGGCTCCCAAATACCTCCTCCTTTAGACTCTCAGATTTCTCAAACGTTTCATCTTCAAAACCTAGTAAATGCATTACAAAAGGAAAATGAAAGTTTTCTAGAAGAAAATGAAAAAGTTAAACGTCATTTCAATGAGTTATTTAAATCAATAAAGGTCACTCGTAACAAAAATAACGAACAAATAGCTTCATTGCAAAAGGAAATTGAGAATCTGAAAAGTCAGGTAAAAGGGAAAATGCCTATGACCAATGGGGAGAATGGTGTATCAAAGGTTCACTCTTGTAATAAATATGCTTTGTCTGTGAATTATGTCCCTCCTCATCTCAGGAACAACAAACTTGCTGTTCAAACATACTTCTCATCCCTTAAGGATTGCTTAGAATGTCTGCGTGAGATTGTTGAAGAGGATAAGTTAGAGAAACCTCATGATAATGCAATTGGACATGCATGCTTATATGCCAAACGATCTCAAGAAATCTTAGAATGCTTGATCACAATATGCCCAAAGTCATTAGGTGAGAGAGTTAATCCTTTGATTCCATGCTCGATGCCTAATGCCAAGTATGATATTCATTCGATTCCCAATGCCTTGAATGTGAACCGTAGTGCTTTGAATATGAACCGTAGTGTGCCTTTAAGTAGTTCAGATTCCAGATCTGTCAATGCTAAGAAAGAGAACTCAAGTGTGCCTTCTAGGAGTTCAAATATCAATACTTCTAGTTTCAAGAAAGTGAACCTTAGTGTACCTGCATGTAGTTCAGATCCCAGCACATCTAAACAGGTGATGCAAAGAGTAGTAAAACCAACTAATGTTCCCATTCCCTATACAGGAGTAATCAGTGACATTAAAGGGAGCAGGTCAAAGTCTCAAGACAATACAAGGAATGATAGGACCTCGCAAGCTAAGAATGTGCACTGGAAAAGAGTAGAAGAACAGTCTAGGAACTTTAAGTTTGAATCGAATAAAACGAATCGTGTTGATTCTAGTATTAGCCTTAGGCGTACTGTAATTAATTCGAATTCTGATACTATTTTCAAACCTTGTATTGATGTCTGCTTGAATTCTGTCTCTAATCATGAATGTGGTGTTAATGCTCTGCCTAATGATGCTAATTGTCCAGTTAATATTGTTAATGCTAAAACTCATGCTAAGAAGGCTAAAAGGCAAAAACGAATGAAAGTTAGAAAACAGTGGAAACCCACAGGAAGAACATTTAGTAAAATAGGCTATTATTGGATACCTGTTGGTCATAAGACTAATCAGATAATGCCCACTAGAAAATGGATGCCTACTGGTAGAACTATTCCCTTAAGAAGTGATCACACTGTGAACAGGGCTAATACAGACACTAGTACTGCATCTATTCACAATGATTCCATTGCCTCATTTTCTGATATGAATGCTTCTATTTCTGATGTGGGTGTTCCAACCATTGTTACTAACCAAATGGAACCCATTCTTGCATGGGGATCCCAATTATCCAGTTATCCATTCTTGTCTGTGTTCAACTACAGATCGTTCAAATCGTTCTGTGGTACCTGGACTCAGGCTGTTCCAAGCATATGACTGGCGACCGGTCACGGCTCATGAACTTCGTGAGCAAATTCATCGGGACTGTTAGATTCGAGAATGATCATTTTGGTGCTATTATGGGTTATGGAGACTATGTTGTTGGAAAAAGTGTTATCTCCAAAGTTTACTATGTAGAAGGTCTTGGTCACAATTTGTTCTCTGTTGGTCAATTCTGCGATTCAGATCTAGAAGTAGCCTTCAGAAAACATACCTGCTTCGTTAGAGAACTTGATGGTAAGGAACTTTTAAGAGACTCACGAGGTTCAAATCTATACACCATCTCCATCGAAGATATGATGAAGTCTTCTCCAATTTGCTTGCTGTCAAAGGCTTCTAAAACAAAGTCATGGTTATGGCATCGTCGTCTCAATCACCTGAACTTCGGCACCATCAATGATCTCACCAAAAAAGGACTTAGTTGTAGGTTTACCTAGACTCAAGTACGAAAAGGATCATCTTTGTTCAGCATGTCAATTGGGAAAAAGCAAGAAGTATGCCCATAAACCCAAACCTATTAACTCTGTCACTGAAGTTCTTCATATGATTCATATGGAGTTATGTGGACCAATGAGGGTGCAGAATATCTTTGGGAAGAAATATGTGGTAGTTGTGGTTGATGATTACTCTAGATTCACCTGGGTCAAGTTCTTAAGGACAAAGGATGAAACTCCTGATATCATCATCAAACTCATCAAACAGCTGCAGGTTCGACTTAACAAAACCGTCAGAATTATCAGAACAGATAATGGAACTGAGTTTTTCAACAAACAACTTAGTGAATTCTATGAAAGCGTTGGAATCAGCCATCAAAGAAGTGTTCCACGAACTCCTCAACAGAACGGTGTAGTTGAAAGACGAAATCGAACTCTTGTTGAAGCCGCTAGAACAATGCTGATTTACTCAAAGGTTCCAATGTTTCTCTGGGCTGAAGCAATTGCCACTGCATGCTACACACAAAATCATTCTCTGATTCACACTGTTCATGGAAAAACTCTATATGAACTTGTCCACAACAGAAAACCTAATCTCTCCTTCATTCGTGTGTTTGGTGCATTGTGTTATCCAACTAATGAGGGTCAAGACTTAGGCAAACTTAGGGCTAAAGCTGACATTGGAGTATTTGTAGGATATGCACCAAACAAAAAGGGATACCGAATCTACAACAAAAGAACCCGAAATATCATGGAAACAATTCACGTTACGTTTGATGAGCTGACCGGTCAAATGGCTCCTAGACACTCCAGCTCAGGACCCGCACTTCAAAACAGTCCCATTGGTTCATCCCTTGTTCCAAACTCCTCTCAAGAAACTCCATATGTACCTCCATCTGAAGATGATTTAAAGAAGTTGTTTGATCCTATGTTTGATGAACTTTATGATTCAAGTACTAATGAGGTGGTGATCCCTACAACAGAGGATGCTCATATTCCTGTGAATGAAGTCAATCCCTCAGTCTCAATATCGTTAAGTCAAGAAGCGCCTACTGCTGATCCTTCAGTCTCATCAACAAATCATCATTCTTCAAATGTACATCATGGAACTGTTTCTGGCATCAATGATGAAGTTAATCCCTTTGCTACTCCTGAAGATGCTCCATTTGAAAACATATTTGCTCCTGAATCATCATCAGAACCATCTTCTTCAGGAGACATCGACTCTGCTACCTCAGTCCCTCAACAACTGCCACATGAACACCTTAGAAAATGGACTCACGATCATCCACTAGACAACATCATTGGAAATCCCTCTCGTCCTGTATCAACACGGAAACAACTTGCAACCGATGCCTTATGGTGCTTCTTCAACTCCGTACTATCTAAGATCGAACCAAAAGATGTTAAAACCGCCATGAATGAAGATAGCTGGTTCAATGCCATGCAAGATGAATTCATGAGTTTGATCGACTTGATGTATGGGAGTTAGTACCTGCTCTAGACTGTGCTATGATTGTTGCTCTTAAATGGATCTTCAAAGTGAAACTTGATGAGCATGGTGATGTGTTGAAGAATAAGGCTCGATTAGTTGCTAAAGGATACCATCAAGAGGAGGGTATTGACTTTGAAGAGTCTTTTGCTCCAGTTGCTCGAATCGAGGCAATCAGAATCTTTCTGGCTAATGCTGCTAGTAAGAACATGGTAGTCTATCAGATGGATGTGAAGACGACATTTCTGAACGGAGATCTTAAAGAAGTCGTCTACGTCAGCCAACCTGAAGGATTTGTGAATCAAGAGCATCCTACTCACGTTTATCGTTTGAAGAAGGCTCTTTACGGTTTAAAGCAAGCTCCAAGGGCATGGTATGATACACTGTCAAAGTTTCTTCTATCAACCGGATTTAGCAAAGGAGCAGTTGATCCTACATTGTTCACCAGAAAGTCAGGCAAACATTTAATTCATGTTCAAATTTATGTTGATGATATTATTTTTGCCTCGACATACCCAATGGAATGTGATCGTTTTTCGAATGAAATGAGTTCAAAATTTCAAATGTCAATGATGGGACAAATGTCATTTTTCCTGGGATTACAAATTTCACAAAGTCCCGGAGGCATTTTCATAAATCAATCTAAATATGCAACAGAGATCTTAAAGAAATTTGGATTTGATTCAAGTGACCCTGTTGACACCCCCATGATTGATCGAACCAAACTAGATGAGGACCACTCAGGGATCATGATTGACCAAACGAAATATCGTAGTATGATTGGATCCCTGATGTACCTCACTGCTAGTAGACCAGACATCTTGTTCGCTGTTTGCATGTGTGCTAGATACCAGGCTAAGCCTACTAAAAAGCACCTTGAAGCAGTTAAACGGGTCTTTCGGTATCTCCAAGGAACCATCAATATGGGTCTTTGGTACCCGAAGGACACCGGTATGTCACTAACGGCCTATGCAGATGCTGATCATGCAGGTTGTCAAGATACACGTCGAAGTACGTCTGGAGGTGCTCAGTTTTTGGGTGATAAGCTTGTGAGCTGGTCTTCAAAGAAGCAAATGAGTACTTCTATTTCCTCTACAGAGGCTGAATACATAGCCATGTCATCCCGTTGTGCTCAAATCTTATGGATGAGATCTCAATTATCTGACTATGGCTTTGAATTCAACAAAATCTCTCTGTACTGTGATAATAAAAGTGCTATTGCTCTCTCATGCAACAACGTTCAACACTCAAGAGCAAAGCATATCGACATTCGACATCATTTCATCAGGGAACAAGTGGAAAAAGGTGTGGTGGAACTCTATTTTGTGAGGTCTGAATATCAGTTAGCAGACATCTTCACCAAAGCTCTTCCAAGAGAACGTTTTGAGTTTATTCTTCCACGTCTTGGCTTAAAAAGCCTTCAACCTGAAACACTCAAACGTATTCAGGAGGAAGACGAGGAGTAAAGGTCTATCCTCATCTGTCTCTTGTATATATCTATTCGAAAAACAAAATACAAAATTATAAAACCTTCAAAAATCAAATAGAAAAATATAAAACTTTCAAAATCCATAAAAATTTGAAAAATTCGAAAAAATCTTCAAAAAATATTGTCATTTTGTCATGTTTCTCTCGATTCGATTATATCTACGGTCTTGTTGTTGTCATTCAAAGAATGACACAGGAATTTAGATATTGTTCGAATTTTTATTATTTAAAAATATATATATATATATATATATATATATATATATTTTTGGGAGAAAGAGAAACAATGGTTTATTGTCATTTTCAGGCAATAACCCGGTTTTAAAAGAAAGAACAGAGCCATGTTTTATCAAGCTTTCAAAATTCCATGCTCTGATTCTATAAACATTTATCTGCTGAAAACTAAATGCTTTGAAAAATAACTCGGTCTCTATTTTTGATAATCATCAGGACTTATTTGTCAAAATCTCTATCTCTCAATCAACAACCTATGTCATTGATTGAGGGGGAGAATGATTTCAATTAAATTAAAAAGTTATTTCGCATTAAATTGTTTTCAAAAGATGTACATGCATGTTTTATCAATGGAGTTTAAAGTCTTAAAATCCGATCCGTATCAGTTAAAACGCTTTCATAATCAAGTCACAATTCCCCTTAAAAGCTTTCTAAATCAATTTAAATCAATAAGAGATCACAAATCTCAAATGATTTGATAATTGTGATCGGGGGAGAATGTGTGATTTAAATTAGATTTAAACTGATAATTCGGTAAATGGTTTCATAAGGATGTACATGCTATCCTTCACACATGTGACAAACGATTTCAAATTTTCCATGCACATGTTGAGGGGGAGCATCTATCTTAAAACCTATGATTTAAAACGTGATCAACTTATCTCAATGTGCAGGTTCCCTCTAGTATGTGCAAAACTCTTTTCAAATCTCGAGGCACATATTGAGGGGGAGCAAACTTATGAAAACCTCATCCTTCCCGGAAATGCTTTATCTTCTTGATTTGATCAGGGAAGTGATGTTGATATTTTTTTAGAAAAAGGTAATCAAAGAATTAAATTCTTCCTCTTGCCTCCGTGTGCAAAATGATTTCAAACATTTGATGCACATGTTGAGGGGGAGCACTTATTCTAAAAATATCAAAAACAATTCAGGCACAAAATGTTTTGATAATATATCACAAGTATCTGGATTGATGTTCAAATGGTTTTCAATTGGTTCCAATGGCAGATGAACAATACCAAATTGACCCACCAACTTTACTTTATGTACGGTGATATAAGGATGATAAGGTTAGGTATGTGTTCCCATGATCCGCCAGAACCGGAGGGATTTACCCAGGGACAATCCACTAGTTAGTGTAGAAGTCCTTAGGTATGATGATAAAAGGAGAAAAGTGAGATATGGGAAGAGTGCGGACTGAGATAGAGCAAGTACTGGAACAAACCCAACAAGGTTCTTGCTATGAGGTCTCGGTAAGCACTGAAGGGGTTAAATAATTAAAAAGAATTGGATGAGAAAAGGGTGAAAACAAATAGCCCTCCATTTATTCAACCTTAGGGCAGAAACCGGGTTCACTTCATATGCTACTGATGGTAACATTGGTATTGAAGACAAGACGTCATGGACCCAGTGACGCACTGCACTTCAACTTTCCAAACCACTCAAGTTCCTCTTAAAAGGACTTGTTTCATTCTCACGGGGAACCGACATTATCTATCGACTTTCTCTTAGAGATTGTTGATATTGAAGAAGGAGACCCTCTCCCTAGTCTCCGGCACAGGATCCAAATATGCACAAATTGAGTCTAGAGCCACGAGATCATCAATAAATCTCATTAGGACACTTTCAATGAAGACTCTATGTTTCACACAATGTGGAAAGAGAGATTATATCTTGAGTCCTACGCATTATCCTTGTGGTATTGCCAGAACATCTGAGTGATGTGTATACATATTCACAATGAAGATGGAAAACCTTCTGGAGCTATCATCAAACAAGCTCCTGGTAGGTGGCATGTGAGATCTATTATATAGATCAACCATCACTACTACAAAAAAGTCCATAAAGACCGGTTAGAATAGCTTATAAAAACTGGTTTTGGAACCACTCTCTGTGAGGGGGTATCTCTTTGACTGAAACATGTAGAAACCGGTTATATAACCGGTCTCTTTTTTAGAGAATTAAGACTAGTTTTATTGTATGAACCGGTTTCGATTACAGAGTTGAATAGGTATCACAAATGAGAATTACGATCAACAAAAACCAGTTTCTATTATAGAGTCGAATCAGTACCAATAGATTTCTAATTTTACATTTTTTGCTTTTATTGATATGTAATTCTGATAGGAAAATAAAATAACTCGGTACCATGAAACTCAAAAGTCAATAAATAACATCCTTTCAAATATTATAATCCAATACAATAACATCTTCTCAAGTATTACATAAATCATATACAAATACACAATCAAGGTTGCAATTCCGGCTTTCTTCCAATGATTGAGGCTTCTTTCTCATACAGATCATTCAATAAGCATTTATGTCGATATAGCATCTACAATGTAACATTTATGTCGATATAGCATTTATGTCGATATGCATTGTGTCACCACATTTCATCACTTTTAGAGACTTAAAACACCAAAACAACTTTATAGGTGCTTGTCCACATTTATCTCTAACTTGTCAATACCAATGAATCAATGTACTAAACCTGTATCCAAAGTCAATAAAAATATTAGGAACAATAAGTAACGACTTCATTGTTACGTAAAGAAAGCGATACTATTTTTTTGTAAGTTAAAAAAATCCTTACCAATGGCATCTCAAATAGTTGTTTGATACCTTTTGCATCATTTTCTATCTCCAACATACGAACCCGTCTAAACGAACTGCTGCAAGATCAATGCATCTACATACAACTGAACAAAATAACTTTTACGGTAACAACACAGTTAGTTTATATACACAAAAAAGGTTTCATATCACCTCTTGACATTATCACATAAACGTATGCTCCTTAAGTCACACACCTAATAACTTTATAAATCAATAATATAAGCAGTCATTAATCGTGTAACAACAACCTTTACATGCCAATGTCATGAATCGACCTTTATAACTTTAACTTTAAATGCAACCATTACGAATTCACCATTGTCTATGTTACTTGAGAGTTGAGTAGATCAGTATCCTTCTCATATCAATTCAACAAATGTTGCAACCACAAATAAGTAAACGGGCTTTTATTGGCTAAAACTAAGTGATTTACCCACAAACTTACACATATTAACAGGGTTATACCTGCTTTGAACATGATACGGCTGGAGTTTTATTTCACATGACAAACAAGTAATTAAAGTAAGCTATATAATATAACAATCCAGAATCAATTCTTAAATCAAACATGTGGCGAGTACGGAAATCATACCTGTGCCCATGTAAAAGAAAAGAATTCCTTAGAATCCAAACTGCAAAATTATATTTAAAAATAAATAAATAAATAAAATAATCAGACTCGTAAATGCAAAACTTCGAAACCATAACATAAGAATATCGTAAGATCACCTCATACCGACAATACCGAACTTTATCAACCAAAATAATAAAAAAACCAAATCTGAACCATGATAGCATTGATCTCAAACCACTAAAGCTCGCAACATCTAAAACACGACCACCACAATAACCCGGTGAACCTGTCAAAAAAACCGCAACACAATATGAACCACACGACCATCACGATACTACCAACTGATCTGAACCACAACGAACCCAAACGACACACGTGAAATACATCTGATTCGGAAGAACACGACCTCAAACACCTTCTACAACAACATCCCTCACGACCTCAACTGGTTACAGATCCCGACCGGAACCACTTGCACAATGATCCAAACCAACAATCTATTCCATTCATCTAATAATAAAATTTTAAACAAGGGTCAAAGCATTAAGTTTAATAAATTCTAACCAAACAAGTTCATTTCTTAACTTTTTTAATTCTGTACAAATAAATAGTAGTATGGTAAAGATATAAATAGTTTTGCTTATGCTAATTGCTAAAGAACTGGGTTTAAACAATCATTAGCTAAATAATAAACCTTTAAGTATAAAGATTAATAGTTAACCAAAAGTAGTTAACTTTAATTAGATGACTGCTGCAAAAGATCAAATCTTTATTATTATTGTAATAAAAGAAAAAAGGGAATCTTGAGATATAAAGGAACAGCAAGAAGAATGAGCGAATGAAGATGAAAGTATTGACTATAACAACAACAAGAAAAATTGATGAATAAACAAAGAAACCATGTTGAAGAGACGGGAGGGAGGCCATTCGAACCACCAGTCAAAGCCGACGGCCTGAAGGTTGTTGACGGCTAGTGAAGTTGAGATTAGGGTTACAAAAGATGTGTGAAAGAGAGAAGATAGTAACTTCTTTTTTAGTTGAGATTAGGCTTGTTGTGAGAATTTTTTTGATAAAAGTTATGTAAGTATAGGGCCGAGCATCGGGTCAAACCCAGATCGACCGTGACCGATTTAGACTAAAATCATTGATCGAGGATCGGACCGAATGTGTTCAGTCCAGTCTGGGTCGTTTCGGTCCTGTCCGGTTTTTCGGTCGATTCGGTTCGAAAAAATAAAATGTTCGGTTGTACGTAAGATCGGACCAAAACGAGGACCGAACATGAGGTAAAGTTTGGACCGAGGGCCGGACAAAAATAGTTTCGGTCCGATCCAGTTGGTCTAGTTCGGGCCGGTTTCTCGGTTTGATCCGGTCCGTGGTCCGTTATGCTCACCCCTATGTTAGTGTAGGAGTTATCAAAGTAATTATATGAATAACATAATATTTGATCTCTATTTATTTATTTTTTATGATGGGTTTTAGTTTTTTTTTCATTAGCGAAAACTGATAGCGTTCTCTCAGTAGTTATAGATTTGTAAGGAAAAAAAGTCATTATGAATTTGAAAATAATACCGATGTTTATCATAGAAAAACTTAGAGACGGGTCTCTTAAAACAACCTATGTCTTTGACTTTGTGCATAGAGTGGTTTCTTGAAACGAAACCAGTTTTTGTGCGATTTGGATTAAAGAGACCAGTTTTTCTGTAAAAATTGGTTTCTATGCTTCCCATGCTCCTTACTTTTAACTACAAAAACTAGTTTTTTTAAAACCGGTCTCTGTTAAGAGGTGTCTATGGCCTTTTGTGTAGTAGTGCATGTGACAACTGAACAAAAACAATGGGGCGATTCAATCTCTTGAATCAATCATGGTTCAGGTTATGGATTGACGGATACCTTTGAAAAACCGGTCTTTATGCTTAACAACTCTTTTCTTTAGCACATCGACCGTGTACTCATTTTTCAAACCAAAAGGTGTTTTTATGATTGATAATTGATCTTCAATAAAACCTTCATTGTATTGCAAAACAATTTCTATTGAGCAATACACGATTGTTTTTCAAATCTCTTTTCATCAATCAGTGGACTTAAAATTCGCTGGTTCACTCACTCCGTGTTGTCTTCTTTGAGATGTTCCGGTTTGAGAACAGCTAGAGCAGCTGCGAAACCCTGTCAAGGAAATTCTTCGGAATTATACCTGATCACAGGCAGTACATGTACTGATCAACGGGGAACCGTGGGCCGTGTACCTCAATTCAACGAAAGTGATCAAAGACACTTTCGTGCGATTTATTGCTAACTGTTGTATGCAGGTACGCCCGACGTTTGCAGCTGATCAGAATGAAGCGGTCAATCCATAGCCGCATGCTCACTTAACACATTCAACTCAAAAGAAATCATGATTAGTGCAACAATGACTCTGATATTTTCACTCCATGCTTCTGCTATGCTGCTGCCAATATCATGAATCAACTAAAGCTTCCGCTACTCTGATAAGAAGATATCATGATCCAGAATGTGAGCATGTCGGTCCTAATGTCACAACATCACATAATACCAACTCCACAAAGGATGTCTCAGAGATTTTTGATAGCTGATGATCTCAAAAGCTGGCACAAATTTATTATCATGTGGATCAGTAAAAGACCTCCACTTGAAGTAACCAAACATGCAATGTGAAGAATCAATGACTACGAGCTTAGGAGCAAAAGACTACATCAAGAATGCAAGATCAATTGTTAATGTAATATCTATTTGTATTCAATGTAATTTTGGTACATGATTGAGGTGACCTCCCTTAGGGGGAGATTGTTAGGAATAAGAAATTCCAGATATTAAAGAGTCGGTCACCTCAAGTATATGTAATCTTTAGAAAGCTCGTAGTCGTAGTTCTTTTAAGTTAAGTAGTATTTAGTTAAGTAACACCGTGGAGGACGGACGGGTCTTTACCCACTGTATGCCTGATCCACAGCCCGATGTGTGGCAATTTATGTATGACTATAAATACTCTCTACCTCCCAAGGTAGAGAGTTGGAGCTCATAATATCTTTCACTTTCTCTCACTAAGTTCCCTAAACCTCTAACTTTCTCTCTCTAGAATTCCATTTATACGCCACTTTGTGTTATGGTTTGATGTGTATGTGAAAACTAATATCCTACAACTTTCATCATCCTCAACACTTGAAGAGCTTATGAGGACTTTTCTTTACTTGTTTTCTTTATTTGTAGTAAATGTTGTAAGTAATCCCTCATGTCGTCCCATTAGGGGAAGATTGTTGGAATCGCTCCCAACTCGTAAATGGAACGACATTGACGGGATTACAGTTTCTATCTTTGTTACCTTAAACACAAGGGCTTGTTATGTCATTTAGTGATAGATGTAAGTGTTTGGGTATAAATACCCCTCCATACTTCCATGGAGGGGTGAGACTTTTAGTGTAATTTCATCCTTCATCAATAAAACACCTACTAGTGTTCCCTTCTCTCTCTATCTTCTCTCTCTAACTTGGAGATGGCTTTCTTCCATCTTCCAAGACCTCCCGATTCACCATATCATCCATACATACGATCCTAACAATTTATATCACTTGTACACATAACAGTGTACAACCCGTTCTTGTCAAGAAAGGACCCTGTGGTACGCTTCAATGCCACAATCCTTATAAAAGGAGCGAAAGCTTCTTACTTTTGAGTAAAACCTATCAAACCTTTCATTTTTCAAGGTTTTGCTCAAAAGAACAAGTACTTCCCCGTATGATTTTTCAAAACCTCAACCGTTTATATCACTTGTTGAGGGGGAGTATTTGAATTAAAAATTTGTTCACAAATTGTTCACAGTGGTCATCTTCCCGCAACACTCGAAATGGTCATATTTATTCTCAACTTTTCAAAAATAACATTTTATATGCCATTTTTGAGGGGGAGAAAATTATGTGATAAGAAATATGTTGTGTAAATGCAAATGAATCTTTGTGCTATAGACTTAACCAACGATTGACAGTACTTAACTGTTAGTAACTCGAAAAGACTTGTCCAGGACGGGTAATAATTTCAAGCTAGTTCGCTAGTAATGTAAACGTGTCTCGCAAAGGACTTGTCCGAGTAGAAAGTACCATTCGAGAAACTCTTGGTAGACATGAACTCTGATGGGTTTGACAACCTTTCGAGTTTTGTCTACACCTTCAAGATAGTTATTAGAGCTAGTTGTCACCTAAAAGCTGACAATGTAACTCTTTAACTATGCAACGTAACCGTGTCTCGCGGGGGATTGTCTATCTTGAGTTGATCAATTCATAAAGTGCGAGCTCTTTCCTCACTGTGCAGATTTCCGTAAAAACTCTTAAGCACATGTGGAGGGGGAGTATTTCTGCAAAAGATCAAACTCTTACAGTGGTACAAAATGTTTTACAATCATAACCGTTGTAAGAGATTTTCTTGAAAATTTGTTTTATGGCAACATAGGTTAGTCATGGAGTTATAAGGTGACTAAGGTTAGGAATAACCGTCCTATGATCCGCCAGAGCCGGAGGGATCTACCCAAGGACATCACAAATAGTTACTACTTAGAAGTCCTTAGGTACGATTATAAAAAGGAGAAAATGAGAATCGGATAAAGAAGGAGTTGAAGAATTAAAAAGAAATGCAAAGAAAAGGGTGAAAAGAAATAGCCCTCCAAATTATTCAACTTAGGGCAGACACCGGGTTCAATTCATATGCTACTGGTTGTCACTTAGTGACGTCGGTATTGAAGATTAAAAGTCGTCATGGACCCAGTGACGCATGCACTAAACCTTCTT
Source organism: Chrysanthemum seticuspe (assembly GCA_019973895.1). Lineage (NCBI taxonomy): Eukaryota > Viridiplantae > Streptophyta > Magnoliopsida > Asterales > Asteraceae > Chrysanthemum > Chrysanthemum seticuspe. The sequence continues at coordinate 208,112,492 of BPTQ01000004.1, forward strand.
AGCCACTCAAGTTTCTCTCAATAGAAGCTTGTTTCATTCTCACAGGGAACCCTACGTAAACTATTGGCTTTCTCTTAGAGATCGCTGGTATTGAAGAAGGAGACCCTCTCCCTAGTCTCCGCTCAGGAAAACCAAAACGCACTATTGAGTCTAGAGCCACGAGATTCATCAAAAGATCTCTTAGGTACACTTGACATTTCATCACTTGATGTTCAACAATAAGAACAGCAGTGGTACGTTATCGAGTCCTTCACATATCTTAGCAATCTGTCGAGAACATTTATGAGAGGTTCACATCTGTGATCCTCAGTGATTGAATGGAAACTCCTGCCAGGGTCAACATCAAACAACCCTGACAGCAGGTCACTTCGGTAACTCCCTGAGGATTACGCTTAATGTGTCTCAAACGGTCTACAGTCGTGAGGTGATGCTTCAGTGTACCTGAGCGACTCATCTGAACTGTAGGTGTACTTCGATACATCGTGTTATCTCACTTGTGGGACTCCAGTTCAGGAACGGCCTTTGTGAGAATTAGAGTTGTGTTTTCACACTATGCTGTTAGCACTCTCGAAGTTCAAACTTGTAAGTGATGGAATCCGCTTATTACTAACCGTTTTCATGTTTTCTTCTTATGGAAGCTCTGGAGCGGAATGATCGTGCAGATTCTTCACATGCTCGTGCCAACATCATCACTAATGGAAGTTCTATCTTAAAGCAACACAAAAGTCAGAATGATTCTTCGTCAAGCCAAAGAATCTACAAAGTTAAAGACTTAAAGAACTTCATCAGTACTGAAATCAAACGTTAAAGAGTGTGTGAGCATGTTGAAGAATGACGTGGAGACACTGTAGCAGCGAAGCAGACCTGAGGCAGACTTGATGCAGACAACAACAACATACTATCACTACCATCACAAAGGACAATGATCAAAGAACAAAATTAAAAGATGACGTAAAGCAAAACTGTTTAAAGAAAAACAATTTCTCTACACTGGGGAGATTGTTCAAATCAAGGCAATTCTTCTCACAAGAAAGAAGAATGTCAGAAGACGTCAAAGCTACTATTACATCAACGCCTTCACCGTTCATATTCATTCATCACCAACACTTAGGGGGAGATTGTTGGAATCACTCCTAAACCTAAATCAAGTGTTAGTAAGTCATATGTAATAGTTAGCTTAATTATGGCCTTTATGTTTGTTATTAGCCTTAAGATTATGTAGAAGGCCCATGAGCTTAGGCCCAAGCCCAAAGGAGAAAGGAAGGGACTAGGAAGTGTTGCCCTAGCTTCCCTCCTATAAATACTATGTAATAATCATCACTTGAGGGTTGGTTGTTCAATTCACTCTCTTTCACTAAGCATACGCATAACCATTCTCTATTATCCTACGCATAGTGTTTGTGTGAGTTTTTCATCCGATCTATCTCTTCTCTATTTCTTCTCTTGATGCTTGTGTTGTAAAACTAGTGACCTAACACTCACATTACTTATCACGACAACTTTGGACTATTGGACAACAAGTGACTTTGGAATCGTAACATTCATTAACAAAACAAATTCAATAATTGGACAATAAAATCAACTTTTGACTAACATAATGTCTTTCGATATGTTGGTTCTTTTGTCTCAATACCTTTCAGATCACGATATGGACGTCATCATGGAAAATGTCAACTCACAAAATGTGCTCACGATGGAAGATATCTTCCCAACTGATTACAGCATGAAGATTGGAAAGAACAACCTCAAGGTCGATTTTGAGAACTTCACATGCTCAGAGTCTTCATGTAGGATTGCTGTGGACATAGTCAAAACTCATCCCTACAACAATATGCTCACCAACACAGCAACTGTGCCAAAAATTTACATTCATCACTTCTGGTACACAATGAAAAAGGTTGATGGTCAAGATGCTGTCACGGTAACTCTCAATGATAAGGAAGTCACCGTCACCGTTGCAGATCTACGGACAATTCTTCTTCTCCCTGCTATCCAACCTGCTGAGTATGTACCAATTACAAGTGAAGAGGCTACATTACAATTCATGGTCGATATTGGCTATGATGAAGATGCTGGAGTTATTACCAACCACTCCTTGGTCGATTTAAAGAACATTCCTCAACCGTGGAGGACCTTGTACATCATGATCGCCAAGTCTGTTTCTGGAAGAGGCAGCGGTCACGAGCATCCCAAACTAATGCATCTGCAAACCTTTTGGGGCATGGTCAACAAAAAGCACATCGACTTTGCCAGTCTGATATGGGAGGACATGATGTCCCATCTCAAGAACCCCGGGACAAAGGTTCCTTTTATCAGATACACTAAGCTGGTGATCCAGAACATTCTCGGAAAAAATCAAGACATTCCCTTGAGACTTAACCACCCCAACAATAATTCTGTGTTGTATGAGCCCACATTAAACATTGTCAGATTCAAGGACTCATCGACAAAGAAGCAAGGCGCAGTGCTCCTGGATTGCTTTCTCACCGATGATATCAAAAGTCTACCATCGTATCGTCAATACATTGGCGCTGTGAGCAAAGGCAAAGTAGGGTTTATGGATGAAAAGACCTCTGCTACTCCTACCAGGAAGACACGAAGGTCAGGCAGCACTGGAAGTGTAGAAAGCATTGGGAGTGCCCTCAAGTATCCTAAGAGACATCCAAGCCACAAAAGAAAAGTCCCATCTAAGGGTGCCATTCCTAATCCTAAGCCGGAACTTAAACTAGAGGACGAAGACTCTGAGGATACTGAGTCTGATGAGGTGGTTCGCTATTTTGAATCTAGTACTAATGACAAATCACTCAGTCCTAAATTAGAAAAAGGGAAGACTTCAATTGCTGAGGAAGAAGAAGAAAGCTTTGATGATGAACCTAAGGATGAAGAAAGAGAGTACCATAAGACTCTTAAGGAGCTAAGGCTACATCATGCTGCTAAAGAATTTACTCTTCAACAAACCAGAGGTCCTGGCGGTTCCAGTGGTGGTGCACTAACCATACCAGTTCTTGGTGCGGTTAATCAACCCTATAAGGGAATTGGTACCACCACTCTGGAATCAGCAGAACAACAGCAGCAAGAGGATGAAATCACATTTGACTTTGAAGAAGAGGAACAAGAGAAGAATGAGAAGATAACCGATGAAGACATTGAGCAAGAGGCTAAGGAAAGGGCTGAAGAAGAGGCTAGGGAAAAGGCTGAAGAAGAGGCTAAAGCTCAAAAGGAAGCTGATAATTATCTTCAAGATAATCCTGAACATAACCTTGAAGAAACTTCTGAGCCACCTAAAGACCCTGAGCCATCTCATGACTTATCTTCATCTGACTCATCATCTCATTCATCACCACCACCATCCAAAGATGCTACCACCAAATCATCATCTCGATCAGTCAAGAAACCCACCGACACTTGGGCATCACGTGCCAAGACCAAGATTGTCAAGGCTGTCAGGAAAGCAAGGAAACGCAACGTGGTCAACAAGAAATTGAATCAGCTTGCCGACAGAGTAAATTTACTTCAAAATGTGATGAACGAGTTCTCAAACGAAAGAGACCAGGTCCATCAATTTCTCAACCGAGATATTCAGGGTGAGATGGACAAGACGATTAGGGACTACACTCATAAGTTCCTTCTCGACACCGTCCCTGGAGTCACAAGAGAAATGTTCGCAAGGCAACTCTACCCACATCTGATGACATTGGTCAAGCATACACTTTCAACTACACCAGCAATGATGCAAATCCGACCAGTTCCACCTCCTGTTGTCACTGATGCTGATTTGATTTCTAAACTGATAATGCAGATGTCTTCCCGATCTCGAACTTTCAATTATGATGAATCCAAACTTTTTGAAACATTACTTGCATATCAAGTGAAGCATACCTGCAAGGAAGGAGTTGGTCAAGATAAGAGACCAAGAGACAATGATGATGCGGACAAGGATTCTGAGCCTAAACGTCAAAAGAAAACAGGCGAATCCTCCACTATGCCTCCACCAATGACCACCACCACCACAAGCTCTTCACAACGACCTCCTGCTAGTTAAAAAACTCAGGACTCTGAGTCTCCACCACCAAAGGAGAAAATTAGTGACTATTTCCAATACACCGGTGGTGATGACGAAGAGATTCCTGAGCCCCAACAACTACCCTCATCAACACCATCAACCAAGCACCAACCAGCATCATCCTCCAAGCCAAAGAAGAAAAAATCTACCTCAGTTGTATCTTGGTTGGATGAAGATGACACTGATGAATACGACTGGTTTTCCAAGCTTGTTGATGCCACCCCTCAGTTACCGGAAGGCCAAGAACCGGTAGATGGTCGAACCATGAAGCATGTCAAGATTATTCAAGAAAAGTTTAAAGTGAAGAAGATGACAAAAGGAGAGTTACGCCGAATCAAGAACGATGCGTTTCAACTGCTTAAGGACAACTCTGATAGTGCTATTGAAGTCGAAAATCATCTCGACAATATCGCACGAGCTATGTCCAACAATATTGATTGGCTCAACCCTGAATCTAACATAGACTTCACAAGACCTGACAAGACTCCATACTACACTGACTGGACCAAGCCACTACCAACCATTGATCGACCAGATCAACAAAGGATTCCCTACCAATACTTCTTCAATAACGACCTGGAATTTCTTCAACACGGTAGCGATGTAAGCAAGAAATACGCTACGTCACTCACCTTCAACATCCCAGCAGCAGTCTTCTCCGATAATGTTGCCATCGAGGAAAAAGCCACATGAATCTTTGTTGATCAAGTGGTGAATTATGATCTCGATACACAGTATGGTATTCATCATTGGCCTGAACGAAGACGACTATACTACAGAAGCTACCAGGTTCTAAAATCAAACAAAGAAGTATACAGTGAGAAACAGATCATTGCTATCATGAATGTTAGTCTAGTATCAAGTCACTGTTGATATTCATCAGAAGCATAGTGATCCAAGAACGTGTTGAAGACCTTCAACTTGCCGTGGAATCATACCAAAAACGAGTTAATCTCACTAAACCGTTGCTCAACTTTCCCGATATCAACCAACTCTCTCAGTACACCATTGTGAAGAAACCAAAGTTTGGAGTAGTTTACCGCAGTGAACTACATCACAACTGTTTAATGGCGTGCAATGAGCTTCAAAATTTTTGTGATCATACTTTGAAGAAGGTTCGTGATGGGTTAGCATATCGATTGAAGGAGATTCATGAAGGCATTGGGTCGCAGAAGCGAAAAGAGGGATGTGAAGAAGATTATCAAGCGGATTGATGAAAGGTTGTTTCACCGGGATCAGATGCGGAGGCTAGAGAGCTTTTTGGGTGGAAGGGAGAGCTTCAATCTTACGGGCTATCAACGTCAAGAGAGAACTCCTGGTGTCATTGACAGATTGCCTGGTACTCCTTAAATTTTCTTTGATTGATATTTGGATATTCTGATCTATATATTTGATAATGGCTTGTGCACACATATCAGTGTACAACCCGTACTTCTAATGAAAGACCCTGTGGTACGCTTCAGTGCCACAATCCTTATAAAAGGAGCACAAGCTTCTTACTTTTGAGTAAAACTTATCAAAACTTTCATTTTCAAAGTTTTGCTCAAAAGAACAAGTACTTCCCCTTATGTTTTCAAAACCTCAAAAGTTAATCTTACTTATTGAGGGGGAGTATTTGCTAAAAATTTTTGTTCATAAATTGTTCTTCGTGAAAATCTTCCCACAAAACTTGAAATGGACATATTCGATATCAAAATTTCATCAAAAATAACATATATGCCATTTTTGAGGGGGAGAAAAATTATCTGATACAAATATGTTGTAAATGTGATTGAATATTCGTGCTTAAGACTTAACCCATGAATTGACGAGATCTGAACTGTCATACATCGAAAAGATTTATCTTCCAAGACTTATCCGAGTAGATAGTACCTATTCGAGAAGCTCTTGATAGACATGAACTTTGATGGGTTTGACAACCTTTCGAGGTTTGTTCACACCTTCAATGTAGTTATTAGAGCTAGTTGTCACCTAAAAGCTGACAATGCAACTCTTTAACTATGCAACGTAACCGTGTCTCGCGGGGAATTGTCTATCTTGAGTCGATCAATTCAAAAGTGCGAGCTCTACTCTCACTGTGCAGATTTATGTTAAAACACTTGAGCACATGTGGACGGGGAGTATTTTTGAAAAATACAAAACTCTCGAAGTTTTACAAAATGTCTTCACTCATAAACACTTTGAGAGATTTTCAAGAAAATGGTTTTATGGCAACTTAGGATAGTCATGGAGTTATAAGGTGAATAAGGTTAGGAATAACCGTCCTATGATCCGCCAGAACCGGAGGGATCTACCCAAGGACACCACCAAATAGTTAGAATTTAGAAGTACTGAGGTGTGATCTTAAAAAGGAGAAAATGAGAATCGGAGAAAGAAGGAGTTGAAGAATTAAAAAGAAAAGTAGTGAAAAGGGTGAAAAGAAATAGCCCTCCAAATTATTCAACTTAGGGCAGACACCGAGTTCAATACATATGATACTGGTTGTCACTAGATGACTCCGGTATTGAAGATTAAAGTCGTCATGGACCCAATGACGCATGAACTAAACCTTCATTGTCAGTCAGGTTTCTCTCAACAGAAGCTTGTTTTATTCTGACAGGGAACCCTATGTAAAATATCGGCTTTCTCTTAGAGATTGTTGGTATTGAAGAAGGAGAACCTCTCCCTAGTCTCCGCTCAAGAAAACCAAAGTGCACTATTGAGTCTAGAGCCACGAGATTCATCAAAAGATCTCTTAGGAACACTTAACATCTCATAACTTGTTGTTCAACATTAAGGACGCAAGTGATAATATTATCGAATTCTTCACAGATCTTAGCAATCTGTCGAGAACATTTATGAGGGGTTCACAACTGTGATCCTCAGTGATTGAAAGGAAACTCCTGCCAGGGTCAACATCAAACAGCCTTGACAGCAGGTCACTTTGGTAACTCCTTGTGGGTTACGCTTAGTGTTGTCTCAAATGGTCTACAATCGTGGGGTGATGCTTCGGTCTACCTCAGCGACTCACCTGAACTGTAGGTGTACTTCGGTACATCGTGTTATCCTACTGGAGGGACTCTAGTTCAGGAACAGCCTTTGCTAGAATTAGAGATGTGCTTTCACACTATGTTGTTAACACGCTCGACGTTCAAACTTATAAGTGCTGGAAATCCCGCTAAGGAGATTCCTTTCAAGAATCGAATCCTGAAGATGGTGTCATTACTTGAAATTATTCAGTGTAATGCCAACTGTCCCTTATGGGATTCAGACGGCTGATTCGCCCGACCAAGGTGAATGGAATCAAGACATTCATCAGAAGAACAATTGTAGTGGTCAATTCTCTAAGAAACGGCCACAATGATCGATTGTTGTTTATCACTAACCCATTCTTATGTTTTCTTCTTATGGATGCTCCTGGGAAATGATCGTGCTGATTCTCCACATGCTCATACCAACAACAACACAAATTGAAGTTCTCTCGAAAGGCAACACAAAAGTCAGAATGATTCTTCGTCAAAGCCAAAGAATCTACAAAGTTTAAAGACTAAAGAGAACTACATCAACACTGAAATCTAATGTCAAAGAGCGTGTGAGCATGTTGGAGAAGGACGCGGAGACACCTGAGCAACGAAGCGGACCTGATGCAGATTACAACAACATAACATCACAATATCCACACTAGAACAAAGAACAAAGAACTATAATTGTGAAGACGTCAAAGCTGAAAATTCAAAGAAAAACAAGATCCTCACACTGGGGATATTGTTAGAATCAATGCACTTCTTCTCACAAGAAAGGAGAATGTCAGAAGACCTCAAAGAAACTGCTATTACATCAACACCAACAACTTTTCAAGATTGTTGGAGTCACTTTTAATTACCAACACTTAGGGGGAGATTGTTGGAATCACTCCTTACATGTACTTCAAGTGTTAGTAATCATTATGTAATAGGTTGCTTAATTAGGCTTTTAAGTTTGTATTAATGGCAAGGCTTATGTAGAAAGCCCATAAGCCTTGGCCCATGTCCAATAAGGAAGGAAGGGAAATTGTAGTGTTGCCCTAGTCCCTTCCCCTATAAATACCTTTGTAAAACTTCATTTGAAGGTTGGTTGTTCACTTTCACATAATACCTACGCATAACTTTTGTTCATTCTCATACGTGTGTTTGTATGTGTGTTCATCCGCTCTATCTCTTCTATATTTCTTACTTATTGATGCTTGTGTTACATTATGGTGACCTAACACGTGTCATACCTCACTCGTTTTTGGAATGAGTGGGATGCAATATGTTAATCCATATTTATTTACACAAACTGGTACGTATCCTATGCAACATTCGAGTAATATGTTTCAACCTACTTTAAAATATCCTATTATGGGCCATACTTTGCCACATTAAGCCCATATTGCTAAGGATGTACCTCAACAAGCCTAAGTTCCTGTTGTGCTACATTTAGGGTACTCAAGCCCAATACCCGACCCAGTCTGGTACTATGTTTTATCCTAGGCAGTTTGCTTATGCGATTCCGGGTGCTCCTCCAACTCAGGCTACCATTCTTCCTCAAGCTTTTCAGACGATGACTCATCCGGACCCGGCTTGGAATATGGATACTGGTGCTTCTTCAAACTTAGATGACAACGCAGGTATACTTACTTCTGTTAGTATTTTTGCATTTATCCATCTGTGTATGCTGTAAACAGCGCTTCTATACCAGTTACACATACTGGACATAGCTTATTGTACACTCCCACTAAACCTTTGCAACTAAGTCATATACTTGTCACACCGCACATTAATAAAAACATAATTTATGTCCATAAATTTAAGCGTGATAATGATGTATCTGTTGAGTTTCACGCTTATGGTTTTTTGTGAAGGATTACCAGATGGGCAGACTTCTTCTCCGTTGTGATAGCACGGGCGATCTTTACCCGGTTACGCAACCGTTATCTACGCATCCCCCTTTTTCTTTGCTTTCGTTTAGTCATAATACGTAGCACAGAGGCCTCGGGCATCCCGGTGAAGAAGTGCTTCGTCGTTTAGAGTCTAATAATTTCATTTCTTGTAATAAGTCAAAGTCATCCGCTTTGTGTCATGCGTGTCAATTAGGAAAACAAATAAAGCTTCCTTTTTATACTTCAGATTCAAAGGTTGCATCTATGTTTGAATTCGTCCACTCAGATTTAAGGACTTCTCCTATTCCGAGTGAAAGTGGTATTAAATATTATGCTATATTTTTGGATAATTTTTCGCATTATGTTTGGGTTTATCCTTTGCATAAAAAATCTGACTTGTATGATAATTTTCTCATTTTTTGTGACTATGTAAAAAAACAATTTGCTGTAAATATAAAGGCTTTGTAATGTGATCATGGGGGTGAATATGACAATACTCGCTTTTATGAGCTTTTTCGAGACAATAGCATTCAATTTCACTTTTCTTGCCCGCACACATCCCTCAAAATGGCAAATTCGAACACATGTTACGTACCCTTAACAACCTTATCCCCACTTTGCTTTTTCAAGCACACATGCCCTCATCATATTGGGTGGAAGCCCTTAACATGGCCGTTTACATAATTAACATTCTTCCATCAACTGCCATTCAAAATGAAGTTCCCTTTACTAAACTTTATAACAAAATACCTAATTATGACAGTTTCCGTGTATTCAGGTGTGTCTTTGTTACCCTTATATAAATGTTGATCACAAACTTCAACCCTGATCTACACCTTGTGTTTTTCTTGGTTATCCCGCCAATCATCGCGGTTATCGATGCCTTGATCTATCCTCACACAAAATTATACTCTCCCGGTGTAAAACCCTAATTTCCGATTTTCCATTTTTGTTAATAATTTAAAACTGTGACTTATGTTTGACTTTCTACATTTGGAAACTTAAATTCTTAAATGATAAAATATGGTATCACTTGATAATAACCTAAGTATTTTGAAAACTATAGGTTATGAGAGTTGAAACATTAAAATCTAAATGTAACTATAGTAGTATTTGAGGTCCCTTAAAGTTTAAATTGTTACACTACTAAGAGAAGGTTATCTACATTAAATACTTAGAAATACTTGTATCTTGACACACATACTCTTGGAAAACAAAATTAAAACCAAAAATCTTATACCTAATAAACTATTTACACGCCTAGTATATATAAAAAAAAGAGAGAAAATCAAATATTTTCAAAAAATGACTTGCCAAATCCTTAGAGAGAAAAGTCTCTCCCTTGACCCTTAAATCACGCCCTATACCCCCTTTTCTTTTGGTAAATACGGTTTCATGAGACCCCCCAAAAATGGTTTTCCAATTTAAAAATCACAAGGTAATACACGGCTCAAGAAAAATCCTCCCAAGAACAGCCCACCTAGTGCAAATCGGCCTAGGATAATCAAAGAAAATTAAGGCGTTTGGGTGGTTTCAGATCGAAGGATTTTGGTTTTGGTTTGAAATTTGTCCTTGGTTCTTTTGATTCTTTGTTTCGTTTATCCATTCCAAATCGACCCCAAGAGGTATTCCTATTATCGTCCTCGTTTTATATATATACAATCTATGATAATATGAAAAAGCCTAAAACGAATGTGTTTGTATATGTATTATAATCAAATTAAGGGAAAGAAGATTAGGATTTCGTTGGTTCATAATGTTAATATGAAAATGTTTTGGTAACCGGATTAGGGTTAAGGTTGGTAAGATTGTAATGGCTTGGGGGTAAAATGAATATGAACATATGTTAATATGATGTTTATACAGGTTTTTTGATATATTATAAGTCTTATGTGTGTTTGGGGTAAGTAAAAAAGTTATAAAATGGTCTCAAATGGAGTTTTGAACGGGTTAGTTTTGAAAGCTGAATTTATGTGCATTATGGCTCGAGTTTCGTAAGTGTTTAATTTTGAAACTTTTCATAAAAACTTAGTTTAATGTCCTATTGAAGTTGTCCAATTGGCTTGGATGAATTTGGAGTTCTGTTGGTCATGTTTTTGAATTTTAAGGAATCATGTGTCAAATCTGAGTTCATAGAACTTAATATCAGTCGACGTTTTTGATTTTTAGTTTTCAAACCACATGGAGTTAAGAGCTCTCCTTTTACAGAGAGGATGTTTAAGTTATGTGAGACTTCTATCAAGTTTTGTGGATTTTTATGAAGTTTTCATGTGGGTTTAATAAATGTAATCTTTTGGGGTATACCTCATGTGTACTTTCTGGACAGGTCTGAAAAAATGATTTTTTAAACCATACTTATGCTTTGAAATAAAATCTGAAAAAATTTGTGAACTTAACTAACTGATATGGGAATACCTAGGAATTCTCTCAGAATTATTTGATCTTTTTTGATAGGCCATTAAATTCGTTAGAAACTGGACCAGAACGTGATAAAATCTGAAATACAAATTAAGTCAAGGTTTTGGTTTAGCTTAACCCCTAATAATGTGTTTTGGCTTTAATTACTTTTGAAACATTAGTACGGATACTTTTAGACATATCTTAACCTAATATCATTTGTGAACCCTAAGTTGATGAATTATGAATTATCACCTGAAGTTACCAAAGTTACTAAATATGAAAAGCCACTGAATTTGGAAAGTTACTAAATATGGAAAAAAAGTTACTAAATATGGAAAGTTATTAAATATGGGAAGTTGCTATAAATAACAGGAAAACTTGAATATGTCAATCTGAACAACAATCAGTACTGAACCAGTAATAACTTATGAAATGGTTCTTAAATAATAAGACGATCATCAATTTGTGCAGATTCGCTGAAGAAGGAGTAACTTCCAATCATTGTGTTTCTGATATGGTTGCATTTGTGGTTTAAGGTACATATATTCTACCCTTTCACAGTAAGGGTTTATTCTCATGACTTCTCGATCCTTGGCTTTGATTCCTTTTCTTTAATATGATTCTATTTGATTTGATCCGTCTGATATGATCTCCTTGATATGATTCCATTTTCTATGATTCCTTTGATATGATTCATTTGATATGATTTCATCCGTTATGATATTCGATATGTTATCCGTTTTTTATGATATTCGTTACTATCCGTTTGCTATGATATGATTTAGTTATGTTGATATGATCCGTTTGGATATGATATGATTATGGATATGCTTTGATATGATTCGTTTTGTTCAGTTGCCCGAGCTAACTAGTCATGGAGGTACCATAACCATGACACTGATACACCAATGGCATGACACTATCTTTGGCGGTGTGATTAGTCCACGACGTTCTCTTTTGATATGATATGATATATGTGATCGCTTGACCATTATGAATAAGTATGTACAGTCTCGAACAGACATATGTATATTTGGTTTGTTTTGTAGGGAGCGTATGGATACATCCTAGGTATTTTGTTCAGTTTTGGTGATGTGGTGAGTGTGTGCAATACAACCCGTCTTTTAGGATTATGAATATCCATATGAAAGACTCGGTCACCCCGACTAATGTCTAGCATAGGTTAGCTCGTAGTCTTAATAGTAAACATTTAGTTATTGTTACACCCATGGAGTCGGGTCCTGTCTTTACCCACTGTATTCCCGTTCCATAGCCCGTAGGGGGCATTTTTGTAAGCACTATATAAGCCCTTTCCTACCATGGGGAAGGGTTGGATGTTCATTTGATGTTAATCATACAACTTTACTTTCTCTCACTAGAATATCCCACTTTCTATCTCTAGAATTCGACTAGCATAAAAATCCTACCTTGTGTTATGATTTCTAATATCTTACAATTGGTATTAGAGACCATGGTTTTATTAGCTAGATTGTGTGTGCTTTTTCTTGGTTAGTTTAGATCAAAAGTTTGGTTTTTGAAGGTTTATGGTCTTATTCTTGGCTCTCTTTGATTCTCACATTTTTGGTGTTAAAGTTAGTGTTTCTATTAGTTTTATAACCTTCTTGGACCAAGTGGTGCAAAAGAAACCAAGAAAAAACGTTTAAAAGGGTGATTTTTAGGTGTTTTTAGGTGAAATAGTGAAATTACGTTTTGTCTCTCGTAGCAAGTTTCTTGGTTGCGATTTGAGTTCTGCGGTTTGATAGTGACGTTTTGTCTATTTTGGTTTGTCCACTAGGGATTGCGTTTTGACCAAAAGGACATGCCGTTTGACTTCTGCGTTTTTCTCTTGCGATTTGCTTAGAAGACACTGCGTTTTTGATAAGGTTTTAAAAGGTACCTTTTTGAGGGGTCATTTAAGCCCTTATTCGATCACTTTTGTATCCGTTATTGCTTAATATCGTTCCTTTTCACTTTTTAGGTCTCTTGAAGGCAAAATGCTGGAATGATGCTTATTTGGACGAAAAGGCGCGAATATACGAAGAAAATGGCCAAAGTCAGAATCGAGACACTCAAAGCTGCTGAAACATAAGGCGACGGCGTCACTGCATATCTGCGACGCCGTCGGGAAGGAATTTTGCGACGGGTCAGAAGCGAAATTGCATGTTTTCAAGGGACGACGTCAGGTTCTAAAGGAGTAGGCCGTCGTTACTCAGACGGCCTAGATGCAGCCAAGACGGCGTCAGAGCTGAAGGGGACGGCGTCACAGTCATAAGGTGACGCCGTCGAAAGGTTTACGTGGCCAAGACGAAACCCTAATGATGGCGACACGACGGCGTCACGAAACATAAGGTGACGCCGTCGCAGATGTAATCTTATATATAGAATCCGAATTTTTCAGTTTTTGTGGTAGTCTTTTGGAGTAAAAACCTAAAACCGAACCAAGGCTTTCTTGTGCAGTATTTTAGGGTTCTAAACCCTATTATACATCAAGATAAGTATTTACTTCATTAATTTAATTATGTCTTTGATTATTTGTGTGTATGCTTGCATGTTCTCCATGTCCGGCTAATTTATTTGTGTGTTTGCTTAGGGAATATGAAACTTAATTATTGAATATTGATTGGTTGATACTTATCTTAGTTGACTAATGATCTAGAGTGCGCTAGATTATTCGTTGTGTACTTAATGCTTGACATTTATTTGTGAACTTTAGAATATAATTATCTAGGTAATTGTAGGATAAAGTATTCAAGGACAACCGTAGAGTAGGCGTCTATAAATCACTAGAGGATTTGTAAACAAGACCCTTTGGTAATTTCAAAGAGTTAGGGAAATAAGCACGCCCTATAGCCTTAGAATCACAACGCAACTAGGAATAAGGACGTGACAAATCAACCATCAATAGGAGATAATTAAGGAGTAGTAAAACCTAAGTAAACACATCTTTAAACTATCATACGAGTACACATCAATTAGACATAGACTATCACAACCTTAGCTTAGATAATTAGATAATAGTAGAGTAATCGGTAGCAATACCAACCCCCCAAATCCAATACCCGAGATTCGTACCTTTTCATTTTCTAAAAAACATAAAAAGATAAAAAATAATCTTCCTCAACCTCAACCTTAGCGTAGTAACTTCTCACTAGCATTCCTATTCCCCTAGAGAACGATATCAATACCCGTGGCTTACCCTAATTACTACACTACAACGATTAGGTTCACTGCCTAGGGTGTTATAAAACTTGCTCGAAGAAAAGGAAGTTTCCTTGACCCCGAACGACGCGTGTAGCGTTATCAAGTTTTTGGCGCCGCTGCCGGGGAATAGAATAGCTAGTTAGTAGTCCACCTCGTTTAGGTTTCTTTGCTTGATTCCTATCAAGTAAACTTTTTTTCTCATTTTTAGCTTTCTCTTAGTCTATCCCCCTTCTTCGTAACCTTTGTTCGTAACACCCATCACTTTTCACCATGGAAGGTGACAACCAACCACCACTCATCAACCCACCACCAAACGACCCGCCAAGAGCCAGTACTCTTGGTGAGTACTCGAGACCAAACCACCTAGGTTATAGGAACACCATTGAGCTTCCCGACCAAGCCCAAACTACGGCCCTGCGATCCGACACCATCCGGTTGGTGCAAAACGGATGTGCATTCCATGGACTTCGTTCCGAAGATCCAAATCAGCATCTGAGGGATTTCCTCAAAATTGTCGATTCCATCGACCTTGATGCTACTACTCGGGAGACCACGCGCTTGCGTCTCTTCCAATTCTCTCTACGGGACCAAGCTAGTAATTGGCTTGAGCGACTTCCCGCCGGCTCCATCTCAAGTTGGGATGATCTTACTTCTCGCTTCCTTGCTCAATTTTTCCCACCGGGGAGAACCACTAAGCTTAGACGAGAAATCTTAACGTTTCAGCAACTCCAAAGTGAATCACTTTACAAAGCGTGGACTCGATTCAAGGATCTACTCCGTAGACTTCCCCATCATGGCATCGATCTTTGGCTTCAAATCCAAATCTTCTACGATCATACCGACTTCATCACTCGACGATCCATTGATCGGGCCGCCGGTGGAAGGCTCAGCGACTTCAATGCAGAGAAATCTTGGGATATTATAGAGGAGCTTGCTGATCAAAGCTACGAAGATTGGAATGATTCTCCTGAGACTCCGATTAACGTAATCAACGCCATATCAACCCCGTCCGAATCCTCCGACACCCTCGAGAAACAAATGAGCGCCATTGAGAAAGAGATTGATTATCTTATGGAAAGGCAGAAAAGAGCCCCCGTACAAATTCCTCGAGAGGCCGTCAAATTCGCCAACTCTACCTACCACCCCACACCTCCTTCGGAGTCTCCAAGTCGTGATCAAAACCCAACTTCCGAAAGGCGTTTCCGTTCTACTTCCCCAATACCACTCTCACCAAGCTTCAAGGAACAAATGAGGGAGTACATGGCGGCTCATACGGAAAGATTAGCCAGGTTTGAAGAGGAGGTTTATAGGCAGAGAGAGGAGATGCAAGCAAAGATGACAGAAATGATGAATTTGGTAATTGAGTTTACCAAAACAAAGGTTCCCGAAAAGGTGCTCGTAAGAAGCAACGATTGCCCTCCCACTTCATTTGTCAACGCTGTTTCCATTATGCCCGAGAATGCAAAGGTTGAGACGCGGAAAACTGAGGGAAGTAATAAGGAGGAGTCGGTGCATGACGACGAGCCTGAGACCATTGAATACTACCTTAAGCACGAAATCAACAAGAAAACCATTGCAAACCAAGTAAACAACTTTAGGTACAATGAAGTTCTCAAGGAAGCCCTTGATGAAAAAATGACTGAAGAAGAGTATGACGCCCTACCTATGGGACCCCTGTATGAGTTAGTTATAAAAAAACCTCTAACAAGGAAACGTAACACCACAGGGAATTTCGTAATACCAGTTAGCATAGGTGACATTGATAATATTAATGCCTTGGCCGATCAGGGGACTGATGTGAACATAATGCCATTATCAATCTATAATAAGTTAACTAAGGAGAAACCAGCCAGTACCGACCTTAGACTCTCCTTAGCTAATCACACTTATGTTCACCCCGTAGGAGTCGCAATAGATGTTCTAATTGAGGTGGCTAACATTGTTTATCCGGTAGATTTCGCGATCGTTGATTTTGAAGAAGACAAAAACATACCCCTCATTCTTGGAACACCGTTTCTAGCTACCGCCAAGGCAACCATCAAATGCGGAGAGGGCGTCATGATACTCAAAAGCGGAAAGGGGTATGCTAGGATACCCATCATCCCAAGGTATCCTCTCAAAATCATGGAAATGATTACGAAAGGGAATCGGAAAAACCCTAGCCATAATGTTAAGAAAAAGATGAATGACTGGGAAAAAGGGCTTAGAGACTTCATGGTCCAAGGATTGTATGCAACATTGTGGAAACCCGATAATAAGTTAGGAAGCAACCCCACCTCGGTACCTAAGGCACAAAAGGACCCTAAGAAATTTCTAAAAGGAGAAAAAGTACTTCTGTACAAATCAAGGAAAAGGGCAATGCAAGGAAAAAACAACCCAAGATGGTTTGGGCTTTTCACAATTAAGGAGACCAACTTAAACGAAACCGTCACCATAATTGACAGCAATGGCCTGGAATCCACGGTGAACATACAACGTCTACGCCGCTTCGATGAAGAGAAAATGAATGACGAAGAGGGCGGTGATGCAAAAACGTAGGAGTAGGACTACGAGTCTAGCTACAAGACTCTTAAATAAAGAAAAGCGCTTCGTGGGAGGCAACCCATGCTTAATTGTTTGCTTGTTAGTGTCATATATCTTTTATTAATTGTTTGTCCTCATGTTTAAATTTGTAAAAATGCTTTATTTTGTTTTTAACCTCGTCTTAATTACATATAAAGGTATTTTACATAAAGGATAAGTGTAGGGAGGATTACACACGTTTTCATAAGAAACGTGAACATGAGAATAACAATTAACTAAAAGATATATATGTTTGTTTGTTCGAGTCAAATGCTTGTATCGAGTCATAATGGATGTTTTTGCAGAAGATTTTCCAGATTCTAAAGATGTAAATTTTCCAGAATTTTTTCCAGAAAATCGCAGACCAGTTTTTGTCAGGATAACCTGACGGCGTCAGGATTGCAACCTGACGGCGTCAGGAAGGAATAAAAACTTCAGCTTACTTTTTCTCGTTTTCTGAGCTACTTGTAAAATTTTGGAATTTTCCAGATCTTAACTTTCAAAACAAATTCTGTAAACATCCATTCCACAAGCATTATATCCTAGTTTAAATCGAGTCTTATGTATATTATTACCGCCGATTTTACGCGAAGGTTTCGTTTGTTTTCTTCTAGTGTGCAGGTTTAGTTTGTCAAGAAGAAGTTACACAAGTTAAGAAGGAGCCTTTCATGCAAAAACTCTTCTTGGAAAAGATTTAACCACCACTTTTTACGGATCCTACCGAGCTAATCAGGGGAGTATTAGTTTCTTTCGTTTTTAATTACTTTCTATTATCATAACTTTGATACTTTCGGGGAACATTGGGGACAATGTTCAGTTTAAGTGTAGGGAGGGAAAATAAACGGGAACTTTGAAACTATGCTTATCCTTGACTGTTTGCTTTGTCCAAGTGTATTTGTGTAATAAACCATGAGAAAATGTAGGTTAGGGTAATTTTAGCCAAATTTAAAATTTTTTCATGACGTATAAGAGTGGGCCATTAGTCTTAACAAAAGCGTCTCATGGATAGGAAATTGCATGACTAGCACAAAAACCCTTACCACCTAAATTCCACCCAAAATGTGAGGATCGCCCTTAGATTAGTAGGAATTAAAGCATTCATCTTTAATGCTTAGAGTGTGAACCGGTAGTATATTAGATTCTAGAACTTGTTTTGTGATGCATTCCGAGATCGCAAGTGAGGCTACACTTGTGTAGTTAGGAATAACTAAATGATAAGAGGCATTAGGATAAACCCTTGTTTGATACCTGTAATATAATTACTTCTTCCATATCGGTTGAGTAATTCCCCCACACCCTTTGCGTTGTACTCATCTTTAGTACACGATACCCCTAGTTAACCCCTCAGAGCCTATCATTTTCGCGGTTCTCGTGATATTTCGGTTTTTCCGGAATATCAATGAAGAGCATTGTTTACACCCCACCCCCAAATATACACCCAAATCGCCTTAGCCTACCTTTATTGCACTCACTTTTAGTGCAAATTTATGTTATCACCCAAAACCCTTAGTTCAATTATCTGGTTGCTTGCATGAGTTGCTAAGTCGAGTCATATCCCTTGTATACAGTTTTGGGATGATTGGGATTCATGGGAAAAGTTAAAGTTTATGAAACATAGGAAAGAGAACGTTAAACTCAAATTCCCTTTGTTTGCATAATAATGTACTCCAAGTGTTTTGATCTTTTCAATTCGGGTCAAATTAGTGTTAGAGTAATAAAAACTCAAGTGTAGGGATGTGTCTATAAATCCCTATCATTTTGATGTACCGTAGAGGATGGTAGAGTAAAAGTGTATGAAAAAAAAAAAAAAAAAAAAAAAAAAAAAAAAATTTCGAAAAAAATAGAAAAGAAAAAAAAAAGAAAAAAAAAGAGTGAAAAAAAAAAAAAAAAAAAAAAAAAAAAAAAAAAACCATACGGGCTACCATCCTACATCTATCTTTTAAATTATGTTTGTTTATTTTCGTTGCCTAGAGTTTTAGAGTGTCGAGTCTTGGCTTAGCAACGCCATTCTTCGTATACTTGCAACATAGAGATTTTTGACTATCCACCACTATATAACCTATCCCACCAAACCCTTATTTCCCTACCGTAAGCCTAACGTTACAACCCTTTAAAGACCTCTTTGATAGTCTTTCCTAGGTGCTTACGCCAAAGCGATGGAGGTTTGATCTATTCTCAAGCCTATGGTAATCTATGTACTAGGACCGGTTAATGAGTGTTTATCTTCCATTTCCGATTTGTTATATTTCATATATACACCCGAGAGAGATGTGAGTATCCAAACACCCCATGTGAGGTGCTAGTATGTAATTTCCGTGCTTGTTATGACTTTTGTGGGGCTTATATGTGTTGTGGACCGTTTTGAATGGATGCTTCATGACCCCTAACTTATAAATTAATTGGCTAAAAGCACATTTGCTTGAGGACAAGCAAATACCAAGTGTAGGGATATTTGATAAGGTTTTAAAAGGTACCTTTTTGAGGGGTCATTTAAGCCCTTATTCGATCACTTTTGTATCCGTTATTGCTTAATATCGTTCCTTTTAACTTTTTAGGTCTCTTGAAGGCAAAATGCTGGAATGATGCTTATTTGGACGAAAAGGCGCGAATATACGAAGAAAATGGCCAAAGTCAGAATCAAGACACTCAAAGCTGCTGAAACATAAGGCGACGGCGTCACTGCATATCTGCGACGCCGTCGGGAAGGAATTTTGCGACGGGTCAGAAGCGAAATTGCATGTTTTCAAGGGACGACGTCAGGTTCTAAAGGAGTAGGCCGTCGTTACTCAGACGGCCTAGATGCAGCCAAGACGGCGTCAGAGCTGAAGGGGACGGCGTCACAGTCATAAGGTGACGCCGTCGAAAGGTTTACGTGGCCAAGACGAAACCCTAATGACGGCGACACGACGGCGTCACGAAACATAAGGTGACGCCGTCGCAGATGTAATCTTATATATAGAATCCGAATTTTTCAGTTTTTGTGGTAGTCTTTTGGAGTAAAAACCTAAAACCGAACCAAGGCTTTCTTGTGCAGTATTTTAGGGTTCTAAACCCTATTATACATCAAGATAAGTATTTACTTCATTAATTTAATTATGTCTTTGATTATTTGTGTGTATGCTTGCATGTTCTCCATGTCCGGCTAATTTATTTGTGTGTTTGCTTAGGGAATATGAAACTTAATTATTGAATATTGATTGGTTGATACTTATCTTAGTTGACTAATGATCTAGAGTGCGCTAGATTATTCGTTGTGTACTTAATGCTTGACATTTCTTTGTGAACTTTAGAATATAATTATCTAGGTAATTGTAGGATAAAGTATTCAAGGACAACCGTAGAGTAGGCGTCTATAAATCACTAGAGGATTTGTAAACAAGACCCTTTGGTAATTTCAAAGAGTTAGGGAAATAAGCACGCCCTATAGCCTTAGAATCACAACTCAACTAGGAATAAGGACGTGACAAATCAACCATCAATAGGAGATAATTAAGGAGTAGTAAAACCTAAGTAAACACATCTTTAAACTATCATACGAGTACACATCAATTAGACATAGACTATCACAACCTTAGCTTAGATAATTAGATAATAGTAGAGTAATCGGTAGCAATACCAACCCCCCAAATCCAATACCCGAGATTCGTACCTTTTCATTTTCTAAAAAACATAAAAAGATAAAAAATAATCTTCCTCAACCTCAACCTTAGCGTAGTAACTTCTCACTAGCATTCCTATTCCCCTAGAGAACGATATCAATACCCGTGGCTTACCCTAATTACTACACTACAACGATTAGGTTCACTGCCTAGGGTGTTATAAAACTTGCTCGAAGAAAAGGAAGTTTCCTTGACCCCGAACGACGCGTGTAGCGTTATCAGTTTTGTGTCTGCGGTTTGCTTCAAGACAAGTTGCGTTCTGGTCTACTGCGATTTGCTCAGTTTGAAGACAAACTTTGCGTTTTGACTAGGACATACTCTGCCCAATTCATTTCTTGACTGCGTATTGTCTCAAGCCTTGACTACGTTTTGCTCAAGTATCTCCACTGCGTTTTGTTTAGGCTTCTTCACTGCATTTTGTCGAAGCGTCTTATTGAGATTTGCCTATTTCATTACGTCAATTCATTAGCACCAAACCAAATCACACAACATGTTCATTGTATTACTAATCATTGTATCGATCCAACAGTCATCACAACACGTTCAATTTATCATTGTATCACGGTTTCTTCGTGATTTTGTAAAATCCCACGAAAGATTCTATCTCTCGGTTTAAATCATAGACTTGTGAAAATCCGTGCACGTCAACATCATGCCTAACACTTTGGATTCAATTATATCTGAGGTACTCAAATTGTACGACGTAATCGATGAACATAAGATTCCCAACAATGTACAACAGATAAACGTGTTTGAGTCGGATAATGCTAATAGGGAATCTTTGTGCTCGAATTCACAAGAGAGAGAAAGTAGCACCAGCAACTACCTGTGCAAGATAATGCAAAGGAAAGTTGCATGAAATATTTTCGACTACTTCATTCACACCTCAAGGTTCTCTTAGAAGGACCTGGATCCAAGAGAGGATTTGAACAAGAATTTGCGTTGCTCTTCGATCAAGATGTACAAACTTTCAAAACAGGCAAAATGTTCCTGAACTTAGAACAACTGGAACAACAACTTGACAAAGAAGATTTTCATGAAATTGTATCCATGACTGCTGATGAGTGTCTAAATACTCATCATTTTTATACTGTTTAGAATGCCAAAAAAATCTGAAAACACTCAGAAATGCATCAAAATGATGAAAATATCACAAATAAGTGTTTTATGTGTTTTAAATGCAAAAATATCAAAATCAGATGAAAAACGTATCAAGTTTGCATAATTGGCAGTTTTAGTCCCCCAAGTTTCAAAAGTTGTCAAAAACAGTCCCTGGTAAAGCAAAATAAAGAAAAATGTCATTTAAGGTCCATGGGATTCATAAGTTGTCAAAACAAGCCCTTGAAATAAAAAATTGCAAAATTACAACTTAGGTCCCTCAAGTTTTGAAAATGTCAAAAATGGTCCTTTGATATTTAAAAAATGGAAAATAATCAACTATGGTCCTTGTACTATTAAAGATTGGCAGTTTTGGTCCTTGTGATAACTTTTGGAGAATTGCAGGTTTGGTCCCTCAAGATTGGCCGAATTACACAAATGGTCCTTGTTATGAATACAAAACCATTAGACCCCCTTTGTATTTAGAACCCCTGCCAAAACAAAAGAACCCTGCCATTTAGCCTTGACCCCACCCCCCATTGTGAACCCCCCTTATTATATCAAAAAGGTCAAATAAAGTCAAACGCGCCAAACTACTACTACTGTTCATCTCTTTCACAACAAGCTGCATACCAAAACCAGTAATGGTTTTCTCTCCTTTTCACCTTTACACCTGTCTTCCCAGCTGTATACCAACCCCCCTCCACCTCCACATCCTCCCAAGCTTCATTAATTGAGATAACCTGCTCAAAGACAATTTTGGCGCCAAAATTGCCATTTGGCAATATTGATGATCTGGATGATTTCAATGGTCAAGATAAGGTGGGATTTGCTCATAGATGTCGACAGAGATGAAAAAGATCTTTATATACAAGTTTGAAGCAATGTAATAATATATCGAGAGTAACTTTTAAATTTCTTAGTCGTTTTTGTTATTTTAAGCTTTCCAGTGTAATTTAAGTTTTCAAAGTACTTTGTTTAAGCTTTCCAAGTATATGTGAATCTGTTTTCAGTATTCAATTTCAAATCTCAGTGTTATTTCAAGTTTATGCAATTTCATGTTCAAATTCTCAAAATGTTCTAATGTTATTGTTAGTTGTTGTATTGGATTCTTAAGTACACATAAGCTCCTCAGAAAGCTTATTAAAGCTTTTAGAAACAATAAAACTCATTCTAGTATCAAAAACTAGAAAATCACTAAAAATACTAAAAAATTAGTTAAAAATAAAAAACAATGGAAATGGTGATCAGAGGTTGAAGAAGTGTAATGCTTGGATTATCTTTGGTTTAGTGCTTCTTGGGAAGCTATAGGATCTTTCTCAGTCCTTGGTTCTCAGTTTTTCATTGGAATCAAACTTGTAAGCTTTTTGCTCAATGTTGGCATATCACTATTAAAGTCCTTATAAACTGCTTATTTCTGTGCTTTTAGGCTTATTTAGTGTCTGTTAGTTAGATTCTAGTTTAATATTACATGCTTGTTCTTTTTAATTTATAATTGTTAAAATTTTTAGTTTGACAGTAAAATTAGTATAATTACCATGTGTCAGTTTTATGTTGTTATAGTTGTTGTTAAATGCTTATTTAGTATCATTAAGTGATAATATTAAGTCTATAATCAGTTACATGGTCTAAATCTGTCTTTTGCCTTGAAAAGTTCCAAATCAGTCTTATAAAGTAATGTTTGGATTTACTAGTTTAACTGCTTTTAAGAGTGTTTGTGTTATTGCTTTTGGTTGTTCTGTGCTACACTTGGTCTAAATAACTCATCTCAGCAAATAAAACCATTCCTCATTTAAGCAAAAGTCAAAATAACTTCTAATCCTAGTTTGCTTGTTAACTGTCAAGATTTTAGTATATAAATCTCATCATATTAGCTTAAAACTTGGTAATTTAGCTTATTATAGTCTTACTATAACTTAATATATCATAATCAGTCATTAGGATTGAATTAAAGTTCACTTTAGTCAAACCTTTTAGTTCATCATAAAAGTCAAAATTTCAATTTCGTCAATTTTGAATAAAATGAATAATTTTATATAGGATTCACTATTAAGATTTAGCTTAAATCGTTTTGGGATATTAAAATTTTGTTGCTTATCTAAATTAGAAAAATACTAGCTTATACCTACTTAGCTTATAAAGTGCTTAATTTTCAGCTTGTTTTGAACCCCTTGTCAAAAGAGTGCCATGTGCACAGATTTGCTAGTCCATTTCACAAGCTCTCAGAGAGCTTATTAGTGGCCTCTAGCTTATGTACTTTAGCTTTTTGAGAAGCTCATCTAGCTGACTCAAGGCTCCAAGTTTAATTTTCCCATTCTTAGCTTATTCAATATGCCTGCATTAGCTTTTAGATTTGTCCATTTCATCTAGTGAACTAAGCATTCAGTGTTTTCAAGCTTATTCATAAGCTCCTTATAAGCTCACCAGTGAACAAAACAGTAAGTAATTTAGCTTTTTGGAAAGCTTAACTGGTTAACTAGCTAATCCAAGTGTTTGTTTTAAGTTTCTAGCTTATCTCAGTGCTTAAAATTAAGCTAAAAGGTACCTAGAAAACAAAAAGGTATCCTGTGTACCAGCTTTAACTTGTGCTTATTTGATTTGGTTCAGTGCTTATTTCTTATCAATTGTGCTTTTTCAGTTGTAATTTTAGCTTATTCATAGTTTCTTAACTTATTTCCAGTTCTCTTTTGCTTATTTCTAGCTTATTAGCATTTTAGCTAAATCCTTGTGCTTATTTCCTTATTTTTGCCCACTGTTGAGTATAATAAGCTCAAACTGAGCTTATTTGTGGTTTTTAGAAAAAGTTCTAGTTTTGAAAAGTGCTTATTTTAGTATTCTTAATAAGTTGCAAAAAGAAAATTCCAAAAATAAAATAGTTGCAAAAAAGAGTTGCTGGGATTCGAACCCTGGCCACCCAGCTCACCACACACACACACTACCACTCGCCCTTGGGTCTTTTTCAGTTTTCCTTTGCATTATTTAATACATAACCCTTGTTTTCCATTTAAGCTTATACGAGCTTATTTGCTTATTTCCAGCTTATTTATAATAGCTTTTTCAACTTTTGTATTTTTCATAGATTTGTATTAGTATAAAGTATTTTATAAAAAAGTTTCAGATTTTTCTCAATAGTTTTAATATTTTTAAACATTTAATTAGTGTAAAATCTTATTTAATTCATAATAAAAAATATAAAAGTCAAAAAAATATAATTCTTTTTTCTAAAATTTTCTTTTGTCATATAGTAAGTAATAAAATTGTTTTTACACTCGTAGGACTTTTATTTTAATAAATTTTACGTTTTTGCTTGCGCACTCGCGTAATTTTTATACTTAACTTACGTTTTCATTTTAAGTTACGTTTTTAGGTAATTTAAGTTTAAGTTTTAATTAAAATAGTTTATTTAAGTTATTTTGTTTTATAAAATCAGAAAAACATCATTGTAAAAATAGTGATAGCATTTATTTAATATATTTTAGCTTTTTAATTTTCTTTAATTTGCATTTAAGCCCCTGTAATTTACAAAACTTTTTCTTTAGGTATAAATAACTCAAAATCCTTACTGATCACTATCCTTAGTGATTATTCGACATCTGTCTGTGTTAAACACCATTCATCCTCCGTGGGACTTAACGACCCAGGAATCCACTATATTCCTCTGATCTTAATTGCATTTGCCTTCTGAGCTGTTTTAAGTTTATTACGGTTGACCATTCACAAATGGTTAGCTTGAGTGATTAAACTTGACCGTTTGGAGGCGAATCAAATTTTGGCGCCGCTGCCGGGGAGGCTGTAAGCGTGTTTTAAGCATTTTTCAGACCCGTACTTGCACATATACCATCGTTTGTAAACAGTTTTTTTTGTAAAGTTATATAAATCCAAAAGTTCATTAACACTTTTCCTAAAGTGTTAACAACACCAAAATATATATAAAACAACAAAACAATCGTAACGTTTTCTAGCTTGTGTTTCTTTTAAGGTGATTCTTAAAGAAATACGATTTGGTTAAACGAGACGATACCAAAAATATTTTCCAAAAGTTTTTAAACCCATCAGCACATATCCATACCTACGTCTTTTCAGTGGTACTTATATACATAAAAATCAACCACCGCAAATCAAGGCAGTACACCTACTAACTGGGGGTGTGACCATAATAAGTTCCCGAACAACAGATTTAAAACTTGCCTTTGTGTCCTTGTGATTTGGTGTACCTTTTTCAAAGAAGCCATTTCATTTGTGATTATTGGTTAAGTTCACTTGTCGTTTTGCCTCGCATTTGTTTTGAAAATTGATTTTTATACTTAGTGCATGCGCACTCGTTCTTCCAGTTCTACAAGTCCACTTTCTGAGCTTGCAAATATTCCTCGTAGACGTAGAGGACGTTCTGCTCCTTCAGCCGTGACTGAGGAACGTCTACCACCACCACCCCCTGTCGAAATGGCAGAAGATAAACCGATGAATGAGCTTCTCCGAGCACCCATCGAGGGTTACGGAGATGCCATTATTGTCCCAGCCATTGTGGCTGATACCTTTGAGCTCAAAACCGGGTTGCTTAATCTTGTAACCCAAAGCCAATTCTATGGTTTTGAGCGGGATGATCCTCATGCACACATTCGATGGTTTAACAAGATTGCATCTACCATCAAATACAAGAATGTCCCACATGAAGCTATCAAGCTTCTTCTGTTCTCATTCTCTCTAGAGGGACAAGCCCGGAATTGGCTTGAGAAACAACCCCCTCGTTCCATTGAGACATGGGAGGATCTAGTCACCAAGTTCGTTAACGAATTCTATCCTCCATCCCGAACTACAAGTCTTAAGAATGAGATAATGAAATTTTCTCAGAGATTTGATGAACCATTCGGGGAGGCATGGGATCGTTACAAAGAATTGCTCCGCAAGTGTCCGCATCATGGTTTTACCGAATTAATGCAAATGGATACTTTCTACAATGGTCTGAGACAAGCTGACCAAGACTCTCTAAATGCCTCCGCGGGAGGTAATTTCTTGAGCAAGACCACAAAAGAAGCCTTGCAAATCATTGAAAACAAGTCCCAGGTCCGTCCTTTCCGCACAAAGACATATCAGACTCAGTCTAATGCTGGACCTTCTACTTCATCTCCCGTGAGTACATCTAGCACCGATGCTAAGATTGATAAACTCACAGATATTGTTCAGGCTTTGGTTCTTGCTAACCAAAAGAAAGTCACTTTCACACAAACACCATCACATGGTGAAGTAAAGAAAGTTGAAGTTTGTGTTACTTGTGGTGGTCCTCATGCATACTACAACTGTACTGCCACCGATGGTAGTCCGTTTGAAGCCAATGCTATAGCCGGTACTTCAAATCAAGGAGGTAATCAATACCGTCCTCAAAATAAACCAAACTACCGTGCTAACACTTATCAGGCACCACCCGGTTTTAACCAGAATCCTAACCGGAATCAGAATCAACCTAGAATGAACCAAGGTTATCAAAACCAAGGTAATTTCTATCCTGGACCCAATCAAGGTTTCCAACATCAAGGAAACCTTAATCAAAATAATTTCAATCGAGGGAATCAATTTCAGGGAAATGTGAATCCTAATCAAGGGAATTTTCAACAACAAGGTCATAATCAAAACATCAGACCTCAAAATTTCCCTCCACATCCTCCAGTACCATCATCTGATGAGTTATTGAAGCAGTTCATGAAATCCCAAGATGAAATGAACATGTTGTTGGTCAGTCAGATCGCTAATCTCAAGAAGTATTTAAATGATCAACCCTCGGGCTCAGGAAAACTTCTGAGCAACACGATCGCTAACCCGAGGGAAGATGCAAAGGCGATCACAACCAGAAGTGGTGTTTCATACAATGGACCCGCTATTCCTACTACCTCTTATTCTTCTCTCTCGAAGGTAGTGGAAAGTGAACCTGAGGCGACAAAGGACAAGGAACTTCCTGTTAATAACGGAGGAACCAATGATGTCCATCCTCAAGTTGTCCAGAAACCCAAGTCAAATCCAGGAGTTGTTTTTGAACCTCCAGTAGCTCCCGTTGAAAATACCAAATTCAAATCTTCTATTCCTTACCCATCACGTTTGAATGAGCAAAAGCTCCGCGAAAAAGCCAGTCATCAAATGGACAAATTTTTTCAAATTTTCCAAGAACTACATTTTGACATAAGCTTTGCGGATGCTATCATGCTGATGCCAAAGTTTGCATCAACTCTCAAACACATGTTAAGCAACAAGGAAAAGCTGTTTGAAATGGCTAAAACTCCTCTTAACGAGAACTGCTCAGCAGTTATCTTGAAGAAGCTTCCAGAAAAGCTTGGAGATCCTGGAAAATTTCTCTTACCTTGTGTATTTCCAGGAATGGTTGAATGCTTTGCCTTAGCCGATCTTGGTGCAAGCATCAATCTGATGCCTTATTCAGTATGGAAGAAACTTTCTCTTCCGGAACTTACTCCTACATGCATGACTCTCGAGCTTGCAGATCGTACAATATCCCGTCCTCTTGGCATTGCTGAGGACGTATTTGTGAAAGTAGGAAAGTTCCATTTTCCAGCTGACTTTGTAGTTTTTGATTTTGATGCCGATCATCGGGTTCCTCTCATTGTTGGTCGAGGATTCCTGAGAACGGGCCGTGCTCTCATTGATGTATTTGAGCAAGAAATCACATTACGTGTTGGTAATGAAGCTGTCACCTTTAACCTTGATCAAACTTCGAGGTACTCTGCAAATTATGATTCTGAGTCGGTTAACCGAATAGATATCATTGATGTTGCTTCTGAAGAGTACTCTCAAGAAGTTCTTGGTTATGATCATAATTCTTCGAGTGATAATCTCACTCATTCATCTCAACCTATCATCGCCAATTCTACTCCTTCTCTCACCCCATTTGAGGAAAGTGACTTCATTTTGGAAGAGAATGAAGCCTACTTATCTAGTGATTCTGTTCCATGGGAAATTGATCACGCTCCCATCGACATCGAGGGGGACATACTTCTCATTGAGAAGCTGCTTAATGATGATCCATCATCACTCCCTCCCGTCGAACTTCATAACCAGGAAGTCAAGTCAGTTGAGAAAACTAAAGAATTTCCTGAGATTGAGCTATAGGACTTACCACATCATCTTGAGTATGCATTCCTTGAGGGTGATAATAAATTACCCGTCATTATTGCTCGAGATTTGAGTAAAGATGAAAAAGCTGCTCTCATAAAGGTCTTAAAGTCACACAAGCAAGCAATTGCTTGGAAACTCTCCGACATTAAGGGTATCAACCCTGAATTTTGTACTCACAAAATCTTAATGGAGGATGACTTCAAACCAGCAGTTCAACATCAGAGAAGAGTAAATCCAAAAATCCATGATGTTATCAAACAAGAGGTTATCAAACTTCTTGATGCAGGATTGATTTACCCAATCTCAGATAGTCCTTGGGTTAGCCCAATTCATTGTGTTCCTAAAAAGGGTGGCATTACTGTTGTCACAAATGAAGATAACGAGTTAATTCCAACTCGTCTGGTTACGGGATGGCGTGTGTGCATTGACTATCGTAAGTTGAATGACGCTACCCGTAAAGACCATTTTCCTCTACCCTTCATGGACCAAATGCTTGAGAGATTAGCAGGGAACGAATAATATTGTTTCCTTGATGGTTTCTCGGGTTACTTTCAGATTCCCATTGATCCAAAGGATCAAGAAGAGACCACATTCACCTGCCCATACGGAACTTTTGCCTACAGACGTATGCCTTTTGGCTTATGTAATGCTCCTGGCACGTTCCAACGATGTATGATGGCCATTTTCCACAACATGATCGGGGAAACAATGGAGGTGTTTATGGATGACTTCTCGGTCATTGGGGATTCATTTCAAACATGTCTCTCCCATTTAGAAAAAATGCTTCAAAGGTGTGAAGACACCAATCTTTGTCTAAATTGGGAGAAAAGCCACTTTATGGTCAAAGAAGGCATAGTCCTTGGCCATAAGATTTCAAAAAATGGGATTGAGGTTGATAGAGCAAAAGTTGATGTTATTGCTAAACTACCTCATCCTACTACCGTCAAAGGTATTAGGAGTTTTTTAGGTCATGCCGGTTTCTATCGTAGATTCATACAAGATTTTTCTAAAATTGCCCGGCCTATGACCCATCTTCTTGAAAAAGATGCTCCTTTTATCTTCTCACCCGAGTGCATCAAAGCTTTTGAAACATTAAAGAAAAAGCTTACTGAAGCACCCATTCTCGTTGCTCCCGACTGGGACTTGCCTTTTGAGCTCATGTGCGATGCAAGTGATTTTGCTATCGGCGCAGTCTTAGGGCAACGTAGAGCTAAGCATTTTCAGCCTATCCACTATGCAAGTAAGACTATGACTGAAGCTCAAACTCATTACACCACCACAGAAAAAGAGCTACTAGCCGTGGTATATGCGTTTGAAAAGTTTCGGCCTTACTTAATCTTGACCAAATGTGTGGTGTATACGGATCACTCAGCTCTCAAATATCTCTTTGCAAAACAAGATGCAAAGCCGAGATTGCTCCGTTGGGTTCTCCTCCTCCAAGAATTTGATATCATTATACGTGATAAAAAAGGAGCTGAGAACCTGGCTGCTGATCATCTATCCCGTTTATAGGACCCTCACCAAGATGTTTTCGAGAAAAAGGAAATAAATGAAACATTTCCTCTCGAGACACTCAATGCGGTTTCTTTTCGTGGAAACTCTTCTACCCCATGGTTTGCTGACTTCGCAAATTACCATGCGGGTAACTTCATAGTGAAAGGGATGTCGACCCAACAGAAGAACAAATTCTTCAAAGATGTTAAACATTACTTCTGGGACGACCCCTACTTATTCAAAATCTGTGCGGATCAAGTCATCCGACGGTGTGTTTATGGACAAGAAACTATGGATATTCTCAAAGCTTGCCATGCTGGACCCACTGGGGGCCATCATAGTCCAAACTACACCGCCAAAAAGGTGTTTGATTCCGGGTTTAATTAGCCCACAATTTACAAGGATGCCCACGATTTTTTCAAAACCTGTGACGCTTGTCAA
The DNA here is from genome assembly GCA_019973895.1 of Chrysanthemum seticuspe. NCBI lineage: Eukaryota > Viridiplantae > Streptophyta > Magnoliopsida > Asterales > Asteraceae > Chrysanthemum > Chrysanthemum seticuspe. The sequence goes on from BPTQ01000004.1 coordinate 208,143,405, forward strand.
CGTCATGGAAATATCTCTCAAAGAAATGAAATGCCGCAAAACGCCATTCAAGTTTGTGAGATCTTTGACATATGGGGTATTGATTTTATGGGGCCATTTCCATCATCTCGAGGAAACAAATACATACTCGTGGCTGTTGACTATTTGTCAAAATGGGTTGAAGCGAAAGCTTTACCTACCAATGATGCCCGAGTAGTTGTGAAGTTTTTAAAATCTCTTTTTGCCAGGTTTGGAACTCCACGTGCTATAATCAGTGATCGTGGTACACATTTCTGCAATGACCAATTTGATCGTGTCATGCAAAAGTAAGGTGTAACCCACCGTCTATCTACTGCATACCACCCACAAACAAGTGGGCAAGTGGAAGTCTCCAACCGTGGTATTAAAAGAATTCTAGAAAGGACAGTAGGCGAAAACCGTGCATCCTGGTCGGATAAACTGGATGACGCACTATGGGCCTTCCGTACAGCTTACAAAACACCCATCGGTGTACTCCATACAAGCTAGTGTACGGAAAGGCATGTCATCTGCCGATTGAGCTAGAGCACAAGGCTTACTGGGCCTTAAAACATGCCAATTTCGATATTCAGACAGCTGGTGATCACCGGAAAGTTCAAATGAATGAACTAAATGAACTCCGTGATCAAGCATACGAGAACTCTTTGATCTACAAACAAAAGACAAAGAAGATTCATGACTCTAAAATCAAGAACCGCGTTTTTAACGTTGGTGATCGAGTCCTTCTTTTCAATTCAAGATTGAAGATTTTCTCGGGGAAGCTTAAGTCCCGTTGGTCTGGTCCATTTACCATCACTAAGGTTTATCCTTATGGTACCATTGAGTTATCTCAGCCCGATGGTCCAAATTTTAAAGTGAATGGTCATCGATTAAAGCACTACTTTGGAGAGGACATTCCACCTGTGATTGTCCCGGATCTACAAACTTTCCCCATGAACCAATGAATGCGGGGATCGAGTCAAGCTAGCGACTCGGGAATCAAAAACAGTAGCACACACCATATGGGTTTTCACTCATATTTCTGATTTCTTACCCTTTTCTACCACCCTAGTGTGGGGGAGTTGCCCCCCGCTGTTGTATATAAACCTCTCTTTAAAAAAAAAAAAAAATGTGTATATATCAAAAATAAAATAATGGCCGTAGTATTTCCCTTTTATGTTCTATGTTTCGGCATAACCGCCGGTACTTTGAATATTGAGGGCAATATTCATTTCTAAGTGTGGGGGGGAATTCTCACGAATTTTATCATGTAATTATTCCACCCAATTCCCCCGTTTTTGGCAAAAAAAATTTTTTGGAGTAAGTGTTTTTCACTTGCTCAGCAAATGGTAATCAGTCCGCCATGTCTAACCCACATAAGGATTGGCTAATCCAGGAGCAAACGGCTCTTGGTATAGATATCTCGAATCCGTTTATGGCTTGCAATTTGCCCAAAATTGTATGGTGTTCAACTCACCATATCTTTAAACTAGTGAAAAGTTGGCTAGCCCGCAAAGTTATGGCTTGTGGTAAAGGCAGTTGGAAATCCATAATTGGTAATCGGCTCACCAAAGATAATATTGATAATTTATCTAAGAGTTGGCTAGTCCAGAAGCAAACGGCTTCTGGTAAAGACAAATCAAATCCGTTTACAGCTGGTGATTTGCTTAAAATCATTTGGTTATCATTGTGCCAAGGTTCTTACTTGAACTGAAACAATTGGCTACTCCAGAAGTAATGGCTTTTGGTAAAGAGATGAAATCCATTAATTTTTCTCAAAACATTGCTAGGGACTAGCAATATCTTAGTGTGGGGGATTGATGAGTGTCTAAATACTCATCATTTTTATACTGTTTAGAATGCCAAAAACATCTGAAAACACTCAGAAATGCATCAAAATGATGAAAATATCACAAATAAGTGTTTTATGTGTTTTAAATGCAACAATATCAAAATCAGATGAAAAACGTATCAAGTTTGCATAATTGGCAGTTTTAGTCCCCCAAGTTTCAAAAGTTGTCAAAAACAGTCCCTGGTAAAGCAAAATAAAGAAAAATGTCATTTAAGGTCCATGGGATTCATAAGTTGTCAAAACAAGCCCTTGAAATCAAAAATTGCAAAATTACAACTTAGGTCCCTCAAGTTTTGAAAATGTCAAAAATGGTCCTTTGATATTTAAAAAATGGAAAATAATCAACTATGGTCCTTGTACTATTAAAGATTGGCAGTTTTAGTCCTTGTGATAACTTTTGGAGAATTGCAGGTTTGGTCCCTCAAGATTGGCCGAATTACACAAATGGTCCTTGTTATTAATACAAAACCATTAAACCCCCTTTGTATTTAGAACCCCTGCCAAAACAAAAGAACCCTGCCATTTAGCCTTGACCCCCCCCATTGTGAACCCCCCTTATTATATCAAAAAGGTCAAATAAAGTCAAACGCGCCAAACTACTACTACTGTTCATCTCTTTCACAACAAGCTGCATACCAAAACCAATAATGGTTTTCTCTCCTTTTCACCTTTATACCTGTCTTCCCAGCTGTATACCAACCCCCCTCCACCTCCACATCCTCCCAAGCTTCATTAATTGAGATAACCTGCTCAAAGACAATTTTGGCGCCAAAATTGCCATTTGGCAATATTGATGATCTGGATGATTTCAATGGTCAAGATAAGGTGGGATTTGCTCATAGATGTCGACAGAGATGAAAAAGATCTTTATATACAAGTTTGAAGCAATGTAATAATATATCGAGAGTAACTTTTAAATTTCTTAGTCGTTTTTGTTATTTTAAGCTTTCCAGTGTAATTTAAGTTTTCAAAGTACTTTGTTTAAGCTTTCCATATATATGTGAATCTGTTTTCAGTATTCAATTTCAAATCTCAGTGTTATTTCAAGTTTATGCAATTTCATGTTCAAATTCTCAAAATGTTCTAATGTTATTGTTAGTTGTTGTATTGGATTCTTAAGTACACATAAGCTCCTCAGAAAGCTTATTAAAGCTTTTAGAAACAATAAAACTCATTCTAGTATCAAAAACTAGAAAATCACTAAAAATACTAAAAAATTAGTTAAAAATAAAAAACAATGGAAATGGTGATCAGAGGTTGAAGAAGGGTAATGCTTGGATTATCTTTGGTTTAGTGCTTCTTGAGAAGCTATAGGATCTTTCTCAGTCCTTGGTTCTCAGTTTTCCATTGGAATCAAACTTGTAAGCTTTTTGCTCAATGTTGGCATATCACTGTTAAAGTCCTTATAAACTGCTTACTTCTGTGCTTTTAGGCTTATTTAGTGCCTGTTAGTTAGATTCTAGTTTAATATTACATGCTTGTTCTTTTTAATTTATAATTGTTAAAATTTTTAGTTTGACAGTAAAATTAGTATAATTACCATGTGTCAGTTTTATGTTGTTATAGTTGTTGTTAAATGCTTATTTAGTATCATTAAGTGATAATATTAAGTCTATAATCAGTTACATGGTCTAAATCTGTCTTTTGCCTTGAAAAGTTCCAAATCAGTCTTATAAAGTAATGTTTGGATTTACTAGTTTAACTGCTTTTAAGAGTGTTTGTGTTATTGCTTTTGGTTGTTCTGTGCTACACTTGGTCTAAATAACTCATCTCAGCAAATAAAACCATTCCTCATTTAAGCAAAAGTCAAAATAACTTCTAATCCTAGTTTGCTTGTTAACTGTCAAGATTTTAGTATATAAATCTCATCATATTAGCTTAAAACTTGGTAATTTAGCTTATTATAGTCTTACTATAACTTAATATATCATAATCAGTCATTAGGATTGAATTAAAGTTCACTTTAGTCAAACCTTTTAGTTCATCATAAAAGTCAAAATTTCAATTTGGTCAATTTTGAATAAAATGAATAATTTTATATAGGATTCACTATTAAGATTTAGCTTAAATCCTTTTGGGATATTAAAATTTTGTTGCTTATCTAAATTAGAAAAATACTAGCTTATACCTACTTAGCTTATAAAGTGCTTAATTTTCAGCTTGTTTTGAACCCCTTGTCAAAAAGAGTGCCCTTTGCACAGATTTGCTAGTCCATTTCACAAGCTCTCAGAGAGCTTATTAGTGGCCTCTAGCTTATGTACTTTAGCTTTTTGAGAAGCTCATCTAGCTGACTCAAGGCTCCAAGTTTAATTTTCCCATTCTTAGCTTATTCAATATGCCTGCTATTAGCTTTTAGATTTGTCCATTTCATCTAGTGAACTAAGCATTCAGTGTTTTCAAGCTTATTCATAAGCTCCTTATAAGCTCACCAGTGAACAAAACAGTAAGTAATTTAGCTTTTTGGAAAGCTTAAATGGTCAACTAGCTAATCCAAGAGTTTGTTTAAAGTTTCTAGCTTATCTTAGTGCTTAAAATTAAGCTAAAAGGTACCTAGAAAACAAAAAGGTATCCTGTGTACCAGCTTTAACTTGTGCTTATTTGATTTGGTTCATTGCTTATTTCTTATCAATTGTGCTTTTTCAGTTGTAATTTTAGCTTATTCACAGTTTCTTAACTTATTTCCAGTTCTCTTTTGCTTATTTCTAGCTTATTAGCATTTTAGCTAAATCCTTGTGCTTATTTCCTTATTTTTGCCCACTGTTGAGTATAATAAGCTCAAACTGAGCTTATTTGTGGTTTTTAGAAAAAGTTCTAGTTTTGAAAAGTGCTTATTTTAGTATTCTTAATAAGTTGCAAAAAGAAAATTCCAAAAATAAAATAGTTGCAAAAAAGAGTTGCTGGGATTCGAACCCTTGCCACCCAACTCACCACACACACACACTACCACTCGCCCTTGGGTCTTTTTCAGTTTTCCTTTGCATTATTTAATACATAACCCTTGTTTTCCATTTAAGCTTATACGAGCTTATTTGCTTATTTCCAGCTTATTTATAATAGCTTTTTCAACTTTTGTATTTTTCATAGATTTGTATTAGTATAAAGTATTTTATAAAAAAGTTTCAGATTTTTCTTAATAGTTTTAATATTTTTAAACATTTAATTAGTGTAAAATCTTATTTAATTCATAATAAAAAATATAAAAGTCAAAAAAATATAATTCTTTTTTCTAAAATTTTCTTTTGTCATATAGTAAGTAATAAAATTGTTTTTACACTCGTAGGACTTTTATTTCATAAATTTTACGTTTTTGCTTGCGCACTCGCGTAATTTTTATACTTAACTTACGTTTTCATTTTAAGTTACGTTTTTAGGTAATTTAAGTTTAAGTTTTAATTAAAATAGTTTATTTAAGTTATTTTGTTTTATAAAATCAGAAAAACATCATTGTAAAAATAGTGATAGCATTTATTTAATATATTTTAGCTTTTTAATTTTCTTTAATTTGCATTTAAGCCCCTGTAATTTACAAAACTTTTTCTTTAGGTATAAATAACTCAAAATCCTTACTGATCACTATCCTTAGTGATTATTCGACATCTGTCTGTGTTAAACACCATTCATCCTCCGTGGCACTTAACGACCCAGGAATCCACTATATTCCTCTGATCTTAATTGCATTTGCCTTCTGAGCTGTTTTAAGTTTATTACGGTTGACCATTCACAAGTGGTTAGCTTGAGTGATTAAACTTGACCGTTTGGAGGCGAATCAACTGCTCTTCGGGTGATCAACAAACAAATTCAATCATTCATCGATTCAAAATACACTTGGGATTATGTCATTCAAATGACAAAAAAGTGTTTTAATAATTACACGGGAATTGAAGTTAACATGTTCAGAGAAACATTACTCCAACACATTGGTAATGTTAAGAAGTACATAGGGGTAAGAGCACAATATGCCATAAATGTGGAAAACGTAGAGGGGGGTGAATACGTTTCCATTTCAAACTTATTTCTTTTGTATCAATTATAGTATAAACCATTGCATTTGATAATCTCGACGCGAGGATGCATTTAACACATTAAGGCATGTAAGGCCAACCCCTTAATATCACATAAGATTTCGCAAGATTAATGGTTCATTATAAATCAAGTTTCACCATTATTAGTCCGGTTTCTTTTTCTTGATCAAGCGTGTCATAATATGTAAAGTGTTAAATATAGTTTATGACTATATGAAAGACCAAGTATGCATCACAAACATAGACATCAACCATATAGACAATAAAAAATATAAAGCAAGAATAAAAGTAAAGCGATAAGTAAAAGGATCGACAAACCAACACGAGGATTTATAGTGGTTCGGTCACGAAGCTCCTCTTCACCCTACTCCACTCCCCGAGTCACCTACTCGAGAGTTACTTCACTAGATCAACAAACTCCATTCATGCGAAGAAAACCTTACACAACGTCTCTTACACTTTTTCCGGTACAAAGCTAAATACCGAGATCTTCCACGAGGTAGAACCAAACCTATCACAACGTCGCCTACACTTTATCCGGTAGAAGGCTAGATACCGGGTTCTTCCACGAGGTAGAACCAAACTTATCATAGCGTCGCCTACCCTTTATCTGGTACAAGGCTAGATACCGGGTTCCATTACAAAGGAGGAACCATTACCCGACCAACATGAAACATCTATGAAACCCATTATGTTTTGTGGCCCAACATAACAAACCATGTATTTTATGGCACAAACACATAAACCATCTAATCTAGTTATAGATACAAGAATATGATACTAGACAATATCCAAGACAATGTGTCTAATGGATATGAAATCCTAAACCAAACATCAAGAACATAAAGCATGATGTAGTTAGTCTTCCGTGAATGAAGATGACAAGTTTCCCAAGCTTGTTGTAGAAGATCTTCATGTGCTTGTATGCTTGTAATGGGTGATCACTTCAGTAGGTAAGGATGCAAGATCTCTAGGCTTGCTTTGGAGGATCACTCCGGGAGTATGCTTACAACAAATGAAAGTTAGAAGCATTATGATCATATGAGATAAGGGTGGTTTACATATTTTCTAATGATCTAAATATGTTAGAAATGGTGGAGAGAACCTATGTGTGAAGGTGTAAGGAAATGGTGAGAAGTGGTTTGCAATTTATAGGCAAAATGACCAAGACAAGCTTCTGCCCCAAGGATCCCTTCTGAGAGGGATCCGGCCCTTGTAATCCAAGGCATCCGTGGGCAATTTGAGGGATCCGTAGGACGCTCCTTATTATCCATGGGTTATGGGTCATGGGTCATGGGTATGAGCCTTGAGTAGCCTCCAAGGTACAATGTATCTAGACATTAGGTCATGGGTCTTGGATCATAGGTCATGGTATTTACCCAACACTTTTACTTTTGTTTATGTATGTAAGTACTTAATTGTTTTATATAAAGTATTTAACTAAACATGTTTAATGGTTTGTTAGGGGCTTGATCATAATGCAACATAACAAACATGTACGAACCTGTGTTGTAGCATACAAGGACTTGAGTCGTCGAGAGGTGTTGAGAGTATGTTGAGACAAAATATAATCACAAGTAACTTATACATTTTACGTTATGTATTACAAGTTACATGTTTGTCATCAACAAAACAAACAAGACTGTATAGATTAAATATCATAATATTTGCACTAACAATAAAGATGAATAAAAGTCGGGTGAAATCAAGAGAGATTAATGTTGATTCGTGTAAAGCTTTGGATGCTAGTTCATATGTTGCTAGATGCAGTGGGACAAAGTCAGATACGTATTTCACACATGAAGTGGATGCATATATAAGACCAGTAAATGACCAAGTGCCATTTGTTGAGGTACATTTAACTATTCAACATAATGTCCCCACTAATGAACAACAACATACTGATCAAGTTGAATCTTGTTATGACACATATCTGTTGGAAAAGGATGATAGCAATGTCATTCCTGATTCAACAAATATGGATCATAAGAGAGGATAAATTGATCATGATGCTGAACATGATCTAGAGAAAAGTTCTTTGCTTGAGGCTGAGTTTGAGGCTGAGCTTCTCAAAACAAATAACATGGTTGAAAAAGAAGTTTATAATGAACTTTAAAATAAATTCTCACAACTTGAAAAACATTGCATTTCACTTGAAATTTTAATACAACATAAGGAGGAAAGTCTTCAAACTAACAAACCATGTAAGAATCCGGAATTTCCTGAATTTCGTGAATTTTTGAAATAAACACTTTGAAAGCTCAACTATAAGCCAAAAACTCTACGATCAACGTTTTGAAAAAATGGATTTTAGATATGATTGAGATGAGTATGTAGTCAAGACTAAACATGACATCGATGCAATTAAAACAAGAAACATCGAATTGGAACTTTACGTGGCTAAGTTACTTAAGGAAAATGAGACTTTGAAAGAGCATCATAAAAACCTGTGTAATTCAATCAAAGAACCAAGAACTAAGACTATAGAACAAAAAACTTTCTTGATGGACAGAAATGATGAATTCAAAGCTCAACTTCAGGAACAGGGTTTCACAGTTACGGCACTAAAGAACGAGCTAAGAAAATTAAAAGGAAATAGTGTGAATACTAAGTCTGCAAAACCATCAACCTTGGAGAAACCAGTTTTACAACCTATCAGAAACCAATCAGTTGTTAAACAACCGACTGTGTTAAGATCTAAATGACTAAAATCTTCAAAACCGTGGTTTGTATTCCAAGTTGATGTGAAACAAGTTTTTTCAAAACCAGTAACTTCACAGCCTAAACCTAATAATCAGAAAGTGAATGCTCGTCCCAAGGCCCAACCTTCTAAGACTAGTAACAACAAAAAGTCTTCCACTATACATAAGAAGCAAAACAATCCTAGAACTTGCCTTGGGTGGATATTGACGGGTAGAATTTTTAAGAGTGCTTGACTTAGATGGATACCTACTAGTAAGCTAGTCATTGTTTGCAAAACCAAGGTTGACTATGATATCCCAAATGGTTTGGATGTCGATACCACTAACCCATATAAATGCAAACAAACTTGTAATGTTAATGCAGGTAGTTCTTACTTAAGTGCATGTACATTGATCACTCCCATCAAGAAAAGAATCAAAGTTTGGGTGCCTAAAGAACTGATGTCTCCTAATTTAGGGGTTCAGGAAACTCAAAATTGATGTGCATGAGATAGGACTCCTGAATACTTCAGCTCAGGACTTATACTTTTATGATCTATCAATGGAAGTATAGTGGTAGTAACTCTTCAAGTATCCTTTATTCATATATACACTTCCATTATACACACTAATATTTTCCACATTGTACATATCATATTCCTACAAAAAACCATAAAAATCAAAAAATTAAAAATACCAAAAATAGTTTTTCGAGTCATGTCTTCTAGTATCGATAACATTTACGGTCCTAGAAATGTCACTCAATAATGACATGGGTCTTTAAAATAAGTTCGAACAAAATTTCAAAATGGTTTTCAAAACATGCCTATATGGCTTGCTAACATTTCAGATATGAAACCCTTTTTTTTTAAATTGAGGAAAGCATGTCGCTAAAAATACGGCTATTCCGGATCAAATACTTTTCGTCTATGATTCTTCAGGAGAGTATTTGTGTTTCACATGGTGGTTGAAGGTTGTTGAATAATCAATCGGACTCAAGCTTTCATAAAATTTACATACTCAATCAATGACTACAGCTCTCTTAATAGAAATAGTCTCATTGATTGAGGGGGATTCAAAATTTATGACATTTAACGGGCAGCTACAACTCACTGAATTTAATCCGGAATTTTGAATTTGTGGGGGTGTTCATCTTGTGTTAACTCCAAAATGGTCACATGTGTCTGTTATGTTCTAGTATAGGGACCTATTTGCTAATTGCTAATTGTTTCCTTGGCTTTCATGAATTAGAGGACCATTCGTGCCTTAATTGAAACTTGATTTACTCCCTAGTGTCTCTTGTATCTCAAATCTAAAAGGTAAATGATAAGAGAAGGACCAAATATGCCAAAACAGAAATTTTAAAAGAATATGAAAAGGCAGGGACCAAAACTACCAAAACTAGAAACTTGATCCTTAGGTACAAATTACCCATGTGGTTTGACCGGTCAAACCTCACATTATTTAGTCAAAATTGTTTTTTCCCTTTTCTCTCTAACTCTTCACCGCAATTTGATCCTTTTACCATCTCGTGTGATTTTTTCCTAGGTATTGTGTGATTAATGTTCCTAATCATATTATGATAATTGTATTTTATCATCATAGCTTTAATCTTATTAAAACTTTGCTATGTTTATGGACCATTATTTTTCGAGTAGTTTTTTTGTTCTTTTATTAATCTTGGACCATTGTTGTTGTGGTGTTAGCTGTCATTATGTCGGTATTGGTTAGGGTGTGTTGTTTGCGGCCTTGATTTGCCCTATTATGTATAGTATGAATCTGTGTAAAGAATCATTCTTGATTGCGGTTTGTATGAGGACTCTTGATTATGTTTTGGGTTGATATTTCTTATTGATTTTTGGTTTAAATGTTCTTGAATACGTTTGAATGATATTTCTTGATTGCATTTTGCTTAAGTGTTCTTGGTTGTGGTTTGGAGAGTGATTCTTGATTGCGTTTTGGATTGATTGACCAGATTGCGTTTTGTTTATAATGCCTCATTGTGTTTTGACTGTTCTAATCTTATCTGCGTTTTGATTACAATAGTACTAAATCAGGGCAAATCGCAATCACTGCATTTTGGTTAATGAAGATTATTTAATTTGAAACATGTAGGACCCACTCTGCGAAAAAAAAATTCAAAACTTTGCGATTTGATTTTTATGAATATAATATTCCTGTGGTTTTCTTGTTGCGATTTGCTCCTTTCGTTTTGATTATCATTGCGTTTTGGGGATTGCGATTTGTCTAGCTGCGATTCGTCTGATTGTGTTTTGACTTTTGCGGTTTGTGTATTGCGTTTTATTTTTTTGTGTGCTTTGTCTAATGATACTTTGATCATTGTGCCATGGTCACGGGGTTATGTCCTCTATTGGGTGAGTTGACTTCCGTTGACTCTAGAAATGATCGTCTATGTTGTCCATCACAATAACAAGATCCATGTGTCCCTTTGCCTTGGATTAAGTACATGTATGTCTTAATCTCAAGCAGTAACTCACATCTAACATCATTTTTCTATATGTATACCTCTTTGTGGATGTGATTGTGCAGTTACAATGGCTGATGTTAATGTTCCTGCTGACCAAGCACCTGCTTTTCCACCACCCACTCGCACAGATGACGATCCTATCTTATAACAACTGGGTCCCTATTGGAATGAGCAACTATTACCTGGATATGGACAAGTCTTAAAGAAATCCTATCTACAAGATTGTTGTGGACATACTGAAGTAAACCAATTTCTTCAGTGCATTCACTGCTTGCTCCACTATACAAGCAATCCACATTCAGCAATTCTGGGATACAGTTCGATATGACAAAATCACTGCAAAATACAACTGCCAGATTGATGAACAATGGTTCGAACTAACAAAAGATACAATCAGAGACGCTCTTCAGATCACACCAGTCATTGTAAACAATCCGTTCACTCCCCCTCCAACACCAGAAGGTTTAATCAACTTTGTCAACAATCTGGGCTATCCTAAAGATGTCAAGACATTATCTACAGTGATTACAAATGAAATATATAAGCCATGAAGGGTAATCATCACAATCATCAACTTGCGTATCACATGAAAGACTTTAGGTTTTGAGAGACCAAGAACTCCGGTACTGAAAATTATTTCGGGGATCGTTAATTGTGCTAACATTGATTTTGCTGAGAGGATTTGGGAAGAATTCACTCAATCCATCCACTCTTACATTGAAGAAAAGATGAATTTGGTACAACATAAAGCGGGAAAGAAGAAGACCAATCATCTTAGGATTCCAAGTTTCATGTTCACTAAGTTGATAATCCATCATCTTCAAAGCAAGCACAAGTTCCACCCAAGAGTAGATTCTTCACTCCACTTGGCATATGAAGAGCATGTCCATAGGAATCTAAATTTCACGGCAAAGGGAACCAAACAAGAAGTATTTGGAAGGTCATACTAGGAGCTCTCATCACAAGTGATATACTTAATGCTACATATTATCTGGAATATTTGAATAAAGTGGCTGCGCATCAAAGGTATCTAGCTAGTGAACATGTTGGTGATGTAGAATCTCCTACTCCCAAACCAACTAAGTCCACCAAACAATAAAAGTTAACCTTACCTAGAAAACCAAAATCAAATACCACCAAACCTACTTATGATACTCTACTCAAGAAACGTAAGAGGGCATCCACGGTTGATGATGTTCTTGTTCATGCTGAGAAAAACAAAAGGGGTGATGGGGAAAGAAAAGTGGATCTAAAAGCAAAGGTTGGTGGATCAGTTTGTGAATGAAGGTATTCCATTAACTGAGCCAACTCTGCAAGATGAAGAGGATGATGACCTTCAAAAGACCCTGGAAATACGTAGGAAAGAGCACAAGGAGTCGCTAGGACACCTTGCTAAAAGAGTGATCATTCGAGAATCAGACACAGGGGGACACCAACCACTACCTGAAGTGGAAGGTAAATGAAAAGGAATTGCTACTGATGAACAAGTTGCTAAAACCCTACTGGACATCTCCTCACCAGTGACAAAGACAACTACTATACATTTTATTCTCAAGAAACGAACCACATAGTCATCAAAAGGCGCTGAATCTTCTAAAGCTGCTAAGGAACAATCATCAAGTGAAGAGCTTAATCTTGACTCAAGTGACACCAACTCAGAAAAACTGAATTATAAGGATGAAGATGTGATGGTAAATATGCCTAAAGCCCAAACTGAGACACAAGCAGAAGTTATTGCAGGTTTTGATTCTGGTAAAACTGAGAAGGAGAACTTACTTCATGATAGTGTCTTCACTTTGGATCCACCACATGATACCATGCATGAGGAGTTCGTGTCAACTGCATACCCAGATGTTCAGGATAACCTTAAGCTACGAACTGATGATCAGATTTGCTTGGAGGAACCCAACAGCTGAACGCGCACCCTGTCATCTTTTAAGACCCTTGACCATGACCTTACCTTTGGAGATTAATTTTTTAATTAAAAGCCGACTGATGCTGAAACTGAGAAGAAAAATGACGAGAAAGAGGTTGTGTCAATGGTATCTGTCACTATTGAACAAGACACATCAGCAGTCCCAAAAATGGCAATTCCAACTCCCACGGCAACACCAACAACAACAACTCCCTCATCTGCAACAACTACAACTGCAACCACCACAAATACAACCGCACTTACACCACCTCCATCTACCTACGAAAGCTTTGAGTCACGTCTTGAAGAAGCTCTCAAACACATTGCAACCCTAGAAAGACATGATCTACCCAATATCATCAAACACCATGGTTTGCGATTATCCAAGCTTGAGGATCTCAACATTGACTATAAGGTGAAGAATGCTGTAAACGAATATGCTGTAGAGGCTATGAATTGGGAACTAGAAGCACCTCTGAGAGCACGTTTCAGAGATCTTCCCACCTTAGATATGAAGGAGATATTGCTGCAATGCATGTTTGAGACAAACCTTCACAAAGGGCATGAAGATCACAAGATGCTATATGAAGCTCTTGAAAAATGAATTGATCGTGACAACTATGATCAACTCATACTGGATTTGGCTGAATCCCGAAGAAAGAAAAAGAAGAGACAAGATTCACCCAAGATACCTCCTGGTTCTCCTCCACATCCACCTCCTCCTCCACCACCATCAGGACCATCTGGAGCTGCAAGATCTTCTGGAATTTCAGAATCAACCAAAGAAACTCTACCACCTCCTCTTCCTTCATCATCCAATCAGCCAAGACACCCTTCTGCTCTCAACTCCTCTAAGAAACTTGCCTCAACCAAATTCAAAATTTGAACGACTACTGACACAAGATTCAAGCCCTTAGTCTCATCAATTACTGAAGATCGTGTCATGAATGAAGAGTCAACTCTCGACCAATAATCTGATTCTGATGATGAAGATATCTCGAACATTCATATTTCAAAGGTGAATCTGGAGAGAGATTGGTGGAAGTCCTTCTCAGAGGAAGACATATCTGAAACACCAGACTCAACCTGGTCCATCCCTACAGGTGATATGATGAAAGATTAGTGGAAGCCCTTAACTGAGAAAGACAGACCTGAAACCCCATAACCAACCTGGTCCATCCCTTCATTAGATATGCAAGTTCCTGATCACAACTGGGTAACTACTTTGCGTATAACTATGTGCCTCCACCGGAGAACTCTCTACTCGCTCAAACCAGTAACATGGGAACTTTTATGGACTGGCACTACAAGAAGAAAGAAATCACGGCACTTAAACCAAGAGACTGGGAAGGTGCATCATATGAATTTGTCAAAGTCTTCCATCCTGATGTGATTCACCTCCAATTCCAGAAGGAGGAATGCTACAAGCTTTTGACGGATCAGGTGGACGATAGGATCCTCAGATACGATGTCAGCAAACCCCTCCCACTGGGTGGTCCCCTAGGTCAAGTCACCATCCAATCAAACTTCTTCTTTAACAAAGATCTAGAATACCTACATTTCTGCAACAAGGGTAGCAGACATGCATTATCAATCACAAAGATGAAAGCTGCATATTATCCAAATGTTGGGTTAGAGCAAATGGTGCTCGAGCAGATGTGCATTAAAGAGGAGTGCAAGTACGACATTGCTGCTTCATATGGTATATCTCACTGGTGGTTAAACAGACAACGATTCTACATTGCAAGACATGTAGCTGATGGTAATAGTAGGGTTATACGAACACATATGCGGAATCTTAAGTGTTGTCAGAGTTGAGATCTTCCCCATGTATGGATATGATTACTTAAAGAAGATAGTCCTTTCCAAAGCTGATCTTAAAGAACACATCATTGTGGAAAATGACTTCAAGCACTTTTACCCTAGTGACTTTGAGGATCTGTACTTGTTAAATCTTCAAGGTCACCTAAACCATCTACCACCATATGACAAGAAGACTCTCACTACTGCAGTCAACTTATTGACCAGAGGCTTAGTTATCAGACAATGAGTAGGAGACTTTCAGCTTGGAATTGAGAGCTACTAGACTCAGCTCAACCTCACAAAGCCTCGTTGGGAAGAAAAAGGGTTAGAGTTCAAATACGACTACTCTATCATCGAGTCTCCAAGAGCTGTCACATTTAGAGACAAGTATGAGGTTCAGATGATCATGCAGTTCAATGAGATCCACAAGTTCAGCGATGGTACTTTACGTAAGATTGATGAGGCATTGGACTACCAGGTAAAAGAATTCAAGATCAACAGGATAAATCCGGGGTTGAACACTAGGTTTTGGACGAAGGAAGATGTGGAAATGAGTAAAGCGTTCATGTTTGCTATTCAGAAGAGACTCAAGACAAGAAGGATCTTCTGCAACTTGGAAAGCTTTGTTGGTGGAAGACTTCGAGAGGGTGATTATAGACTTCTGTAGAGAATCGAATAAGAACATTTTCTCTATAATAATATAAGCTCGCTTGTGGTGTTGTAATATGTTGAAAACTCTGTAATGCTTATGTAGTGATATATATATATGGATAAAAACCTCCCTCATAGATTGAGGGGGACCATTATAATGTTCCTTTATCAGTATATATTAAATCAGACCACATTTCTCCCAAATTTTCTAACTTATTTAAATCACTTGAGATCCCAAATCTCAAAAGGTTTGAATTTTTGATCAGGGAGAGAATATGATTTAAATATTAAAATATGATAAAAAAATGTGTGTTTATATAAGACTCAGCCAGGCACTCCTCCTTCCACGTGCTAAACAATTTCAAATACCGATGCACATGTTGAGGGGGAGCATTTTTGAAAGATAAAAAACAATTGAGGTATAAATGCTTTGATATTTTATCACAAGTACCTTGATTGATTTTCAATTGGTTTTAAGGCAGACAGAACAATACTACATGACTGACAT
The DNA here is from genome assembly GCA_019973895.1 of Chrysanthemum seticuspe. NCBI lineage: Eukaryota > Viridiplantae > Streptophyta > Magnoliopsida > Asterales > Asteraceae > Chrysanthemum > Chrysanthemum seticuspe. The sequence goes on from BPTQ01000004.1 coordinate 208,159,322, forward strand.
TTCATTTACTTTGTTGGAGTTATAAGGATAGCAAGGTTAGGTATTCGTTCCCATGATCCCGCCAGAGCCGGAGGGATCTACCCAGGGACAATCCACTAGTTAGTGTAGAATTTCTTAGGTATTATTAAAAAAAGGAGAAAAGTGAGAATAAGGGAAGAGTGCCGACTGAGATGGAGCTAGTACTGGAAAAAACCCAACAAGGTACTAGTGATCAAGTCTCGGTAAGCGCTGAAGGGGATGGAGAATGAAAAAGAAATATAAAGAGTAAGGTTGAAAAGAAATAGTCCTCTAAATATTCAACATTAGGGCAGAAATCGAGTTCAATTCATATGCTACTGGTTGTTACCAAGGTAACGCCGGTATTGAAGACAAAACATAATGGACCATGTGACGCACTGCACTAAACCTTATAACCACTCAAGTTCTCTTAAAAGGACTTGTTTCATTCTCATGGGAATCCTGCATAATCTATCGACCGCTCATTATGAGTCATGTTGATATTGAAACATGAGACACCGCTCCAGTCTTCGACTACTAAAATGCACTATTGAGTCTAGAGCCAAGATATCATCCATAAATCTCATTATGACACTCTTATAATATGATTGATGTTTCATACACCGTGAAAAGTAAGAAAATATACATTAAGAGTCCTACACATTATCCTTGTGGTATTTCCAGAACATTCGAGTGGTACGTAAAGTATTCACAATGAAGATGGAAATTCTTCTAGAGCCAACATAAAAAAAGCTCTTGGTGGGTGACATGTGAGATCCCTCATGAATCAAACTTGTGACAATTGGAAAACAACGATGGGGCAATTCGCATTTGAATGAACCTTGTTCCAGTAAATGAATTGACATATGGTTTTGGAAAATCCTTCGATGTGCTCAACAATTATTTTCAAGCACATCGACTGCGCATAAATTTTCAAAAAAAATTATTTGTAATTGAAATTTGATGTTGCTCATAAAACTTTCATCGTATTGAAAAATCTCTTTATCAAGCAATACGCGACTATTTTTCAAATCAATTTCTCATTAATCAGTGAATCCCAATTCGCTGGTTTACTCACTTCGTGTTGTCTACTTTGAGACACTCCGGTTTGAGAACAGTGTGAAACTGTGTCAAGGAGATTTTTTGGAATTCTACATGATTACAGGCAGTATTTGTACTGATCAACAGAGATCCATGGTTCTTGCAACCCTATTCAACGAAAGTAAACAAAGATACTTTCGTTTGTTTATTGCTAACTATTGTTTGCAGCAATCCCCAACGGTTGCAGCTGATGGCCAATGAGATGTCAATTCATAACCACATGCTCACACTTCATACTCACAATCAAGGAAATCATGATAATTGAAAGATGTACAACACTGCTTCCACAACTCTGATGCAAAATATCATGATCCAGAAAAGTGTGAGCATGTTGGTCTGAGAGTCACAACATCACATGGAGGCTATACTACAAAGGATGAGTTGGAGATTTACGGTGGCTGATGATCTCGATGAAAGCTCAAAGATCACCCAAGCCAAAGGACCATTCATCAAAAGATCACTGCTGGAAGTACAAAGATTACAGACTTTGAAAAATCAAAGACTACGAGCTAGAAAATTAAGTTCATGTAATAGAATGCTAGGATTCAAATTGTAATTCCTAGGGTGAATTACTAGAGGGGGAGATTGTTAAGATTATGAAAATCCATATGAAAGACTCGGTCACCCCGAGTAATGTCTAGCATAGGTTAGCTCGTAGTTTTAACAGTAAACATATAGTTATCGTTACACCCATGGAGTCGGGTCGGGTCTTTACCCACTGTTTGCCCATTACATAGCCCGTAGGAGGTGTTTTTGTAAGCACTATATAAGCCCTTTCCCACCATGGGGAAGGGGTGGATGTTCATTTGATATTAATCATACAACTTCACTTTCTCTTACTATAATATCCCACTTTCTTTCTCTAGAATTCGACTAGCATACAAATCCTACCTTGTGTTATGATCTTCCAATATCTTACACCCTCAACAATTGAGATCTAGCTATTCCATTTGGTACTTGAGAGGTCTCCCCTCCTTGTGTACTTATGATTTGACGGATTATGATATATGATTTGATATGTGGCTATTGGAGTAACTTCTATAGTATTTAAGCTCGTGGGCAGTATTCTGATTTTGTAACTATGTGACTTCTGAAATTCTTATTCATTTGGTTGATATGCCATACTTTATTCAGTTCTCTATTTGATTAATCATTCACTCAGTATCCTTATGTGATTCATTAGACTACCATACTACACTCTAGTTCATTTGACTCATCCGATTGCCATGCTAGTATGTAATTATTTGACTCATCCATTTACCATGTTATACCTTCGTTCAGTTATTTCCATGGGCTATGATTATCATTCAGTATTCCTATATGCTATTTGTGACTACTACCATGCTTGTACTTCTAATTGGTATTTTCCGTTGCTTATGATATTGGTCCGGCGACTTGTTGATCTGCAATGCTTACACTTCTATTCATGCTACCGCTTAATGAAGGGACGTGGTTCAACTTATGTTATCTATTTAGTTGACTTGTTTAGTTTGCCATGCTATATTCTTGTTCAGTTACTTTATTTAATTATGATGTTCGTTTAGTATTCCTACCTGATACATGTGACTAACATGCTTATACTTCTGTTGGTATCTCTGCTTGTTTTGATATTTATTCTGTTTATTAATTGTTGATTATCTGACTTTTGTGATTGCGATGCTTACATTCTATTCAGTTACTTTCGCCTGCTTATGGAATTCAACTTAGCTTTTATATATATATATATATATATATATATATATATATATATATATATATATATATATATATATATATATATATATATATATATATATATATATATATATATATATATATATTGTGACACCCGCAATTTCGCTATATGCAGCGGAATTCAAACTGGGTGTTGCTCGATGGCACAACAATCATAATAATAGAAAACGATCTCTAAAGGAATCGTTTTAAAGAGGCTCTATCATTCAAATATACCAGAGTTTACAAAATAGGTCCCAGTTGGTTTCATTGATTACAAAATACATCAATATAAAGTTTTTGATGTTTTGAGAATGATAAATTATTTATAGCCTTCTTGATCTTGTCCTTGCCCTTCCGTGCCAGCTTCCGACATTATGGACCTGAAATACATGCTTAAAACTGTCAACACAAAGGTTGAGTGAAATTCATAGAGTTTGTTTAATGGTTGAACACATTATGTTGGTAGTGTGAGTTAATTAGACTCACACCAATGGTTTGAAAACAAAACAGTTATTATTAGACTAAGCATCATGCAATCAAGGCGTTAACGTGTTCCAAATTTAATTGGTGAAATTGTTGGTACGAGACCTAATAGGTAAAATTGCCATTTTACCTAATGTTACTCAAATATAGTGCGTTTGTTTGCCTTTAACGGGGCCAACACAAACGGGATTCGTCAATCCCAATAGACCTATTCACAATATCCGCGCCCACTCTCACTAGTGATTACGATTCATGATTTAGAGACTTATGTTTGGCAAATGCGGTAACTTAGTGCTAATAAAACAATCAAATAAGCATACAGTTTGAAAGCAATGTGTTCGGTTTAAAATAAACCATGTATCTCCCCCAAGGATTCGTAAAACAATTAAGTAATAAAAAGTGGGGCTATGAGCTCACCGAGAGTTAATGATGTTAAGTACTTTAACGAATATGATGGATAAATCGGAAAACTTCTACGTGCAACCTAAAAATGAAATGTTGCGACTTAAGTTTGGAATAATGTTTTAGGTAAACATAAACCATCCTATATATGTTTCCATGTTGATCATGATGTAGTCAATTATCATTTGATGTTTATAGTAAGATCTTTAATATGTAAAAATGTATTTAGTTTATAGATATCGTACTACCGTTCGGGCCATCATAATTCAGAGGACATGCAGTAAACGTTCGAGGAGCTAGGACACTTTAAATCGTAAATCCAACAACTTGTCGATACGTTTTACTCAAATGAAACCCCTCACATGAAGCTCCCTACTATTGTAGCACTTAGTAGATAAAACATATGTTTTGAGTGAAGATTGTTATATTAATAAGTTTATCACGTTTTTACAAGTTCTCGTCGTTTCATAAATATGATTATTTGATAATGTAAGTATATAAAATTATGTGGTTTGGTTTGTGTTGGTGTTGATTTGCTAAGGTTAACACCTTAGCTAACGGCCTTGGGTAAATAAGCCTTGAAGGTTTAGCCATGGCCTTGCCGTGGCTTTGGTCTTGGCTTATGGCCATTAGGCCTCTTGGTTTGCTTTTAGTTGTGACAAAAGTATAGTCGTGAGACTATATATAGGGCAGTTTCAGTTTTTGAAGGATAATGGCCTATTTAAGAGTTTTCAGGACCCGAGCTTCTTTGCTATCAAAGGAAAACGTCGTTCCGGATAACTTTCGTGCTTTAACTTTTTGATGATACAGACCAGAAGTGCCACTTTCAAAATGGACAGCTGCTTAACAGCTTGTGTTAGGCAGTTTCGGTGTTTTGGTTTCGCTAACTTCTTTTGGCCGTATCTTTTGACTCGTTTGTCTGTTTTGGGTGATTCAAGTTGGTATGTTTACCTTTTTATCTTGTCTACCATAGTATGTAATTTAGAAAGTCCATATGTGACTGGTTTTAATGTTATCAAATGTGTAGAATATGACTAGTTTACTAGTTTGTTACTTTAACGACAATATGTGGATTAAAACATGTGATTGAGTATATGTACATCATGAATCAACATAGTAACCATATATATAGCATGAAATTGTCAAGATTATGAATAATAAACATGAGATGATGGTGGTGAATAGTTTCTTACAACTTTTGGCTTTCAATCAAGAAAGGAGTAACTAGTAAGGATAGGATTTTGATTGAACACTTTGGACCTTGGATTGAGCTAGCTTTCTACACCTTGGCACCCTTGTAATCTTGAAGGATTGGTAATGAAGTACTAAGTGACTTGAGTGGATTTAAACTCAAGAAGATCACTTAAACTTGCTAGAGACTTGATGTAGTAACTTGTTATTTGAAACTTTTTTGCATAAACTTGGAGTTATGGATCAAATTATGAAAGGTATGTTTGTTTTATGATATGAACGACCAAGAGAAGTGTATGAGGGTTTTCAGGATATCTTTCACTTGCTATTTATAGGAGGGTAAGTTTGGTTAACCATATATTGGGTTAAATGTTAACCATTGTTAAGTTTAGACACTTGTAATGATCTAAATGAAGCATGGTTAGGATCAAGCCACCACCAAGGTGAATCACCCCATATGGGCTGTCAAAAAGTGGTGAGCAGGATTAGATGATACGTCTTGGTATTATCTTGAGTTTAGATCATGATTTGGTTCCGTTAAATGCCAACCGTAAGTTGTTAAGCCATAGAACGTAAAACTGGGTATCGTAAAAATACAAAAATTGAAGCAATGATGAAACTCATCATTATACTCCATATAAAAATATAAAAGGAGTGATAAGTCTCATTGGGTGCAAAAACGCTGCTTAAAGCTGGAAACACGGGTAAAAAACACGTAATTCACGTAAAACGCAGAACTGGAAAACGTAAAATTCCAAAACTTGTAGAATTGTCGTAAAATGGTAGAAATACATATTTATAATGTTTATATGGTTTATTAGACATATCGGGATGTCCGAATGAAGTTTAAACCCTAAAGTAGTTCTCGGACACGGTTTCGTAAAAACGGTTCTGAATGGATTCAACGTGCGCCGTCAGGACGACTTGTCGAGTTTTATTTATCTTGTCATGATAGTAAAATAAAAAAATATTTACGGGATGAATAGTGAAAATGAATAGTAAAAGTGAATAGTAATTCTCGAAAATGACAAGTAACCTGAAAATGCGGGTGGTTACAGTCTTCCCCCGTTGGAGAAATCACATCCTCGTGATTTAATTGTTACTTGATGGTGATGCTCCTTCAAAAAGGTGAGGGTACTTTCGACGCATTTGGTCTTCTCGTTCCCATGTAAATTCTTGACCACGTTGGGAGTTCCAGCGAACTTTGACAATTGGTATTCGACTCTATTTTGTTTGTTTGACCTCTCGGTCCATGATCTCCACAGGTTGTTCAATGAAGTGTGATCGTTGCTTAGTTTGAGTTCATCGAGTGGAATAACAAGCGATTCATCGGATAAACATTTCTTTAGGTTGGATACATGAAAAGGTGGATGTGCATTACTGAGTTCTGATGGGAGCTCAAGTTTGTACGCCACTGGACCAACCCTAGCTAGGATTTTGAATGGACCTATGTATCTTGGGTTTAGTTTTCCAGGTTTACCGAATGGTATGACACCTTTCCAAGGTGAGACTTTTAGCATAACCTTGTCTCCAACTTGGAATTCCAAAGGTTTAGCATAACCTTGTCTCCATCTTGGGTTTAGTTTTCCAGGTTTACCGAATGGTATGACACCTTTCCAAGGTAAGACTTTTGTCTATCTCTTGCTTTTTGTAACTGATTTTTGACTTGTATGATTTTCTCTGTTGTTTCACGAATAAGTTCTGGACTAGTGAGTTGAACATCTCCCACTTCGGTCCAGCAGACAGGCGATCGGCACTTCCGACCGTAAAGTGCTTCAAAGGGTGCTACCTTGATACTCGCGTGATAACTATTATTGTAAGAGAATTCGACCAATGGTAAATGGTTATCCTATCCTTTTCCAAAGTCGATTATACAAGCTCGAAGTATGTCTTCCAGCGTTTGAATGGTTCGTTCACTCTGACCATCGGTTTGAGGATGATACGCTGTACTCATGTCTAGGTTTGTTCCGAAGGCGTCTTGGAGTGACTACCTGAAGTTTGAGGTAAATCTACCATCTCGGTCAGATATGATAGAGATTGGTGCACCATGTTTTTAGAATATTTCCTTGACGTAAAGTCGAGTCAACTGATCTATCTTGTAAGTCTCTTTGATTGGTATAAAGTGTGCGAACTTTGTGAGACGATCCACTATGACCCAAATGGAGTCATAACCGTTGGATGTCTTTGGGAGTTTAGTGACAAAATCCATTGTGATTCGTTCCCATTTCCATATCGGAATCTCGGGTTATTGTAAGAGACCAGATGGTTTTTGGTGTTTCGCCTTTACTTTGGAACAAGTAAGGCATTTACTGACGTAGGTGGCAATGTTAGCTTTAATGTTTGCCACAAATAGAGTAGTTTTAGATCATGATACATCTTATCAGATCCTGGATATACAGAATATTTGGATTTGTGGGATTCAAGCATGATTAAGTCTCGTAGGCCACCATAAAGTGGTAACCAACTTCGTCCTTGGAAGCATAACGTTCCATCATAACGGGTTTCAAATTTCTTCTGTATCATGCCGTCCAATTTCTCCTTCTCAATGTCTTGTTTCAGCGCTTCGGCTTGAGCATTGAGTATTTGAGCAGGGAAATTTGAATTTATGGTTAGGACTAAAGCTCGAACTCGTAGAGGTTTAACCCTTTCTTTATGGCTTAGGGCATCTGCTACTACGTTGGCTTTTCCCGGATGATAGCGAATGTCGCAATCATAATCACTCAGCAGTTCCAACCATCGTCGTTGCCTCATGTTTAATTCCTTTTGATCGAGAATAGCCTTTTGTGGTCAGTAAACACAGTACATCTATTACTGTATAGATAGTGTCTCCAGATTTTAAGTGCAAAGACTACTGCTCCTAACTCCAAGTCATGAGTATTGTAGTTTTCTTCATGTTTCTTGAGTTGTCGTAAAGCATAAGCCATGACTTTTTCTCGATGCATGAGTACGGCTCATAATCCTTGGTGCGAAGCATCACAATAGACTACATAATCTTCGATCCCATTTGGCAATGCTAGAATAGGGGCACTACAAAGTTTTTGTTTTAGGATTTGGAAAGCTTCTTCTTCATCCTCGCTCCAGATGTACTTTTTGTTTTTCTGAGTTATCGTAGTCAAAGGTTTGGCTATTGAGGAAAATCCCTCAATAAACCTTCGATAATAACCGGCCAAACCTAGAAATTGACGAATTTCTGTAGGTGTTGTAGGTGTTGGCCAATCCTGGATAGCCTTAATTTTAGCGGGATCAACATGCAGACCAGTGCTATCAATAACATGCCCAAGGAATTGTACTGACTGAATCCAGAATTCACATTTAGAGAATTTTGCGTACAACTTCTCTTTCTTGAGCAAATCTAAAATCGTCCTCAGATGATCTTTATGTTCTTCTTCGCTTTTGGAGTATATGAGAATATCATCAATGAATACAATCACGAACTTGTCCAAGTATGGCTTACACACCCGATTCATGAGATCCATGAATACTGCCGGTGCGTTAGTTAATCCAATTGGCATTACTTGGAACTCGTGATGACCATAACGAGTTCTAAAGGCTGTTTTTGGAATGTATTCTTCTCGAACCTTAACTTGATGGTAACCCGATAGAAGGTCTATTTTTGAATAATAGGTTGAACCTTGTAGTTGATCGAATAGATCGTCGATTCTTGGCAAAGGGTATCAGTTCTTTATGGTTAATTTGTTTAGCTCACGATAGTCGATACACATTCGTAACGATCCATCTTTGTTTTTGACGAACAAGACGGGGGCTCCCCAAGGTGAGGAACTGGGTCAGATAAACCCCTTGTCCGAAAGTTCTTGTAGTTGATTGGCCAGTTCTTGCATCTCGGATGGTGCTAGTCTGTAGGGAGCGCGGGCCACTGGCGTTGCTCCTGGCACTAAATCAATTTAAAAACTCTACTTGGCGTGATGGTGGGAGTCCGGGTAAGTCTTCAGGGAAAACTTCTAGAAATTCACAAGCGATAGGGACGTCTTCAAGTCGTTTTTCTTTGGATTCCTTATCGGTAACATGGGCTAGAAATGCGTAACATCCTTTCTCAATGTACTTCATGGTTTTCATACATGAGATGATGTTTAAGCGAGTCCCACTTCGATCACCACGGATGACCAAAGTCTCATTGTTACAAGGAATGTGAACAACGTTTTCACCACAGATTATGTTGGCTCGATGTTTTGACAACCAATCCATGCCAATAACAACATCGAAACTTCCAAGTTCGATTGGCATGAGATTGATGCTGAATGGGTGATCTAAAAGGTTGAAGGTACAGTTTTGGAGTACAGTATTGGTGTTTACTAAGTTTCCATTGGCTAATTCAAAACTATAGTGAGTATCCATAGTGGTTGGTGTAATATTAAGTAAAGGTGCAATTGTGGAAGATATAAAGCTCATATCAGCACCGGAATCGAATAAGACCTTAACAAGATGGTTATTGAGTGAAAACGTACCAGTGACTACGTTCGGGTCCTGTTGAGGTTCACCGTTGCCCATAACATAGGCTCTACCACGAGCATCTCCGCCTTGTTGGCCACGGTTTTGAGGACAATTGGTTTTGACATGTCCTTTCTCCCCACACCCGAAACATGTAATTATCGGTTGAAGATTAGCTCCAGTAGCCACAACATTGCTTCTACAGTCTTTAGCAAGATGTCCTGGTTTTTGACACTTGTGGCACTTGGCTGGGCAGGGACCCATATGATGATAGTTGCATTTATTGCACTGTGGGTAGGTTCCACCATAATTGCCTCCAGCTTGTGCTGCAACATAAGCCGTTGAGGCATCTTGTCTTTTGTTTTGTTGCTGATGGTGTTGGGTGTTGCGATTTTGGTTGTTGGAAGTGTTTCTTTGGTTGTTATCCCATTGTCGTTTATTGTTGTTTTTTCGGTTGTTATTGTTGTTGGGATGGTTGTTGTTATTACGGTAGTTGGTGTTGTTGGTGGTAGTGTTGTTATTGAGATTTTGTCTTTGGGTAGCTCCTGTTCGAACCACTTGATCCATGAGACTTCGAGACATTCGCATAGCATCATCAAGTGACTTTGGATCAAACGATGTCACGTTTCCCTGGATGATAGGCGTAAGTCCCCAGATATATCTCTCTAACATCTTTTCAGTTGTTGGAACCATTGATGGACATAGTATCACTAATTCTTGAAATCGGCGGTTATAAGTTGCGATGCCAACACCCTTGAGAACATGGTTCCAGAACTCCACTTCCAATTTCTATATTTCACTACGAGGGCAATACTCCTTGATCATTAAACCCTTTAGAGCAACCCAAGAGATTTTATAAGCACTCACGATGCCTATTGGTTGAGCAACTACATTCCACCATGATAATGCCTGATCCAGTAGTGTACAAGTGGCATATTGAACTTTGTCACTTTCAGCGCATTTGATGATTGAGAACACCGACTCCATTCTTTCAAACCAACGAGTTAAACCCATGGCTCCTTCTGAACCCTTGAAATTTGTGGGTTTGCAACTCATAAATTCTTTGTATGAGCAACCTCTAGTTGCATTAGTTGCGGCAAGCCTAGCATCTTCGGTGGCAGCGGCAGCGGCGACTTCAACGGCACTGGCGGCTTCAGCGGCTGCGGCGGCTTCAGCGGCAACGACGGCTTCAACGGCTGCGGTTGTTGCAGCAGCGGCTTCATCTGCAGCCGCAACTTCTGCGGCTATGGTTGCTCTTTCAGCGTTAATTGCCGCATTCACTCGGTCAATAATCATTCGCTCAATGGCAGATGGAGTCATTGGTTGAGGTGCTTTCGCTTTCTTTGGCGGCATGCTTCTATCAAAAAGAGATATCGTGAGTTATAAATAGATCATGATTTTTAGTGGGAAAAGTTAGAAATAATAAAGTTGGAATTTTAAACCATAACACATGATAGCATAAAACCAGAGTCTTTATTCATATAACGTTGATTGATTTCCAAAATCGAAACTTATTAAAAGTTTCTTCAAAATTTACTAACTGATACTTTCAGTTTAGTAATTACAACGTTTTACTACTGCTAGCTATTAACTGGATTATATAAAGTTTTCTTACTGAGTCTAATCAGTTTAGAAGTACAAAAGATAACTAGTCTTATCACACTAGTCTAAGATTGGTTGGACGAATCGATATTTCCATAATTGGCTAGTACATCGATGCTATCACTTGAGTGGTTTTCTTCTACCTCTTTTTGATATATATTTTGTTGCATGGTATACATAGATGATTGCATATCATACAACTCATTTCGAAGACAATATCGGTCGAAGTTAGCAACGTTCAGCCGAATCTCTACCGAGTTTAAGCGATTTTGTAGCTCTTGAATCTGTGCCCCGTCTTGGCCTTGGATTCTTTCCACTCTTGATAATCTATTTTTGATGTCTTCCCATCTAGTTAGTGGATTGAAGACGGTGCTCCAACATGATTCAAGTCATCCTTCACATAACTCATATCTAATATAAACAAATCAAGGTGTTGGCGAGCATGAATGGCCTCGGTTTTGGCCGCAATGACAAATGATTCTTGTTTATTCATTTGCCATGCCATAGTTTGAATTTATGTTGAGTGATATGTGCAAAAACACATATCATTTCTCTATCAAATGAGACCCAAAATAACCAAGAAAGAGCCGTTTATCGCTAATATTTGCTGTTTTCTTGAGTTTATGCTTGTGCATGTACGGATATGATAAAACACACAAAAGATAACCAAATCTGACGAAAACCCGAGCACGAGAGATAAAGAGTGCTAGAGCTGAGCCGGAAGGTCAGAATTGAGCATCTGTGAAGATTTTCATGCTAAGAGGATGATTTGTGAAAGATATGTTCAACTTTGAAGAAATTTCAGAATCAGTCCCTCAACTTTCAGAAATTGGTAGAAAATACCCTTGAAGTTTCAGAATTTGCAAGTATAACCCTTGGATTATTGGATAGTGTCAAGAATGGCCCTTGGATAATATTTTCAGAATTTACATCACCGGTCCCTGGGATTTCAGAAGTTACATCTTTAGTCCTTATGGTTGCTCATGGATATAACACTAGTCCAAATCCAATCTACCTTGGTCCATTAATATACCACAAGCCCAACCAGCCTAATCACACACCCGGTCCACCCATCCCATACCCGGTCAACTGCTTATTCTATCCGATCAACAAAACAAAAACGAAATATATTTAAAAAAACCCCAACACGCCAAGTTTTTCCCCAATTCCCACCCAGCTATGAACCCTAAAATACCCCTATCTCAATTAGCCAAATCAGTACAATTAAAGGGGCATTCTCGTACTTTCTGACACAACCTGACACGTGCTCAGTGCCAGGTCACCAATCCGTGTGTCACATTCCCAATCCATGCTCTCTCATTGGTGGATGAAACGTGGAAGCAATGATCTAATGGTTCTAATTGAATGGGATATGTGGAAGAGTGATCAACGGCTCAGAATACTCCAGAAGAAACACACATTCGCATCTTCTGGATCCTTCCAAGGCCTAAGCTCAAGTATAAAAGGACCTCTTCTTTCACAGATTAAACCAAGTAGAGCAGGAGTAGAGTAGAGTGTAGTTCTGAGTAGTTTACTTGTTTTCAATAAATTAGTTTGATTCCAGTATTTGTAATTTTATTTGTACTCAAATTTTATTAATACAAGTTTTTATTTCAGCATTAAATTCTCCTCAAATTTAAATCATTGTTTCACTGTTTCATCTCAGCTTATTAATATTTCAAATACTTATTTGAGCTTATATGAATTCTGTTTTAGTTTGCTACTCAGAAGTAATACTCAAATCTCATAATGGTCAAATAAAGTCAAAGTGCAGTTTTCATTGGTAACATGGTTATGAATTGCTGATACATGGATGGAATTTGGTTGATTGTGATAGATTTGGGTTGATAATGGTTTAGGTTAGTGGTTCCTTGATATCAAGAACAAACCATTGTGGTTGGTCCTGTTGTAAGTTCTAATTCTGTCTCTATTTTGAATCTGCATTATAGTAGTAATAATTACTGGTTAATTGTTTGATTTTGTTTGATATAATTTATGTTTTAACTATTGATCATTGCTGTCATTAGTTTTTTCATATCTGCATAAGTGTTAGGATTATATTTTGAGAGTGATTATGGTGTAGATCTCTTCATTTAGTTTAAATCAGTCATATAGGATTTAGATTTAGTGTTATAATAAGTTGATTTAGTAGTTTACTGTTTTAAATCTTCATATTAGGATCATAACTAGTGTTTGGAATAGAGCCTAATTTGGTGTTAGAGAGTGAATCAGAGGTTGATATTGGTACTTAGAGTCTGCTTTAGGTGTAATTAAGTCTTCTCAAGCTTAAAATTACACTAGTGTTCACTGAAAGTCAAACTTACATATAATCTGTCCTTGTGATCTTATTAGTTAAGTGCAATTTACATCAACTTTAGAAATAGTGTTGGGTTCAGTAAATACCCAAACCCCTTAATCTAGGATTTGAATAGAAAATAGCCCAAGTATTTAATCCGTTAACACAAACAGGTCACTGAGTGCATAGTCTCTCAGTGAGTCGTCTTCAGGATACTCAGTAAGAGGCAAAGAAGAAGTCTCTCCACTTAGTAAGGCGGAACTTAAAGGGTGAAGACTGAGTCAAGAAGAAGATGATGGATTCAGTGAGTGATGACACTAACTCACTGAATCCCTAAGATTCCTATCCAACTTCTTACACTGAAGACAAACTGAAGTAGAAGACTGAAGAATGTAAAGACTGATGAAAGAGCGGGACAAGGCGGGAAAGGTTGAATCAGATAAGACGAAGTCCTTATCAACCAAAGTCAACTTTCCCTGAATGGCAAAACATCAGGCTCAGTGTCATCACTGAATTTAGGAAAGTAGTCTTGTCTCTTACCTAGAATAGTCTTTGTAAACAGAGACAAAATACATCAGTATTTTGTCTTCTGTATGATGTCAGTTTGTCACTTAGGAAAGAGTCAAATATCATACATGTATAAATAGCATAAGAGATGGAGTGAAAAGGTTAAGCTTGTGAATTGTAAAAACACATACACGCAAGCCATCTTTTCACTCCTCCAAATACAACTTAGTTCCTGAGATAGCTCAGTGAGCTCTAAGAGTTGTGCTCAGACATAGCCTGAGCTTAGAGAGGAATCACCCAACTTTGTCATTTCAATCCCAAGTACTATTCCGCAAGTACTTGGGTAACGTATTCTTTGTTGATTTATTTCTAATAAGAATATGATGTTGAAAATTACTTAGTGTGTTTTCTTTATGTTAATTTCAGTCATAGTTCACTTTTAACTTGTTTTATTAACTTGAACTGTTTTAAACGATAGTGAACGGGGAGCAACAAGTGGTATCAGAGCAAGGCTAATTATAAAACTCGTTTTTAGGCCGCTCTAAAAGTTTTTAAATTAGGATCCTAAATGGCTGAAATTGATGTACCCCAACTAGTCGATAAAAAGGGTGGAGCTTATTCAGCTGTTGCCCCTAGACTTGAAGTTGGCAAATTCAACAAATGGAAAAAGCTAATGCTTTGCTATTTGATTGGGATGGAACCTTATTATGTCAAGTGCATAAATGAAGGTCCATTTGTCCCAAAGACTGCTGAAGGGTTGCCCAAACCTGAAGCTCAGTGAACCCAGGATGAAAGGAGAGTGGTCAACCAGGACCAAAGACTCAAAAGTATCATAATATCTTGTCTTCCAGACGATATTATGGAGTCTGTTATAAGCTGTAGCACTGCTAAGCAAACCTGGGATGACCTAGTTCATAGTCATGAAGGACCATCTGATACCAAGGAAAACAGGATAATGGACCTGAAACTTGAGTATAACACCTTCAGGGCTAAGGACTCAGAAACTCTCTCTCAAACTTACACCAGATACAAAACTCTTTTAAATGAACTTTCAAATGATGGTGTTAATTTGTCTAAGCATGAAATCAATGTTGGTTTTGTAAACAGTCTCCCTGAGAAGTGGTTGAATTTCTCTCAGGGACTCAGGAATGCCAATCATATCCAAAATCTTGAGCTTCCTGAAATTTATGGGAAATTTTTCTATGAGGAAAACCTCATCAACAGATGATACCCTGACTTAAAAAAGTCTCAGGAAGTCAAGAAGTCCCTGACCACTACCTCATCACCAATATCAACTGCTTTCTTTTCTAACAATGTAGTTCAAGATTTCCAAGAAAACTCAGATGATGAGCCTGATGAGAGATCAAGTGAGGAGTACCTAAGTGACCTGAATGCTGAATTTCAGGAAAGGGCACTCCTCGCTAACTCTCGAAGGTTTATAAAAAGAAACAAAGGTTTTTCAACTGCCAAAGCAACTGAAGACACTGAATGCTACAAGTGTCATAAAAGAGGCCATTTTGCAAAAGACTGTTTTCAAAAACAATTTCTGAACCCTCTTACAAACCATCAGGATCTAATCAGTCTTCAGGCTTTAGCAAATTTCAACCTAAAATCTATCAGTCTCATCAAAATGTTCAAAACAAATATGATCTTAACAAAACCATTGATTATGAAGCTAAGTATAAGAAAGCAAAAGCTAAGCTTGCATTGCTTGAGGCCAGTCCCTCAGAAACAACAAAAAATGTTCAATCTGTGCAGGGTAAGAACAAAGGCCTTGTTGCTGAAACCTTTGACTGGGATGAAGAGCCAATCTCATCGGATGATGAAATGGTACATGTCAGTGCTCTAATGGCTCTCTCAGAAGAAGACAAGCTAGCTGTTGGGAAGAATCATGCTAGGAACGGGGAATGGGTCAACATCACAATGAAGAAGGTAAACACTTTACTTTCTATGGATGATGACTCTGATTGGCAGTCTTATATGAATTATATAAATGTTGACCTTAAGTTTGTAGAAGAGCAGAGACTGAATCTTTTTTCTAAGTACAACAAGTTAAGTTTTGAATTGAATAAGTGTAGGGATGAATTGCTTATTTTAAAACAAGCTAAGCTTGAGGCTGTCACTTTGCAAATTCAAAACACTGAACTAGTTAAAAGAAATCAGAATCTTCAAGATGAACTTAAAAAGGCAAATGATATTCTTAAGAGTTGGACTGCTAAGAATCCCAGGGTCTTTGATGCTGTGGGAGCCCCCAGTAGCAGCAAGAAGAGAGTCATAGGTGAAGATCATCTCCCTGACTCTCTCAACAAAGACCAGTCTCCTAAGCCATTTGTGTCTGGTGGCATGATTACAAGTATGTTGGCTGATTCAAATTCCAGTGAATGGATTGAACGAGTTAATCCTGAGAGTAAGCTTCCAAACTTCGATTCTGGAAGGATTCTAGAGCCTGAAAGTCAAGATCTAAAGAGCATGCTTGGACTCTCTGATGTGCCCAGTGGTACTGAACACATCTCTGAGTCTGAAGCAGAATCTCAAGCACCGCTTCCACCACTGAAACCTCTTCAGGGTGCTGCTCCAAGCTCTGAGCTTACTCCACTACAATTCAATCCTCATTCACCAAAAGAAAGGTCTGGACGTGGTAGAACCATCCTTCAAAGACAAGCAAAACTAATCCAACAAGAATCTACTCCTGCTGAGACTTCATCATCCTCTGTCCCCACTGAAGCTGACCAAATCCAGCAACTGACTGAACTTGTGAGGAAGCTTACTGAAAAAATGGAATCCATTGAAAAGGTCCCTGAACCAATCAAGGAGACAAAGTCAGCTTCCTCCAGTTCCTCAAAGTCTAAGTCAACCTCCAAAAACAAACAAAAGTGTGAGCTGTGTCATTACACCACCCATACCACTGACAACTGCTATAGAATCCTTTTTTGCATGATCTGCAAAAAGGATGATCACAGGACTGCAGATCATATACAGTATGTCAGTCAAGCAAACTATACCAAAGTTGGTCATCAGTATGCTTCATCCTCCAAAACTGCTCCAAAGAATAGAGCAAAACCTTTTCCTCTCTGTCCTCACTGTGGGTTCAATGATCATCATCAGGATGATTGTCTCATGAATACATGCTGTGATATATGCGGTAATCCAGCTCATGAGACATCCCAACATGACAGTATCATTCATGCAAGGAGAAATTCCAAACAACCCAGAGTCACTGAGTCATCCTCAGCCTCTAAATGCAAAACCTGTGGTAGCACCTTGCACACAACCACTGACCATCAGTCGATTGCAAATTTCAAAGAGACCTTGAGATCCAAGCCCACTAGTAAGTGGGTTACGAAGAGAAACTAATTCAGTTTACAACTTGTGCAGAGACATGCCAGGGAGCCTATTTGGCATCTAGACAGTGGATGCTCAAGAAGCATGACTGGTGTGAAGGAATATCTGCACAAGTATGTAAAGGAACCAGGGCCCAAGGTAGTATTTGGTGATAACTCATCATGTCCCACTGAAGGTTATGGTTCAGTAAACTGCAATGGAATAGTGTTCTCTAGAATAGCCTATGTCAATGGTCTCAAATACAATCTCATCAGTGTCAGTCAACTATGTGATGCAAAATTCATTGTACAATTCAATGATAAACAAGGTACCATTTTTAATGCCAACAAGGAAGTTGTGTTGATAGCTCCTAGGAGAGATGATGTTTATGTGCTTGACATGTCAACTCTCTCCCAAGATGGAACGTGTCTCTTTGCTAAAGCCACTGAAACTATCAATTGGCTGTGGCATAAGAGACTCTCACACTTGAACTTCAAAAACCTCAACAACTTGGCAAAACAAAACAAGGTCCTTGGCTTACCATCACTGGTCTTTGCAAAAGACAAACCATGCTCTGCCTGTGAAAAGGGTAAACACCACAGAGCATCATTCAAAACCAAACAAAATTTCTCCATCAAAAGCTGCCTTCACCTCCTGCACATGGATCTCTTTGGACTTGTCAGTCCCAGATCAATCCAGCATGAGAAGTATACACTTGTCATTGTTGATGAATTCTCAAGATACACTTGGGTATACTTTCTTTCAAAAAAGAGTCAGGCAGCTGATGCAATAATGTCATTCATCCGGAAGATTGAAAACCAGAATGACATTACTGTCAAACAAATCCGTACTGACAATGGCACTGAGTTCAGAAATCAAGAACTTGAGAGTTTCTGTGATGAAAAAGGAATTTCTCAAAATTTCTCATCTCCTTATACCCCTGAACAAAATGGGGTTGCTGAAAGGAAAAACAGAACTCTCATTGAGGCTGCTAGAACTATGTTAAATGGCTCAGCCCTCTCAAAACATTTCTGGACTGAAGCAGTCAAAACTGCCTGTTACACTCAAAACAGGTCAATCATTGTCAAAAGACATAATAAAACCCCATATGAGATCTTCAAAGGTAGACTTCCAAACATCAGCTATTTTCATGTGTTTGGATGTCCTGTGTTCATTCACAACCACAAGGATCATCTAGGCAAGTTTGATGCAAAAGCTGATGATGGATACTTTTTAGGCTACTCACTGATCTCCAAAGCCTTCAGGGTTTTTAACACAAGGAGACAACAAGTTGAGGAAACCTTTCATGTCACCTTTGATGAAAGTACTGAAAGCATCAGGTTCACCAACACCTCAGTGGAGGAAATTGGAATTGATAACTCATCAAGATATCCTCCTGATGAGTACAACACTGAACTCAATTCCTCATATCAAGCTGATGCTGACATCTCATATTATGTCTTACCCCACAACCTACCCCAACCAACCATCAATGAATTCATTGATAATCAGTCTGTCCCTACTGGGATAAGTAACAATGATCCAAATGATCAGGAACCTGTAACTCATGATCCTCAACCTGATCATGACATCTCAACAGATGTTCTAAATGATCCTGTGGCTCTCGCACCTGAACTCACATCTGAACTCCCAGTGACATCTTCAAGCTCAGATCCCAGACCACAAAGTAAGTGGACTAGATCTCAGGACATTGAGCTTGTAAACATCATTGGTGAACCCACTGAGGGCATGCTCACTAGAAGCATGGCTGCTAGTCTAACTGCAGCTTCAGCCAATGAATGTCTATATGCTGATTACCTATCAGACATTGAACCCAAAAGTGTCACTGAAGCTCTAAAACACCCAAGCTGGGTTCAGGCTATGCAAGATGAATTGCAACAGTTTGATAAAAACAAGGTCATGACCTTGATCAAATGTCCTAAGGATGTAGTAGTCATAGGAATGAAGTGGGTTTTCAGAAACAAAACTGATGAAAACGGCACTGTCATTAAAAACAAAGCCAGACTTGTAGCCAAAGGATACAGTCAACAAGAAGGCATTGACTATGATGAGACATTTGCTCCTGTTGCAAGAATGGAAGCCATCAGTCTCTTCCTTGCATATGCAACATACATGAACTTCAGGGTCTACCAAATGGATGTTAAAAGTGCATTCTTAAATGGTGATCTTAAGGAAGATGTGTATGTTCAGCAACCTCCAGGCTTTGAGAGTAGTGAATTCCCTGACTATGTCTGGAAGCTTGACAAAGCCCTTTATGGACTTAAACAAGCTCCCAGGGCATGGTATGAAACTCTCTCAGCC
>BPTQ01000004.1:208180479-208292542 GCA_019973895.1 Chrysanthemum seticuspe
GAACCAAATCACAACTTACAAGATGTCCATTAGCCACTATGGCTTGAATCCGAGTACCAGAGAACCACTAACCTAAATATCAACCCAAATTATTCCAAAGCAACCCATATCTACCTCTGCATCACCCCTTTCCATTTCCATTGCTATTTTTGACCCTGTTTGACTTTTGTTGACCAAATTTCAAAATTAATGGAGACTTGAATTTGAGCTTGTACAAAGCTATCATAAGCTCATTTAAGCTGATTGAAACTGAGAAATGAGCATGATGAAGCTTTTGAATGAGCTTTTAACTTTGAAAATTTCAACAGTGGACAAATAAGATCAAATGTAAACATAAACTGAAATTTGTACTTGGAATGAGTTTCAATACCTTTAAATATTTAAAGTTGATACAATTTAACAAAACATTACAAGTTTTACACTGAATTGAAAGATTAAACATAAAAACGACATAAGTGAAAAATGAAAAACTACAAGACTCTTTTCTTTGCTCCCATTGCTTTCTTTTTATAATCCAAAGCTCTTTTCTCTCACTTCTGAACATTTCCCAACAATCTAAGCCATTGGATTTGCTCAAAATGATCTCAACCATTCAAAACGATTTTTGGCGCCAAATCTTCTTATAAGCCAGTGGGGGTAGAAATGGTGGGTGAAGAAGAATTAATTGCTTCTTGGATGTTAGTTGAGGAGGGGGGGACATGGAAAGGAGATTGGGAGGCTGGGTGGTTGCAATGGTGGCTGGGTATGGGGGTAGCAGACAAGGGAGAGGGAAAGGTGGGAAAGGGGTGTGGGTTTGACCAGTTTGACTGGTTTGACCAGTGAGGTGTTAATAATAGGGGGGTTCACAATTCATATGACAGGGGGTCCAAGGTGTGAAAGGGTCCAAAATGGGTTTAAAGTATTAATAACTTAGGGACCTTTAGTGTAAAATCTGAAAATAGAGGGACCTAATCTGCCAATTCTGCCAAGTTATTCCAAGGGACCTTAAGTGACAACCTTCAAAAGTGTAAGGACCAAAATTGCCATTTTGCAATTTTCCAGGGGCCATTTCTGCCAAAATTTAAACTTGAAGGACCAATTTTGTAAATTTCTCAAACTTTGTATATTTATCACCAAAGGACTAAATTTGACAACTTTTGATTTTAAAAGGACCTTTGGTGACTTTACTTTTGAAATTATGTGCTCAGGGACTGTTTTTGACAATTCATGAAACTTGGGGGACTAAAACTGCCAATTTTGCAAACTTGATACGTTTTTCATCTGATTTTGATAATTTTGCATTTGAAACACATAAAACACTGATTTGTGATATTTTGATCATTTTGATGTGTTTCTGAGTGTTTTCAGATGATTTTGCAGTTTATATTGTACAAAAATGATGAGTATTTACACACTCATCAAAGACGTAGCGAGTTGGCTAGCGACTTGGCTTAGCGAATTGGCTAGCGACTTGGCTCATATATGAGACCTAGCGACTTACAGAAATGGAGATGAAGAAGAACAGACCATGACTCAACAACTTCACCTTATACCAAAACAAGCCGACCTCTGTTTTTTTGTATAAAACATCATCAGTCCAAGGAGTTATTTTGTAAACTTATATTCAAAACCCACTCCAACATCTCAACACTTCATCTACTCTACCACATCTATTCGAAAACTGAAAAACATAATCTCAGATATCCCTTTCATGTTTTAAGTGACTTATCATGATCTTTATAAGATCAAATACACGAAAGATAATCCATCATTGATCCAAGAAAACATCTTTGTTGCTTTTCGAACCTTAAAGTAAAGATTTATAACAAACATGTTATTATCTATTCCTGGTTCGATCTCCATCTCGATAAAAAATAAACAAATTCGTTGGCTCGTGTATGCACACTTGATAATATTCGATATAAAGTAATGAGTTTAACAACTATGTTAACTCAACTCTTTGGCTCGATTTGACTCAAAAACAACAAAGAACAATATACATACCTTGTGGCTGTCGAATACCATCCCGGTGGTACGTATAAACCCATGCCATACCTGTGGCTTTGATGAGTGTCCTCATACTATCCCTGTGGCAATATCTTTTGAAGTGAAGCTGTTTTTGAGGAAACGTACAGATGATTAAGGGTGGCGACTTGTTTGGTTATTTTTTGTTGTTGTTTGTGTGAGAGTAACAATGAGATAGAGGCGGACGAGTTGGTATGTGATTAGGTTTTGAAGTTGTTATGCTGCGTTTTTTGTTTTTAGATTTAGGGTCTGGCATATGATGGGGGCGGACAGAGGTTTTGAAATAGGATTAGGGTTTGAAGAGTATTTTTAGGGTTATGTGAGATTATGATTTGTTATATACCCGATTGATTGGTTGGTGTTATACACGGTGATATTTTGGGCTCGAATTGGGTTGTCTGCATTTTGGATTGTGATTGGATCAAGTCTAACGTTCATGGGCTAGTGATACTTAATAATGGATTTGGGCTTTACTTATTATATCAGACTCTTTTACTCTTGGGCTATCGTGAAGCTTGAGCAGAGATTTCATACGGGCTAAGTTATGAATATGATGAGCTGATGTCTTATTCCAATCCGAAATTTTATTATGACTTGGTGTGGTAGTATATTTTGGACTAAAATTGGTATTTTTGATATGGTCAAATTTCACGGTGGATACTAATTCACGGCTTGAGCTTAAAAATTGAGAAATGGATTTTTGAAGTTGGTGACCTCACTTGGGCTTTGGAGTTTGAATGGTAAACACACTTTCCGCTTGAAGGTTGACATACAATTTGGATATTGATTTACAAATTCAAATTTATCATAACGGGAGTATAAGTGATTCATATACATGCTCATTTGAACATTGGGCCATGAAGCTTAGATTAGGATGACGGTTAGATGGGCTTATCATTATGAGATCGGATTTATAAGATTTGGATTGATGAGACTTGTTGAAGTGATTTGACAAGGAGATTTAATCTATTTGATGATGAGATTTGTGATATTGAAATTTAAGAATGTGAATCGTTGTGGTATGTGGTTTGGTACTTTGGTTTATACATTTTTACGAAGAAAATCATGTCACGGCTTGTAGTGTTTAGTGGAAAAATGTTGACTACGGGGTCGTTTGAACGGTATTTCTTATTTGAATTTGAAGTGAGGTTTTCCGGGCGCGTTTACTTATTTTCGTCTTCTTTCTTTCTACCCTTTCGCGAAGATGACTTGTTTGGGCATTTATAGAGTGTGATAAAGACTTGGCTATTTAGGTACGGTTGTGATTCTTTCTCGTTTAACCCACAACGTAACTATCACTTCGGTGTCTCACTCAGTTGAGAATGTCAAGAGGTTTTGTACATTGGGTACATTGTTTCTTCTTCACAAGGATTAGTACAAGTTTAAGTAACAAATCGGGGGATTTTCACTTCATGATCAAGTTTGGCATATCGAGTTTACTTCTCAATGTGGTCACTACAATAGCCGACAGAATGCGTGAATAATGTGTGTACCAAGGTGTTGATTGGATGGTTGATGATGTTGTTGATGTTGGATAATGAATCGTTGATAAACTGCTGCATGTTCCTCTAAAACAGATATTCACCGAAACCAAAGTCGTCATAACACATTCAAGCTGACATTGTTCACGGTTTTGTCTTGATTTTGTAAAATCCCGCGAAAGAACCTATTTCTCGGTTTAAATCATAGACTTGTAAAATCCCGTAACAATGGAAACATCCTGATAATAGTAAGGTGCATTTCCGGACCTATCTTACGGTTTACTCTTGGTTTTGTAAAATCCCGCGAAAGAACCTATTTCTCGGTTTAAACTATAGAATTTTAAAATCCCGTGATGATGGAATCATCTTGGAGAAAGGAAATCGTATTTCGGGGTCTTCTGATGCTGGTGTTACGGTTTCTGCTTCAAAGAAGGGATAAAAGGGTGTACTTCATGAATTGGGTGTGTGTTTGGATATTCGTCATGGCAGTATGGTTATTACATGGTTTTACGGGGTTATGTGTTGTTGACCATGGTCGGGATGAAACCATTATCAAAGTTCATTTAAATGTCAAAGAAGGCTAGATTTGAGCAGTTCAGAAGATGTGACAACGGCGTTAATTCAGTATTATTTATTTGAGGTTGAAGTGAAATATCACGGGCGAGTGTACTTAGTATCTGAAGGTATCGGGGATGGATGGATGAAGATTCTTCATGATCCTTGTTTGAACTTATTATAAAAAAAACGAAGACTTGGAAATCTAGTTATTATTGGGTGTCTTTTACCTTTTCTTTTACTACTTGGGGGAATTGGGCTCTTATCACCTCAAAATAACTATCACTTAAAGGAGTTACGTTGTAGTGCTCAGTGTCACATTCAATTGTGGATTCTCAAGAGGTGATGTACGTCTTATACTTGATGGTTGGTTGGATGAAGAGTATAGAGTACTTAGAGATTCAATGGAGCATGAAGTCTCGGCACCGCTCTTTGTTACATATGTGCAAGTTTAAGTCGCGAGTTCGGGTTAGCTTACTTCCTAGTCAAGTTCATCATATTGGGTTTTTCTCCATCAGTTGTCACAACAAAGAGCCTACAGAATGATAATGGGGATGATTGCATGTTTTGCTAAGAGAGTTGAAAAGGGAGAGATTATGACGTATGAACACAACAGTTCATGCCTCGTTCTCTAAAGAAAAGAAATGTGTATGTTTCAGTGCGCATTATCTTCAAAAGAAGAGAAATCTTCTAATGACGTATGAACACAACAGTTCATGCCTCGTTCTCTAAAGAAAAGAAATGTGTATGTTTCACTGCGCATTATCTTCAAAAGAAGAGAAATCTTCTAATGACGTATGAACACAACAGTTCATGCCTCGTTCTCCAAAAAAAAGAAAAGTGTACGTGTCAGTGCGCTTTATCTTCTGAAGAAGAGAAATCTTCTTATTATGACCATTCTCATCAACATGCTTCATACGTTTTCCATGCGCTTCAGTCATCAAGTGAACCGGGCTACCATTTATTGTTTTCTTATTCCACTTGCTCTACTATAATGACGATGGCGACATCATGTGCTAATTTTGCGGGGGAGAAGTGTGAATAGAATACTTTTGGATGATTTCACTTATTTAGTCAAGAATGGCATCTCCGTATGCAATTCTTGAGGGGGATAAGAAGTGTGAATTTTTTGCATTGTTGATTGACATTTGAGAATATAAATGGTCATACGGCTCTAAACTCATGTAAGAACCGAGCTTCTTCTTATCGGGTCATCTTCACATGGAGTTTTTATCTTCTAAGAGCCGTGGGTTGACATCTTCACTCGGATTGATGAGTTTATCGACAAAGTACTTCCGGTTAATGCTTCACGTATACATCAACATGATGATTCCGAACAATCTATCTGTTCTTGTTTGATGTGATTGGTAGTTTGGTGTTACCATCTTGTGTGTTCGTTGCGGCCTGATTGCTGATTTCCTTGATGAACATCTTTCTGTTCTTGTTTGATTGGGAGGGATTTTAGTTAAGGGGATTTGCAAGATGTAAGTTAATTGGGATGTTTTTTAGTGGGATGCTTTTTTGGTGTGAGTTGAAGATGTTAACTATCTATTCCCCAACTGCACAATCTTGAAGAAGGTCGAGTCTACAGTCTGTTCTACATTTTTCTGCTGCATGTTAGAAGACTAAAGACGTGTTGCATTTGATTATCCAAAGACTTCTTCATATCTCGGGCATTGTCAGTTTAGGGGAGAGCACTAATTGGGGGAAAGTGATATGTCATATTTAATCCCCAATTAGATTTGCTCACAATGTACTTCAGCAAGTTGATTCCCACATGAGTTCAAGTGTTCTTCTCAACAAATTTCTAGTATACGGGCTTACAATGAGTTGCTGATTCTGAAGTGTCAAAACCAGCAAGGAGAAAGGAGACTCACATATAAACACAAAGCGAGTAAACTTGATGAACTTAATTCTTCTAAGTGATTGAAGATATCCCGGGAAGACAAATGTTATTACCGCAGAGAAACTCAAGGTTTGACTCATGACGAGTAAACTTGATGAACTTAACTCTTCTAAGTGATTGAAGATATCCCGGTAAAACAAATTTCATGACCGCAGAGAAACTCAAGGTTTTACTCATGAAGGCTTTTGTGTTATTATTCCAACGACGTGGGGGAAGAGATGGAAGAGTTAGTTTCTGAAGATGAAAGAGGTACACAAGTGTGTGATGATTTTGATTTTATCACAATCATCAGGGGATAGAGATTGTGTACATTGGGGGATGCTCAGCTGTTTTACCTGAGGGCTTAATCTGTGATTCAGAGACATAATCACTTATTCCGGTGTTGACATCCGCAGAGATTGTCACCCACAGAGATAATCAGTGATTCAGCCTGCTTCTTCAATGTTATCGGTTATTCTCTCTTTGGGCATTCGGGTACTTCGGGTTCTTGAGCTTCATACACTTTCTTTAGGGGAGAGAAAAGTATACATCGGGGTTATTCTTTGGCTATTGGACTTAATCTGCTACTTCGATGGTATAAGTTTCTTTGTCTTCGGGTATGTGTATTCGGGTTTGTGAGCTCTAGTTTAAGAGATTGACTGCATCAATTCAACTACTTGGGGGGAAGTGGTCTCTTGACACCTTTTTGGAATGGATCGTTTCAGACTTCAGTGGTAATGAAATTTGAGAAGAAATTTAAAGAGTGGGATGATACATTGCTGTTCTTGTTGATGATATAACCCCGAACGGAGACTTACAATGATCCTTCTTATTTGGAGCAGCAAGATCGATGATATGGTGTGCGTTCTTGTGCATCTGGGCTAAGGCAAGCTTGAAAGAAAGCTTAGAATCTGCTCAATAAGAAGATTTACGGTTTGGGGGGAAGCTACCAAAGTCTCACTTTCAAGTGGCTCAATTTCTCTCTTCGATTCAAGAGTCTTGGAAGCTTTGGTGGTGAATGTTTAAGAGATGATGACTTCTATCTTCTACGACGTGCTGCTCGATATCCTTATCTCGGTACTCGTATCATCATCTTCTTTAACTATATCATCTATTCTATCTTTGTAAATATTTATCAGAAAACAAAATACAAAAATATAAAACCAGCAAAACAAAATACAAAAATATAAAACCAACAAAAACAAAATAGAAAAAATATAAAACCTTAAAAACCCATAAAAAAAAATCAGAAAACTTAAAAATACCAAAAATATTGTTTTATCAAGACATGTCTTCTGGTATCGATAACATCTACGGTCTTAGAAATGTCATTCAATAATGGCACGAGACTTTAGATGAAGTTCGAGCAGGAGGTGTATATATTCTTTTCCAAAACATGTCTCAAAATAAGGCTTACAGTTATTTCAGATTGTAACCCGCGCTTAAAAAAAAATGGCTTGCAGTTACTTCAGACTGTAACCCGTGCTTAAAACTATGGCTTGCTATTATTTCAGATGGCAACCCGCTCTTTAAAGGAAGGAAAGTGTTGCGCTAAACAATTTTTCAAATATTTCGTGCACTTATCCTAATTCAAAATGAGGAAAGTATGTCGAAGGACTGCTGTTCCTACACAAATGTTTTTCCGTCTAAAATTCTTCAGAAAAATATTTGTTGTTTTCAAAAAGTGGTGGTAAATGAGTTGCTTTAAAAAAAACAATCAGATTCAGTGTTTTTATAAAATTGAAAACTCAATCAATGACTTCAGCGCTTTTAACCTTTTTAGTAAAATAAGTCATTGATTGAGGGGGAGAATGTTTTCAAATTTACATCATCTAACAGGCTTTCTTAAATTATCCTAATATGCTTAATTAAAAATGATGTTAACCTATGTTGAAGGACTAGGTGCCTAGGATATGATTGCTAGGATTAGATGATTAGTGTTTGATGAACACATTTTTCCCATACATTTATATGATCTTATTGATATGTTGCATTGACTTTTATTAGTCGATTGTTGTTTGGGTGATGTCGACCACCATATATTTGTATGTGTGTTCACTAACGTATGCAGGTATATTGGTATAAAAGAATGTTCCCGATCCGGATCCCACAATTGAAGACGATTGGATGTCGAAAGGAAAGGGTAACTATATCTTGGGTTGACAAATGAAGAAACGGAGCCTAATTGGACTTCTATGGAGAGTTGGCATAAATGCAACGTAAGAGGTCTCACTGCATCAACAGATGGTTTTCTTCTAATTGATTGAAGAAACGGAGCTTAATTTGACCTCAGTTGGCATTCAAAATGCAACGTAAGAAGAAGTCTCACTGCATCAGCAGATGGTTTTCTTCCAAACCCTACAGCAACAACTACGGAAGCTTCTCAACCACCTAACATATCTTTGTGCAGGATAATAGTGATGATACCATTTTTCTAAAAACTTTGAAAAAAAAATGGAAAAATATTGTTTTGAAAATATATTGGACTAAATTTTGAAAATCACCGGACTTCATTTTATCAAAATTTAAGTCACTCAATTATCGACTTCGGTCATCGATTGAGGGGGAGAGTGATTTAATTTAAAATATTTTCAAACAATATATCTTCAAAAGAGTCCGTTTGTACGTTAAAATGTGGTGATCTAAAGATTTAATGTTATGTCATGGTATGATTTTCTTTAAAACTCAAAGATCTGTCAAAATGAAATTTTTTCTATTCTTGTTTGATTGTGAAATTATTTTATTTTACTTAAAAGGTCTCTTAAAACTATCATACCTGACACTAACAATCTTTAATGTCGAAAAACTGTTCCTTATCTGTCATTTTTCAAAAATTAAATCTTGCCACGTCTTTCCCCAAACTTTCTAAATGATTTAAATCAGATGGGATCACAAATCTCAAATGGTTTGATCGGGGGAGAGATCGTGTTTTAAATCTCAAATCTGTTTTAAATGGAATTGATTTTAGTCCTTCAAAGGCACTCCTGCCTCCATGTGCCAAACGATTTCAAATACACAATGCACATGTTGAGGAGGAGGATTTATCCAAAAACCAGATGAGTATTTAAACCTGGCCACATTCTCTCCCATGTTTTCTAAACCTTATTAAATCACTTGGGATCCAAAATTTCAAAGGGTTTGATATTTTTGATCGGGGGAGAATTTGTGATTTAATAATGAAATTTGATAAAAGGTGATTGTTTTGATTTAATTGTGCACGCTGCTCGCTCATATGTGCTAAACGCTTTCGAATCTTGAAGCACATATTGAGGGGGAGCAAATAAACTATCGAGGTACGAAAGCTTGTTAAAGTGATTTATAAAGTAACTTGATTGAGTTTTCAAATGGTTTCTTAATGGCTCTTGTGATTGTGGATGTGCTTCAAAAGAACTCTTGCCTCTATGTGATAAAAAAAAAAAAAAATGATTTCAAATATCCTATGCACATATTGAGGGGGAGAATTTTACCAAAGAAATTCAAATGGCTTTTTCTAAGGAAATTGTGATCAAGAAATTATTTCAAAGAAATTATTTCAAAGAACTCTTGCCTCCATGTGCCAAACAATTTTAAATACACAATGCACATGTTGAGGAGGAGCATTTCTAAAATGATCAAAACTATTAAGGTACAAAATGCTTTGATCTCGTATCACAAGTACCTTGATTGTTTTTCCAAATGATTTTTGATTCGCGCCCAGACGGTCAAGTTTTCTCACACAAGCCGGCCACTTGTGAATGGCCGACCGTAAG
The DNA here is from genome assembly GCA_019973895.1 of Chrysanthemum seticuspe. Lineage (NCBI taxonomy): Eukaryota > Viridiplantae > Streptophyta > Magnoliopsida > Asterales > Asteraceae > Chrysanthemum > Chrysanthemum seticuspe. Next base: position 208,190,154 of record BPTQ01000004.1, read on the forward strand.
GAACTTAAAACAGTCCGGAAACGAATGCAATGAAGATCAGGAGAGTATAGTGTTTCCCCGGGTTGTTATGTCCCAGCGAGCTATGCGAAGAATCACCAAACGAATAGTGATCGAGAGATTTGAACGGGAAAGAGGGATTTGATATGATTATAACTACAGAAAAAGTCTATAAATTACAGAGGCTTAAATGCAAATTAAAGAAAATTAAAAAGATAAAAAAATATTAAATAAACGCTATCACTATTTGCAAAATGATGTTTTTGATTTTATGTTTTTATAAAACTTAAATTAAAACTACGCGACGTACAAATGAAAATGTAAAACTTTAAACAATATTAGTCCTAAAAATAAGAAAATGACATTTTTACAAACCTAATGATAAAAGAAAATTTGTAGAAAAAGAAAATTATTTTTATAACTATTTATCTAATTATTATTAATTAAAAACTATTTTTAACTATTTAATAATAACCTAAAATACAAGAAAATATGAAATAAAGCTAGAAAAATAAAATTTTGACTTATAAAAATCTAAAATAACAAAAGAGAATTTTCAAAACTATTTTTGTATTTTTCTGATAATTTTTGTATTTTCTATGAATTAAAAACTATTAAAAACTAATTAAATTGCTTAAAAATACAAATTTAACTAAGAAAAATCTAGAAAAATATTTTTTTGTCTTTTTATATTTATCTTAAATTAAGAAAAATGAAAAACTATTTTTTTGAAACTTTTCTGAATTAATTGTATTAAATGCTAATTAAAAAGGTTTAAAACTGATTTAAATCAAGAAAAATAGCAAACTGACTTAGAAAAATCTGAAAAATTCAAGAAAAGTCTAAATTAATATTTAGAATCTAGGAAAAATATAAAAACAAGGGGTTGTGTGCAAGAAAATGAAACTGCTATGCAAAGTGCTTATGGATAAGCACTAAAAATAAGGAAAAAGCACCAAATGACTACCAAACTGATTACAGAAGCTACATTATGCTAAAAGAACTCAAAATCAACTAATTGCAACTATCCTAAACCTATGAATTACAAACTGCCATGATTAAGATGATTTGAGACCAAGTGATAAAAACAGTTTTGATGGTGTACTTTAAGCTTAAGCACAAGCTACACTATAAGCTAAAAATGAAAACCAAGTGTTGGGAATTATGTGAAAGTCTGATTATGCTGAACTTAATGCCGAAGTGTTTCTACTGAAGTGAAGTGGATTCTGCCGAAGACTTATTCTGCTGAAGAATGATAGTGATTAGTTTGATTCTGCGGAAGTGTTTATTCCGTATTTAGTTTATTTAGTGTGGATATACATGAGCTTTATTAGGAAGTGATTGTGTATATCTTATTTAGTTTTATGATTATACGTTTCTTGGAAAACGGTTTAGCGATATTGTTTAGGGTTCCTTATCTATAAAAGGAACACATTAGAAAGGTTTATGTACCGATTGAAAAAAACTCAGTTTTAGTTTATAAAAAGATCCATAGAGGATCAAGAAGTTCTTAGTTATTTGTTACTTGTGTTTATATTCCGCTGATAAACATTAGTAGTAGAGATTGTCTTTTATTGTGCTTGTGATTACATAGGCATATATAACGATCCACGAGCTCAAGATCTATCAAGGTCTGTGTCTGTTTCAACAAGTGGTATCAGAGCCTCGTGAGAGTCTCTACGATACTAAGGACAAGCTTTTTCTTAACATCAATACAACCATTACAATAACACCATGCCTGGTTCAGATGCTGAAACTGAACTCACCAACAACCAAAACTCCACCCATCTGCAGCAACTAAGTCTTGCTAATAGCAATGCTAAGTTTCCTTACCTTAAAAGGGAGGAATATGATCTTTGGGCTATGAAGATGCAGAACTGGATTTCCAACATTGATTGGAATCTATGGCAGATAATCTTGAAGGGGAACAGCTTGAAGAGAACTACCACGGATGCTGCTGGGATCATGATTAATGTTCCTCCCAAAACTGCTGAAGAGTTGCTAGCAGTTCAGAGAGAAACAAAGGTCAGAACTATTCTTCTACAAGCTATTCCTGAGGATCACTTGAGTGATTTTCACTTCATGCATGATGCCAAGGATATATGGTTAGCTATTAAAGCAAAGTTCGGTGGGAATGAGGAGTCTAGAAGGCTGAAGAAGTCCATGCTCAGACAACAGTTTCAGGACTTTCAGATCTCTGAAGAGGAAGGAATTCACAAGGGCTATGATAAGTTTCACAAGATCTTGAGTCAGTTGCACCAGCTTCAGGCTAAGCCGGATAATGATGACTGTAACTCTAAGTTTCTGAGGTCATTACCTCCATCCTGGCTACATGTGAGCATAGCTTTAAAAGCTAAAGGTGGTTTGGACATGATGACCTTTGATGAGCTATACAACAAGCTTAAAGCTCTTGAACATGATGTTAGAAGCCCTTTTCGATCATCTTCTACTGCTAGTCATACTGCATTTGTTGGAGCCTCTACTCCAAAGTCAAGCTATTTTCCAAGCTCATATCCATCATCAACTAATGCTGCTCATTCATCAAGCTCTCTTCCTAGATCCAGTGGAATTATGGAAGATGTACTTGGAACCTTCTTTGCTGATTATGATCCTCAGCAGGAACTGGCTTATGAGGATTTTGATCAGGTGGACCCGCTTGACATGGAAGAGATGAAGCTGAAGTGGCAAGTGGCCATGATTTCCATGGATATCAAGAACTTTGAGCGCAAAGCTGGTAGAAGATTTGGATTCAAAGGACGTGATCCAGCCAGGTTTGACAAAAGGAAGGTTAAATGCTTCACATGCCAACAGATGGGTCACTTTTCCAGAGAATGCAAAGACAGGAAAGCTGGTGATGAAGTACGATACTCTACTTATCAGCAGTATCAGAAGGATGCAGGAACTTCAAAGGGATCAACTGCGTTGGTCACTCTTGATAGCAATGTGGACTGGAAGCTACATGAGGAGTCTGATAATGATGGTTCTGATAATGTTGGGTTGATAGCAGACTGTACTTCAGAGGATAGGCATGATCAGATTGCCTTGATGGGCATCTCTCAGGTACAAAACTGTTTGTTTGGTTGTAGTGAGCGTTATAATGAACTAAAACAAGCTTATGATATTTTGGAACCAAAATATAATGAATACTATGTGGAAGTAGAAGCTTATAAACAGGCTTTAAAAACACTAGAAAGACAAAAGGTTTGGTTACAGAAGAATGAAATAGCTTATGGTGAGAAAATAGGTGTTTTAGAAAGAGATCTTGAATGTGCTACAAATGAGTTAAAATGGTCTGAGAAGTTAAGAGCAGATGTAGAGTCAGAAAATCTAGAGCTTAAGGAAAAACTTAAGGAGGAAATTGCTAGGAATAATGAGTGGATGATGAATGGTAGTAAGTTGGCTAGTCTCATTTATAGCAGTCAAGCTCCCAATTCTACAGTGGCTTTAGGTTTTAAGAAATATGTTGGCCTAGAAGCTAGAGATGACTCACGTAGATCTACACCAGCAGGCCTAGCACATTTTGTGAAAGAAGGTGACCTACATGCTGTTCGTGGACCAATTAGAGGTGAGCACATGCCCATTGACATTTCCACTACTAATGACTTTGATGGATCACACCATCTGTATGGCAAAAAGTCAAAAGACTTGCCAGACCCTAATACTTCTACTAATGACTTTGTCTCTTGTGTTAACAGTGACAAGTCCTCCAAGCAAGGGTCTACAGAGTGTGATTCAAATGACAAGTCCGACCTTCCCAAGTCTGACCTTCCCAAGTTTTCACCCCTGCCTGCACCCAAGACTACCAATAAGCATGACAGAGTTGCTGCCAAGGAATGCTCTTCCAAGACAGTTGCCTCTGAAGACTTGCATTTTAATTCTTTGCATAATAATACTGTTAAAAACAATTCTTTTCATGGTTTTGGTTTGAATACTTCTGCTTGTAAGAATACTTCTTTTGGTTTGAATAAATCTTCTCTTCAGAAGAAATGTTTTGTGTGTGGAAGTAAATCTCATTTAATTAAGGATTGTGATTATCATGAGCAAAGAATGAATAGGTGTGGTGATTCTAGGAAATCTAGACCAATGTGGACCAGTGTTAATGATATACCACCTTATGTTCCACAAGCTGCTAATTATAATACTTCTTTTCCTTGGAGAAGATCTTTTGGAAAACCATATGTTCAACCAACCAGTGAATATTTTAAAAATGGTTTTTGGCCTAGATATGTTAACCCTATGACTAATGGAAAAGGGTATTGGGATACTGCTGTCAAGACCTCAGCAGGTTGTTCTTGGAATAAACAGAGACCTAAGTTTCATTGGAAACCCAAGAACAATAGTGGATCTTATACTTCTACATGGCACAACTCATATGATCCACAAGGCAGGTTCAAGTCAGTAATGACTTGAGCCTCCATAGTGTACTTATTCTTTGTATATTTTTGTTGTTGTAGGATCATCCCTTTAAGCATAAAGATGTTGGAATTGTAGACAGTGGTTGTTCTAGAAGTATGTCAGGAAACAGGGACATGATGCATAACTTTATACCTATTGAAGGTGGAGGCAATGTAACCTTTGGAGGAAGTGATGGACGAATTACAGGAAAAGGGACCATCAAAACACCTCAGCTGGACTTTGAGAATGTTTATTATGTCAAGGAACTTCAACACTTCAATTTGTTTTCAGTCTCACAAATTTGTGACACTAAGAACAAAGTACTCTTCACAGAGAATGAATGTCTTGTGCTGTCTAAAGACTTCAAACTCCCAGAAGATACTTCAATTCTACTGAAGGTTCCTCGGAGTCATAATCTGTATACATTCAATTTATCTAATGTCAAACCAGCAGGTGACTTAACATGTTTGGTGGCTAAAGCATCTGTGGATGAGTCCACCAAATGGCACAGAAGGATGGCCCATGTCAATTTCAAGACCATCAACCAGCTCTCTAAACTGGGCCTAGTTCAAGGACTTCCTGCCAAAGTATTCACCAATGATCATAACTGTGTGGCATGCAACAAAGGAAAGCAGCACAGAGCCTCATATAAAGGTGTTCCTGTTACTGCAGTAACCATTATTTCTGAACCTCTTCAGCTACTTCATATGGATCTGTTTGGTCCCACTAGAGTGAGAAGCATTGATCATAAATATTTTTGTCTGGTGATCACTGATGGATTTAGTAAATTTTGTTGGGTATTCTTTCTAAGGACCAAAGATGAAACATCTGAAATATTGAAAGACTTCATTACCCTTATTGAGAATCAGTTGAACAAAAAGGTGAAAGGAATTAGGTGTGATAATGGTACAGAGTTCAAAAATGCTATTCTGATAGAACTCTGCAGGTTAAAGGGAATCAAAAGGGACTATAGCACTCCAAGAACCCCTCAACAAAATGGGGTGGCAGAAAGAAAAAATAGAACCTTAATAGAAGCTGCAAGATCAATGCTAGCAGATTCTAAACTTCCTACCATGTTTTGGACTGAGGCTGTTGGTACAGCTTGTTATGTACTCAATAGAGTGTCCATTACTAGACCACACCTTAAAACACCATATGAACTTCTCTTTGGAAAAGTTCCTGTTATTCATTACCTTAAACCGTTTGGCTGTCAGGTGACAATCTTAAATACCAGTGATCCTTTGGGCAAATTTGATGAGAAAGCTGATGATGGCTACATTGTGGGGTATTCTGCTCATAGTAAGGCATACAGAGTTTATAATGTATCTGCAAAGAAGATTGAGGAGACATTGAATCTGAGGTATCTTGAAGACAAGCCTAATGTTCAAGGCCAGGGTCATGTTTGGTCATTTGATCTTGACTACTTGACTGATTACTTGGGTTATGCTAGACATAAGGCTGATCAAAAGGCAGATTCTGAAGCATCTCCAACTCCTATTACAGACACTTTGGATGCTAATTCTGACAGTGGGTCTGATGATGAACAACCCATTGTAGTGCCTTCCTTCTCTCCTAACAATTTTGTAGGTGACACTTCTAAAGATTATACTGATGTGGGTGAAGATGAATTCTATTATGCTGAGGACCTTGCCAGACTGAAGAAACAAGAGTATGCAGCCAATTTAGATGCTGAGAGGAATACTGAAGAAGGATCAAATGAAGCAATCGGCAGAAACTTCAATTCTGCTGAAGGAAATTCTGGTTCTCCTCACCTCTCCAATTCGGCTGAAAGACATGGTGACACTACTCCTATGTCTACTAAAGAGTCAACAGATCTTGGTGAACCTTATACAAGGTTTCCAAAACCTTCAGATCTTGGTCATCATCAACCTAAAGCAGGCATCTTCAACACACCGTCTTATGATACTGACTTTGAACCTACAGTGACTAATCTTGATGATTCCATTGATGTCAACACCACAACTACAACAAGGATCAACAATGTTCATCCACAGTCTAATATTATTGGTGATCCTAATGCACCAGTTAGAACAAGAGGTACTGTGGCGCGTTCTAAATATGGACAGGTGGCTTTTGTCTCTTATGTTTCAAATCAGCAGAGAGACAATCACACAGACTATCAACATTGTCTGTTTGCTTGTTTTCTCTCACAAGTGGAACCAACCAGTGTTACTCAGGCTCTTGAAGATTCAAGTTGGCTTGAAGCAATGCAGGATGAGATGCAACAATTTCAAAATCAGCAGGTTTGGATATTGGTACCACTACCTGATGGTAAGTATGCTATTGGGACAAAATGGATTCTGAAGAATAAGAGAGATGCTAGAGGTGTTGTCATTAAAAACAAAGCCAGGTTAGTTGCACAGGGTTATAGACAAGAGGAGGGGATAGATTATGATGAAGTGTTTGCACCAGTGGCAAGAGTTGAGGCTATACGGATTTTCTTAGCTTATGCATCCTATATGGGCTTTATGGTCTATCAAATGGATGTTAAAGGAGCCTTCTTGTATGGTGAAATTGAAGAGGAGGTGTATGTCACTCAACCTAAAGGATTTGAAGATCCAGATCATCCTCATCATGTTTATAAGGTAGTCAAAGCTCTCTATGGACTACATCAGGCACCTAGGGCCTGGTATGCTAGGCTCTCTACATTTCTGCTGAAGCATGGTTACAGAAGAGGTGCCATTGATAAGACTCTTTTCCTCAAGAAGAATTCCACTGACATTATTCTTGTGCAAGTCTATGTGGATGATATTATCTTTGGATCCACAAAGGAGGCTTGGTGCAGGGAGTTTGAGGAGCTTATGAAGGGAGAATTTCAGATGAGTGCAATGGGAGAGATGACTTTCTTTTTGGGTCTTCAAGTTCAACAGAAACCTGATGGTATCTTTATCAGTCAGGACAAATATGTGAGAGATATCTTGAAGAAGTTTGGTATGGAGGGTGTAAGGACTGCTACTACACCTTATGAAGCTCCAAAGTCAAAGACCAATAATGAAGCTGATCCACCTGTAAATGTTCATTTGTACAGGTCTATGATTGGATCTTTGATGTACTTAACGGCTTCCAGGCCTGATTTTACTTATGCTGTGAGTGTTTGTTCGCGACATCAAGTTACTCCACTGACTTCCCATCTCAATGCTGTTAAGAAGATCTTTAAGTACCTTAAAGGCCAACCTTTTCTAGGTCTTTGGTACCCAAAAGAGTCTCCTTTTAAGTTGGAAGCTTATAGTGATAGTGACTATGCTGGTGCTAATCTGGATAGGAGGTCCACCACTGGAGGTTGCCAATTCCTTGGAAAGAGATTGATTTCTTGGCAATGCAAGAAACAAACTATTGTGGCTACCTCATCTACTGAAGCAGAGTATGTGGCTGCTGCTAATTGCTGTGGACAGGTTCTTTGGATTCAAAATCAGTTGTTGGATTATGGGTATAATTTCATGAACACAACAATTTTTATTGATAATCAAAGTACCATATGCATTGTTAAAAATCCAGTTTTTCACAGTCGAACAAAACATATTGAAATCAGGCACCACTTTATAAGAGATGCATATGATAAAAATTTGATAAATGTGGTCAAAATTCATACTGATGATAATGTGGCAGATCTGTTAACAAAGGCTTTTGAAGGACCAAGGTTTCAACACCTTGTGGTCCATATCTGCATGCTTAACCCTTAACTGCAAAGTTTAAGGGGAGGCATAGGCCTCAGGGGAGGCATATGCCTCAGGGGAGGATTTGTGTATAACTTTGCATTTTTGCTATGTAATTTTGTATATTTGATAGATTTTAACTAACTCTAACCTGCTAATGTAAGTTTAGTGTGTTTCTGTGTTGGTTTGTGTATTTTTGTGTGTTTGTTTTGCAGAATGGTTGTCTCTGATCAGTTGTGTTTTGGTCATGAAAGTTTAAGCTGGTTTCCACTGAATTTATTGTGCTGAAGTGTGTTATTTGTTTCCTCTGAAGTTGAAGTACTGAAGTTATATGATTCAATCAAAAGAAGTACAGAAGCAAATAGTTCATTCATTCATTCAAGAAACAGTTTACAGCTTACAGATTACAGAGTACTAACAACATCAAAAGCATCTACATGATCTAATAGTCCTAATCTATTACATATCATCTGTTCCAACATCTAAAGATGAGCACGATGAGTATGGCGGCTCACATCTTTCACACTAATAGCTGTTGGATATGCACGATCGCTCACATCTTTTGGCACTAAATGCTGGCTATGCCTTTGTGAAAGCATAACCAACTCCAACAGATGCTAAGGATCAAAATGGAGAGGATGGATTGATGAAAACGAAGAAGCTGAAGCTGATTGTGGCAGAGAGATGAGACTGAAAGATTTTCATTTATGTATCATCTACTCTTTCAATCATACATCAACTTACATCATTTTCCTTTTTCCGCTCCCTGATACGATATGTGATGATGCACCAAAACATGATGCAAAGAGACCAAGCACCACCTTTCTTCCCATAGGGAGTGGGGGATTTTTGGCTCGTGGCCTTTGTTGAGGCCTAGGTGCTGAGGGTTGGGAGTAAGATGTTCCCTCATTATAGGATTCATCAGAATCTTCTGCAGATACACTTGGTTTCTCAACACTTTCATCTTCTGATGAGGAGAGAAAAGGTGACTTCTTTGGTAGTGGATATGGTTTTGGAAAATAGTGAAACCATGAATTGGTATCTTCACTAGATGATGAGGATGATGATGAGGATGTTGTTGTGAGATCTATGATCTCAGTTTTGGTACTCATGGTTATTTTGGCTAATTTTGAAGAATTGAAGGATTTAGGGTTTGATATATTATTTGGGATTTTTGATGAAGAAGTCAAGGTGCATTGGGATTGTTTTATAGACGGGTTCAAGTGGTAAGAGAATTAATGCGTGTGGGTGAAACAGTAAAAGATATTTACTGAAGCTTCGTGAGTAAGTCATCTGTTTCTACTGAGTATTCTACTTCAGCAGAATGGTGTTTCGTTTCCACCGAAGTTATAAGTGAATTCAAGTAAAAGTAGAAGTCCACGTCATCCTTGGTCAACTTTGACTAAATTTGGGAAACTTCTATTTATTCATTACGATATATTTTCACTTCACATAAGTAATTCGCTTACTATTATCATTAAAAACACTTCCTTTGGTGCATAATTCTAACCCTACACCTCAAAATCACTCATGGCACTTCAATTTAAACACGATCATAACAAGGTCGCTTTTCTTGGTACGGCTCGAGGTGATGAGCTTTATAGACCGATGATTTCTTTCTTACTAAGATCAAAGATTGTATATGCATTGACGCATTCTCCTGATGCTATATATGAAACTTTGATTACTCAATTTTGGGCATCGGCAGAAAAGAGAGGAGATACTGAGATAGTTGCAAGTGTTGATGGACAAGTATATGTGGTGACAGAGGAATTGATCAGAAGACAACTTCGCTTGGACGATGAGAATGGTGTTTATCATTCTGATCCTACGATGGTACTTGAAGGACTTAGAGCTATTGGATATCAAAGTTCGAGGACAGATATGTGGTTGAAAAACAAGCTTTGTCCTATGTGGAGGTTCTTGGTACATACGTTGCTACAGTGTTTGAGTAATAAGTCTGGAGGATGGGATCAGTTTTCGACACAAATGGGATGTGGTATTGTTTGCTTATCTAAGGGTTTGACTTTTAATTTCTCTAAGTATATCTTTGATAATATGGTAGAAAACATAACTAGGAAAACGGGTAAGTTTTTGATGTACCCTAGGTTCTTACAGATGATATTGAATGTTTCTACACAAACCCAGGCTTTTCATCCCATAAGTGTTTTAACTCCTAAGTTATTTGCTACAATGAGGACTAAATTTGAAGGGACACATTTTCCTTTGTTAGCTGCCATGTTACCTCAGGAGAATGTGACTGATAATGAGCTTAATGTAGTTTTACCTTCTTCCATTCCTACTGATGGAAATCTTTCAGTAGATGGTAATGAGGGTCCTTCTGTTGTTGCTGAAGCATCTATACTTTCACCAAGACTATGTTCTAGTCCAGCATTTATCCAAGTTCCTATTGAAGAAGTTCAGGATCAAATTGATGAAGTTCAGGTTGATACTGACAGATTGCCTACACCAAGTCCTGTGAGGACTCCATTTGGTGAAGGATGCTCTAATATTGATCAGGTTAATGTTGTGCCTGAACAGTCTAATGAAGTTCCAATTCCACCTGAACATTCACATGATGCTAATGAAGATCCTATTTCACTTACCTCATTATATGATCTGGTGAACAAGCTTACAGGTGAGGTGACTGGTCTTAAGACAGAACTTACAGAAACTAAGTCTGTTCTTGGTCAGAAGATTGTGGATTTAGAGGCTAAAGTTGAACACTTGGAGAATCTGCTAAGTCAGAAGGGTAAGAAGAGATGTGTGGTTTCTTCTGAGGAGGAGGCTGAAGAGAATCTTAATGAATCTCTTGATATATTGGCTGATGTGGCATTAACATCTAATGTTCCTTCTTCTATTGCTAAATCTTCACGAAGAAAGGAGTCTAGCAAGGAGCCTATTCTATATACTAGTAAAAGAAGAAGACATTCTTTGGATAAAGTATCTGCTGACACATCAAAGGAGCTAAATATGAATGATGCATCTACTGATGGTTTAGTGAAAGTGGTTACTTCTGATGGTCAAACTTCATCTTTACCAGAACATTCAAATGTTTCACCTTCCGTAGATGATGAAGAGGTTTTTCTTGCTGGGAGAACGTATAAGTTGAATGCTTCTCCTGATGTTTTCTCTACACAAGTTGAGGATTTGTCTCAACCTATTTCCTCTGATGTGGGTTTGATTGATTCTTCTGAAGCTTACATTGGTTCTGCTGAAATTGGTTCTGCTGAGACATCTTCTGAGACAGGACAGGATCCTGTGATTGATGATTTGCTGAAATCAGGTACAGTGACTAAAGAACAATATCAAGCTCAGGCTGGAATGTTTGCTGATTATGAAGATATTCAGAAGAGTCGTGTTGTGGCTAAGTTTCTTCAAGATCAGTATGCTTCTGATTTGTCTCCTGAAAGGAAATTAGAACTTGATGCTTTCTTTCCTACGATTACTGATGATCAATGGGATGGTTATATTTCTCAAGGAGCTTCTGATCCTACTCTTGCAAAACTTATCTTAGGAGATTCTTTTAATGATGATGATTTTGTGGAGAAAATGAAGGCACTTGGTAATCAAAGAAAGAAGGACTCTGCTGCACAGAGAAGAGCTCTTATTGAACAGAGAAATAAAGCAAAAAGAGATAAACCTATGACAGTTGCTCAGAAGAGGAACTATATGAGAAGAGTTGTGAAGAATGCTTCTATGCATAATTCTGGTTTATCCATGAAGCAAATCATAACTTGGTCTGATGATACTTTGATTCGAGAGTATAATCTGGTTATGAAGTTTTCTTCACAAGGTTCTACTTCTTCTTCTTCATTGAAAAATCATGATTCCATGACTGATGTTCCTACAGCCAAGAGACTGAAAACAGTTGAAATTGTGGATAGTTTTGATGATGTTTTGCCTTCGGTGGTAACTCCAGTTGTTCCTTCTGATATATCTTCTGATGTTATTACTCCGTCTGCTATGGATGTTTCTGCTGAACCTTCTTTGGTTTCTTCTGAAATGTTGTCAAGTGTGGAGTTAAGTGATTCTCTGATTCAGGAAGCTGATCTACAACTTGATACTGATAACATTGCTGATATGGGAGAGCAGAGTTTGGTTTTAAGAAGTTCGGATAGATTGGCTAAGAAACATGCTTCTAGGAATACTCTTTTAAATCTTAATGTTGATGAATCTACATTTATTGAGATTGGATCTATTGAAGCTTTTCCTGAAGGTACTCATGTGACATTGGTTGATTGGAAAGCTGGTAAGCTTAACACTGTGTATAGGCTAGATGATACTGTTCTTGAGTTTAACTTCTTGAAAGATATTCTTCATTTAGTGAATCGACATGATTTGAAAATGCTGTATGATCATGTGATTCAGTATTATAAGTTTCATCAAGCAACTGGTTCTGGTTTATATCTGTTAGGTGATCTTCAAGTTCTGTTTGATTCTAATTCTCCAAATGGTAAAGGGTATTCTATTTGGACGAATTCTCATACATGGGAGATTGAAAGTTGGAGGTTTTATTCTTTGCCTTGTGTTCATGTAGTTCAGACTACATGTGGGATGATTTTGTGTATGCTATCAGATAAGCTTTATCCTTTATCTGATACTTTTATGGAAAGATTGCTGAGACACAAGCTGGTAGTGCCTCCTAATCCAGTTGGCAATGATGATCTTCATGCTACTCAATGTGTTGGTTTGATTAAGAATCAACTTCTATCACATAAAGGTTCATCTTGATTGTAATAGTTTGTAATATTTGTTTTCTTTCTTAGTTAAAAAAAAAAAAAAAAAAAAAAAAAAAAAAAAAAAAAAAAAAAAAAAATTTTTTGGTTTTATCTAACTTTTCTTGCAGGTTTGTTGTATAATTTTTGGTTATTGACTCGCCAGATATACTTTGGGTATGTCAAAGAGTTAGCTAGTCCAAAGGGTACAGCTTTGGTAAAGACACATCAAATCTGTTGATAGCTGTAATGATTTGCTCAAAATCATAGGGTATGCAACCACCTATGCTTTATTGCTGAGTGTTGTATGGTTTTCAATTCACCATGGTCTATTCCTGTTTGGAATCCAAGAATTGGCTAGTCCATTTGTATATGGCATATGGTAAAGACAGTGGCCTTCCATATTTGGTTCTCAATTCACCAATCCCAAGAATTGACTAGTCCTGAGCAAACGGCTACAGGTAAAGACATATCAAATCCGTTTATAGTTGCTGATTTGCTAATAAATCAGATGGTTATCAGTGTACCATAGTTTACGAACTAAAACATATGGCTACTCCAGTAGTGATGGCTATTGGTAAAGAGACATCAAATCCATTTATTTTCAATGATTCACCTCTCACAGGAGTTAACACACCTGGATGTGATGAGAATAGTATGAAACTAATCTGTTTTGATGTACCTTTTGTCATTTGTTGCTGCAAAGATATGGAGTTTCAGAGTTTCTTCATCATAGAGATGTTATTTGGATTCTTTGCTGTTTGTTCGTGTTCAATCCTCTGATGCTGTACGATCTATCAAGAAACTGGAACTTAACCAGTCAAATTCCAGTTTAGGGGAGGATTGTTGGGAATTATGTGAAAGTCTGATTATGCTGAACTTAATGCCGAAGTGTTTCTACTGAAGTGAAGTGGATTCTGCCGAAGACTTATTCTGCTGAAGAATGATAGTGATTAGTTTGATTCTGCGGAAGTGTTTATTCCGTATTTAGTTTATTTAGTGTGGATATACATGAGCTTTATTAGGAAGTGATTGTGTATATCTTATTTAGTTTTATGATTATACGTTTCTTGGAAAACGGTTTAGCGATATTGTTTAGGGTTCCTTATCTATAAAAGGAACACATTAGAAAGGTTTATGTACCGATTGAAAAAAACTCAGTTTTAGTTTATAAAAAGATCCATAGAGGATCAAGAAGTTCTTAGTTATTTGTTACTTGTGTTTATATTCCGCTGATAAACATTAGTAGTAGAGATTGTCTTTTATTGTGCTTGTGATTACATAGGCATATATAACGATCCACGAGCTCAAGATCTATCAAGGTCTGTGTCTGTTTCAACACCAAGAGATGGAACCTAAACTAGACCTGGCTAGGATCTTATAATCCAAAAACCAGACCTAGAAAAGCTCTTGTGAGCTCTGTGCAAGGGCTGCACCAACCCTGTGCAGACTCAGTATTAACTGAGTCAGTTGCACAGGGCACATTAAGCCTATTTGACAAGCTTTTTTAGAGCTAAAAAAAATTGATAAAAATCTACAAAAATGACAAATAGAAACTAGACCAAGGGAAGTTTTTAAACCCACAATTTCATGTGATTTGACCCAGAAATGTGCTCATGAAAAATCCACTCATCTTGGCCCAAAACTGAAATTTTGCAAATTTGACTTTTGAAAACAGATTTGGCATTTGACTTAATTGAACTTTGAAACTGATTTAAGAACTGATTATGATGAAATATGATGCAATGAAACTAATGCAAGCTAGGCCTAAGATTTCTAAACACAAAACAGGCCTTTGAATTTCTAAAATCCCAACAGTAAGTACTTAAGACAGATTAAAGATTAAATTTTGACTTTTGTTAATGCAGGCACAAGTTTATGACTGGAGTGGTTCTCAAATGACTAAAGAGATGCAAACCAACTGATTTTAACAACTGCTTAGCCCTCTAACACAATTTTGCTACAAAATCCAAACACCCCTATAAACCACTGATTTGCAATCAACTCTGAGCTAACTGCTAAACTAACTACTGTTATGGATCAAACTAAATTTAACTACTCTAATTACCATTAAATAAACAAATCTAAACTATTGGTAACCACAGATACATATACAAACACAAAATGCAAACTCGCTTGAAAATTGAAAATGAGATACTCACTTACCAATGTCCAGCTTATTTCTCAAGCTAAACCAGACCCAATCCTACACTAACCTAATCTATTTCAACCCAAATCAACCTCTGCATCAACCCATTCCATGTCCAAACTGCTTGAACCACAATTTCACTTCACAGTTGACTTTAGTTGACCATAAACCAAATTTACTTGAAAATGAAATGTGAGCTTACTCAAAGCTATGATAAGCTTGAATAAGCTTATTTGGATGAGAAAATAAGCTCTTGGAAGCTTTAATATACGAATATGAGTTTGAAATTTTCAACAGTAAACCTTAAAAAACATGAAACTTTAATACAACTTGAATTATCACTTGAAAATAATCTTAATACACTGGAATAACTTAACTTGATACACTTCAACTTGAAATTACAACTTTTGATTTAAACTAAAACATTAATTTAAAAAAATGACATAAAGGAAAATTATTAAAACTAACTACTACCTCTCCTTCTCTCTTCTTGCTTTCTTTTATACACTATCATGTTTCTCTCTCCAAACTGAGCAGTTCCCACCTTTGTTTATGGCCATTGGATGACTTGAAGTATTATTGGCCATTGATCACATTTTTGGCGCCAAATTTTATTTTTGCCAGTGGGAGAGGGTTTGAGTGTTAGGAGGGGGAAGGCATTTAATGTTTTTTGTAGTTTGGTGAAGGTGGAGTGATAAGGAGGGGATAAGGTGAGCTGGGGGGATGGGTTGTGTCTGGGTTTTGCAGAAAAAGCAAGTGGGGAAGAAGAAAAGAAAAAGGCGGGTGATTAGTTTGACTTGGGATTTGACTGGGTAATATTATTGGCAGGGGGTCAAAAGCAGGGGGTCCAATTGGGTTGGCAGGGGCCATTTGGTTAGTGACAAGGGTCCAAGGTTAAAAAGGTTATAATAATCAAGGACTTGTTATGCCAATTCTGAAAATTCAGGGACCAAATCTGCCATATTTGCAAAGTTGCTCCAAGGGACTAAAAGTGACAAGCTCCAATAGTACAAGGACCAAACTTGACATTTTCAAATTTACAAGGGCCATTTTTGCCAATTTTTAAACTTGGAGGACCAAACTTGTAATTTCTCAAAACTTTTTATATTTTTCACCAAAGGACTAATTTTGACAACTTATGATTTTAAAAGGACCTTTGGTGATTTTTCTTTTGAAATTAAGTGCTCAGGGACTATTTCTGACAACTTTTGAAACTTGGGGGACTGAAACTGCCAATTATGCAAACTTAGCTCAATTTTCATCTGATTTTGAACATTTTGCATCTGAAACATATAAAATGCAATTTTGGAATATTTTCAGTATTTTGATGCATTTCTGAGCATTTTTAAACGTTTTGCAGTTCAGATTTGACCAAAAATGATGAGTATTTACACACTCATCAATCCCCCACACTAAATTATTGCTAGTCCCTAGCAATCTTTTGAGAAAAACTTAATGGATTTGAATCTCTTTACCAAAAGCCATTACTTCTGGAGTAGCCAAATGTTTTAGTTCAAGTAAGAACCATGGTACACCGATAACCATGTGATTTTGAGCAAACCACCAGCTTCCAATAGATTTGATTTGTCTTTACCAGAAGCCGTTTGCTCTGGACTAGCCAACTCTTAGATAAATTATCAATATTATCTTTGGTGAGCTGATTACCAATTATGGTTTTTCCACTGCCTTTACCACAAGCCATAAACTTGCGGGCTAGCCAACTCTTCACTTTTAAGGATATGGTGAGCTGAATACCATACAATTTTGGGCAAATTGCAAGCCGTCAACGGATTTGAGATATCTTTACCAAGAGCCGTTTGCTCCTGGATTAGCCAATCCTTTTGTTTATTAGACAAGGCGGACTGATAACCAAATGAGTAAGTGTAGAACACTTACTCCAAAAAAAAAATTTTTGGCCAAAAACGGGGGAATTGGGCGGTATAATTGATGCGCGCAAAACCGTCAAGTTCTCTCACGCAAGCGTAAGAAAGCTTAAAACAGCTCAAGCACGAAATCAATGAAGATCAGAGGAGTATAATGTTTCCCCGGGTCGTTATGTCCCAGCGAGCTATGCAATGGATTATCTCACGAATAGTGATCGAGGAATTTGAACGGGAAAAGGATTCTGAATATGATATTAACTACGGAAAAAGCCAACAAATAAAGATGGCTTAAATGCAAATTAAAGAAAATTAAAAAGATAAAATCTATTAAATAAACGCTATCACTATATTTAAAGTGATGAACGTTTAAAACCTAAAACGTATGTTTAAATTAAAAATAACGTAAACGTACAAAATAAAAAAGTGAAATCTAAGAAATAAAAGTCCTAAAAATATGAAAAATACATTTTTACAAACCTAATGATAAAAGAAACTTTATAGAAAAAGAAAATTATTTTTATAACTAATTAATTAATTATTATTAATTAAAAACTATTTTTAACTATTAATTAATTACCTAAAATACAAGAAAATAGGAAATTAAGCTAGAAAAATAAAATTAAGACTTGGAAAAGTCTAAAATATCAAAATAGACTTTTCAAAACTATTTTTGTATTTTTGTGACTATTTATCTATTTTCTAGGAATTTTAAACTATTAAAAACTAATTAAATTACTAAAAATTACCAAATGAACTATGAAAAATATGGAAAATTACTTTTTTCACTTTTTATATTTATCTAAGCCTAAGAAAATTGAAAAATTATTTTTTTGAAGCTTTTTCTAATTTTTTGTATTAAATACTATTTAAAAAGACTTAAAAACTAATTTAAATTAAGAAAAATAGCAAATGAACTTGGAAAAATCTGAAATTTGCAGGAAAAGTCTAAAATGGTATTAGGAAGCTGGGAAAAATAGAAAAACCAGGGCTTGTGTGGAGAATTTAAGAACTGATGTGGAAGAGCTTATGAAATAAGCACTTTGAATAAGCTAGATGAGTCCAAAAGCCACCAACCCAAAACAGAAAGTACACAATGCTAAAAATGACCAAATTCAACAATAATCAACTAGTTCCAACCACTGAATTGCAACAACAACAGATTTGATGAAATTGAACTTATAAGCCAATGCAGGTTCTGGGGGGGGGGGTAACTTTGGGCTTAAGCACAAGCTTATAAATAAGCTTAAAGGAAAACCAGAAATGAGAACCTCAAGGAGACCTGGGTAGGTGTTTATAACCCAAAAATCAGACCATGGGGAGCTCTTTTGAGCCTTGTGCAAGCTGCACAAAAACTGAGAAAAATCTCAGTTACTGCTGAGACAGTGAGCAGGGGAGAATGGTCCAAGATGATGAGCTTATTTGAGGCCTTAAACAAAATTGTAAAATTCACCAAAAATGCTTATAAGAAAGAGTACCAGTTCAAGTTTTTTGAAATGCCAAGATTCACTGATTAAGACCCAAACATGAACTCAAAACAATTCCTACTAACTGAGCTCAAAACCACTTTTTAGCTATTTTGACTTTTTGAAGAAATTGAGAATGTTGACTAAACTGGACTTTGGATCCAATTTTATTAGTGATGTTGGTGTAATATGTTGTAATAAACTTGTAGCAAACAAAATTATGGCTTTCTAAACACAAAGTAATGGTCTGCTATCCCACATTTCACAACAGTTAACAGATAGACAGATTAAAGGGAAGTTTTGACTTTAGGCCATGCAAACACCAAATCTTTGACTCAGTTAGGCTCAAATACACTTATTAAACATGAAGCACTAAATCTTAACTACTGAATTAACCATAATGACAGAAAAAACAGTAAAGCCAAACACCCCTTTAAGTCACTGATTTAAGCTTAAAACAGAATTAAACAATGGAACAACTGATTTAATGATCAAACTCACTTAACAACACTAAAATACTTCTATTAGAACAGATCATAACATGTTTAAACTACAATTACAGATTATGCTAAAGAACTTAATTTTTGACTTACAAATAATCCAAGCCACAGTTGGCTAGCAAATTGAGAACCATGAACCACTAACCTATCACAAACCAACCCAAATCAATCCAAAGCAACCCATTATACCTCTGCATCAACCCATTTTCAACTCCATTGCCATTTGAACATCCAGTTGACTTTTGTTGACCCAGTTACAAAATGAATTGGAACTTGATTATAAACTTATGAAAAGCTATAAAAAGCTTATCTAAGCTTATATAAACTGATAAACAAGCTTATTGAAGCTTGGGTTTATGAAATGGGAATTAGAATTTTCAACAGTAGCATATAAAGATGAAGTGAAATAAAACTTGAAATTAATGCTTAAAACTTGATCAAACTTACAATATAACTTGAGTTTAGTAATTAAAAACAAAAGATTACAGCTTTTGAAGTAAACTAAGACATAATTATTAAAAACGACATAAGAGTAAAATAAAACTAAAACATCTACTGGTTTGCTTCTTCTCTTTCCTTCCTTTTATACCAAATGTCTTTTTCTCTTTCTTCTGATTTGATCCCACCATTTATTAGCCATTGGATGGCTTGAAATCATCCCAACCGTTTAAATGGGTTTTGGCGCCATTTTTTCTCTTTTGACAACTGGGGTTGATTGAGGGGGTAGGGGGGGCATTAATTGAACCTTGGATGTAGTGGAGGAGGGGGGAGACAAGGAAGGAGATAAGGGATGGGGAGTTGAGTGTAGCAGGTTGAAGCAGAAGCAAGTAGGGAAGAAAATGGCTTGGCGCCATTTTCTGTTTGGTTTGACCACAGGGATTGACCAAGGAGGGGTTAATAATAAAAGGGGGGGTTCATAATTGTTTAGTGACAGGGGTCCAAGAGGTGGAAGGGTCCAAATTGGTTTGTAAAGGCTCATAAGTACAAGGACTATATGTGTAACTTCTGAAACTTGAGGGGTTTATGCTGCCAATTCAGAAAAGTTATTCCAAGGACCAAAAGTGACAACTTTCAAAAGTACAAGGACCAATGTTGCCTTTTTCACATTTTCCAGGGACCAATTATGCCAACTTTTAAACTTGAGGGACCATTTTTGCAATTTTCTCAAACTTTTAATATTTTTCACCAAAGGACTAAATTTGACAACTTTTGATTTTAAAAGGACCTTTGGTGACTTTACTTTTGAAATTATGTGCTCAGGGACTGTTTTTGACAATTTTTGAAACTTGGGGGACTGAAACTGCAATTTTTGCAAAATTGATATGTTTTTCATCTGATTTTGATATTTTTGTATTTAAAACACATAAAACACTGATTTGTGATATTTTGATCATTTTGATGTGTTTCTGAGTGTTTTCAGATGAATTTGCAGTTTATATTGTACAAAAATGATGAGTATTTACACACTCATCAATCCCCCACACTGAGATATTGCTAGTCCCTAGCAATGATTTGAGAAAACATAATGGATTTTAATCTCTTTACCAAAAGCCATTACTTCTGGAGTAGCCAAATGTTTCAGTTCAAGTAAGAACCATGGTACACTGATAACCATGTGATTTTGAGCAAACCACCAGCTTTCAACGGATTTGATTTGTCTTTACCAGAAGCCGTACCCTTCTGGACTAGCCAACTCTTAGATAAATTATCAATATTATCTTTGGTGAGTCGATTACCAATTATGGATTTTCCACTGCCTTTACCACAAGCCATAATCTTGCGGGCTAGCCAACTCTTCACTTTTTAGGATATGGTGAGCTGAATACCATACAATTTTGGGCAAATTGCAAGCCGTATAAACGGATTTGAGAAATCTTTACCAAGAGCCGTTTGCTCCTGGATTAGCCAATCCTTTTGTCTTACAGACAAGGCGGACTGATAACCAAATGAGAAAGTGTAAAACACTTACTCCAAAAAAAAAATTTTGGCCAAAAACGGGGGAATTGGGTAGATAATACATGAAATTCGTGAGAATTCCCCCCCACACTTAGAAATGAATATTGCCCTCAATATTCAAAGTACCGGAGGTTATGCAGAAACAAAGAACGTAAAAGGGAAATATTACGGCCATTATTTAGAAAGAAGATTTTTTTTTTTTTTTTTTTTTTTTTTTTTTTTTTTTTTTTTTAAGATATATATATATATGTAACATGTGGGGCATCACCCCCACACTTAGGTGGTAGAAAGGGGTAAGAAGACAGAAATATGGGTGAAAACCCATATGGCATGCTACTGTTTTTGATTCCCGAGTCGCTAGCTTGACTCGACCCCGAATTCATTGGTTCATGGGGAAGCAAAGTGGAAGAAACAATCTCCATCGGACTTTCATTCAAGATGTTTGGATAAACATTGAAGTACGTGAAAGTTCCACACCGATGAGATATACATAGAACCGGCTCAAAAATGATAAATGAAAATGCCGGGGTCAAAGATAGTGTCTTCATTCCCGAAGGAGTGAAGAACAGGAGAAGCCACAGGATAGGTGAAGAAGAGATAGAAAATCATGATAAACATCATGACTAACTCATCTTCATCTATAGGAGGATCCATAATTTCAGGATTATGAATCTCATCATTTAAGCTTATGTGATCAAGACAAATCTCGGGAGTGTCTAGATCAAAGTAGAATTTATCATACTCCGGCGGAGATATGATATGAGTGAGTTCATCTGAGAACTCCATGAAGGTGAATGAATCATATTCAGAATTGATATGAGTGGGTTCACTGGCGAACTCCTCAAAAGTAAATGATTCATGATCGAGGAGAGAATTTTGAGAATGAGAAGTGGTACTGCCACTAATCTTCTCTCCCATATTATCAAAACAAGAGGCTTTCATTTCCGGAATAGAATCATCGGAAATAATGTCACTATCCTTAATGGGGATAGGAGATGAAATAGGTTTCTCTTTGAAAGCCTCGATTTTAGAAATGAGAAGACTGACCTTCAATAATGTTGCTCGAAGAGCTTCATCTTTGATTTCATTGTCAGTAACTTCATCATTCTCTTCTTCTAAGCTAACAAGCTCAGAAGGTGAATCTTCCACATAAATGATGTCTCCACAAGATAACGACTCATCATCATCAGAATCGGAGGACATCTCAACGTGATCATCTTGGAAGACAAGAGGAGGAGGAATATCACACACATGATCAAGAGTTCCCTGTGACTCTCCTGGGATTGGGACAAGGTTCTCAACACTAGACTTTATGAATTCGTCCGATTCCTTTTCAGGAACAGTGTCAAGAGGCTCGTCCCCCATGATAAGAGAGTGAGTGTGAATCTCGGGTGTGATAGCAGTTGTTTGAGATGGAATCTCAACTGCTGGGATATCAACTGACTGAGGGAGTTGAAAAGTATTATCTCTAAAAGGATAAAAACTCTCCTCGTCATCATCATATAGAGCTGCCTTGAGAAATTGGGAACGTCTTAGAGCTGCTTGCTCTAGGACTAATGATTCTTCCCTAGATTGGCGGGCCTTTTGCTCTTCGGCTAGTAATTCTCCCATGGACTTTTCACCACTCACTTGATTCTTAAAATTACTCATCATTTCCTCAAGTGTTTTCATTGCGGTTTCAAAATCCTGGGAGATTTCTTGAGATAACGACTCAGGTGGAGTTTGAACCGTATAATGCTGTGGAGGTTGGAAATTTTCAAACATGTGAGAGTCATGATTGTTACAAGGAACTGGATTCCCTATTTGACAATCAGAGCTGAAATGGGGACCTCCACAGTACTCACAACAGTAAAACTGTTGAGTCTGGACAGGTGAATCATATGGATTTTGGTCATAACCAAAGTTCTGAGCATCGCTGGAAAACTGTTCATAGACAAACGTGTTTCCGGATTGACACTCAAATCCTTGGTGAGGACCTCCACAAAATTCACAACAGTAATGTTGATCATATGAAGAATAGTCGGGCTGGGGTGGGTAATTGGAAAAGTTTGAGGAGTCGTTAAATGAGTTCGGGTTAGGATCATAATCAAATGAATTCCTCGAACCACAAAACAAACAACTCCCGTTATGAATATCATTACCACATTGCACACAAGTACACCAACGACAGGGTGAACCATAGAGAGGCTCACCACAACCGACACAAGGAATAAACGATTGCATTTGATAGTTATGAAGAGGAATCAGTTTATCCAAAGAATCAACAAAACCAACATGGTGATCCGGATGACTATCAAGTCTCGAAGAACATTCAGAAAAATCCGGAGGTGGGACAAGTGGTGTGCTCTGAGAGCTAGCAATTTCCACCACTTCCGTTATGGTCTCCGGTTCTGGTTCTTGAGAAACGTGAAGATTAGGCAAGTCATTCTTGCTAGTCACCGGTGTTTGAACGGGTTCATCGTAATCAATTCTAATTCTTGACCTTTTTTCATCGACATAAATTTGTTCGATTAGATTACGGGCTCTAGATTCAAAGAGGTTGTCCTCGTAATCCTCGATGGGTGCTTGGGGTAGCTCCGACGTTTGAACTGGTTTGTCAAGATTAGAATGTATTTCAGGTTGTGGCGGTTGGTCGAAATAACTTTGAAAAACATTTTTGATGGATAATTCGCACGAATTGCAAAATTCGCTTGAACTAGGACCTCCACACCGCTCACACACATATTTGACGATGAAGTTGACGAATGTCGACATAAGAATTAAACATATAGAGGATTAAGAAGAGAATCAAATGGTTGAGAGGATACGAAGAATAGAATTAAACGGCAAAAGAGGGTAAGAGAAATAGAATCAACGAATAAGAGGAATGAGAAGAATATTTTTGTGTTTTTTGGATAAGAAAATATAAACATATACAGATGGATGGTATGAACAAAGAGTGAATATCCAAATCACTAATCTGCTAAACGTAAGATTATCAGCACAGCTCCCCGGCAGCGGCGCCAAAAATTTGATGCGCGCAAAACCGTCAAGTTCTCTCACGCAAGCGTAAGAAAGCTTAAAACAGCTCAAGCACGAAATCAATGAAGATCAGAGGAGTATAATGTTTCCCCGGGTCATTATGTCCCAGCGAGCTATGCGATGATTTATCAAACGTACAGTGATCGAGGAATTTGAACGGGAAAAGGATTCTGAATATGATATTAACTACGGAAAAAGCCAACAAATAAAGACGGCTTAAATGCAAATTAAAGAAAATTAAAAAGATAAAATCTATTAAATAAACGCTATCACTATATTTAAAGTGATGAACGTTTAAAACCTAAAACGTATGTTTAAATTAAAAATAACGTAAACGTACAAAATAAAAAAGTGAAATCTAAGAAATAAAAGTCCTAAAAATATGAAAAATACATTTTTACAAACCTAATGATAAAAGAAACTTTATAGAAAAAGAAAATTATTTTTATAACTAATTAATTAATTATTATTAATTAAAAACTATTTTTAACTATTAATTAATTACCTAAAATACAAGAAAATAGGAAATTAAGCTAGAAAAATAAAATTAAGACTTGGAAAAGTCTAAAATATCAAAATAGACTTTTCAAAACTATTTTTGTATTTTTGTGACTATTTATCTATTTTCTAGGAATTTTAAACTATTAAAAACTAATTAAATTACTAAAAATTACCAAATGAACTATGAAAAATATGGAAAATTACTTTTTTCACTTTTTATATTTATCTAAGCCTAAGAAAATTGAAAAATTATTTTTTTGAAGCTTTTTCTAATTTTTTGTATTAAATACTATTTAAAAAGACTTAAA
The DNA here is from genome assembly GCA_019973895.1 of Chrysanthemum seticuspe. Lineage (NCBI taxonomy): Eukaryota > Viridiplantae > Streptophyta > Magnoliopsida > Asterales > Asteraceae > Chrysanthemum > Chrysanthemum seticuspe. Next base: position 208,214,719 of record BPTQ01000004.1, read on the forward strand.
AACTAATTTAAATTAAGAAAAATAGCAAATGAACTTGGAAAAATCTGAAATTTGCAGGAAAAGTCTAAAATGGTATTAGGAAGCTGGGAAAAATAGAAAAACCAGGGCTTGTGTGGAGAATTTAAGAACTGATGTGGAAGAGCTTATGAAATAAGCACTTTGAATAAGCTAGATGAGTCCAAAAGCCACCAACCCAAAACAGAAAGTACACAATGCTAAAAATGACCAAATTCAACAATAATCAACTAGTTCCAACCACTGAATTGCAACAACAACAGATTTGATGAAATTGAACTTATAAGCCAATGCAGGTTCTGGGGGGGGGGGTAACTTTGGGCTTAAGCACAAGCTTATAAATAAGCTTAAAAGGAAAACCAGAAATGAGAACCTCAAGGAGACCTGGGTAGGGGTTTATAACCCAAAAATCAGACCATGGGGAGCTCTTTTGAGCCTTGTGCAAGCTGCACAAAAACTGAGAAAAATCTCAGTTACTGCTGAGACAGTGAGCAGGGGAGAATGGTCCAAGATGATGAGCTTATTTGAGGCCTTAAACAAAATTGTAAAATTCACCAAAAATGCTTATAAGAAAGAGTACCAGTTCAAGTTTTTTGAAATGCCAAGATTCACTGATTAAGACCCAAACATGAACTCAAAACAATTCCTACTAACTGAGCTCAAAACCACTTTTTAGCTATTTTGACTTTTTGAAGAAATTGAGAATGTTGACTAAACTGGACTTTGGATCCAATTTTATTAGTGATGTTGGTGTAATATGTTGTAATAAACTTGTAGCAAACAAAATTATGGCTTTCTAAACACAAAGTAATGGTCTGCTATCCCACATTTCACAACAGTTAACAGATAGACAGATTAAAGGGAAGTTTTGACTTTAGGCCATGCAAACACCAAATCTTTGACTCAGTTAGGCTCAAATACACTTATTAAACATGAAGCACTAAATCTTAACTACTGAATTAACCATAATGACAGAAAAAACAGTAAAGCCAAACACCTCTTTAAGTCACTGATTTAAGCTTAAAACAGAATTAAACAATGGAACAACTGATTTAATGATCAAACTCACTTAACAACACTAAAATACTTCTATTAGAACAGATCATAACATGTTTAAACTACAATTACAGATTATGCTAAAGAACTTAATTTTTGACTTACAAATAATCCAAGCCACAGTTGGCTAGCAAATTGAGAACCATGAACCACTAACCTATCACAAACCAACCCAAATCAATCCAAAGCAACCCATTATACCTCTGCATCAACCCATTTTCAACTCCATTGCCATTTGAACATCCAGTTGACTTTTGTTGACCCAGTTACAAAATGAATTGGAACTTGATTATAAACTTATGAAAAGCTATAAAAAGCTTATCTAAGCTTATATAAACTGATAAACAAGCTTATTGAAGCTTGGGTTTATGAAATGGGAATTAGAATTTTCAACAGTAGCATATAAAGATGAAGTGAAATAAAACTTGAAATTAATGCTTAAAACTTGATCAAACTTACAATATAACTTGAGTTTAGTAATTAAAAACAAAAGATTACAGCTTTTGAAGTAAACTAAGACATAATTATTAAAAACGACATAAGAGTAAAATAAAACTAAAACATCTACTGGTTTGCTTCTTCTCTTTCCTTCCTTTTATACCAAATGTCTTTTTCTCTTTCTTCTGATTTGATCCCACCATTTATTAGCCATTGGATGGCTTGAAATCATCCCAACCGTTTAAATGGGTTTTGGCGCCATTTTTTCTCTTTTGACAACTGGGGTTGATTGAGGGGGTAGGGGGGCATTAATTGAACCTTGGATGTAGTGGAGGAGGGGGGAGACAAGGAAGGAGATAAGGGATGGGGAGTTGAGTGTAGCAGGTTGAAGCAGAAGCAAGTGGGGAAGAAAATGGCTTGGCGCCATTTTCTGTTTGGTTTGACCACAGGGATTGACCAAGGAGGGGTTAATAATAAAAGGGGGGGTTCATAATTGTTTAGTGACAGGGGTCCAAGAGGTGGAAGGGTCCAAATTGGTTTGTAAAGGCTCATAAGTACAAGGACTATATGTGTAACTTCTGAAACTTGAGGGGTTTATGCTGCCAATTCAGAAAAGTTATTCCAAGGACCAAAAGTGACAACTTTCAAAAGTACAAGGACCAATGTTGCCTTTTTCACATTTTCCAGGGACCAATTATGCCAACTTTTAAACTTGAGGGACCATTTTTGCAATTTTCTCAAACTTTTAATATTTTTCACCAAAGGACTAAATTTGACAGCTTTTGATTTTAAAAGGACCTTTGGTGACTTTACTTTTGAAATTATGTGCTCAGGGACTGTTTTTGACAATTTTTGAAACTTGGGGGACTGAAACTGCAATTTTTGCAAAATTGATATGTTTTTCATCTGATTTTGATATTTTTGTATTTAAAACACATAAAACACTGATTTGTGATATTTTGATCATTTTGATGTGTTTCTGAGTGTTTTCAGATGAATTTGCAGTTTATATTGTACAAAAATGATGAGTATTTACACACTCATCAATAATTACATGATAAAATTCGTGAGAATTCCCCCCCCCCACACTTAGAAATGAATATTGCCCTCAATATTCAAAGTACCGGCGGTTATGCCGAGACTGAGAACGTAAAAGGGAAATACTACGGCCATTATTTAGAATTTTTTTTTTTTTTTTTTTTTTTTTTTTTTTTTTTTTTTTTTTTTTTAAGAGGAAAACTTATATACAACAGCGGGGGGAAACTCCCCCACACTAGGGTGGGACACACGGGTGAAAACCCATGTTTAACTACTGTTTTTGATTACCGAGTCGCTAGCTTGACTCGACCACGAATTAATTTGTTCATGGGGAAGTAAGTGGAAGAGACAATCTCCATCGGACTTTCATTCAAGATGTTTGTATAAACATTTGAAGCACGCGAAAGTTCCACACCGACGAGATATACATAGACAGACCCGGCTCAAAAATGATAAATGAAAATGCCGGGGTCAAAGATAGTGTCTTCATTCCCGAAGGAGTGAAGATGAAGAGAAATCACAAGATATTTGAGGAAAGGAAGAAAGATTTTGATAACAATCAAGATCCATTCTTCATCCTCAAATGTAGACATATCGGGAGGAAGGGTAAGGGTAGTATCATTAATAGGCAAACTCGTATGATAGAGTACACCTTCCTCCGAGCCAATATCATCCTCAAGATCAAAATAGAAATGATCATGTTTCGGAGGAGATATGTCATGAGAGAGTTCACCGGAGAACTCTTCATGAAGAGAATCATTCACATGAAGTGAAATTGTGAACTCTTGTTCCATTGTGGGCTCATCACTATCCTCGGTCTGAGTATCAAAGAGTGGATTCTCAGAAATTAAAGTGAATTCAGAGTCAAACTCAAATAGAGGATTAGTGAGAGTAGCTTTGAATGTTTCGGGAACAAAGTGATCAACATTCTCTATTGGACTGTTGGGATAAGAAGTGAGTGAACGATCATTATAAGGGAGACTTTCAGTCTCTCCCAGATCGGCTTCGAAATCAAAGAGAACATCGTTAGTTTCTGATGAGAGTGGATTGATGTGAGTGAGTTCATTGGTGAACTCCTCAAGAAAATGATCAGCATCAGATTGTGGATGTGATGCCTCAACATACTCGATGTTTCCATAGGAAGCACAATCTTCGCTACAATTGGAGAAAGTTTCAAAATGATCATTTGAACACTCAAGAGGGGAAAGAGAATCACGCATATGATCAGAAGTTCCCTGTGACTCTCTCGGGATTGGGACAAGGTTCTCAACACTAGACTTTATGAATTCGTCTGATTCCTTTTCATGAACAGTGTCAAGATGCTCGTCCCCCATGTTCAGAGAGTGAGTGGGAGCTTCGGGTGTGATAGCAGTTGTTTGAGATGGAATCTCAACTGCTGGGATATCAACTGACTGAGGGAGTTGAGAAATATTATCTTTAAAAGGATAAAAACTCTCCTCGTCATCATCATATAGAGCTGCCTTAAGAAATTAGGAACGCCTTAGAGCTGCATGCTCTAGGACTAATAATTCTTCCCTAGATTGGCGGGCCTCTCGTTCTTCGGCTAGCAATTCTCCCATGGTCTTTTCACCACTCACTTGATTCTTAAAGTTACTAATCATATCATCAAGTGTTTTCATTGCGGTTTCAAAATTTTGGGAGATTTCTTGAGACAACGGCTCAGGTGGAGTTTGAACCGTATGGTGCTGTGGAGGTTGGAAATTGTCAATCCTGTAAGAGTCATGATTGTTACAAGGAAATGGATTCCCTATTTGACAATCAGAGCTGAAATGGGGACCTCCACAGTTCTCACAACAGTAAAACCTTTGAGTCTGGACTGGTGAATTATATGGATATTGGTCATAACCAAAGTTCTGAGCGTCACCGGAAAACTGTTCGTAGAAAAATGTGTTTCCGGATTGACACTCAAATCCTTGGTGAGGACCTCCACAATATTCACAACAGTAATGTTGATTATATGAAGATAAGTCGGGCTGTGGTGGGTAATTGGAAAAGTTTGAGGGGTCGTTAAATGAGTTCGGATTAGGATCATAATCAAATGAATTCCTCGAACCACAAAACAAACAACTACCGTTATGAATATCATTACCACATTGTACACACGTACACCAACGAGAGGGTGAAACAAAGAGAGGCTCACCACAACCGACACAAGGAATAAACGACTGCATTTGAAAGTTATGAGAAGGAATCAGTTTATTCAAAGAATCAACAAAACCAACATGGTGATCCGAATGTGGGACAAGTGGTGTGCTCTGAGAGCTAGCAATTTCCACCACTTTCGTTATGGTCTCTGGTTCTGGTTCTTGAGAAACGTGAAGATTAGGCAAGTCATTCTTGCTAGTCACCTGTCTAAATTCTGCATGTTTGCTTTTAACCGTAAATCGTGAAAGTTTAGGATCAATTTTAGACGGCTTAGGAGCAATTGAGGGTTTAGATCTTTGGATAACCGTAGGTTGGACGTATTTAGCACTTCCATTATCAGAGGGAAGTACCTGGTCCTTTGTCACCTCGGTTTCTCGTTCCATTTCCCTACGCAGAATTAATGGATCATCACGAACAACACGAATTCTTGACATTTGTGATAAAGTCTGAAGTTTTTCAACTTCGTCCCAGAATTCGTCGTAGTCGAGAGATTCCATGAGAATAGAAGAAGTTAGAATCAAATGGATAGAGGGTAAAGGGATAAAGAATCAAAAAGGGTAAGAGGGTTAAGATGAATATTTTTGGATTTTTGGATAAACATTTTGCAAAAATAAAGAATGAAAATCTTTTTGGGTTTTTGATTTTTATAAGAAAATATAAATACATACATATGGTATGGACAAGGAGTGAATATCCAAATCACTAATCTGCTAAACGGAAGATAATCAGCACAGCTCCCCGGCATCGGCGCCAAAAATTTGATTCGCGCCCAGACGGTCAAGTTTTCTCACACAAGCCGGCCACTTGTGAATGGCCGACCGTAAGGAACTTAAAACAGTCCGGAAACGAATGCAATGAAGATCAGGAGAGTATAGTGTTTCCCCGGGTCGTTATGTCCCAGCGAGCTATGCGAAGAATCACCAAACGAATAGTGATCGAGAGATTTGAACGGGAAAGAGGGATTTGATATGATTATAACTACAGAAAAAGTCTATAAATTACAGAGGCTTAAATGCAAATTAAAGAAAATTAAAAAGATAAAAAATATTAAATAAACGCTATCACTATTTGCAAAATGATGTTTTTGATTTTATGTGTTTATAAAACTTAAATTAAAACTACGCGACGTACAAATGAAAATGTAAAACTTTAAACAATATTAGTCCTAAAAATAAGAAAATGACATTTTTACAAACCTAATGATAAAAGAAAATTTGTAGAAAAATAAAATTATTTTTATAACTATTTATCTAATTATTATTAATTAAAAACTATTTTTAACTATTTAATAATAACCTAAAATACAAGAAAATATGAAATAAAGCTAGAAAAATAAAATTTTGACTTATAAAAATCTAAAATAACAAAAGAGAATTTTCAAAACTATTTTTGTATTTTTATGATAATTTTTGTATTTTCTATGAATTAAAAACTATTAAAAACTAATTAAATTGCTTAAATATACAAATTTAACTAAGAAAAATCTAGAAAAATATTTTTTTGTCTTTTTATATTTATCTTAACTTAAGAAAAATGAAAAATTATTTTTTTGAAACTTTTCTGAATTAATTGTATTAAATGCTAATTAAAAAGGTTTAAAACTGATTTAAATCAAGAAAAATAGCAAACTGACTTAGAAAAATCTGAAAAATTCAAGAAAAGTCTAAATTAATATTTAGAATCTAGGAAAAATATAAAAACAAGGGGTTGTGTGCAAGAAAATGAAACTGCTATGCAAAGTGCTTATGGATAAGCACTAAAAATAAGGAAAAAGCACCAAATGACTACCAAACTGATTACAGAAGCTACATTATGCTAAAAGAACTCAAAATCAACTAATTGCAACTATCCTAAACCTATGAATTACAAACTGCCATGATTAAGATGATTTGAGACCAAGTGATAAAAACAGTTTTGATGGTGTACTTTAAGCTTAAGCACAAGCTACACTATAAGCTAAAAATGAAAACCAAGAGATGGAACCTAAACTAGACCTGGCTAGGATCTTATAATCCAAAAACCAGACCTAGAAAAGCTCTTGTGAGCTCTGTGCAAGGGCTGCACCAACCCTGTGCAGACTCAGTATTAACTGAGTCAGTTGCACAGGGCACATTAAGCCTATTTGACAAGCTTTTTTAGAGCTAAAAAAAAAATTGATAAAAATCTACAAAAATGACAAATAGAAACTAGACTAAGGGAAGTTTTTAAACCCACAATTTCATGTGATTTGACCCAGAAATGTGCTCATGAAAAATCCACTCATCTTGGCCCAAAACTGAAATTTTGCAAATTTGACGTTTGAAAACAGATTTGGCATTTGACTTAATTGAACTTTGAAACTGATTTAAGAACTGATTATGATGAAATATGATGCAATGAAACTAATGCAAGCTAGGCCTAAGATTTCTAAACACAAAACAGGCCTTTGAATTTCTAAAATCCCAACAGTAAGTACTTAAGACAGATTAAAGATTAAATTTTGACTTTTGTTAATGCAGGCACAAGTTTATGACTGGACTGGTTCTCAAATGACTAAAGAGATGCAAACCAACTGATTTTAACAACTGCTTAGCCCTCTAACACAATTTTGCTACAAAATCCAAACACCCCTATAAACCACTGATTTGCTATCAACTCTGAGCTAACTGCTAAACTAACTACTGTTATGGATCAAACTAAGTTTAACTACTCTAATTACCATTAAATAAACAAATCTAAACTATTGGTAACCAGAGATACATATACAAACACAAAATGCAAACTGGCTTGAAAATTGAAAATGAGATACTCACTTACCAATGTCCATCTTATTTCTCAGGCTAAACCAGACCCAATCCTACACTAACCTAATCTATTTCAACCCAAATCAACCTCTGCATCAACCCATTCCATGTCCAAACTACTTGAACCACAATTTCACTTCACAGTTGACTTTAGTTGACCATAAACCAAATTTACTTGAAAATGAAATGTGAGCTTACTCAAAGCTATGATAAGCTTGAATAAGCTTATTTGGATGAGAAAATAAGCTCTTGGAAGCTTTAATATACGAATATGAGTTTGAAATTTTCAACAGTGAACCTTAAAAAACATGAAACTTTAATACAACTTGAATTATCACTTGAAAATAATCTTAATACACTGGAATAACTTAACTTGATACACTTCAACTTGAAATTACAACTTTTGATTTAAACTAAAACATTAATTTAAAAAAACGACATAAAGGAAAATTATTAAAACTAACTACTACCTCTCCTTCTCTCTTCTTGCTTTCTTTTATACACTATCATGTTTCTCTCTCCAAACTGAGCAGTTCCCACCTTTGTTTATGGCCATTGGATGACTTGAAGTATTATTGGCCATTGATCACATTTTTGGCGCCAAATTGTATTTTTGCCAGTGGGAGAGGGTTTGAGTGTTAGGAGGGGGAAGGCATTTAATGTTTTTTGTAGTTTGGTGAAGGTGGAGTGATAAGGAGGGGATAAGGTGAGCTGGGGGGATGGGTTGTGTCTGGGTTTTGCAGAAAAAGCAAGTGGGGAAGAAGAAAAGAAAAAGGCGGGTGATTAGTTTGACTTGGGATTTGACTGGGTAATATTATTGGCAGGGGGTCAAAAGCAGGGGGTCCAATTGGGTTGGCAGGGGCCATTTGGTTAGTGACAAGGGTCCAAGGTCAAAAAGGTTATAATAATCAAGGACTTGTTATGCCAATTCTGAAAATTCAGGGACCAATTCTGCCATATTTGAAAAGTTGCTCCAAGGGACTAAAAGTGACAAGCTCCAATAGTACAAGGACCAAACTTGACATTTTCAAATTTCCAAGGGCCATTTTTGCCAATTTTTAAAATTGGAGGACCAAACTTGTAATTTCTCAAAACTTTTGATATTTTTCACCAAAGGACTAATTTTGACAACTTATGATTTTAAAAGGACCTTTGGTGATTTTTCTTTTGAAATTAAGTGCTCAGGGACTATTTCTGACAACTTTTGAAACTTGGGGGACTGAAACTGCTAATTATGCAAACTTAGCTCATTTTTCATCTGATTTTGAACATTTTGCATCTGAAACATATAAAATGCAATTTTGGAATATTTTCAGTATTTTGATGCATTTCTGAGCATTTTTAAACGTTTTGCAGTTCAGATTTGACCAAAAATGATGAGTATTTACACACTCATCAATTTTTCAATTGGTTTTAAGGAAGAATGAACTGTACCAAAAGACCGACCAATTTACTTTATGCATGGTGTTATAAGGATGGTTTGGTTAGGTATTAGTTCCCACGATCCGCCAGAACCGGAGGGATCTACCCAGGGACAATCCACTAGATAGTGTAGAGTCCTTAGGTATATTGAAAAAAGGAGAAAAATGAGAATATGGGAAGAGTGCGGACTTAGACAGAGCTAGTACTGGAATAAACCCAACAAGGTTCTAGTAATGAAGTCTTGGTAAGCACTGAAGGGGTTGAAGAATGAAAAAGAAATGAATATGAAAAAGGGTGAAAAGAAATAGCCCTCCAATAATTCAACCTTAGGGAAGTAACCGGGTTCAAATTCATATGCTACTGGTGTTTACTAAGGTAACATCGGTATTGAAGACAAGACGTCATGGACCCAGTGACGCACTGCACTTCAACTTTCCAAACCACTCAAGTTCCTCTTAAAAGGACTTGTTTCATTTCTCACGGGGAACCGACATTATCTATCGACTTTCTCTTAGAGATTGTTGATATTGAAGAAGGAGACCCTCTCCCTAGTCTCCGGCACAGGAACCAAATATGCACGATTGAGTCTAGAGCCAAGAGATCATCCACAATATCTCGTTAGGACACTAAATTCTTGAAGACTTGCTTTTTCACACAATGTGGAAAGTAAGTATATATTAAGAGTCCTACGCATTATCCTTGTGGTATTGCCAGAACATCCGAGTGATATGAAAATATTCACGATGAAGATGGAAATCCTTCTAGAGCCAACATCAAACAAGCTCTTGGTGGGTGACATGTGAGATCTTCTCATAAGATCAAGCTTGTGACAACTGGATAGAAACGATGGGGCGATTCTTTCTTGAATCAACCTTGGTCCAGGAATGGAATTGACGAATACTTTTGGAAAAACCGTTCGATGTGCAAAACTTCTTTTCTCTAGCACGTCGAATGTGTATTCATTTCAAATTCAAAAAGTATCTCTGATTCAAAAATACTTTTAGAAAAACCGTTCGATGTGCGAATCTCTTCTTTTCGCTAGCACGTCGAATGTGTACTCATTCTCTAATACAAAAAGTATTTTGATTGAAAATTGATCTTTCTCATAAAACCTTCGTCGTATTGCAAAACTCTTTCTTCAAGCAATACGCGATTGTTTTTCAAATCATTTTTCATCAATCAGTGAATCTCAATTTGCTTGTTCACTCACTCCGTGTTGTCTTCTTTGAGACGTTCCGGTTTGAGAACAGCTAGAACAGCTGCGAAACCCTGTCAAGGAGATTCTTAGGAATCCTACCTGATCACAGGCAGTACTTGTACTGATCAACGGGGAACCGTGGGCCGTGTACCTCAATTCAACGAAAGTGATCAAAGACACTTTCGTGCGCTTTATTGCTAACTGTCGTATGCATGTACACCCCGACGATTGCAGCTGATCAGAATTGAGGAGTCAATCCAAAGCCGCATGTTCACAGCAACCACACTTAATTGAAGAAATCATGACTGGTGCATATCTACATAACCTGGTTCTGATATTTTTATATACTATGCTTCTGCTACGCTGCTACAAATATCATGAACCAGTAAGGCTTCCGCTACTCTGATGGAAAGATGTCATGATTCAAAGGTGTGAGCATGTCGGTCCAAAAGTCACAACTTCACATGATGGCAACACAATAGAGGGTGATCCAGAGATTTAATGTGACTGATTGTGACACCCTAGGCAAATCCCACATCGGCCGTGGCCTGGAGAGATGCTGGGCTTATAAGATAATATTCGCCTTACAATGACACAACGCGTTTTGTGGTCTACTGCGGGTGGAGTTCTTAGGAACTGGCAGTTAAGCGTGCTCATGTGAGAGTAGTACTGGCTTGGGTGACCTGCCGGGAAGTCTTCAAATGGGGCCACAAAAACAAATCCGTGAGCCTGCGGGCAAAGCGGACAATATTGTGGTCAGATAAGGCGGGGTGTTACAAGTGGTTTCAGAGCCACTCCTGAGCCGTTCGGGATGGTGGGGCAAACCTCATCGAGGACGATGAGTCCCTAAGGGGGGGGGGGTGATTGTGACACCCTAGGCAAATCCCACATCGGCCGTGGCCTGGAGAGATGCTGGGCTTATAAGATAATATTCGCCTTACAATGACACAACGCGTTTTGTGGTCTACTGCGGGTGGAGTTCTTAGGAACTGGCAGTTAAGCGTGCTCATGTGAGAGTAGTACTGGCTTGGGTGACCTGCCGGGAAGTCTTCAAATGGGGCCACAAAAACAAATCCGTGAGCCTGCGGGCAAAGCGGACAATATTGTGGTCAGATAAGGCGGGATGTTACACTGATGATCTCAATGAAAGCTCGAAGATCATCAAAGATGTGGATCAGTTCAAAGACCTCCACTCAAAGTACAAAACTATGCGGACTTTGAAGAATCGCTACAAAAGCACTAAGATTGCGGATCTGAAGAATTCAAGTCTACGAGCTCAAGAACAAAGTCAAGAATAGAATGCTAGGACTCGAAATGTAAAACATGGGGTGACCTCCCTTAGGGGGAGATTGTTAGGAATTAGAAAATTCCTTAGTGAAGAGTCGGTCACCCTAAATATTATCTAGCATAAGTTAGCTCGTAGACTTGTCGTTATTTACGTTATTAAGTTGTTTATTAGTTAGTTTGTAGCGTAGTTTAGTTTAGAGCAACACCGTGGAGGAAGGACGGGTCTTTACCCACTGTATACCTGATCCATAGGCCGATAGGAGGTCGTGTAGTTTGTAAGTATATATACCCCTTCCATCCATGGAAGGGGTGGTGCTTCATTCAATCTAATATTTCATACTTTGTGTAAACCTCTAGCAAGAACACCCTCTCTCTCTCTACTAACTCTCTAACTATGGCAATCATGTATTTCCATCATCCAAGACCACCCGAATCATCAACACAATAAATATTGGATCCTAACAACTAATGCCTTCGTCTTGACACCTTTAGCATTCTTCACTAATGCTTTCACACGGATGATGAGCACCTTTCACTAATGCTTTCATCTTGACACTTTCGGCAATCTTCACTAATGCCTTCAACCCAACATCTATGGAGAAAGGTAGATCTATCAACAAGAGAACCTTCGTTGTCTTGATGATGACGAAGCATGGCAACTCATGGACTTGAGCTTGCACGTCTTCAAGAAGTGGTGATCTTTCCTTTAAGAGGAACCTAGAAGATCACACAAAAACAAAAGACAAACTACATAGATCACTTGGATCGGAGGTTAAAGGGTTAGAATACTTGGGGGAAGTATGTGTGAAAAGTGGTGAATAGAAAGGAAGAAATGGCTCTCTATTTATAGAGAAAATTCTCTACTGTTTCCCCGGATCCCACGGATCCCTTCCACTTGGGATCCGGCTAGCACAAAGCCAAGGATCCGTGGAACGCTCCCTTTTACCCATGGGTATTTTGGTTATAGGTCATGGGTCTTTAGCTAGATACAATGTATCTCTTGAGTGCTCACCAAGGGTTCAATGTATCTAGACATTCTCTTGAGTGCTCACCAAGGGTTCAATGTATCTAGACATTGGGTATGGGTCATGGGTCATGGGTTATGGGTTGATCCATGGTTTTCTTTCTAGATACAATGTACCTTAAGGATACAATGAACTTGGTTAAGTGGTATATATAAAACCATGGGTTATGGGTCAATACCATTTGCTAGTTTTTACCTTAGTATATACTTGTTTTTACCCATTTTAGTATATACTTGTTTTTACCTATTTTAGTATACTTAGTTTAAGTATATGCTAACCCAATATGTAAACACTAGTTGTTGTACATATATATATCTAAATCATAAAACCATTTATACTTGTTTTAGTGTTTTATGTGAAAATGTGAATATGTTAAAAACTATTAGTTCAAACCATTTACGTATTTTATTTGTTTCGTTAATATGATTTTACGTTTGTTATCGACAAAACATTAGAAGATCGTAAAATATAAATAAACGTTTTTACGGCTTATTTGTATTAACATACCTCTTATATAAAAACCCAAAAAGATTTTCCTTTTCAAAATATGTTTTCTAAAAACTCAAAAATATTCTTCTTTACCCTCTGATTTGATAATTCTTTCCTCTTATCCCTCTTTTATGATTAATTCTCATGGAGTCTCAATATTTCTTTCAACCTTATTGCTTTAATTGTAAAGATGTGTTAAAAAAATGATTCCCGTTGTGAACGTTGTTTTTGCAAAGGGTGTGGATTTTATCGCGAATCTTGTATGTGTTGCCCTTTGGAAGAACCCACCGGGGGTGTCGAGGACGTTTCCATCGATTTTGAAGAAAGATTTGAGCAACATCAAAACAACATTAAAAGTATGTGTAGAACTCTCTTAAGTCTGATTCAAGCTCGACAATGTGTTAATGAAGAAACCGTTCAAGTTATGGAAGACGATCACACCATTTCGGAGCTACCCGAAGAACCCACCGAGGGTTACGGAGACGATTTCTTTGAACGTCGTTCTTTTATTAACAACATCGAAAAACTTGAAGCCTTGTCGAATATTTTAAAACATAAGATGGATGAACCCTCGATTCCTACTCCTTCTCCGTTGAGGGAGATGGAACATATTTCTGAGCCGGAGGTGATTCCCGTTTGTACTCTCGACTCCAATCCAAAGAATTCTAGAATCGATCCTTATCTTTCACGATTCGCCATTACGAGTTCGTCGAGTTACAACAACACGAAACTACATTATGAGCTTAAAACGATCTCTCAAAAGAAAGAACCGGAGACCACAACGGAAGTGGTGGAACTTGCTAGCTCTCAGAGCACACCACTTGTCCCACCTCCGGATTCTTCAAAATACAATCACTCTCTCATTTCTGAGCCTTTCATTTCCGACTCTTCCCCTTCACTCACACCGGTTGAGAGAAGTGACGTTCTTTTGGAAGATGTCGATGATTCTATTTCTTCGAAAATTGTTGAACCCGTTGACTCTCTCATAATGGGGGATGAGCATCTTAGTACTATTCCGGAAACGGAATCGTCTAGTGCTGAGGTCCTTGTCCCAAGACCAAGTGAGTCCGAGGTTGTTCATAATATTTGTGATGAGCCTTCTCTTGATATTTCAAATGATCACGATGAGATGTTCTCCGATTTCGATAACGATTCTTATGGAGGCATTGATTTCGTCGACAATTTACCTTCTGCGCCCGTCCACATAGAAGAAGATAATGATTTTGTGCCAGAAAATGAAGAAATTGAGCCCGATGATACTCAGATCGAGGATGAAGTATTGCGTGAAACATTGTTAAATGTTCATCTTCTCATTTCTAAGATTGAAGCCCTTAACGATAATTCAAGTTCGCATCCTATCTCCATTAAAGATAGTGATTTCTCTCTCGAGCTTAAGTCTTTCCAATTTGATGAAGAGATTAGTGGCAATCCCACTATGACAGATGTTTATCCTCCGATTTATGAGCGATTCTACTTCGAGGTTGATATGAGCAAAGTTTTGAACAAAATTCCTGATACTCCGACGAATGACCCGATCATTGAGGATGCTATCGATGACTTGATACCACCGGGTATTGAGGATGCAGTTAATGACCCCGATGGGGATATGGTTGTTCTTGATGGATCTCTTGACTCTCCTCTCTCTTATGAGTCCACCATCACGTATCTTGTTGAGCCCGCATGTGAAGACAAAAATTTTAAACCCAGGATATGCATTGATGAGTTCTTTGTTAAAAACATCATTCGAGATAAGGATCTTCCGATGGATGCCTACATTGTTAAGCTTTCACCGCTTATCCTTTACCATGAGCTCCCGACTTCTTTGGAGTATTCTCTTATCTATCCATCATCCTTTCGTCCACCCGCAAAACCACCGGATGATGGATCATTCTTTCTTGATATACCTTTTGTGAGTTTGGGAGGAGTTATTCCTTATGTGCTTGAGCCCGACATTTTCTTCCCCTCCTAACCCACCCATTCTCTTTCCCTCCGGAGTGAGGATACCATCTTTGATCTGGGTATCCTTTCCGCTTGTTTCCCCAAGGACAAATGAATTCGGGGACGAGTCAGGCTAGCGACTCGGTGATCAAAAACAGTAGCGCTTTGTGGTAGGCACCCCATGCTTATCTCTATCTTCTTTCTATTTTCTAATGAGTGACGTGAAGGGGTTAGCCTCTTCGATTTCTCGTGTTTGGTTGTTTGTGATGTTTTGTCTAGGATTTTCCCGATATGACGACTCTCGTGCTCGAAGTTTGTCTTTTCTCCACTCGATTTTCATGATCGATGCTGTTGGAAATCCGATATCCTAATCTTATCGCCTAACGTTTATCTTTGAGCATACTTAATAAACGGCTTTTAGATTTTCGTTATTACCCTTGCCTTTAAACATTGAGGACAATGTTTCGTTTTAGTCTGGGGTGGGTAATCTTCGATTTGATTTGACCGCACTTGCTTGTTTTTTGTCGTATACTCTCGCAACCCGGTTTTTCCTTAGAAAATGAAAAAATTTTGCAAAAAAGTGAAAAATTAAATTTTTTTGTAAGCTTTTGTTAGTTTTATGATCGAAAAGTTCTTGCTAGTCTCTTAGAAGTTTCTTTAAATATGCGTTTTTCTTGAAATAGCCTTTGCTAATTGCTTAGACAAGAGGCTATAAAATGCGATTCTAGCTCAAAAGGCCAATAATTTGCAAGTCTCCTTAAGTGATTTTAAATATGCGAAGCTTAAACAAGAATTTGCTAGTTTCTAATAAGTAACTTTAAAAATGCGAGACTTGAGATTATTTTACGAAGCATTCGCTAAGTTAATATATGTTTCGACACCTTGTTGAGTTTCCGCTGGTGAGAGTAGGAATGGAATTCTGACTTGACCGGGCGTGTTGAGCCCTAGCTTGTTCCCTTAACCATAGATAATCTAAAAATTACCGGCTAAGCATCCGCGGATCTCATTATTTGGGATTTTAAATTTGCGGAGATCGAGGAATGATAGAGTTACTTATGAATTTAGATGCTAAGCGTGGAGTAGTTGGTTCTCTTTAGAGCCCATCGAAGGTACTTATGGCTTTTTGTTCCCACAAGATTGTTTCACCCCATATTTGTCAAATAATAATTAAAGATGTTGAGTTTTTGACGATAGTTAGTTCTTTATCTTCTTTAGAGAATCCTTGCCCATGAGAGTTGGGTACACATCAAGGTACTGTTAGTGTTGCGGAGTAATAGACAACTGATTCCTGATAGTTTGCTGCTATTGTTTCTATTGTTATAAAAGCCGTAGGATTCGGAGTTTGGCACAAAAATTAACATGAAATAAAGCCCAAATGTATTAAAGTTGAAAAATCCAAAGCCATAAAATTTTTCTATGTCCGACGGTACCCCCGTTGTCATGGACTTCTAAAAAGGTTGAGGAAAATCCAAAGTCATAATAAGACTTCTGATAAAACGGTAATCCCGTTGAGTTAGTGGTTGAAAAGACCAATGGCCTAAATTGCAAAAATGCAAATGTGCTGAAATAAGTGTTAAGCCAAACTTTGAATCCGGGAGATATCTCCCTAAATCGTGTTAAATTAGGACCTTGATGTGGACCTCATTCTTGTGTGCAACGGTTTTCGAGGGAAGATGGATAACTAATTATCGACTTAGCTTCACATCTTTATCGGAATAAAGATTATCGAAACGAGAAATTTGAAGAAATTCATTTCTCACAAAAATAAAATAAATAGAGGAAATTAGGAAAATGGGAGCAAAAGGTAATTACACAAGTAACTTCCATGGGTAGTGTTAGCATGTAGAGTCATATTTAACAATGATTTCGATTTTACGCTTAGTTTGGGGACTTGTGAAAAATCAGGGACGATGTATTCTATCCGTATGGTCACTTCACGCTGGGTTGTGTTTCCTACTGCGTGATCCTAACGTGTCGTTTGAAAAATGTTGGAGTTATTGATCGACATGAAAGTTCAACAAACCGTCACTCATAATATGAATGTGCTTAAACGTAAATATCTATATGTGAATTAAAAGGTAAACGGGGCATTTTTAAAATTAAGGGTTCTTAATCTCTTTTGAGGAATCTTTGCTACTTCTTCATAGGTTTAGTAGAAAGAGATTGAAATCCTTGGCTTTAGAAGCGTGAGTTGATTGCATTGCGTGGGGACACGACAATCGTCTCGTCTGGGGTATTTTGATATGTGCAAAAACACATATCATTTATCTATCAAATGAGGCCCAAAATAACCAAGAAAGAGCCGTTTATTGCTAATATTTGCTGTTTTCTTGAGTTTATGCTTATGCAGGTACGGATATGATAAAACACACAAAAGATAACCAAATCTGACGAAAACCCGAGCACGAGAGATAAAGAGTGCTAGAGCTGAGCCGGAAGGTCAGAATTGAGCATCTGTGAAGATTTTCATGCTAAGAGGATGATTTGTGAAAGATATGTTCAACTTTGAAGAAATTTCAGAATTAGTCCCTCAACTTTCAGAAATTGGCAGAAAATACCCTTGAAGTTTCAGAATTTGCAAGTATAACCCTTGGATTATTGGATAGTGTCAAGAATGGCCCTTGGATAATATTTTCAGAATTTACATCACTGGTCCATGGGATTTCAGAAGTTACATCTTTAGTCCTTATGGTTGCTCATGGATATAACACTAGTCCAAATCCAATCTACCTTGGTCCATTAATATACCACAAGCCCAACCAGCCCAATCACACACCCGGTCCACCCATCCCGTACCCGGTCAACTGCTTATTCTATCCGGTCAACAAAACAAAAACGAAATATATTAAAAAAAACCCTAACGCGCCAAGTTTTTCCCTAATTTCCACCCAGCTATGAACCCTAAAATACCCCTATCTCAATTAGCCAAATCAGTACAATTAAAGGGGCATTCTCATACTTTCTGACACAACCTGACACGTGCTCAGTGCCAGGTCACCAATCCGTGTGTCACATTCCCAATCCCTGCTCTCTCATTGGTGGATGAAACGTGGAAGCAATGATCTAATGGTTCTAATTGAATGGGATATGTGGAAGAGTGATCAAGGGCTCAGAATACTCCAAAAGAAACACACATTTGCATCTTCTGGATCCTTCCAAGGTCTAAGCTCAAGTATAAAAGGACCTCTTCTTTCATATATTAAACCAAGTAGAGTAGGAGTAGAGTAGAGTGTAGTTCTGAGTAGTTTACTTGTTTTCAATAAATTAGTTTGATTCCAGTATTTGTAATTTCATTTGTACTCAAATTTTATTAATACAAGTTTTTATTTCAGCATTAAATTCTCCTCAAATTTAAATCATTGTTTCACTGTTTCATCTCAGCTTATTAATATTTCAAATACTTATTTGAGCTTATGTCAAATCTGTTTTAGTTTGCTATTCAGAAGTAATACTCAAATCTCATAATGGTCAAATAAAGTCAAAGTGCAGTTTTCATTGGTAACATGGTTATGAATTGCTGATACATGGATGGAATTTGGTTGATTGTGATAGATTTGGGTTGATAATGGTTTATGTTAGTGGTTCCTTGATATCAAGAACAAACCATTGTGGTTGGACCTGTTGTAAGTTCTAATTCTGTCTCTATTTTGAATCTGCATTATAGTAGTAATAATTACTGGTTAATTGTTTGATTTTGTTTGATATAATTTCTGTTTTAACTATTGATCATTGCTGTCATTAGTTGTTTCATATCTGCATTATAGTAGTAATAATTACTGGTTAATTGTCTGAGAGTGATTATGGTGTAGATCTCTTCATTTAGTTTAAATCAGTCATATAGGATTTAGATTTAGTGTTATAATAAGTTGATTTAGTAGTTTACTGTTTTAAATCTTCATATTAGGATCATAACTAGTGTTTGGAATAGAGCCTAATTTGGTGTTAGAGAGTGAATCAGAGGTTGATATTGGTACTTAGAGTCTGCTTTAGGTGTAATTAAGTCTTCTCAAGCTTAAAATTACACTAGTGTTCACTGAAAGTCAAACTTACATATAATCTGTCCTTGTGATCTTATCAGTTAAGTGCAATTTACACCAGCTTTAGAAATAGGTTTAGAAATCCTTAAGGTAGATTAATTTAGTTGCATAATAGCTTTAAACATCATTTAAAATCCACCTCTTAAGCTCAAAAATTCGTAAAAGTCAAAACATCAAATTTATGAAAAAGTCAAAAATCCAGTTTTACTTGCAAATTGCTTCCACTTTTATATTTTTAATTCACTTAATTTTAGTCCAATTAAGCTGTAATTATGAACTTAAGCTCTTTGATTAGTTGTGATTAACATGGTATTTTTAGTTTATTTTTGTGATTTTTCTAAGCTAGCTTAATTAGTGCTTAAAGTAGGACATATAGGGCCGTTTGGCATTAGGTGGTTTGAACCCGATCTTGTGCTTTTAGCTTATAGCTTGTGCTTTTATGGTTGAAATCAGTTGAAGTAGGCTTATTTCAGATAATATAGGTTAGTTTTAGTCTCCAGTAGCTTATGGTAGCTTTTTGATAGCTTTTAGCTTATTTCAAGTGCTTATTTCATCAGTTGTGTGCCCAAATCATAGTTCTTGTTCTCCAAAATAGTTTATGTTTTTTTTCCCTACTTCTCAGTATTATTTTATAGTTTTCTGGAAGTTTTCATAATTTTCCATTACTGTTTGCTATTTTTCTCAATTAAATCTAGTTTTTAACACTTTTTAATTAGCTTTTATTGCAAATAATTCAGAAAAAGTTCCAAAAAATATGATTTCAATTTTCCTAGATTAAGAAAAATATAAAAAGCCAAAAAAATATTTTTCCATATTTTTCCTAGTTTAAATAGTAATTTTTAGACATTTAATTAGTTTAAAATAGTTTTTAAATCATAGAAATTAGAAAAAAGTTCCGAAAAATACAAATCCAATTTTGAAATTTATTTTTAGTTAATATAGATTTTTGAAAAATAGTTTTATAATTTTCCCACCTGTTTTCATAATTTTTGGTAATTTAGTTTAATTTTTAAAAATTAGAAGTTAGTTTTTAATTCAAATAAATTCAAGAAAAATCATAGAAATCAGTTTTAATTCTTAAATAGTTTTTAAATTGCATTTTCAGTTTAAAAATAATTTTAGATCATATTTAGGATTTAGATTAGACGTAGTTACATTTTATTTACGTTTCATTTATTGCATTTTAGTTTTATTCGCGTATTTTGGATTCCCCGTAGTGTAATTTCCCTTTCATGCTTCCCTTTCCCCGTAGTTTAGAAAACATCAAATTATCCGCTTTTCCCATTCAAATCCCGATAATCTCGACGTGAGTTGAAAATTCTATTCAACCCTCGTTCGGAACGATCTCGGTGCTCAAACGTAACACGTTTGAGTTACCCATATACTACACACTTCTATTATTGGTTTCCCGAGCGAATCATTAAGTTAGGTCAAGGTGTTGTTTCAAGCGGTATAGTTCGTATTGAGCAGAATTTATGAAAGCAGGTATTATTGTGGATGACCCGCCGACTTCATAAGTGGATGTTGGTCCTTGAGTAAGGTTAGTAGGATTAGGTTCGGAAGATGTTTCTGAGGCAGGAGGTGGTGATAATGGTGCTATACCATATACATAGTTTACCTCTTGATCATCCTCAGATTCAACCCAATCTTGAACATTATATTCAGGAGAATCTGGTACAACCGGATCCTCTTCTTCTTCTTCGGCCATATCTTCGTATGGTTCATCATCGTAATCGATAGCATCAAGGTAGTCATCATTGATATCAGGAAAGTCAAGTTCCGAGATAATTGGAATGTTTGGAATTTGTTCGGGTGATGCCGAAACGTAATCGGGAGATGCAGGTACAGACATAGTGTCTACAAAAGGATATGATGTTAAAATACTTATAACATTTACGGGGAATGCTTTAAATAATTCAAGTGTATATATCAATATACTAATATGTTCATGTTATTATAACATGTCTTGAAAGTCCATAATCATCTGGAGGATGGAAGGCACGGAGAGCGGAAGGCTATAAAATGTTTTTGTTTGTAAAAGTAGTTATAGTTTAAGTCTCAATTTAGACTCGTTTCTCTATAACTATGGCTCTGGTACCAATCTGTAACACCCCCAATTTCGTGATATGCAGCGGAATTCAAACTGGGTGTTACTCGATGGCACAACGGTCATAATAATAGAAAACGATCTCTAAAGGAGTCGTTTTAAAAAGGCTCTATCATTCAAATATATCAGAGTTTACAAAATAGGTCCCAGTTGGTTCCATTGATTACAAAATACATCAATATAAAGTTTTTGATGTTTTGAGAATGATAAATTATTTATAGCCTTCTTGATCTTGTCCTTGCCCTTCCGTGGCAGCTTCTGACATTATGGACTTGAAATACATGCTTAAAACTGTCAACACAAAGGTTGAGTGAAATTCATAGAGTTTGTTTGATGGTTGAACACATTATGTTGGTAGTGTGAGTTAATTAGACTCACACCAATGATTTGAAAACAAAACAGTTATTATTAGACTAAGCATCATGCAATCAAGGCGTTAACGTGTTCCAAATTTAATTGGTGAAATTGTTGGTACAAGCCCTAATAGGTAAAATTGCCATTTTTACCTAATGTTACTCAAATATAGTGCGTTTGTTTGCCTTTAACGGGGCCAACACAAACGGGATTCGTCAATCCCAATAGATCTATCCACAATATTCGCGCCCACTCTCACTAGTGATTAATGATTCATGATTTAGGGACTTATGTTTGGCAAACGCGGTAACTTAGTGCTAATAAAACAATCAGATAAGCATACAGTTTGAAAGCAATGTGTTCGGTTTAAAATAAAGCATGTATCCCCCCAAGGGTTTGTAAAACAATTAAGTAATAGAAAGTGGGGCTATGAATTCATCGAGAGTTAATGATGTTAAGTACTTTAACGAATATGATGGATAAATCGGAAAACTTCTATGTGCAACCTAAAAATGAAATGTTGCGACTTAAGTTTGGAATAATGTTTTAGGTAAACATAAACCATCCTATATATGTTTCCATGTTGATCATGATGTAGTCAATTATCATTTGATGTTTATAGTAAGATCTTTAATATGTGAAAATGTATTTAGTTTATAGATATCGTACTACCGTTCGGGCCATCATAATTCAGAGGTCATGCAGTAAACGTTCGAGGAGCTAGGACACTTTAAATCGTAAATCCAGCAACTCGTCGATACGTTTTACCCAAATGAAACCCCTTACATGAAGCTCCTTACTATTGTAGCACTTAGTAGATAAAACATATGTTTTGAGTGAAGATTGTTATATTAATAAGTTTATCACGTTTTTACAAGTTCTCGTCATTTCATAAATATGATCATTTGATAATGTAAGTATATAAAGTTATGTGGTTTGGTTTGTGTTGGTGTTGATTTGCCAAGGTTAACACCTTAGCTAACGGTCTTGGGTAAATAAGCCTTGAGGCTTTAGCCATGGCCTTGTCGTGGCTTTGGTCTTGGCTTATGGCCATTAGGCCTCTTGGTTTTCTTTTAGTTGTGACAAAAGTATAGTCGTGAGACTATATATAGGGCAGTTTCAGTTTTTGAAGGATAATGGCCTATTTAAGCGTTTTCAGGACCCGAGCATCTTGGATACGAATAGAAAACGTCGTTCCGGACAACTTTCATGCTTTAACTTTTTGATGATACAGACCAGAAGTGCCACTTTCAAAATGGACAGCTGCTTAAAAGCTTGTGTTAGGCAGTTTCGGTGTTTTGGTTTCGCTAACTTCTTTTGGCCGTATCTTTTGACTCGTTTGTCTGTTTCGGGTGATTCAAGTTGGTATGTTCACCTTTTTATCTTGTCTACCATATTATGTAAGTTAGAAAGTCCATATGTGACTGGTTTTAATGTTCTCTAATGTGTAGAATATGACTAGTTTACTAGTTTGTTACTTTTACGACAATATGTGAATTAAAACATGTGATTGAGTATATGTACATCATGAATCAACATAGTAACCATATATATAGCATAAAATTGTCAAGATTATGAATAATAAACATGAGATGATGGTGGTGAATAGTTGCTTACAACTTTTGGCTTTCAATCAAGAAAGGAGTAACTAGTAAGGATAGGACTTTGATTGAACACTTAGGACCTTGGATTGAGCTAGCTTTCTAGACCTTGGCACCCTTGTAATCTTGAAGGATTGATGATGAAGTACTAAGTGACTTGAGTGGATCTAAACTCAAGAAGATCACTTAAACTTGCTAGAGACTTGATGTAGTAACTTTTTATTTGAAACTTCTTTGCATAAACTTGGAGTTATGGATCAAATTATGGAAGGTATGTTTGTTTTATGATATGAACGACCAAGAGAAGTGTATGAGGGTTTTTAGGATGTCTTTCACTTGCTATTTATAGGAGGGTAAGTTTGGTTAACCATATATTGGGTTAAATGTTAACCATGGTTAAGTTTGTAACGATCTAAATGAAGCATGGTTAGGATCAAGCCACCACCAAAGTAACTCACCCCATATGGGCTGTCACAAAGTGGCGAGTAGCCTTAGATGATAAGTCTTGGTCTTATCTTGAGTTTAGAGCATGATTTGGTTCCGTTAAATGCCAATCGTAAGTTGTTAAGCCATAAAACGTAAAACCGGGTATCGTAAAAATACGAAACTTGAAGGAATGATGAAACTCATCATTATACTCCATATAAAAATATAAAATGAGTGATAAGTCTCATTGTCGTAAAATGGTAGAAATACATATTTATAATGTTTATATGGTTTACTGGACATATCGGGATGTCCGAATGACGTTTAAACCCTAAAGTAGTTCTCGGACACGGTTTCGTGAAAACGGTTCTGAATGGATTCAACTTGCGCTGTCAGGACAACTTGTCGAGTTTTATTTATCTTTTCATGATAGTAAATTCTCGAAAATGAAAAGTAACATGAAAATGCGGGTGGTTACATATATATATATATATATATATATATATATATATATATATATATATATATATATATATATATATATTTAAAATATCTGATTATCTAAATTGTTTGTTTTGCCATATATATGTTTAATTGATCCGCTGGCTGATATGCTTATACACTGTTTGGTTACTTGTTTTGATTATGATACCGTTCATCAACTCCTATTTGATTATGTTTCTGTACTTGTATGTTTGGTTATTTATATGTGCTTATATATGTTCACTGATGCGCTGCTTTGCTTTGGTTTTCTTTGATTTTGTTCCTTCTGGTTATCTGTTAATATTGTGTTATGTGGGTTCCTCATAGACTCATTGTGCTCATTCGTTACGACTTTGTTGTCAGTCTCCTTTGATTCGTATTTGTATTTTTAATTATGTTTAGCTTTCGTATTGTTATATGTGTTCACTGGGCTTTTTATGCTCAGCCGCATTTTCTTTTCCATGTGGCAGGTATCAAGTGGGATGCTGGGCTTTGATAGGCTGATAGTAGGAGCATTTGAGTGAACCAACCATATTTCTCTTATCATTTTGGACTCATTTTGAACAATATTTGTTTTGATATTTCATTTCTTTTAGACATGTCAGATTATGCATTTTCCTTTTGAAGTCATTCGTTTATATGACTTAGTATTTTTTTTAATAAGACTTCCGCTTGCATTTATATGCTTTGTATGGTACCATAATGTGACATTTTGACCCGGGTCGGGTTGAGGTGTTACAATTTTTTTATTTGAGCCTAGGCTTCGTCCTGTAGGGCTTAGACTATGACCTGTGAGGATTTGGGTAGACATTAGGCTTCCGTTTGCTTCGAACTATTCCGTTTGGTTCGACCTTTTTCGTTCAGATTTGATTTTAATATTCTTTTGTCTTCACTGATTTGATCTTCCTCCTTCCACATTTGATTTTGTTTATTTTTCTGGGAAGATTAGTTTGTCAATCGTTTAGATGGTGACTACTCGTACAATCGTAGATGGTGATTCAAATCCTGAGTTTGCTACAATAGTTGCTAAGTTAGAGAGGTTCGTGAAGAAGCCACATCCATTTAGTACAGCTGCCACTCCAGTTATGTTGAAGACAGGATTTCTCGTGTCGAGAAGATTGTTGGAGTATTGGGACGCTGCTGGAAACATCAAGATGCTGCAGGAGAGAGCTGGTCAGAAAAACAAGAGGAGCAAAGACGGAGACGAGATCCAACTAACGGACACTCGGAATGCGTACAAGCAGAAGAACTATGACTGACGTATTTTAGTTAGACAGAGAAACTACTACCCGGAGTTTGGGTGTATTGGTGGTCAGCAGTTCAATCGTGCTACTAGGCCGTCGTATCAGAGAGGAGATGCTGAGAAGATTTCATCTGATCTGTGTGTTTTTGTGGGGCATCGAGCCTATGATTATCCTAAGAATGGTGGAAGATAGAGTTACCACGATTCGTTGTCCCTCTCATTTTTTTCGTCACGCGTTTTGAGCCAGTTTGATAATTTGTTATGTGATTTTGATCAGTAGTACTTTTCTTCGATTAGTCTGAAATCAGTTTAAATTGTGAAGTTTTATGACTTGGAATTTTCTGTATTACTTCAGCTTCAAATCTTATCTTTTATCTCTTAGAGAGATTTTGATTATCATCTATTTCGTTTATGTGATTCGTATCAGCAAAGTTAGATTCTTGATATTTTGGCGGTGTTTGTGAGCCTGAGACTGTTTTGGATCGTCAGAAATGAGTCGTGAGGAACCTTCTCGAGTAAGGCTGCCACCTTCATTATTTTACTGAATTGGTAAGTTTTCGTTTAGTTTTCTTATTTTTTCTGGAGTTTGATTTGATGATCTGCTTGTCACCTGTATGTGAATCTGATTTGACTTGATATTAGTAGATTATTTTTCACGACGAAAAATAGAATATGATTGCAATAAGGGCATGTTTATACGATGCAAGTATTATGACGCCTGATTTAGTACGTTTGATGAATTTGAATTATATCCATGATTCGTCGGCCTTTATGTTATTCTCGATTGTGCGGGTATCCTACCCATTCAATTTCACATTATCATATATTGTGATAACTTGTCATGTGCTTCTGGGATCATTAGTATGTTACGTTGATTCATTTGGCAATTCGGTTTGAAGAAATGAGGTTTTATCTTGTTTTGCATTTTCTCGTACTTACCTCATTCTTACGTTGTATCTCTTGAGAGGTCCCGCCTATCATCCGTTGCATATATGTTTCATATCTGTTAGAATCTGATAGGTGATGAATTACTACTTGTCTATGAGCGTGAGATTATTCAAAACCGTCAATATCGAGTCAAGAGAATCAAAACCGTTCTGTTTGAAAATATTTGTCGGAAGAGTAACCGCAAGTAAGCCAGTCATTTCTGTAACTTGATATGCTTCCCGTTGAGCACCCGTTTCAAATTTCGAGGACACAAATTTTCTTATATGGGGGAAGAGTTGTAAAACCCAAATTTCCGATTTTCCATTTTTGGCAATAATTTGAAACTTTGACTTATGTTTGACTTTATACATTTGGAAAGCTAAATTCTTAAATGATAAAATATGGTATCACTTGATAATAACCTAAGTATTTTGAAAACTATAGGTTATGAGAGTTGAAACATTAAAATCCAAATGTAACTATAGTAATATTCGAGGTCCTTAAAAATTGATTTTGTTACACTACTAAGAGAAGGTTATCTACACTAAATACTTAGAAATACTTGTATCTTGACACACATACTCTTGGGAAACAAAATTAAAACCGAAAATCTTATACCAAATAAACTATTTACATGCCTAGTATACATAAAAAATGAGAGAAAATCAAATCTTTTCAAATAATGACTTGCTAAATCCTAAGAGGGGAAAGTCTCTACCTTGACCTTTAAATCATGCCCTACACCCCCTTTTCTTTTGGTAAATATGGATTTCTCGTGTCGAGAAGATCGTTGGAGTATTGGGACGCTGCTAGAAACATCAAGATGCTGCAGGAGAGAGTTGGTTAGAAAAACTAGATGAGCAAAGGCGGAGACGAGGTCTAACTAACGGGCACTCGGAAGGCGTACGAGCAGAAGAACTATGATCGACGTATTTTAGATAGATGGAGAAACTACTAACCAGAGTTTGGGCGTATTGGTGGTCAGCAGTTTAACCATGCTACTAGGCCGTCGTATTAGAGAAGAGATGCTGAGAAGAGTTCATCTGATCTATATGTTCTGATGGGGCATCAAGCCCATGATTATCCTAAGAATGGTGGAAGATAGAGTTACCGCGATTCGTTGTCCCTCTCATTTTTTTTGTCACGCGTTTTGAGACAATTTGATATTTTGTTATGTGATTTTGATTGGTAGTACTTTTCTTAGTTTAAATTCTGAAATTTTATGACTTGGCATTTTCTGTATTACTTCAGCTTCATAACATATCTAGTATCTCTTAGAGAGATTTCGATTATCATCTATTTTGTTTATGTGATTCGTATCAGCAAAGTTAGATTTGTGATATTTTGGCGCTGTTTGTGAGCCTGAGATTGTTTTGGATCGTCGGAAATGAATCATGAGGAACCTTCTCGATTAAGGCAGCCAAATTCATTATTTTCCTAAATTGGTAAGTTATCGTTTAGTTTTCTAAATTTTTCAGGAGTTTGATTTGATGATCTGCTTGTCACCTGTGTGTGAATCTGATTTGACTTGGTATTGGTGGATCATTTTGTTACGACGCAAGATAGAATATGATTGTAATAAGGGCATGTTTATACGATGCAAGTATTATGACGCCTGATCAACGTGATAATACGTACATCATATAACTTGAATTTATTTGGATCATACGATGTCTTGAGAAGTGCCCGAGTTTAGTACGTTTGATGAATTTGAATTATATCCATGATTCGTCGGCTTTACGTTATTCTCGACTGTGCGGGTATCCTACCCATTCAATTTCACATTCTCATACATTGTGATAACTTTTTGTCATGTGCTTCTGGGATCATTAGTATGTTACATTGATTCATTTGGCAATTCGGTTTGAATAAATGAGGTTTTATCTTGTTTAGAATTTTCTCATACTTACCTCATTCTTACGCTACGTTGCTGGTATCTCTTGAGAGGTCCCGCCTATCATCCGTTGCATATATGTTTCGTATCTGTTAGAATCTGATATGTGATGAATTACTATTTGTCTATGAGCGTGAGATTATTCAAAACCATCAAGATCGAGTCAAGAGAATCAAATCCGTTCTGTTCAAAAATATTTGTCGGAAGAGTAACCGCAAGTAAGCCAGTCATTTCTGTAACTTGATATGCTTCCCGTTGAACACCCGTTTCAAATTTTGAGGACAAAAATTTTCTTCTAGGAGGGAAGAGTTGTAAAACCTAAATTTCTGACTTTTCATTTTTGGCAATAATTTGAAACTTGAACTTATGTTTCAATTTCTACATTTGGAAACCTAAATTCTTAAATGATAAAAACTTGTATCACTTGATAATAACCTAAGTATTTTGAAAACTATAGGTTATGAGAGTTGAAACATTAAAATACAAATGTAACTATAGTAATATTTGAGGTCCTTTCAAATTTAAATTGTTACACTACTAAGAGAAGGTTATCTACACTAAATACTTAGAAATACTTGTATCTTGACACACATACTCTTGAGAAACAAAATTGAAACCAAAAATCTTATAACTAATAAACTATTTACATGCCTAATATATATGAAAAAAGAGAGATAATCAAATCTTTTCAAATAATGACTTGCCAAATCCTAAGAGGGGAAAGTCTCTCCCTTGACCCTTAAATCATGGCCTATACCCCCTTGCTTTTGGTAAATATGGATTGTTCGTGTCGAGAAGATCGTTGGAGCATTGGGACGCTGCTGGAAACATCAAGATGCTGCATGAGAGAGCTGGTCAGAAAAACAAGAGAAGCAAAGACGCAGACGATATCCAACTAACGGGCACTCGGAGGCATACGAGCAGAAGAAGTATGACCGACGTATTTTAGATAGATGGAGAAAATACTACCCGGAGTTTGGGCGTATTGGTGATCAGCAGTTTAACCGTGCTACTAGGCCGTCGTATCAAGAATAGATTCTGAGAAGATTTCATCTTATCTATGTGTTTTGATGGGGCATCAAGCCCATGATTATCCTAAGAATGGTGAGAGATAGAGTTACCGCGATTCATTGTCCCTCTCATTTTTTTGTCACGCGTTTTGAGACAGTTTGATATTTTGTTATGTGATTTTGATCAGTAGTACTTTTCTTCGATTAGTCTGAACTCAGTTTAAATTGTGAAGTTTTATGACTTGGCATTTTCTGTATTACTTCAGCTTCATATCTTATCTTTTATCTCTTAGAGAGATTTTGATTATCATCTATTTCGTTTATGTGATTCGTATCAGCAAAGTTAGATTCTTGATATTTTGGCGCTGTTTGTGAGCCTGAGACTGTTTTGGATCGTCAGAAACGAGTCGTGAGGATCCTTCTCGAGTAAGGCAGCCACCTTCATTATTTTACTGAATTGGTAAGTTTTCGTTTAGTTTTCTTATTTTTTCTGGAGTTTGATTTGATGATCTGCTTGTCACCTGTATGTGAATCTGATTTGACTTGATATTAGTAGATTATTTTGTCACGACGAAAGATAGAATATGATTGCAATAAGGGCATGTTTATACGATGCAAGTATTATGACGCCTGATTTAGTACGTTTGATGAATTTGAATTATATCCATGATTCGTTGGCCTTTATGTTATTCTCGATTGTGCGGGTATCCTACCCATTCAATTTCACATTTTCATACATTGTGATAACTTGTCATGTGCTTCTGGGATCATTAGTATGTTACGTTGATTCATTTGGCAATTCGGTTTGAAGAAATGAGGTTTTATCTTGTTTAGCATTTTCTCGTACTTACCTCATTCTTACGCTGTATCTCTTGAGAGTTCCCGCCTATCATCTGTTGCATATATGTTTCATATCTATTAGAATCTGATAGGTGATGAATTACTACTTGTCTATGAGCGTGAGATTATTCAAAACCGTCAAGATCGAGTCAAGAGAATCAAAACCGTTCTGTTAGAAAATATTTGTGAGAAGAGTAACCGCAAATAAGCCAGTCATTTCTGTAACTTGATATGCTTCCCGTTGAGCACCCGTTTCAAATTCCGAGGACACAAATTTTCTTATATGGGGGAAGAGTTGTAAAACCCAAATTTCCGACTTTCCATTTTTGGCAATAATTTGAAACTTTGACTTATGTTTGACTTTATACATTTGGAAAGCTAAATTCTTAAATGATAAAATCTGGTATCACTTGATAATAACCTAAGTATTTTGAAAACTATAGGTTATGAGAGTTGAAACATTAAAATCCAAATGTAACTATAGTAATATTTGAGGTCCTTTAAAATTTAAATTGTTACACTACTAAGAGAAGGTTATCTACACTAAATACTTAGAAATACTTGTATCTTGACACACATACTCTTGGGAAACAAAATTAAAACCAAAAATCTTATACCTAATAAACTATTTACATGCCTAGTATACATAAAAAAATGAGAGAAAATCAAATCTTTTCAAATAATGACTTGCTAAATCCTAAGAGGGGAAAGTCTCTACCTAGACCCTTAAATCATGCCCTACACCCCCTTTTTTTTGGTAAATATGGATTTCTCGTGTCGAGAAGATCGTTGGAGTATTGGGACGCTTCTGGAAACATCAAGATGCTGCAGGAGAGAGTTGGTTAGAAAAACTAGATGAGCAAAGGCGGAGACGAGGTCTAACTAACGAGCACTCAGAAGGCGTACGAGCAGAAGAACTATGACCGACGTATTTTAGATAGATGGAGAAACTACTACCCGGAGTTTGGGCTTATTGGTGGTCAGCAGTTCAACCATGCTACTAGGCCGTCGTATTAGAGAAGAGATGCTGAGAAGAGTTCATCTGATCTATATGTTTTGATGGGGCATCAAGCCCATGATTATCCTAAGAATGGTGGAAGATATAGTTACCGCGATTCGTTGTCCCTCTCATTTTTTTCGTCACGCGTTTTGAGACAATTTGATATTTTGTTATGTGATTTTGATCGGTAGTACTTTTCTTCGATTAGTCTGAACTTAGTTTAAATTGTGAAATTTTATGACTTGGAATTTTATGTATTACTTCAGCTTCATATCATATCTCGTGTCTCTTAGAGAGATTTCGATTATCATCTATTTTGTTTATGTGATTCGTATCAGCAAAGTTAGATTTGTGATATTTTGGCGCTGTTTGTGAGCCTGAGATTGTTTTGGATCGTCAGAAATGAATCATGAGGAACCTTCTCGATTAAGACAGCCAACTTCATTATTTTCCTGAATTGGTAAGTTATCGTTTAGTTTTCTAAATATTTCTGGAGTTTGATTTGATGATCAGCTTGTCACCTGTGTGTGAATCTGATTTGACTTGGTATTGGTAGATCATTTTGTCACGACGCAAGATAGAATATGATGTAATAAGGGCATGTTTATACGATGCAATTGTTATGACGCCTGATCAACGTGATAATACGTAGATCATATAACTTGAATTTATTGAGATCATACGATGTCTTGAGAATTGCTCGAGTTTAGTACGTTTGATGAATTTGAATTATATCCATGATTCGTCGGCCTTTATGATATTCTCGACTGTGCGGGTATCCTACCCATTCAATTTCACATTCTCATACATCTGATAACTGTTGGGATATGAAAGTGCTGAAGATATGAAAGTACTGTAAACTGCAAAGTACTGGAAGAAGTCAAAGAGTCAAAGTACTGCTAAAGACAAAGTCAAAGTACTGCACTATGAAGTCAAAGTACTGCAAGAACAAAGAACTGTTATATTCGTTTATGGAAAGTATTATATTCTGTGTTTAGATTACTTGTCGTACAAGAATACAAATTGTAAACCGACTAGGATATCCTTGAGCCTATAAAAGGACTCCTAGATTGGCATTAGAGGTACGATTCCAAAAAGAGTTTTAGAGTTTACGAATTAGTGTTTTAGAGAGAAGTTCGATTATCTTAGAGTTGTATTAGAGTATCTGCATAATAAGCAGATTTAGAGTTTATAATAAAAGTTATTCTTCTTAGCTTTGTTAAGTAAATTCCGCTTACTTGATAAAGATTGCTCATTGTTTCTTTGTTAATAACTTAGGATTTATCCGAGGTTATTAAACCTTAACAAGCTAGTTAAGTTAGTTTGATTAAAGTATATCGATCCAAAAAGTGGTATCAGAGCTTGTGTGGAAACTCTGACTAGGAAGAAATTCTACTTCAACAATATTCAAGATGTCGACTGAAGCTGTTCCACCACCCTCAATCACCTCACTCAGAATTCCAATAATTAAGAAGGGAGAATATGATCTCTGGTGCATGAAGATGAGGCAGTATATTGCCATTACAGACCATGCTCTATGGAATGTAATTGTGAATGGGAATGAAGTAGTTACAGAACCCATTAATATTCCTGGACAACCAACTGCACCAAAGGCAGTCTTACCAGCAGCAACCTTAAGGAATCAAGAAAAGGCACTAAACATTCTCTTATCTGCCATTCCAGATGGTCATCTTCTCAAATTTCATGATGCTAAAGATGCTAAGCAGCTCTGGACTGCTCTCAAGACCAGATTTGGAGGGAATGAAGCCTCTAAGAAGATGCACAGAAATTTGCTGAAGCAACAATTTGAAACTTTCACAGTTGGTGAAAGAGAGAATCTTGATGCTGCATATGATAGGTTTCAAAATCTCCTCAACATGTTGGAGTTATACAAGGCAGAAGTGTCAGTTTAGGATGCTAATTTGAAGTTTCTAAGGAGCTTGCCATCTACATGGCATGTGATTGCTACAATGATCAGAGGACAACAAGGATTGGATGTTATGGACTTTGATGATCTCTATCATCAACTGAAGGTGTATGAACATGAGATGAGTGGTCAACCAAATTCCAAATCTCACAGTATTGCTTTTCTATCATCTGAAAAGAAGAGCAGTACTTCCAAAAGTACTGCTTCTCCTCAAAGTACTGTTTCTCAAAGTACTGCTGTTTACAATCCCCCTTCATATGCTCAGCAGGCCCCACCATCTACCACTTTGCACTCAGATGAAGTTGTGTGCTCCTTCTTTGCACAACAAGCAAGTTTACCTGTCACTTATGAAGAGGATCTAGCACATATTGAAGAAGATGCACTTGAAGAAATTGATATCAGGTGGCAAGTTGCTATGATCACTGCAAGGATCAAAAAGTACATGAAGAATACAGGCAAAAGTATTGATTTCAAACCAAAATAAGGAATAACTTTTGACAAATCTCAAATTGAATGCTTCAATTGTCAAAAGACTGGTCACTTTGCAAGGGAGTGCAGATTTGCTAAGTATCAAGCAAACAGAACATCTGAGAAGCCAAAACTTGAGCTCAAAGAAATTCCAATAACTGAAACAAAGGCTTTGGTTGCTCAAGAGAAGTTATCAGAAGTTGACTGGAGTGAAGAATTTGATGATGAACCAGTGACTTACTGTATGGTAGCAGTGGAAGATGCAGTTGAAGACACTATGGAAGCATTGGACTGGAGCACTGCTTTTGAAGAAGAACCTGAACATGCTGCTTTGGAATCTAATGATGGCTTTGGAGGATTTGATTGGAGCAAAGAAAGTGAAGATGATACTGTTCTTCTTGCTATGGTGGCTACTTCAACAACTCAGTCTCCTATCTCTGAGGTATGCTCAAACTGTTATGAGTTTTATCTAAAATTACTTAATAGTTATGTGATTGAAAGAGATAATTGTGTTAGGGCTAGGTCTGAGGTAGCAGGTTATCAAATCACTTTAGAGTCTATGGAAGCCAAAATATTAACTCATGAAAATAATGAAATGGCTTGGGCTGAAAAATATAAACAACAGGATTATCAGTTAAAACTTAGTGAATGGAAACTAAACTGTAAAATTTGCTGAAATTGAGAAATTGACTAAGGAAAGAGATGAATTGTTAGCTAAGTTTGCTGCTTGGGGAGAGTCTGGCTTGTCCCATGTTGCTTATGTTGAAAAACAGAGAAGGGCTTACATTAGAACAGGCTTAGGATTTGGAATGGACTTTAGTAACATAGATGAAAACCAACCTAGTGATCAGGATGATGGTGATTTTGAGGACATAACCACTAGTGATGATGAACTCATTAACTATGTAGATACATCTAGTAATGAGGGCTCAATAAGTGAACCACCTCCTGAGTATAAGAAAGATAATGGTTATCATGCTATTCCTCATCCCATTAGTCATCAACCCTCTAGGCCTGATGTTTCTCGTTTTGGAGTAGACAGTCTAGAGTTTAGGAAGAAGCTTGTTGCTCAATCTAGGTCTGAAAAACCCAAAGAAGCTGTTGAAAATAATGTTCAAAATCAAGCAGTACCTTTAAAACAAAGTACGGCTCAACAAGCAGTACCTTCTGCAAAACCTTTTCAAAATAGTACTGCTAAACCTTTTGGGGATAACTTTGGTCAAAACAGATTTTATCATTCACCAAGAAGGAAAAATAATTTTGGGCATAGACATAGAAGAAATCACTTTGGACATATGGGTCAAAAACTGTGTTTTGTGTGTTATAGTCCTAATCACTTAATCAAAGATTGTGATCGACACTCAGAATATCTTAGCAAATTTCCAAAGAACAGATCTGCCAACCACACACCTAGAGAACATAAACCAGTTTGGAATAATTCAAATAGGGTTAATCACAGAAACTTCACACCAGATCATAGATACCCACATCAGAGAAGACCTTTTTCAAAACCTTCAGTATCTCACAGTTCTTTTCAAAGTACTGCTCAGCCAAAACAAGGTACTGATCACACTATTTGGAATAGGAATTCTAGGAGATCTCACTATCAACCTAGAAGGTATTACAATTCACATAGGGGATCTAGATCACATGAACCACGTGTTAAACCAGAATGGGTTAAGAAGGAAGGTACTACTGAGGGACACACAGTACTTTCAACAAAAAGTGAATCTGATGTTTTTGTGATACAAGAAAATGTTAATAATCTGGTGAAAGAGATTTATGTTGAAAAACCAGAAAGTGTTGAAAATCCACATGTTTTGAGTAACAAGATAATATTGGATCATGCTTTAGAAAACAGTGGAGATTATATACTCAAAGAATGTGAGTATGTCACTCCACAAGGGGAACACAAGTCAGTAATGGCTTGGGTTCCTCAAAACAACTAACTTTTTCATCTTATTAGACAGGGCAACCCAGAAGAGGAGCTTAAATATTATTTTATTAGTGGTTGTTCTGTTAGCATGACAGGAGACAAGGAGTTTCTGTCAGTTTTGAAGGCATATTAGTTAGTAAGCTATATTTGAGGGGAGGACTATAAGGTGTTTGTATAGTCCTATGCATTGTTTGAGGAGAGGATATTTATGTATACTTAGTTTATGCAGAAGGAAATTTAAGAAGACTTCAAAAGTCAAAAAGATTCATAAACAATCTTCTGTCAACTTGGGGAGGAATTTAGAAAAAGAAAATTTGAAAGAAGAAAAACCTGAAGGTACTGAAGAAAAGATTATTTCAGATACTGAGGAACAAGAAGAACAAGTTCAAGTTCAAGGTACTGATGATCAACGTACTGAACATCAAAGTGTTGCTTTTCAAGATACTTCTAGGCAAGAGGTAATAACACCAAGAGTATTGAATTTTGAAGAAGAAGCTGGTCCTTCAACAACTGTACATGAAGAATTTGTTGGTCCCTCAACTGTTTTCCAAGAGGAGGAAGCTATTCTCAAACCTATTCATTCTGCAAGTGATGATGAATTCATTGCTACAATTTTAGGAGATTTGTCACAACCTAGAGGTGGTGTTACTATTAGAGATGTACAAGAGGAAGAACAACAAAGAACTTCTCAACCTGCAATTGATCCTAAGGATAAAGGGAAAGGTGTTCTGGTTGAAACTAAGAAAAAGAAATTAACTTTAGCAGAACTTAGAACACTTGAAGTTGCTAGGAATGAAGCTGTAGCTAGAAAAGTTCAAGAAGAGTTAAATGCTAAAGATAGAAAAGATCAGGAAGCTCAAGAAGCTCAGAATAGAGAAGCAGCTCAAAAGGTACAAGATGAATTAGATGCTGAAGCTGCTGAACCATTACAGTCACCTGTTCCTGTTAGATTTATGCCAAGAAGACTTAATAAAGCTAAAGACAGAAATGCTATGATGGCTTATCTGAAAAGTCAAGGGTATAAAGGATTACAGAAGTTTAATTATTTTGAGATGAAAAGATTATGTGATGCTGCTAGAGAGGATTATAAGAAGAATGTTGCAGACATTAAAGACTTTAGAGAAGAAGCTACTTGGACTGAAGCTGAAAGAAAGAAGAGTTTGAAAAGAAAAAGGAAAACTGAAGTTACAGATGTTCAGTTCTCAAAGAAAGAAAAAGTTGAATTAAGATCTGAGACTAGTGATGAATTAAGAAATTATCTCAGAGTGGTAGATTTTGGTTATACAAAGGAAGATGATGACATGAAGATGAACAGATCAAAGATTAGTGTTTTTGAAGTTGTGAAATCCAAGGATGGAGATTACATGATTTTTCATAAAGAATATGAAAGCTTCAAAGTTTTCAAAAGGCTATGGGATTTACTGCATATTATAGATAGAGTAGACCTATTCTACTTATATCATGTGGTGAAGGCTTACTTTGAAAATAATCCATTAGAAGGGATTGGTTTAGTTTTACATGGTGATCTCATAACTATATGGGAAACTTAAGAAGAGAGCACTGATGATATTTGGAAGAATCAAGAAAGCTGGGAAATTGTTTGCTGGAGATTCTTTGAAGAGTCTGGAGTTCATGTTTTAGAGCTGGAAAATGGAACAATGATACACATGTTTGCAGAAAGAAGATACCTTCTCACAGTTGAGCTCATGAGAAGAATGCTAGAGCATGGATTGGAAGTAGAAGAGGATAATGAAACTGCTTGCATGGTTATCAACTTATTTATCAACTGGACTACTATTGCTGAAGATGATCAATAACTGGTATGAATTTTATTTGAATAAATACTTTTTGATAAATCAGTACTTTTATTCAAAGTACTGCTGATCAGACAGTACTTTCATCAAAGTACTGTTTGCAGAAATAAATCAGTTAAATGAATTTTAGAAGAAACCTTTTGTTATTTAATAAATATTTTGAAATAAAGGTTGAATAAATGGTTTTTGTGATGATTACATCAATAGGTTATCAATCCACCATGGTTACAAAAGGATTGACTAATCCATGAGCAAACGGCTCTGGTAAAGATATATCGAATCCGTTTTTAGTTGCCAACTTGCTAATAAGTTGGATGGTAATCAACTCACCATATCAGTAATGTGAAGAGTTGGCTAGCCCACAAGAAAATGGCTTGTGGTAAAGGCTGTGGAAAAACCATTATTGGTAATTAGTTCACCATTAGATAGAAGAACTAACTAGTCCAGAAGGGTACAGCTTTTGGTAAAGACAAATCAAATCTGTTGATAGCTGGTGGTTTGCTAAAAATCATATGGTTATCAATGTACCATGGTCTTACACACCAAAACATTTGGCTACTCCAGAGATAATGGCTTTGGTAAAGAGATCTAAATCCATTAAATTTTCAATGATTCACTTGGAAGTGATGAGAATAGTATGCAACTTAAACTGAATTAATGTACAATTTGTCATATGTTGTTGTGTTTCTGAAAAGATGGAGCTTGCTGGATGCTGTTGTGAAAAGAATAATTCTAAGAGATACTTTGACAAGCACATATACTACAGAGATACAATCTAAAGACTAAGAAACAATCCGTTTTTAAAAGATGAAGTTATTAAAGACATATTCATAAAGGAACTTGAAGTCAAGCAAGTAGAATTCAAGTTAGGGGAGGATTGTTGGGATATGAAAGTGCTGAAGATATGAAAGTACTGTAAACTGCAAAGTACTGGAAGAAGTCAAAGAGTCAAAGTACTGCTAAAGACAAAGTCAAAGTACTGCACTATGAAGTCAAAGTACTGCAAGAACAAAGAACTGTTATATTCGTTTATGGAAAGTATTATATTCTATGTTTAGATTACTTGTCGTACAAGAATACAAATTGTAAACCGACTAGGATATCCTTGAGCCTATAAAAGGACTCCTAGATTGGCATTAGAGGTACGATTCCAAAAAGAGTTTTAGAGTTTACGAATTAGTGTTTTAGAGAGAAGTTCGATTATCTTAGAGTTGTATTAGAGTATCTGCATAATAAGCAGATTTAGAGTTTACAATAAAAGTTATTCTTCTTAGCTTTGTTAAGTAAATTCCGCGTACTTGATAAAGATTGCTCAGTGTTTCTTTGTTAATAACTTAGGATTTATCAGAGGTTATTAAACCTTAACAAGCTAGTTAAGTTAGTTTGATTAAAGTATATCGATCCAACAATAACTTTTTGTCATGTGCTTCTGGGATCATTAGTATGTTACATTGATTCGTTTGGCAATTCGGTTTGAATAAATGAGGTTTTATCTTGTTTAGAATTTTCTCGTACTTACCTCATTCTTATGCTACGTTGCTGGTATCTCTTGAGAGGTCCCGCCTATCATCTGTTGCATATATGTTTTGTATCTGTTAGAATCTGATATGTGATGAATTACTATTTGTCTATGAGCGTGAGATTATTCAAAACCGTCAAGATCGAGTCAAGAGAATCAAATCCGTTCTGTTAGAAAATATTTGTCAGAAGAGTAACCGCAAGTAAGCCAGTCATTTCTGTAACTTGATATGCTTCCCGTTGAACACCCGTTTCAAATTTCGAGGACAAAAATTTTCTTCTAGGAGGGAAGAGTTGTAAAACCTAAATTTCTGACTTTTCATTTTTGGCAATAATTTGAAACTTGAACTTATGTTTCACTTTCTACATTTGGAAACCTAAATTCTTAAATGATAAAATCTGGTATCACTTGATAATAACCTAAGTATTTTGAAAACTATAGGTTATGAGAGTTGAAACATTAAAATACAAATGTAACTATAGTAATATTTGAGGTCCTTTAAAATTTAAATTGTTACACTACTAAGAGAAGGTTATCTACACTAAATACTTAGAAATACTTGTATCTTGACACACATACTCTTGGGAAACAAAATTAAAACCAAAAATCTTATAACTAATAAACTATTTACATGCCTAGTATATATGAAAAAAAGAGAGATAATCAAATCTTTTCAAATAATGACTTGCCAAATCCTAAGAGGGGAAAGTCTCTCCCTTGAACCTTAAATCATGCCCTATACCCCTCTTGCTTTTGGTAAATACGGATTGCTCGTGTCGAGAAGATCGTTGGAGCATTGGGACGCTGCTGGAAACATCAAGATGTTGCATGAGAGAGCTGTTCAGAAAAACAAGAGGAGCAAAGTCGCAGACGATATCAAACTAACGAGCACTCGGAAGGCATACGAGCAGAAGAACTTTGACCAACGTATTTTAGATAGATGGAGAAAATACTACCCAGAGTTTGGGCTTATTGGTGATCAGCAGTTTAACCGTGCTACTAGGCTGTCGTATCAAGAATAGATTCTGAGAAGATTTCATCTGATCTATGTGTTTTGATGGGGCATCAAGCCCATGATTATCCTAAGAATGGTGAAAGATAGAGTTACCGCAATTCATTGTCCCTCTCATTTTTTTGTCACGCATTTTGAGATAGTTTGATATTTTGTTATGTGATTTTGATCGGTAGTACTTTACTTTGATTAGTCTAAACTCAATTTAAATTGTGAAGTTTTATGACTTGGCATTTTCTGTATTACTTCAGCTTCATATCATATCTCGTATCTCTTAGAGAGATTTCGATTATCATCTATTTTGTTTATGTGATTCGTATAAGCAAAGTTAGGTTTCTGATATTTTGGCGCTGTTTGTGAGCCTGAGATTGTTTTGGATCGTCAGAAATGTGTCGTGAGGAACCTTCTCGAGTAAGGCAGCCACCTTCATTATTTTCCTGAATTGGCAAATTTTCGCTTAGTTTTCTAAATTTTTTTGGAGTTTGATTTGATGATCTGCTTTTCACCTGTATGTGAATCTGATTTGACTTGGTATTAGTAGATTATTTTGTCACGACGCAAGATAGAATATGATTGCAACAAGGGCATGTTTATATGATGCAAGTATTATTACGCCTAATCAACGTGATAATACGTAGTTCATATAACTTGAATTTATTAGGATCATACGATGTCTTAAGAAGTGCCTGAGTTTAGTACGTTTGATGAATTTGGATTATATCCATGATTCGTCGGGTATCCTACCCATTCAATTTCACATTCTCATACATTGTTATAACTTTTCATGTGCTTCTGGGATCATTAGGATGTTATGTTGATTCGTTTGGCAATTCGGTTTGAAGAAATGAGGTTTTATCTTGTTTAGTATTTTCTCATACTTTCCTCATTCTTACGCTACATTGCTGGTATCTCTTGAGAGGTCCCGCATATCATCCGTTGCATATATGTTTCATATCTGTTAGAATCTAATATGTGATGAATTACTATTTGTCTATGAGCGTTAGATTATTCAAAACCGTCAAGATCGAGTCAAGAGAATCAAAACCGTTCTTTTCAAAAATATTTGTCGGAAGAGTAATCGCAAGTAAGCCAGTCATTTATGTAACTTGATATGCTTCACGTTGAGCACCCGTTTCAAATTTCGAGGACACAAATTTTCTTCTAGCGGGATTAACGAGAAAATCTGTCCACGGTTTTTGTTGGAATTCTTCCGTCAAGTTGAACTCATTCGTAACGAGGATCGATCTCTATCACTATGGTTTTGGATCAAAAACCAAAAGTTTGTTGTTAGGAATTAGAAATTCCCAGTATTAAAGAGTCGGTCACCTCAAGTATATGTAATCGTTAGAAAGCTCGTAGTCGTAGTTCTTTTAAGTTAAGTAGTAATTTAGTTAAGTAACACCGTGGAGGACGGACGGGTCTTTACCCACTGTATGCCTGATCCACAGCCCAAAGAGTGGCGAGTTATGTTAGACTATAAATACTCTCTACCTTCCAATGTAGAGAGTTGGAGCTTATAATAATATCTTTCACTTTCTCTCACTAAGTTCCCTAAACCTCTAACTTTCTCTCTCTAGAATTCCATCTTATACGCCACCTTGTGTTATGGTTTGATGTGTATGTGAAAATTTATATCTTACAATTGGTATCAAGAGCCATGGTTAGATCATATCTTGCACATCTTTGGATTTATAGTGGTTTTTAGGTGGTTTTTTGAGTTTGAAAAAGTTTAGTGGTTTTTGCATCATTTGGTTGATTTCTTGTGTTTAAGTTTGAATTTTGTTGGTACTTTTGTGTTTAGAATCATCATAAGTGTTTAGGTTTTCATTTGGTAAGCTTGAATCATCTTGGTTGGGTTGTTTTTGGATTGAAAAGTGATGTTTATATGGTTTTTCATGGTAGCGAGTTAGTTCACGGATAAGTTTTCTTCATAGCGACTTGCTTCATTAAATTGTAGCGAGTTACAGTGTTAAATCTAGCGAGTTAGAGCTAGCGAGTTAAAGTACAAGTAGTGGAATCTCCACTACGGGTAGCGACTTGTGGTAGCGACTTGGTCAGTAGCGAGTTGCTCTTTAGCGACTTGTGTTTCTAGCGACTTGTGTAGCGAATTGCTGCCAAAATTTGGTTAGCGACTTGGTCCGTAGCGAGTTACTACTTAGCGACTTGTTTTTCTGTTAGCGACTTGGGATTCTAGCGACTTGGGTGTCTAGCGAATTAATTGGTAGCGACTTAGTGGATTTGTTTCTAGCGACTTAGAGCTTTATCAGCTAGCGACTTGAGTGATTGTTTACGGTTTTCTCTTGATTTAGTAAAATCCCGTGAAAGAATCTATTTCCCGGTTTAATCATTGAGTTATAAAATCCCGTATAATCTGATAACATGTCCACCAACGTCCCTACTGTCATCTCCACTGTTGCCGAGGATGTACAAGCAGCTGGATCAGATACTCGTCCACCCATGCTTGACAGAACTGACTACGATTCTTGGGCTCAACGAATCAGATTGTATTGCCTTGGAAAGGAAAATGGTGTCAATATTCTAAAATCCATTGATGAAGGACCATATCGAGTTGAAACGACTAGAGACATACTTGATACTAATGAAGATGGTACTCCTATTTACGGAATGGACAGACCTAAGATGTATGATGAGCTTGATGATAAGGAGAAAAAGAGATTTGATGCAGATATCAGGGCTTCAAACATTGTTCTTCAAGGTCTTCCTAAAGACATCTACAAGCTGATCAATCATAACACTGAAGCAAAGGCAGTTTGGGATAATGTTAAGATGCTTCTCTCAGGTTCAGAACTAACTATGGAAGACAGAGAATCCCAACTCTATGACGAATTTGAGCACTTCAAGATGAAACCAGATGAGAGTGTCTATGAGTACTATGTGAGATTTCATAAGTTAGTGAATGACATGAGGAACATCAGAATGACTATGCCTAACATTCAGTTGAATTCAAAATTTGTGAACAACATGAATCCCGAATGGCACAAGTTTGTTACCGCTGTGAAGCTTACTAAAGGATTGAAGAACACAAACTATGAGCAACTCTATGCCTTCCTCCTTCAGAATGAGAGACATGCCATGTTTGAAAAATTGATTCTCAATCAGTTCAAAACCAACCAGGGAGAGACAAGTTCGTCTAATGACTCAACAGCTTTCTACTCAAACATTGGAATCACAACCAAAGCATCACAAGTCATACCCTTGGGTAATGGTAATCACAAACTCATTCCTGATCCTATGTTCAAACAAGCTGATGCTGATGCACGCGTGGATAACATCGTTAATCAACTAGCTCTACTCATTAGTCAAAACATGAATTCCCTCCCACAAACCAACAACAACCTTCGAACTGCATCTAACCCACATAATCAAGCCACTGTTAAAGATGGAAGGATCGTGGTGCAACCAGTTCAGGAAAGACAATATGATCAGGGAAGAGGTGGAGCTGGGAGAGGTTATGTTGGAAACCAGAATCGAGGAAGAAATGGTAACCAAGGTCAACCTAAGCCAATCAAATGCTACAACTGTGGTGGTGAAGGTCACATTGCAAGGAACTGCACATCTCCAAAGCGTCCTCAGAATGATGATTACTTCAGAGATAAGATGTTGCTGGCACAAGCTCAGGACAATGGTGCTGCGTTGGATGAAGAGGAATTGCTGTTTCTTGCTGAGGGCAATGCAAAGACCTATGATGCAGATGTGGATGAGCAGCCTATTCAGGAGATAGGTCACAATCATCCGAATGCCTTTCAAGTCGCTGACTGTGATGCTTACGACTCTGATGTAGATGATGGACCTACTGCTCACACAATCTTTATGGCTAGCATCTCTCCAATGGTTTCTCCCAAGATCTCTTCCTCACCACAAGCTGGCACATCCAAGGACAAACTCATCTCTGAGGTATTAAAACTATACGATGATGCTGATGTGCAACAGATGCATGACAAAGTACAACCAACTGAAACTTTTGAATCAAATATTGAAAATATGGGTAATATCAATATTGTCCCATACGATCAATACGTGAAACAAAGTGAAAGTGAAATTGTACCAAGTGATGCATCTTCTGCAGTCAACAATGACTATGTCTTTGATGAATACACTGCATGTGCTCCTAATGATTCCATAATTTCTGAACTAAATGCCTATAAGGAACGTGTTGCTATTTATGAACAACGGGCAAAATTTGAGTTGACCACTCGTGAGCAGGAAATGGATGTCCAAGTGAGTACAGTAATTAGAAAAAGTAAGTTTAGAGAAGAAGTATTGAAACAAGAACTAAATTCCTTGCAAGAAAAACTTTCTAAAACAGCTAAGCAAAAACAAGAACTTCAAGAAAATGTGAAAATGCTTAAGCAAGAATTTAATGCAAAGGAATCAAAACTCTTGAGAGATTTTTCTAATCTGAAAACTTTGAAAAACAAACTTGAAAACAAGTTGTATTTACAAGGAAACACCATTCAGACTGCTCACATGATCACTAAGCATAGAGTTCTAAGCGATAAGCATAGCGTTCCCCTTGTAGAGGAACCAAATCCAGAGGTAATTAAAAAGGCTAGAGATGCTCATAAGGTAATTTATGATGGTAATGAAGTCCTTAAACCTAGGCAGAAACCTAGTTGCGTTGAGTGCACTGAGGAAGATAAGATATTAAATGAAATCACTAGGGAAAAGATGAATAAGAAGCAAAATGATCCCAAATGCAAAGAGAAAAACATCATCTTCTC
Organism: Chrysanthemum seticuspe; assembly: GCA_019973895.1. Lineage (NCBI taxonomy): Eukaryota > Viridiplantae > Streptophyta > Magnoliopsida > Asterales > Asteraceae > Chrysanthemum > Chrysanthemum seticuspe. The sequence continues at coordinate 208,258,914 of BPTQ01000004.1, forward strand.
TCCTCATGATTACAAGAAGGAAAACTGGATTTCCTTGAACAAGTTTAAGCCTCAGACTTTGTTGACTCCCGAACAAGTCTTCTGGAAAATGGATTTAGATAAGCAGAAAGCTGAAAATATTGTAGAAACAAACCCTCCACTTCGGAAAATGCCTAGAGCAACTGTGTATCCTCCTAATACACCTATGCATCTTGTACCTAGAACAATTGCCACTAAAAGCAAGACATTAATTAGCCAATACGTTATATTCCAACTTTTTGTTGATTTTGAGAAAACTTGTAAGAAAAGGATCACTCCCACTGGTATAACTGAAGGTGAAAGAGGTTTTGAACAAATGAAAGAATGTTATTTAACTAAGGTCATGCCATTCTTTAAACTTCTAAAAGATCACTTTGAGAGTCTTAAAAAGGGGGTAGAAGCTGATATTAAGGGTATGGAAAAGGAATTTGATGCAATGGTTGCTGAAGTTAGTGATTATGAGTGTAAAACCCTAAAAACCTTAAACGTGCAAAAAGACCATTTTACTCCTCAAGTAAATAATTATGCAATTCGTAGTACACGTCTAGCTCATTTAACTACGTATAACCAAATTTATACATATGTAATTAAATAAATTCAACTTATACTTATGTTTTAAAATAAAGATAACACACTAAAAGTTACTTGGACCTAAATACATGTACAATTGTAAAAGATATTTAGGCTAATCAAATAACAAAGTAAATATTGGTAAATATGGTAAATTGAATAAAGGTGATTTGGTCTAATCCTTTCCCCTATCTCTGCCTAAACCCACGCCCAAAATCAGCTTCCCATGATCTCCCATTTATTCTCAACTATCCTTCAATTTGTAACTTACCTTCTCTCATTCCATAAACACTCCTAAACCCTAAAAACAGAAAAGTGTCGGCTGGACTTTTTCTCTTCTCCTTCCATTCGACTCAAAGGCAACAAGCACAAGGGTGGGTAACATGATTTCAAGGCTGCTATGATCGTGGAACCTGGTTCGAAGGCTGTGGTTTTGGTGATCGGGGGATTATTCGTCTTAGTTTTGCTCGTGTGGTCTCGTTTCGAATAAGGGTTTGGGTTCGAGAGGGTTCGTTTTGGGTTTGAAAGGTTGAGTCTTGGTGTATGCTCGTTCATTCCTAGCAATCGATCAAGAGGTATTTTCATTTCATTGTTTCGATTCACTCGACATGCATACGACAATATGTCTATATACGTTTATAACATGAGACCTAATCTTTAGTTTCGTTAATCACAAGTATACGAATAATATAATACACTTAACAAGAAACCATAAAACGTTGGGTCGACTTTCATTTTGTTTTGGATCTTTGTATCTGTTCATTACTACATTTTTGATCTGGCCTTTTTAACACCTATTTTTGACAACTTATATGCAATCTAAAATCTGTTTTAAAGTTTAAACAATTAATATGGGACGCATATGTTTTGTACTTAAAGGTAAATACTGGCAATGTGTAACTTTGTACAATGTTTTGTGCTCATTAAGTGGAGTCTGTGGGTGTGTCGTTGGTATGATTCGAAGGGCTGGAGCATGCATGCTTAATGAGATATAAACTGGTACGGCATAAATGAAATAACGTGTGAGTCTGTGAGTGTATATCGAATACAAAAGAGTCAATAGGTAAGCTTGTCTTGGGTCCCTAAAAGTGCTATAAGTCTTTGTTAAATTGGTGATCAAGTAGTGTGCTGTATTATGGATCTAATTTTATGTACAGGTCATGCACGTCAATAAGTTATAAATTCATGTAGTTGAGCCTAGTTGGTTTGGAATGGAGTTGCACATGCATGTTTTTTTTGGGTCTTACGTATACATGGGTGGGTATGTAAATGAGTTATAGGCGTATGGAAAGAAACAGTGATCAAATGAGTATAGTACATGCTTGATTTTGTGGGGGCTATGTTCGAGGGTGCTCGCGGGATTAACGGATGAGTTATACGGTACATAAAAAGGGTGTCGGGATAGTTGAGTCGGGGGTAAATCATATTAGGTGATCACTTGGTCGTAAATGTTAGCCATATGATCCGCGAGCGAGCATAAAATTGTTTCGAGATTGAGTACATAAACTAAATAGTGAAACGTAATGTTGGAATCTGAAGCTACATGTAAACTAAAACTCAATCTTATTATATATTTAAGCTAGTTACTCTTTAAGCCCATAAAGTTTGATATGTTTCGCATGCAAACCTTATACTTTTATAACTTGACATATTAGACCCTAATCTTTGGAATCTATCATATTTGATCTCTAACTTGCTATATTGTCATATTAAACCTTTAAATTTACCATTTTTCATTTGTAACCCCTAAGTTTGGCTAATTAATAATTATTACCTTAAAGTATTTAATTCGGTCCATTACTGAAAATGAGAATACGCTTAATAACTCTAAAAGTATTAATACGATTCCAAATAAATATGTAAAAGAAGTTATGACGTTAATGAACGTATAAGTAATACGTGGTTATAATTCGTATAGGTTCCGTGAAGCGGGAGTGACCATCTTGTGACCGTTTTCTTTCCTATTTTGCTTGCTTTGAATGAGGTACAGATATTCTATCCCTTTTCAGTAGGGATCTCTCATGAATTTCTGATCCTTCGACTTTGTTTCGCTTATGATATTCATTTCTATGCGTTCATTGCTATTGATCCTCTGATATTGAACTTTTGCTTACTGCTGACCCTTTGATATTGAACCATTGCTATTGATCCTTTCGTTATTGAACCCTTTGCTATTGAACTTTTGCTATTGACCTGTGCTATTATATGTGTGCTATTGAAACTTTGTTATTGAAACATTGATATTAGACCTTGATATTGAATTATTGCTATGAACCTCTGAATTGTGAACTACTGATATTGCACCTTTGTTATGAAGACCTATATATCGCTACACTTTGAACTTTTGTCTGACCCTTCAGATTGATACCCGAGCCATTAACTAGGCATGGGGGTTCCATGTCCGTGTCATTGATGCACCAATGGCATGACTCCAGTGTGCACGAGTGATGTTGCACACCGTCCCCATATTTGTATTGATTATGCGCGCTTTGGATATATTGTATGGCCACTATTTGTTTTGCAGGGGGCGTATGGATGCATCCTAGATTTGTATTTGTTTTGTATTGATATATGGTTTGGTGATGTGGTTGGTGTGTGCAATACACCCCCTCACATTTTGGGAGCTAGCTACTCCATTGGTTACTGAGGTCTCCCCTCCTATTGGTTTGGTATTCCGAGGTCACCCCTCCGAATACAATGGCTACTATTGGTTACTTGGCTGTTATTGCCACTATTGATATGGTTTGTTTTGTTGGCTCGGGATAGATTTCTGACAACCCTTACACTTTTGATATACCTATATTGTACCTTCTGGATTCCCCACTGCACCATATTCTGAATTGACTGTCCTTTACCCAATACCCTTATATGACTCACTCTACTACCAAGATATATATGTTCCATTGCTTTGATCTGTTACACTCTCATTTCGTTACTTCAGACTATCGTTCCATTCACGTACCGGGTTATTATATGTTATTGGATTTGATTTTGATATTCATGTTTATATGACTACTGATTTCTCTGTATGACATGTATGTATGCGATATAAGTTTTACCTGTTGTCATCTGATGATATGCCATGTTACTGTTATGTGATCCTTTGATTTGTCTGGTAACCTTGCTTGTGTGAAATCGATTGTTGATCTGTTTACCTTTTGTACTTCGTTCAATTAATGTTGTGGACTATGATTACCTGATAGTATCCTTATCTGCTTATGGTTGACTTGCCATGTTTACATTTCGGTTTATGCTACGGTTTGTTTGGGTAAATGGTTCAACTTATGAGATCTAGCTGGTTAACTTGTTTAATTGCCCTACTATGTATTTAATTCATTTAATTATAATGCTCATACTGTATTCCTACTTGTTACGTGTGACTTCCATGTTTTGACTACCGTTATGATACTGATTATGTCTTCAACTAAGGGTTTGACCCGTGTGAATTGCGTGCTCACTTATTAATTATTTGCTTCCGCTTTCCTGTAGACATCTGTTTGGCTTGTATGTCTCCCGAATTCCTGAAATGATTGTATAACACATATGTTGTATAGATGTGACGCCTGCTTCAGTCTTTGTGTGTCTGGTTTGTATGTGCTTGTTTATATGTCACCGATGCTTTGCTTTGCTCATTGCTCCTTGTTATCTGTTCGTTTTGGATATCTGTATAATTGTGTTCTGCAGGATTCTCTTTGACTCATTATTCTTATTCCGCTGCGACTTTGTTATCCGTTTTCCTTTGTTTCATTTCGCATTTCAGATTTTATTAGCTTTCGTTTTGTTATATCTGTTCACTGGGCTTTTTAAGCTCAGCCGCATTTCTTTTCCTGCGGCAGGTGTTAGGTTTGAAGATGGGCTTCGATGGGCTGAGAGTTGGATTATTTGAGTGGACCAACCCTAGATACCTTATTATTTGGATTTATTTTGTTGGACTATTGTTTGGAGATTCCATTTTTATTTTAGACATATTGGATTTTGTATTTTCCTTGTAAGTCATTCGTCGATATGACTTGGTACTTTATTCTTTAAGGCTTTCGCTTGTAAGATTTTATTTGTATGTTCTGATATGACACCAGAATGTGACACTTCTACCCTTGTCGGGTTGGGGTGTTACAATGAGCGTGCACTAAAATATAATGAGATTGAGAGAAAGAACTTGCATACACTAAATGAGAATCTTATTACTGAATGTGTTGCGCAAGATGTGTTTTTCACTGCTTCAAATTGCTCTATTAATGCTTCCAAATTTCATGAACTATCTGTGGCCTTGAAAGTCTCCCATGATCGTGTCATTGAGCTTGAAAAAACTAATTCTAAACTAAATGAGAAAATTGAACTGGATGATCATGACAATTTGGTTAAACATTTTTCTAAACTAGAAGTTGAGTATTTTAATCTACAACTAAAATATCAACATCTCAAAGAAAATGTCAAAACTTCAAATATCAAGACATCTTCAGATGCTCCAGAGTTTGATGCAGTTTTTCAAATTAACAAACGAGATGAACAGATTCATGCTCAGTGTAACACGATCAGAAAATTGAAAGCCCAAATCTCTCAATTAAAGGGTCAAACGAACAATATGACAGGCTCCCAAATGCCTCCTCCTTTAGATTCTCAGAATTCTCGAACGTTTCATCTTCAAAATCTAGTAAATGCTTTACAAAAGGAAAACGAAAGTTTTCTAGAAGAAAATGAAAAGGTTAAATGTCACTTCAATGAGTTGTTTGAATCAATTAAAGTCACTCGTAACAAAAACAACCAACAAATAACTTCATTGCAAAAGGAAATTGAGAATCTGAAGAGTCAGGTAAAAGGGAAAATGCCAATGTTCAATGAGGAAAATGTTGTATCAAAGGGTCACTCTAGTAATAAATATGCTTTACCTGTGACATATGTCCCCCCTCACCTAAGGAACAACAAACTTGCCATTCAAACATATTTCTCATCCCTTAAGGAGTGCTTAGAATGCCTGCGTGAGATTGTTGAAGAGGATAAGCTAGAGAAACCTCATGATAATGCAATTGGACATGCATGCTCATATGCCAAACGATCTCAAGAAATCTTAGAATGTTTGATCACAATATGCCCAAAGACATTAGGTGAGAGAGTTAACCCTTTGATTCCATGCTCGATGCCTAAGGCCAAACATGACATGCACTCGATTCCCAATGGCTTGAATGTGAGAAGTAGTGTACCATTGAGTAGTTCAGATTCTAGATCTGTCAATGCTAAGAAAGAGAACTCAAATGTGCCTTCTAGGAGTACTAATCTCAGTACATCTAGCTTTGCGAAAGTGAACCGTAGTGCACCTGCATGTAGTTCAGATCCCAGCACATCTAAACAGGTGGTGCAAAGAGTAGTAAAACAAACTAATGTTCCCATTCCCTCTACAGGAGTAATCAGTGACATTAAAGGGAGCAGGTCAAAGTCTCAAGACAATACAAGGAATGATAGGACCACTCAAGCTAAGAATGTGCACTGGAAGAAAGTAGAAGAACAATCTAGGAACCTTATGTTTGAATCGAATAAAACGAATCGTGTTGATTCTAGTATTAGCCATAAGCGTACTGTAATTAATTCGAATTCTGATACTATTTGCAAAACTTGTTCTGATGTTTGCTTGAATTCTGTTTCTAATCATGGATGTGATGTCAATGCTGCGCCTAATGATGTTAATTGTCCAATTAATATTGTTAATGCTAAAACTCATTCTAAAAAGGCTAAAAGGCAAAAGCGAAAGAGAGTTAGAAAACAATGGAAACCCACAGGAAGAACATTCAGCAGAATAGGCTTTTATTGGATACCTGTTGGTCATAAGACTAATCAGATAATGCCCACTAGAAAATGGATGCCTACTGGTAGAACTATTCCCTTAAGAAGTGGTCACACTGTAAATAGGGTTAATACAGACACTAGTATAGCATCTATTCACAATGATCCCATTACCTCACTGTCTGATATGAATGCTTCTATTTCTGATGTGGGTGGTCCAACTGTTGCTACTAACCAAATGGAACCCATTCTTGCATGGGGATCCCAATTATCCAGTTATCCATTCTTGTCTGTGTTCAACTGCAGATCGTTCAAATCGTTCTGTGGTACCTGGACTCAGGCTGTTCCAAGCATATGACTGGAGACCGGTCACGGCTCATGAACTTCGTGAGCAAATTCATCGGGACTGTTAGATTTGGTAATGATCATTTCGGTGCTATTATGGGTTATGGAGATTATGTTGTTGGTGATAGTGTCATCTCCAGAGTGTATTATGTGGAAGGTTTAGGTCATAATCTGTTCTCTGTTGGTCAATTCTGTGATTCTGATCTAGAAGTAGCCTTCAGAAAACATACCTGCTTCGTTAGAGATCTTAATGGTAAGGAACTGTTGAAAGGAACTCGTGGCTCAAACCTTTACACTATCTCTATCGATGACATGATGAGAGCTTCACCAATTTTCTTGTTATCAAAGGCTTCAAAGACAAAGTCATGGTTATGGCATCGTCGTCTCAATCACTTGAACTTCGGCACCATCAACGATCTTTCCAGAAAGGACTTAGTTGTAGGTTTACCTAGACTAAAGTATGAAAAGGATCATCTTTGTTCAGCATGTCAATTGGGAAAAAGCAAGAAGTATGCCCATAAACCCAAACCCACTAACTCTGTCACAGAAGTTCTTCATATGATTCATATGGATTTATGTGGACCAATGAGGGTGCAGAATATCTTTGGGAAGAAATATGTGTTAGTTGTGGTTGATGATTATTCTAGATTCACTCTGGTCAAGTTCTTAAGGACAAAGGATGAAACTCCTGATATCATCATCAAACTCATCAAACAGCTGCAGGATAGACTAAACAAAACTGTCAGAATTATCAGAACAGACAATGGAACTGAGTTTGTCAACAAACAACTTAGTGAATTCTATGAAAGCGTTGGAATCAGCCATCAAAGAAGTGTTCCACGAACCCCTCAACAGAACGGTGTAGTTGAAAGACGAAATCGTACTCTTGTTGAAGCTGCTAGAACAATGCTGATCTACTCAAAGGTTCCAATGTTTCTCTGGGCTGAAGCAATTGCCACTGCATGCTACACACAAAATCGTTCCCTGATTCACACCATTCATGGAAAAACTCCATATGAACTTGTCCACAACAGAAAACCTAATCTATCTTTCCTTCGTGTGTTTGGTGCCTTGTGCTATCCAACTAATGAGGGTCAAGACTTGGGCAAACTTAGAGCTAAAGCTGACATTGGAGTATTTGTAGGATATGCACCAAACAAAAAGGGATACCGAATCTACAACAAAAGAACCCGAAATATCATGGAAACAATTCACGTTACGTTTGATGAGCTGACCGGTCAAATGGCTCCTGGACACTCCAGCTCAGGACCCGCACTTCAAAACAGTCCTATTGGTTCATTCCTTGTTCCAAACTTCTCTCAAGAAACACCATATGTACCTCCATCTGAAGATGATGTAAAGAAATTGTTTGATCCAATGTTTGATTAAATGTATGAGTCTACTACTAATGAGGTGCTGATCCCTACAACAGAGGATGCTCATATTCCAGTGAATGAAGTCAATCCATCAGTTTCAACATCTGTAAGTCAAGAAGCACCTGCTGCTGATCCTTCAGTCTCATCAATAAATCATCATTCTTCAAATGTACATCATGGAAATGTTTCTGGCATCAATGATGAACTTAATCCCTTTGCGACTCCTGAAGATGCTCCATTTGAAAACATATTTGCTACTCCTGAATCATCATCAGAACCATCTTCTTCAGGAGACATCGACTCAGCTACTTCAGTTCCTCAACAAATGCCACATGAACACCTCAGAAAATGGACTCACGATCATCCATTAGACAACATCATTGGAAATCCCTCTCGTCCTGTATCAACCCGGAAGCAACTCGCAACCGATGCCTTATGGTGCTTCTTCAACTCAGTACTATCTAAGATCGAACCAAAAGATGTTAAAACTGCTATGAATGAAGATAGCTGGTTCAATGCTATGCAAGATGAAATCCATGAGTTTGATCGTCTGGATGTATGGGAGTTAGTACCTGCTCCAGACTGTGCTATGATTATAGCTCTAAAATGGATCTTCAAAGTAAAACTTGATGAGCATGGTGATGTGTTGAAAAACAAGGCTCGATTAGTTGCTAAAGGATATCGTCAAGAGGAGGGTATAGACTTTGAAGAATCTTTTGCTCCAGTTGCTCGAATCGAGGCAATCAGAATCTTTCTGGCTAATGCTGCTAGTAAGAACATGGTAGTTTATCAGATGGATGTAAAGACGGCATTTCTAAACGGAGATCTTAAAGAAGTCGTCTACGTCAGCCAACCTGAAGGATTTGTGAATCAAGAGCATCATACTCACGTTTATCGTTTGAAGAAGGCTCTTTACGGTTTAAAGCAAGCTCCAAGGGCATGGTATGATACCCTATCAAAGTTTCTTCTATCAACCGGATTCATCAAAGGAGCAGTTGATCCTACATTGTTCACCAGGAAGTCAGGCAAACATTTGATTCATGTTCAAATTTATGTTGATGATATTATTTTTGCCTCGACTGACCCAATGGAATGTGATCGTTTTTCAAATGAAATGAGTTCAAAGTTTCAAATGTCAATGATGGGACAAATGTCATTTTTCTTGGGATTACAAATTTCTCAAAGTCCCGGAGGCATTTTCATAAATCAATCTAAATATGCAACAGAGATTTTAAAGAAATTTGGATTTGATTCTAGTGACCCTGTTGACACCCCCATGATTGACCGAACCAAACTAGATGAGGACCTCTCAGGGATCATGATTGACCAAACGAAATATAGGAGTATGATAGGATCCCTGATGTATCTCACTGCTAGTAGACCAGACATCTTGTTCTCTGTGTGCATGTGTGCTAGATACCAGGCTAAGCCTACTAAGAAGCACCTTGAAGCAGTTAAACGGGTCTTTCGGTATCTCCAAGGAACCATCAATATGGGACTATGGTACCCGAAGGACACCGGTATGTCACTAACGGCCTATGCAGATGCTGATCATGCAGGTTGTCAAGATACACGTCGAAGTACGTCAGGAGGTGCTCAGTTTTTGGGTGATAAGCTTGTAAGCTGGTCCTCAAAGAAGCAAATGAGTACTTCTATTTCCTCTACAGAGGCTGAATACATAGCCATGTCATCGTGTTGTGCTCAAATCTTATGGATGAGATCTCAATTATCTGACTATGGCTTTGAATTCAACAAAATCCCTCTGTACTGTGATAATAAAAGTGCTATTGCTCTCTCATGCAACAACGTCCAACACTCAAGAGCAAAGCATATCGACATTCGACATCATTTCATCAGGGAACAAGTGGAAAAAGGTGTGGTGGAACTATATTTTGTGAGGTCTGAATATCAGTTAGCGGACATCTTCACCAAAGCTCTTCCAAGAGAACGTTTTGAGTTTATTCTTTCACGTCTTGGTTTGAAAAGCCTTCAACCAGAAACTCTCAAACGTCTTCAGGAGGAAGACGAGGAGTAAAGGTCTATCTTCATCTATCTCTTGTATATATCTATTCGAAAATCAAAATACAAAAATATAAAACCTTCAAAATCCATAAAAATTTGAAAAATTCGAAAAAAAAAAAAAATATTTATATTGTCATTTTGTCATTGTTTTCTATCGATTCGATAATATCTACGGTCTTTTGTGCTGTCATTCAAAGAATGACACGGGACTTTAGATGTTGTTCGAATTCTTAAAAAAAAAAAAAAAAAAAAAAAAAAAAAAAAAAAAAAAAAAAATTCAAAAAATCAAAAAATATTTTTGGGAGAAAGAGAAAATGGTTTATTGTCATTTCAGGCAATAACCCGCTTTTAAAGAAAGAACAGAGCCATGTTTTACCATGTTTTCAAATCCTATGCTCTGATTCTATAAACTCCTATCTGCTGAAAACCAAATGCTTTGAAAATTAACTCGATCTCTATTTTTGATAATCATCTGGACTTATTTGTCAAAATCTCTATCTCTCAATCAACAACCTACGTCATTGATTGAGGGGGAGAATGATTTCAATTAAATTAAAAAGTTATTTGGCATTACATTGTTTTCAAAAGATATACATGCATGTTTTATAAATGGAGTTTAAAGTCCTAAAATCCGATCATTATCAGTTCAAACGCTTTCACAATCATGTCACAATTCTCCTTAAAAGCTTTCAATTGAATTTAAATCTATACGAGATCACAAATCTCAAATGATTTGATAATTGTGATCGGGGGAGAATGTGTGATTTAAATTGGATTTAAACTGATAAATAGGTAAATGGTTTTATAAGGATGTACATGCTATCCTGCCCACATGTGACAAACGATTTCAAACTTTCATGCACATGTTGACGGGGAGCATCTATCTTAAACCTTTGATTTGAAACGTGATCATTTATCCCAATGTGCAGGTTCCCTCTAGTATGTGCAAAACTCTTTTCATACCTCGAGGCACATATTGAGGGGGAGCAAAATTCATGGAAACCTCATCCTTCCCGGAAATGCTATATCTTCTTCATTTGTTGAGGGAAGTGATGTTGATATTTTTTAGAAAAAGGTAATCAAAAAGTTAATTCTTTCTCTTGCCTCCGTGTGCTTAACATTTTTCAAATACTTGATGCACATGTTGAGGGGGAGTTCTCGTTCTAAAAATATCAAAAACAACTCAGGTATAAAAAGCTTTGATAATATATCACAAGTATCTGAATTGATTTTCAAATGGTTTTCTATTGGATCCAATGGCAGATGAACAATACCAAATTGACCGACCAACTTTACTTTATGTACGGTGATATAAGGATGATAAGGTTAGGTATTGGTTCCCATGATCCGCCAGAACCGGAGGGATCTACCCAGGGACAATCCACTAGTTAGTGTAGAAGTCCTTAGGTATAATGATAAAAGGAGAAAAATGAGATAAGGGAAGAGTGCGGACTAAGACTGAGCTAGTACTGGAATAAACCCAACAAGGTTCTAGCTATGAAGTCTCGGTAAGCACTGAAGGGGTTGAAGAATTAAAAAGAATTGAATGAAAATAGGGTGAAAAAAAAAATAGCCCTCCATTAATTCAACCTTAGGGCAGAAACCGGGTTCACTTCATATGCTACTGATGGTAACATCGGTATTGAAGACAAGACGTCATGGACCCAGTGACGCACTGCACTTCAACTTTCCTAACCACTCAAGTTCCTCTTAAAAGGGCTTGTTTCATTCTCACGGGGAACCAACATTATCTATCGACTTTCTCTTAGAGATGGTTGATATTGAAGAAGGAGACCCTCTCCCTAGTCTCCGTTATAGGATCCAAAAATGCACAAATTGAGTCTAGAGCCACGAGATCATCAATAAATCTCATTAGGACACTTTCAATGAAGACTCTCTGTTTCACACAATGTGGAAAGAGAGATTATATCTTGAGTCCTACGCTTTATCCTTGTGGTATTGCCAGAACATCTGAGTGATGTGTTTACATATTCACAATGAAGATGGAAAGCCTTCTGGAGCCAACATCAAACAAGCTCCTGGTAGGTGGCATGTGAGATCTATTATATAGATCAACCATGTGACAACTGAACAGAAACAATGGGGCGATTCAATCTCTTGAATCAATCCTGGTTCAGGTTATGGATTGACGGATGCCTTTGAAAAACCGGTCGTTGTGCTTAATAAACTCTTTTCTTTAGCACATCGACTGTGTACTCATTTTTCAAACCAAAAGGTATTTTTATGATTGATAATTGATTTTCAATAAAACCTTCGTTGTATTGCAAAAAACAATTTCTATTGAGCAATACACGATTGTTTTTCAAATCTCTTTTCTTCAATCAGTGGACTTAAAATTCGCTGGTTCACTCACTCCGTGTTGTCTTCTTTGAAACGTTCCGGTTTGAGAACAACTAGAACAGCTGCGAAACCCTGTCAAGGAGATTCTTAGGAATCCTACCTGATCACAGGCAGTACTTGTACTGATCAACGGGGAACCGTGGGCCGTGTACCTCAATTCATCGAAAGTGATCAAAGACACTTTCGTGCGATTTATTGCTAACTGTTGTATGCAGGTACACCCGACGTTTGCAGCTGATCAGAATGAAGCGGTCAATCCATAGCCGCATGCTCACTTAACACATTCATCTCAAAAGAAATCATGATTAGTGCATCAATGACTCTGATATTTTCACACCAAGCTTCTGCTACGCTGCTGCCAATATCGTGATTCAACAAATGCTTCCGCTACTCTGATAAGAAGATATCATGATCCAGAATGTGAGCATGTCGGTCCCAAAGTCACAACACCACAATGGATGTCTCAGAGATTTTTGATTGCTGATGATCTCCAAAGATGGCTCAAACTTATCATCACGTGGATCAGTAAAAGACCTCCACTTGGAATAACCAAACATGCATTGTGAAGAATCAATGACTACGAGTTTATGTGCAAAGAACTACATCAAAAATGCAAGATCAAGTGTTAATGTTATATCTATTTGTATTCAATGTAATTTTGGTACATTATTGAGGTGACCTCCCTTAGGGGGAGATTGTTAGGAATTAGAAATTCCCAGTATTAAAGAGTCGGTCACCTCAAGTATATGTAATCGTTAGAAAGCTCGTAGTCGTAGTTCTTTTAAGTTAAGTAGTAATTTAGTTAAGTAACACCGTGGAGGACGGACGGGTCTTTACCCACTGTATGCCTGATCCACAGCCCAAAGTGTGGCGAGTTATGTAAGACTATAAATACTCTCTACCTTCCAAGGTAGAGAGTTGGAGCTCATAATAATATCTTTCACTTTCTCTCACTAAGTTCCCTAAACCTCTAACTTTCTCTCTCTAGAATTCCATCTTATACGCCACCTTGTGTTATGGTTTGATGTGTATGTGAAAAGTTATATCTTACATTTGTCTTAACTCTTGGGCAATTCGCTCACATTCTCCGAATTCCTAATCATGGACACTGTGCCTTCACTGAAGATTAGTCTCTTGATTCTCTCTTCAACTACCGTGAAGAAAATAGTCCATAATGCTCACGCAAACCTTCCCCTCAAGAATTAACTTGCATGTTATGAAAACATAGATCTAATTACTCCGATCCAAACATAATCTATACACGTGATATCTGAGATGATCTTTAACCTCTCGCAGGCATTCTACGTGAAAATGTTTGGAGTCTTAAGGGAAATCAAGAAATTCTTCCCGCTTGTTGCGCTCATATAATGTATTGTCTGCTGACCCAACAACCATACAATCTCGCCTATTTCTTTGCAAGGCGAATTGCAAATCTTCAAGGCAACAAGAACAAGCTAATCCCATATGGAATGTTCCTGACAAGCCTTTATCATCATATCATGTATTTTCATCCTCAATTTCAAAGTCCGTTGTACGTACTTGTGAACAATATGATGGAACCTCTAAACACATCTCACATCATGTCATTCTTCATCCCTGAATCGGCAAATACTCATCATCCATTTTACGATCCATCTAGTGAAAATGCTTAAGAGACCTAGTTTCCTTTCCAAGTTAGTTCAATTCTTAGGATTCATCTTTTATCCTTGTAGTATGATCTTTCTCATGAAATAAAACATTTATTGTTTGATGTCTCACTTATATAGATGTTCAAATTCTTTAGAAGTCACTGGCTTTAATATACGATACCTTGTGCAAGTTTCGAACACCTTTTGTGAAGGTACTGTTTTGCAAGAGCCGGATCCCTCACTTCGTACTAGACGGTTCCTTCCATTTAGGGATCCATGGGATCCGGGCAAACAGTAATGAATTTCAGTCCTCCACACATTAAACCACTCCACTAGACCACTTCATACTAGCTAAACATAATGCCTTAGGATAACTTAAGTCTTCCTCAAGATCAGTAGGTATCACACTCACTCATACTTAACTTAGAATCACATTCAAGGTGCTTTTTGATTTATCATTTCACCAAAACTCATCATCCTTCCGCTTCAATGCTCACAAATCATTTCCCACATGTCAAAACATCTAGTGTCATAATTCTTTCAATTTTAGCAAATTGATTTTAGTCATTCTTACTTCAAAATGGGCCAAAAACTAGTTTTTCATTTATCATGATTTTTTTAGGAATTTCTCAAATATCTCTTAAGGAACCATCTGATCTCTAGGATCATTTAACACCTCTTAACACTCTCAAATCTCCTACGGTCATCTTTGATTACCTATTGGTGGTCATAAAGTCCCATTTCTTTCCATAAAAGGCAATCATTAGCTACCATAAATCATTTTTCTTGATCATTTAATACCCTCTTCATTTAAGACACTTAAGAAGACTGAAATGCTCAAGATGTATAGGTACTGGACCTTACAAAACATCATTTCCCTCTTTTCTTGGCTGCTGAGAGTCGGATCCCTAGGATTAGCCTAGACGGATCCCTCATTGGAGGGAACCGTGGGAACCGGCTGACAGATTCAGCTAATCCTAGCTAAAAAAATCATTTCAAGCTCTCCTTGCTAACTTGAACACTCCATCTTGACTTAATTAACCTCCTTAATCAGTACAACTCTAAAGTTGACTCTTGTGCATGCAAATCATTGCATTACAAAAGGATCTTAGTGGTTTAAGCCTTGAATGCACTTTCCAAATCCTTTCCTTTATAAACCATCTTGTTAGGACTTCTAAGTCACCATCTACAACTTAATTCTCAGCAACTAGAAGCTTCTTTCTCACTAACCTTTTATCATCTCATCATGAGGGAAGCTCCTAGTGCTAATTCATCCACCAAAGGACCACCCAAGAAAACTTGCTCATGTTGTTCATGAAATTTCTTCAACCGAATCATCTCCCGTTAAATCCATAAACGCTAGGATTTCCCCTCCACCAACTCAACCAATCAAACCAATCGCCAAAAGGATTGTTCCCACAAAACTACCATTGCCAAACACTACCATATGTCCTAGACCAAACACTCCTATTTCCATCAAACCATCACCTTTGGTGCCTAGAGCCTTATCATTCACCACTGCACTTTCATCTCAACACCTCTACAACTTAGAGGACTTGCCTTCTAGGCCATCTCATCCTCCATCATTGCCAACATTCTCCTTAATAGAGAGAATAGTGCAACAACAAAACCAAGGTGTTGAAACGACACCAGCACCGGTATCCTTTTCTCCATCACCCTCAAATAGTCCCTTTTGGATTATGAGGAATCATCAAAGTTAACCACCAGATCACATGGAAGTAGATACCTCTCTACCACCATCCTCGACACATATTCCACCACCACCACCTTATGTTGAAACACCTCCAAATGTACCTCCTCAAACCCTTCCTTCTTTTGTGGAAACTCAACCCAACCTTCCATCTCAAGAAATTCCATTTCTACCTCCACCATTTCCTAGCCATTAAAAAGATTTTTATCATTGTCAACATGTTGAAGGCTTGGTACCTGAACTACGTGAAGAGCAACGTTTCGTGTTTTATCAACTCCTCGAACGTTTCTGATACGCTTACACAGCGCGTTCGGGGTCAAAGGAACTTCCTTTTCGTCGAGCAAGTTTTTCAACACCCTAGTGAGTGAACCTAATCATTGTAGTGTAGTATTAGGGTAAGCCACGGGTATTGATATCGTTCTCTAGGGGAATAGGAATGCTAGTGAGAAATTACTACGCCAAGGTTGGGGTTGAGGAAGATTATTTTTTATCTTTTTTTATATTTTTTAGGAAATGGAAAGGTACGAATCTCGGGGTTTGGATTTGGGGGTTCGTATTTCTACCGATTACTCTACTATTATCTATTCTAATTAACTATGCTAGGGGTAGTCTATGTCTATTGTTGTGTGCTCATATGATGATTAAAAATGTTACTTAGGTTTTATTACTCCCTAGTTATCTCCTATTGATGGTTGAATTGTCACGTCCCTATTCTTAACGCGTTGTGTTTCTACGGTCGTCGGGTATGCGTTTATCCCTAACTCTTTGAAGCTACCAAAGGTTAATGATTACGAAATCTCTAGGATTCATAAACTTAACACTAAGGTATTCTTTGGATGTTTAGCCTACAATTCCACTAGTAACTATATGCTAAGGTTAGACAAAGATTAATCAAGCATTAATAGCACAACGAATGACCTATCGCAATACTAGGTCAATCAAAATTAAGATAAGAAACAACCAATCAATATTCAATAACAAGGTTTCATATTACCCTAGCAAACACACAAATAAATTAGCCGGACATGGAAAACATGAAAGGATACACACAATCAATTGAAGACATAATTGAATTAATGAAGTAAAACACTTATCTTGATGTAAGATAGGGTATGAAACCCTAAAATACTGTACAAGATAGCCTTGGTTCGGTTTAGGTTTTTACTCCACAAAACTACACACTGAAAACTGAAAAATTCGGATTCTATATATAGTGTTACAAACTGCGACGGCGTCACTCTTTAATTGTGACGCCGTCGGGTTGCCGTCATTAGGGTTTTGTCTTGGCCACGTTAGTATTGTGATGGCGTCACCTTATGCCCGTGACGCCGTCTCCTTCAGTCTCTGACGACGTCTGGATCAAATCTAGGCCGTCAGAGCTGCGACACCCCACTCTTTTAAAACCTGATGCCGTCACTTGTAAATAAGCAATTTGGCTACTGAGTCGTCACAAAACTTGTTCCGACGGCGTCACAAGTAGAACCTGACGCCGTCCCCTTCAGTTCCAGCAGCCTGAGTGTCTCGATTCTTGACTTTGGCCATTTTCTTCGTATATTCGCGCCTTTTCGTCCGAATAAGTGTCATTCCAGCAATTTGCCTTCAAGAGCCATGAAAAGTGACAAGGAACGAAATTAAGTAGTAACGGAAGTGATCAATTAAGGGCTTAAATGACCCCTTAAAAAGGTACCTTTTAAATCCTTATCAAATATCTCTACACTTGGTATTTGCTTGTCCTCAAGCAAATGTGCTTTTAGCCAATTGATTTATAAATTAAGGGTCATGAAGCATTAGTTTAGAACGATCCACAACACATATAAGCCCCGAAAAAGTCATAACAAGCACGGAAATTACATATTAGCACCTCACATGGGGTGTTTGGATACTCACATCTCTCGGGTGTATATGAAATATAACAAGTTGGAAATGGAAGATAAACATTCATTAACCGGTCCTAGTACATAGATTACCATAGGCTTGAGGCTAGATCAAACCTCCATCGCTTTGGCGTAAGCACCTAGGAAAGACTATCCAAGAGGTATTTTAAAGGGTTTTAATGTTAGGCTTACGGTAGGGAAACAAAGGGTTTTGGGTGGGATAGGCGATTTAGTGGTGGCAAGTCAAAAATCTTTAAGTTACAAGCATGCGAAGAATGGCATTGCTAAGCCAAGACTCGACACTCTAAACTCTAGATAACTGAAACAAACAAACATAAATTTAAAGTTAGATGTAGGATGGTAGCCCGTATGTTTTTTCATTTTTTTTTCAACACTCTATTTTTTTTCTTTTTCTCTTTTTTCTATTTTTTTCGATTTTTTTTATTTTATTTTTTTATTATTTTTTCATACACTTTGACTCTACCATCCTCTACGATAACATCAAAATAATAGGGATTTATAGGCACATCCCCACACTTGAGTTTTTATTAATCTTGTTGTAATCACTCCTAAACTATATTTCAAGTGTTTGTAATCAATATGTAATAGTTAGCTTAATTAAGGCTTTTAAGTTAGTAAACAAGGCTAGACTCATGTAGAAAGCCCATGAGCCTATCCAAAAGCCCAATAAGTAAAGGAAGGGAGCTTGAGTGTTGCCCTAGCTCCTTCCTTATAAATACCTTTGTAACTCTCATTTGAGAGTTGGTTGTTCACTTTTCTATTTCACTCTAAGCATAAACCTTCCATATCTTATTCGTGTGTTTTGGTTAAGTTTTCATCCGATCCTTCTTCATCTATACTTCTTATATTGATGCTTGTGTTACAAACATGGTGACCTAACAGTGGTATCATTCGCCAAATAGTTGGGTGAAACGTGTGTTTGTTTTTGAAACTTTTGTGTTATACACGTAAGTCTCTGTTCTACAACTTTCATACGCTTAAAAATCTTATTTTTTACACTTTAAAACTCAAGATTCTTGTCCTTTCAAGGTTATTTAGTGATAAAGTTTAAGTTTTTGGCAAAAAGTTTGAAACTTTACGTGTATTTCATAGTTTTTGAGCTTGGTTTGATACGTGTAGTGCTTTCTACGCGTAAGGGTAAAAAGTGTTTTTGATCAACAAGTTTCACACTTTTGTGTCATTTTGGTGATATTGAAGCCTTTTCATCACAAAAATCTGGTTTAAAAACACTTTTGGTCAGAAATCTCAGTTTTGGCAAAACTTGGCAATTCTTACGCATAACTAAACCCTAAACTTACGCGTAAGATTCTAAAGGTTTGATCTTCAGTGTTTTTTGTTTACTCAGTGTTTTCTTGCTTGGATAAGACTGAAAACACTTCGACTTTGGATATCTTTTACACTGGGATAAGTGTAAAGGATTTTTGGGCAAAACCCTAGTCTTACGCCTAAGCAAAGTTCTTACGCGTAGAATCTCTTTCTGCCTAAGCATAAACTTACGCATAAGCACAGTCTTACGCCTAAGCTAAACTTATGCATAAGAATTCTACTTCTAAGCCTTTGTTTACGCATAAGATTAGTTTTTTTCCTTAAGTTTACGCTTAAGCTATCACTACGCGTAAGTTCATTCTTTACGCTTAAGGATTGGTTTTACGCATAAGCTTTTCTCTACGCTTAAGCTGATTTCTACGCTTAAGGATACTTCATCAACAAAGTTTCATTCGACTACAAAGATCCATTTTTCAACACAAGTTTCAAGATGTCTCAACCACCATACTCAAGCTACTTCCCTCATGTGTATCCTCAACAACAACAACAACAACAACTCCATCAACAACAACAATTTTATCAACAACTACAACAACAACTTCATCAACAATTTCCTCAAGGAGAAAATCCACCACAAATGATTCAACCACCCCTAGTCTTCAAGTTCAACCCTACACTAACTTTCATAATCAACATCCATCCAGGAATACTATGAAGGAACCGTCTTGGTTTGCAAAGATGTGTGAAGCTTTAAGTAGCCAACAATCTATACATGAAGCTGGATCACTTGATAGACCTCCAATGCTCACTCTCAGAAACTACGATCAATGGGTGATAAGGTTCTTTAGGTTCTATGATCTAAAGAAGCCACATGGAAAGTTCTTGAAGAAGGTCATCCTGGAAGGTCCGTTTCAGATGCCTACTGTCACTACACCCGGAGATCCAAATGCTAATCCACCAAGGGGTGATGTCACCAACGTTGTCAGTCTTAATGAACTCACTACTGATCAACTTCTACACTTTGAAGCCGATGAACTGGCAATGCAACACATCCTTTTGGGATTACCTAATCCGATACTTCGAAGTGTTGATGCTCAAAAGACTGCTAAAGCAATGTGGGAGCATATTCATCTTCTCATAGAAGGCACTGAACTCAATCAAAAAGACATGGAATCCAAAATCTACGTGGCTTATGAACACTTCATGATTGAACCAGGGGAGACATTAGAGTTATATCATCATCGATTCTCATATATCATCAATGACCTGGACAAACATAACATCATTATGCCAAGAATTGCTGTCAACACTAAGTTCCTGAGTAGTCTTGGTCCTGATTGGGAAAAGTATGTCATTTTCATCCGTCAAGCAAAGAATCTTCATCATGCTACATACGGATTGTTGTACGACTATTTGGAACCCCACAAAAAAGAAGTTGACAAAGAAAGGGTTATCCGTGGACTCCCTGTCTCACCTTCACTTCCGGATAATCAACAATTAGATTTGTGGGCTCAAACTTGTTATCCTCAATTCCCGACATTACAAACTGTCTTTACAAATCCTCCACAACCAACTGCAACAATTACACCATATGATCCGTCACAACACCAATCTCAAGAAAATCAATTGGTTCCATACAACAACAACAATGATCAAGCACTTTACAGTGAATCTAATGAGGATACAGAAGCTTTTGATGCATTGCAACAAGGGTTTGTCATGATTGCTAGAGCTTTCGGCCGATATTTAAACAAATCCAACAATCGCATCCGTACCTCATCAAACACAAGGAATCAGGCTGTTGTTAACAATGGACGTGTTGAAGTTCAGAATCGTGGTAATGTTCGTCAGATGGGCGGTGGTCAAGGGTTTAATCTAGTGGGAAGGAATAACATGGGTGCTCCACAACAACAAAGGGCTCAAGTGGTTGAATAGGGTAATGCTCAGAATGGGGTTAATGGTCTTCGTTGCTATAACTGTAATGAGAAGGGTCATCTGGCTAATGCATGCCCAAAGCCGAGGACAAGAGGCAATGCTTATCACAAAGAGGCTTTACTCTTGTCTCTTAAGGATGAAGCTGGTGGAACTCTTACGAACAAGGAACAGAGCTTCATGGAAAATGCAGATTCTGATGACGATATGGAGGACTTGCAGGCTAATGCAGCAGTTATGTTGATGGCAAACATGCACGAACTCCACATGAGTGATACAGGCCCAGTGTATGACACTGACGGCTTGTCTCAGGTACCGGATCAAACTATATTCATTAATGATCTGATATCTCTGCCAACATTTGCATCCGACAAGGATCAGAGTGTTCAACATGAGCCATCTACATCTCATTCCGATGACAATCAAATAGATCCCGTAGTTATATTTGACGATCAAGATGACCTTATGGTCAATACTGATAATCAAGTTGACTCCGTGGTTATATTTGAGGATCTAAATAATGATCATGTTGAGACTCACGTTGAACAAGCTGATTCTTCATCTAATCTAGATATTGAGCTCATGACCTTACTTAACGACCAAAAATCTCAAATGGAAACATGCCGTAACATCAATCAGCAGTTAAAAGATAAAAATGAACTGTCAACTAAGGATAATGAATGCTTAAAGTATCAACTCAACATTTTTCAAACTCAAGAAAAACGTGAAAAAGGTTTTTAAGTCGCTTTTGCTAAATCTTACCAAAATGAAAAATCATTAGAACAACAGATACGTGATCTAGTCGCATCCAAAAATGTTTTCTTGTCTCAAATAGAACAACTGAAATATGATCATAAACAACAACTTAACGCTCTCACTTCGGAAACTAACAAAGCCAAGTCTGAGTTGTTAACTTGTCAAAAACAGTTCTGTGAGTACAAAAAGCATTCAAAGAAACGAATAGATGACTATCTTGAAGAAATTGTCGACCTACAAAACAAAATCAAAGAGTTTTGAAATGTTTATAAATATGGTGAGTCAATCACAACTATTCAAAAGTTTACTTTTAAACCAAATCCAAATGGATATGGACCGAATCTTGCTGATTACAAACCTAAGTTTTCTAACAGAGCATTCAAACCAAATCCTCAAGTTTACAGTGCAGAACATAGAATTGATGATTCCATTATGAGTGTTGTTGAATATAATCGTCAAGAGGAATTAGATGCAGAAGACTAGAGTCGGTCAAAATTGGAAAATGTTGTTTATAACAAACCATTTAACTATTCAAAAGCCGTTACTTTCGTCACACAACAAGATTTTTCTAACACACCTTGGGTTGTCACACCTACTTCTGAGTCTTCTAATGAGGGTCCCCTTTCCAATACTGCACAAATTAATGGTCCTTTACCTTCACTCAGTGAAATAAAGCCATTAGCCGAACAATGTAAAGTTCTAATATATTTTGAAACATTCTTATCAGACATCAAACTTTTGGAACGTGAAATTAAAATCAATTCTGAAAAAAAAGTTGAACATTTTCAATCGCCTCAAGCGCGAGCCCAAAGAGATATTTTTCAAAAAAGAATTTTACCTCATGTCCGAAATTTGAAAATTTGTGCTATATATTATTGGGAAAGGGATTTTCACAAGGAACTTGGACTTATGAAAAGAGTTTTCGAGCAAACAGAAACATTGATTTCAAACACAAAACGTAAAAGTAAAATGTTAAGAAAAGATGTTGATCGACTCTTGGAAGATGTTATCTGTGCTGATATCCATAATGTTGTGTTATTACATTCTGTTGCGTATGCATTTGATTATATCTCTGCTGATTCTGTTGATTCTATTGAAATTGTTGAGAATACTGATACTGTGTCATAAATCACATCTTTAAAAGTTGAAAATGAACGATTGTTAAACGAGCTTTCAAATGCAAAACGTCGTCTTCAATGGTGTCAAAAAGATTGTCAAAATCGTGAACTCGCTTTGCAAAACAAAATCAACCAGTTGCATACCAAAACTCTTAATCCAAAACTTGAGCAACTGGATGATGAAAATGTGTCTTTGAAGTGTCAAATCTCAAAATATGAACAAGAAATTTCAAAAGTTAAAAAGGAATATAGTGTCATATTTGATTTACTCCAAAAGACTCGTGATAAAGCGTCAAAAGACCTTGATGATCATCTTGCATACACCAAAGATGTTTTACGACGAGATGGACTAACTCGTTCTGAAAATCTAGATTATTTACACAAAATCCATGATCTAAAAGCAGAGTTGGGGAAACTGAAGAAAGATAGGGATAGTAACACAGTAGTAACTGCACCTAAACAGATTCAAAATGACTCTAAAACATCTAATGACAATCCACAAGAAACTAATGTGCTTCCCTCTACTAAAACAGGAATAGTTGCCTCTTTTCCCAACGCCCGCACTTCACAGCCTAGGAGCAATACAAGGAACAATAAGAAGTTGCGTCGTAAGAAAAGAACAATAAAGAATGCTGAAGTAGAAGAACACCTTAGGACTTTGAATAAAACTCAAGTTGCACCCACTTTAGATATTGTGTCTGAAAAATGCAATGAAAAAAGTGATGTAACGAATGCAGAATCTTTAAGTACGTTAAATGTTACGTTTGAAACTTCTTGTGTTGGTTGTCGTAAAAGCATGTTTTTTGGTTGTCATGATAAATGTGTTGCTAAGGCTATCTTGAATCATAAACGGAATAATAGAAAACGGAATACCTCTAGGCCACTAATGCTTCTAAGTTTGTGCTAGGTAAACCACCTTCTAATGTTTCGACCACAATCATTGATGTACCCATAGTACCCCCTACACCTCCTAGGAAGAACTTATCACCTAGTGCATTTACTAAGACCAAAGCTAAGACTAGTTGGAGATGGTAGAAATGGTTTCATAATACACTTGGATTTAAATGGATACCTAAAATCATTAACATGTGTATTTCTACTATAACTGCTTCGGAACCCTCTAACTCTTCGGGTTCCACATCTACTTCTATTCCATCTGTGTCGTCTGTGTGTAATGCAGGTGATACAGATCATCCTCTGGATTGTTGATAGCGGATGTTCCCGACACATGACAGGCAATATCAAACTGTTATCAAACTTTGTTGCAAAGTTCATTGGCACTGTTAGATTCAGGAATGATCACTTCGCAGCTATCATGGGCTACGAAGATTACATCAATGGCAACATCGAATTTAGCAGTGTTTATTATGTGGAAGGTCTCGGTCACAATCTATTCTCATTTGGTCAATTTTGTGATGGTGATTTGGAAGTTGCTTTTCGGGAGAAAACTTGCTTCATTCGTGATCTACAAGGAAACGATCTTATGTATGGTACCCGCAATTCAAGTCTTTACACAATCTCAATGCAAGACATGATTGCTTCATCTCCCATCTATCTACTTTCAAAGGCAACATCTACAAAATCTTAGCTATGGCACCGTCGTCTCTCACATTTAAACTTTCAAACCATAACCAATCTTGCACAATAAAAACTTGTTGAAGGTCTCCCAAGATTTCAATATTCTAAAGATCACCTATGCTCAGCTTGTGAACAAGGGAAAAGCACTCGTGCTTACTTTCCTTCAAAGGTGGAACACAGCTCACAGCATGTGCTTCATCTTCTTCACATGAATTTGTGTGGCCCGATGCACGTGCATACGATTAATGGTAAACGCTACATCTTGGTAATTGTCGATGACTACTCAAGATGGACTTGGGTTTATTTTCTTCGAAGTAAAGATCAAGCTCCAAAGATGATCATCACCTTTCTCACGAAAATTCAAGTTCAGCTCCGGAACACAGACAGACGAATCAGAACAGACAAAGGAACTGAATTTGTGAATCAAACTCTTCGTACATATTATGAGAAATAGGGAATTGAGCATCAAACATCCATTGCACGAACACCAGAACAAAACGAAGTTGTTGAAAGACGAAGCCGTACATTAGTGAAAGCTGCAAGAATGATGTTAATCAATCCCAAACTTCCAGATTACTTGTGGGCTGAAGTCGTGTCAACTGCATGCTACACTCAAAATCATTCAATGATTACCAAACGCCACAACAAAACACCTTATGAGCTTGTCCATAACCGTAAACCGAATCTCAAACACTTTCATGTATTTGGATCCCTTTGTTATCCGAATAATGATCGTGTTAGGTTCCCATTTATGTAACACAAGCATCAATATGAAGAAATGAGGTAAGAAAGGATCGGATGAACACACACACTTATGCGTATAAATAAGAAGAAAGTTTATGCATGGAATAAATGTGAAAGTAAACAACCAACCTTCAAATGAAGGTTTACAAGGCTATTTATAGGAGAAGGAGCTAGGGCAACACTCCTAGTCCCTTCCTTTCCTTATTGGACATGGGCCAAGGCTTATGGGCTTTCTACATAAGCCTTGCCTTTAATACTAACATAAAAGCCTAATTAAGCTAACTATTACAAATTAATTACTAACACTTGTAATCAAGTTTAGGAGTGATTCTAACAATCTCCCCCTAAGTGTTGTTGATTAATGATTTGAGTGATAACATTGTATGTGCAGATGTAATAGTAGCTTTGACGTCTTCTGACATTCTTCTTTCTTGTGAGAAGAAGTGTCTTGATTCCAACAATCTCCCTAGTGTAGGGATCTTGTTTACTTTGAAGTTTTTCAGCTTTGACGTCTTCATTTTCTTTTTTCTATGATCTTTGTTTTTTGTGATGGTAGTGATAGTATGTTGTGGTTATCTGCATCAGGTCCGCTTCGCTGCTCCAATGTTTCCACGTCTTTCTCCAACATGCTCACACACTCTTTATCGTTGGATTTCAGTACTGATGTAGTTCTCTTAGTCTTTAAACATTGTAGATTCTTTGACTTTGACGAAGAATCATTCTGACTTTGTGTTGCCTTTTGAGAGAACTTCAATTAGTGTTGTTGTTGGTATGAGCATGTGAAGAATCTGCACGATCTTTTCCACCCGTGAGCATCCATAAGAAGAAAACATAAAGCATGGGTTAGAAATAATCCAGCACTTACAAGTTTGAACTTTGAGTGTGTTAACAGCATAGTGTGAAAACATGTCTCTAATTCTCACAAAGTCTGTTCCTGAACTGGATTCCCACAATTGAGATAACACGATGTTCCGAAGTACACCTACAGTTCAGGTGAGTCGCTGAGGTACACCGAAGCATCACCCCATGACTATAGACCATTTGAGACACACTAAGCGTAACCCACAAGGAGTTACCGAAGTGACCTGCTGTCAGGGCTGTTTGATGTTGACCCTGGCAGGAGTTTCCATTCAATCACCGAGGATCACAGTTGTGAATCCCTCATAAATGTTCTCGACAGATTGCTAAGATCTGTGAAGGACTCGGTAATGTATCACTTGTGTTCTTATTGTTGCACGACAAGCGATGAATTGTCAAGTGTACCTAAGAGATCTTTCGGTGAATCTCGTGGCTTTAGACTCAATAGTGCGCTTTGGTTTTCCTGAGTGGAGACTAGGGAGAGTTTCTCCTTCTTCAATACCAGCAATCTCTAAGAGAAAGCTGATAGTTTACGTAGGATTCCCTGTGAGAATGAAACAAGCTTCTTTTGAGAGAAACTTGAGTGGCTAAGAAGGTTTAGTGCATGCGTCACTGGGTCTATGACGACTTTGATCTTCAATACCGGTGTCATCAAGTGACAACCAGTAGCAAATGAATTAAACCCGGTGTCTGCCCTAAGTAGAATAATCTGTAGGGCTATTTCTTTTCACCTTTTTCTTTACTTTTCTTTTTAATTCTTCAACTCCTTCTTTCTCTGATTCTCATTTTCTCATATTTATAATCATACCTAAGGACTTCTAAATTCTAACTATTGGTGGTGTCCTTGGGTAGATCCCTCCGGCTCTGGCGGATCATAGGACGGTTATTCCTAACCTTAGTCGCCTTATAACTCCATGACTAACCTATGTTGCCATAAAACCATTTACATGAAAAATCTCTCAAAGTGGTTATGAGTAAAAACATTTTGTACCACTGAAAGAGTTTTAAATGTTTCATAAGTACTCCCCCTCCACACGTGCTTTAGTATTTTGATAGAAATCTGCACGGTGAGAGAAGAGCGCGCACTTTTGAATTGATCAACTCAAGATAGATAATTCCCCGCGAGACACGGTTACATTGTATAGTTAAAGAGTTACATTGTCATCTTTTAGGTGACAACTAGCTCTAATAACTACCTTGAAGGTGTGGACAAACCTTGAAAGGTTGTCTAACCCGTCAAAGTTCATGTCTACCAAGATTTTCTCGAATGGTACATTCTACTCGGACAAGTCCTTTGCGAGACACGTTTACATCACTAGCGAACTAGTTTGAAATTATTACCCGTCCCGGACAAGTCTTTTCGAGTTACTAACATTTAGTACCTCGTCAATTCATCGGTTAAGTCTTTAGCACGACGATTCATTTGCAATTCACAACATATTTCTTATCACATAAATTTTCTCCCCCTTAAAATTGGCATATAAATGTTATTTTTGATGAAATATGATATCGAATATGTCCATTTCGAGTTTTGCGGGAAGATTACCATGAAGAACAATTTTGTGAACAAAGTTTTTAAGAAAATACTCCCCCTCAACAAGTGATATTAACTTTTGAGGTTTTGAAAATCATAAGGGGAAGTACTTGTTCTTTTGAGAAAAACTTTGAAAATGAAAGTTTTGATAGTTTTACTCAAAAGTAAGAAGCTTTCGCTCATTTTATAAGATTATGGCACTGAAGCGTACCACATGGTCCTTTCATTACAAGTACGGGTTGTGCACTGTTATGTGTGCACAAGCCATAGTTAGTTATAAATCACACATCCAAATAATGATTAGGAAACAAATCAAGGGGTACTAGGAGTCTCTGATAGTCCAGCAATAACTCCAGGAGTGCGTTCTGGACGTTGGTAGCCCATGAGAGATATGCTTGGACGACCGCCTACAAAAATCTCTAAAGTTCTGATCTGATCCCTTCTGAACAACCTTTCATCAATCTGCATGATGATCTTCTTAACATCCCTTCTATCCCTCGAATTCCATCTCTTCGGTGACCCTATGTCGTCATGTATCTCCTTTAACCAATAAGCTAAACCATCCCTGACATTTTCAATGTATGATCCCTAAACTTGTGTAGCTCTTTGCACACCATGAAGCAATTGTGGTGTAGTTCACTTCTGTAGACTACCCCAAATGGTTTCTTGATAAGTGTGTACTGAGCAAGTTGGTTTATGTCGGAAGGTCTAGTTGAGGTTTTGTAAGGTTTACATGTTTCTGATAAGATTCCACGGCAAGTTGAATGTCTTCTACACGTTCTTGGATCATAATGCTTTTGATGAAGATAAGCAGAGACTTGATGTACTCGCGTTGGATAATTGTAGAGAATTGTCGCATTCGTCCTTGTACCTTTGCAAAATACATATCTTCAATGTCGTTAAGAGACAATCTCGGAAAATCCGCTTCACAGAAGTCATATTCCTCCTTGTCTTGTCGTTTGACCACAATTTTCTTAAGGAATGTGTAGTCCCACTTCGACGACAAGGAAACATGCTGAATAGCAACGATCCGTTGATCACTAAACACTTCCTTTTTCGACTTTAGAACCTGGCAGCTTTTGTAGTAGATTCTTCGGCGTTCAGGCCAATGATGAAACCCAAACAATGCATCGAGGTTATACTTTTCCACTTTGTTAGCAAACATGTGTGTGGCTTCTTCCTCGATGGCTATGATGTTGGAGTATATTGCTGTCGGGAAAGGGAGTGTGAGTGATGTAGCGTATTTCTTGGAGACATCGCTACCGTTTTGAAGAAACTCTAGGTCGTTGTTGAAGAAATAGCGGTACGGAATCCTGGGTTGATCCGGTCAGCCAATGGTAGGTAGAGGTTTGGTCCAGTCAGTGTAATATGGAGCCTTGTCTTGTCTTGTGAAGTTGATGTTAGATTCAGGGTTGAGCCAATCGATGTTGTTTGACATGGCTCGTGCGATGTTGTCGAGATGATATTCGACTTCAATTGCACTGGCTGAGCTGTCTTTAAGAAGTTGGAAAGCATCATTCTTTATTCGCCTTAGCTCTGCCTTTGTCATCTTCTTCACTTTGAAATTTTCTTGAATCAGCTTCACATGCTCCATGGTACGATCATCTACCATTTCTTGACCTTCTGGTAATGAGGGGGTAGCATCAACAAGTCTAGAAAACCAGTCATATTCTTCAGTTGTATCGTCATCTAGCCATGAGACAACAGGGGTCTTCGTCTTCTTTTTCTTTGGCTTTGATGATGACTCTGGTTTCTTTGTTGTGGCAGAAGAGGTGGGTTGTTGTTGGGGCTCAGGGATCTCTTCATCGTCACCACCATTGTATTCAAAATGATCACCGGTTTTCTCTGTTTGTGGTGATAACTCAGAGTCCTGAGGTTTCTCAGTAGCAGCAGAACGTGGAGGAGATCTTCTTTCGGTGGAGGTCCTTGGGGGTGGTGGTGGCATAGAGGAGGATTCTCCAGACTTCTTCTTGCGTTTGGACTCTTTGTCCTTATCCTGATCATCAACGTCTCTTGGACGCTTTGGCTGTTCAGCTGCCGCTTTGCATGATGTTTTAAGTTGGTATTCCAGCAATGCGTCAAACAGTTTACCTTCGTTAGAAGTAAATGTTGCAGATCGTTTTGACATTTGTAATACCAGCTTGGAAACCATTTCCACATCGGAGACAGCTGCAGACTCAGTTGGGTTGATTGTTATTGATAAAGGCGTTGATTTTATTGTTTGCTTGACCAACTGCATGAGATTCGGATAGAGTTGTCTGGTTAACATCTCTCTTGTCACTCCAGGAACAATGTTGATAAGGAACTTATGAGTATATTCCCTAATCGTTTTGTTCATTTCACCCTGTATATCTCGATCGAGAAACTTCTGGATTAGTTCCCGTTCTCCCAACATCTCATTTATCACTTTTTGAAGAAGATTGACTCTGTCAGCGAGTTGATTCAGTTTCTTGTTGGTCACATCTTTCTTCCTGACTTGCCTGACAGCTTTGACAATCTTTGTCGTAGCTCGTGATATCCAAGTGTCGGTTGGTTTCTTTACCGATCTGGATGCGGATCTGGTGGTGGAGATGAGTGAGAAGATGAGTCTGACGATGATGATTCATGAGGAGGATCACAGTCCTTTGGTGGCTCAGAAGTTTGTTCCTTGCTATGTGCGGGACTATCTAGAAGATAGTCATTGGCTTCCTTTTCTACAGCCTTGACCTTTGCCTCTTCATCTGCTTGAGCTTGAGCTTCTTTTTCTGCTTTTTCTTTAGCCGCAGCCTCAACATCTTCTTCAGGAATTTTCTCAGAATTCTCCATTTCTGGTTCCTCAAAGTCATAGGTGATAGAATCCTCTAGTCGCTTCTGTTCAGATTCGTGGGTGGTGGTTGATAAGGTTTTAAAAGGTACCTTTTTGAGGGGTCATTTAAGCCCTTATTCGATCACTTTTGTATCCGTTATTGCTTAATATCGTTCCTTTTCACTTTTTAGGTCTCTTGAAGGCAAAATGCTGGAATGATGCTTATTTGGACGAAAAGGCGCGAATATACGAAGAAAATGGCCAAAGTCAGAATCGAGACACTCAAAGCTGCTGAAACATAAGGCGACGGCGTCACTGCATATCTGCGACGCCGTCAGGAAGGCATTTTGCGACGGCTCAGAGGCGAAATTGCATGTTTTCAAGGGACGACGTCAGGTTCTAAAGGAATAGGCCGTCGCTACTCAGACGGCCTAGATGCAGCCAAGACGGCGTCAGAGCTGAAGGGGACGGCGTCACAGTCATAAGGTGACGCCGTCGCAAGGTTTACGTGGCCAAGACGAAACCCTAATGACGGCGACACGACGGCATCACAAAACATAAGGTGACGCCGTCGCAGATGTAATCTTATATATAGAATCCGAATTTTTCAGTTTTAGTGTGTAGTCTTTTGGAGTAAAAACCTAAAACCGAACCAAGGCTTTCTTGTGCAGTATTTTAGGGTTCTAAACCCTATTATACATCAAGATAAGTATTTACTTCATTAATTTAATTATGTCTTTGATTATTTGTGTGTATGCTTGCATGTTCTCCATGTCCGGCTAATTTATTTGTGTGTTTGCTTAGGGAATATGAAACTTAATTATTGAATATTGATTGGTTGATACTTATCTTAGTTGACTAATGATCTAGAGTGCGCTAGATTATTCGTTGTGTACTTAATGCTTGACTTTTCTTTGTGAACTTTAGAATATAATTATCTAGGTAATTGTAGGATAAAGTATTCAAGGACAACCGTAGAGTAGGCGTCTATAAATCACTAGAGGATTTGTAAACAAGACCCTTTGGTAATTTCAAAGAGTTAGGTAAACAAGCACGCCCTATAGCCTTAGAATCACAACGCAACTAGGAATAAGGACGTGACAAATCAACCATCAATAGGAGATAATTAAGGAGTAGTAAAACCTAAGTAAACACATCTTTAAACTATCATACGAGTACACATCAATTAGACATAGACTATCACAACCTTAGCTTAGATAATTAGATAATAGTATAGTAATCGGTAGCAATACCAACCCCCCAAATCCAATACCCGAGATTCGTACCTTTTCAATTTCTAAAAAAATATAAAAAGATAAAAAATAATCTTCCTCAACCTCAACCTTAGCGTAGTAACTTCTCACTAGCATTCCTATTCCCCTAGAGAACGATATCAATACCCGTGGCTTACCCTAATTACTACACTACAACGATTAGGTTCACTGCCTAGGGTGTTATAAAACTTGCTCGAAGAAAAGGAAGTTTCCTTGACCCCGAACGACGCGTGTAGCGTTATCAAGTTTTTGGCGCCGCTGCCGGGGAATAGAATAGCTAGTTAGTAGTCCACCTCGTTTAGGTTTCTTTGCTTGATTCCTATCAAGTAAATTTTTCTCATTTTTTTAGCTTTCTCTTAGTCTATCCCCCTTCTTCGTGACCTTTGTTCGTAACACCCATCACTTTTCACCATGGAAGATGACAACCAACCACCACTCATCAACCCACCACCAAACGACCCGCCAAGAGCCCGTACTCTTGGTGAGTACTCGAGACCAAACCACCTAGGTTATTGGAACACCATTGAGCTTCCCGACCAAGCCCAAACTACGGCCCTGCGATCCGACACCATCCGGTTGGTGCAAAACGGATGTGCATTCCATGGACTTCGTTCCGAAGATCCAAATCAGCATCTGAGGGATTTCCTCAAAATTGTCGATTCCATCGACCTTGATGCTACTACTCGGGAGACCACGCGCTTGCGTCTCTTCCAATTTTCTCTACGGGACCAAGCTAGTAATTGGCTTGAGCGACTTCCCGCCGGCTCCATCTCAAGTTGGGATGATCTTACTTCTCGCTTCCTTGCTCAATTTTTCCCACCGGGGAGAACCACTAAGCTTAGGAATGACATCTTAATGTTCCAACAACGTCAAGGTGAATCTCTCTACGAAGCGTGGACCCGATTCAAGGACTTACTTCAGAAAGTCCCTCATCATGGCATTGATCTTTGGCTCCAAGTCCAAATCTTTTATGATCATGTCAACTTTCCCACTAAGCGATCCATTGACCAAGCGGCCGGTGGAAAACTTAGTGATCTCACCGCAGAAGAATCATGGGAAATAATAGAGGACCTTGCCCTCTATGACAACGAAAGTTGGGATGACCCCCGTGAACTTCCCAAAACCGTCAAGGCAATCTCCAACAGCACTTCTGAATCCTAAAAACATCCTTGAGTACTCCTTAAATTGAACTAGAAGTTCAAGTTAGTAGGATGCCAGCCCTCCTCCGTTCCTCTAACGGAACTGCCAAAACCCTTCAAGTGCCCCCAGTAGGGTTGAAAGCAACAGTATCTCCCGTTCCAGGAGATAATAAAGGGTACTAAGAAGACGCCACTCTAGTGATTCAAAAGGTGGCCGGCGAACCAGTTACCTAGCGAATCACCCTTTCAACTGTACTAGTATTTTCTAAACCT
Source organism: Chrysanthemum seticuspe (assembly GCA_019973895.1). Classification (NCBI taxonomy): domain Eukaryota; kingdom Viridiplantae; phylum Streptophyta; class Magnoliopsida; order Asterales; family Asteraceae; genus Chrysanthemum; species Chrysanthemum seticuspe. Next base: position 208,291,872 of record BPTQ01000004.1, read on the forward strand.
GAACCTCGGTTTCTAGTTACGGTACTACTCCCTGAAAGACTTCATTCAGGAACTTAGCCCAGGTGCGAAGCATCTCTCTAAGTGGAACTGCAACAACCTTGTAATTCTACAGTAAGGATTCGAATCACCAAGAGGGGCCACCCTTTTTAACTCGTTCCTTCGCTCTTCATTCTAGTAGGGTTGAACTCTACCTCGGCCGCCCTTCAGCGAGTTCGGTTAATGATCGAACCAGGGCATCTCTTTTAACCTTCTCTGCGTTCGCGCACCAGAGGGCTCATCATCGTAGTTCCAGCTACCTTAGCTGTTAAAACTCCTTTAGGGAGTCTACGACTAAACCTAGAAGCCTTGCTTCAGGTACCTTACGTGTAGGCAAAACGTGGTTGGCCTACCACAGCCTAGCGTCCCGGCATCAAACCCGAACCAGCCCTTCGAGTTACCACAAGGTTATTGGATCCACCAAACCAGAGCTCATGAGTGGTTCTCATGCCCGAGAACCGCCCAGCAAACCACCACCCAACTACTCACCACCAACCAACAGTAGAAGGTACCACTTTTCACTACCCACAATGCTTGTTTCCAGTGCTTCTTCCCCCTATCTGATTCTCTTTCGATTTTTTTACTCTTTTTAAATGAACTATCCTTAGTTCGTTTCTTTGGATTTGCTCCACCTG
>BPTQ01000004.1:208301329-208361844 GCA_019973895.1 Chrysanthemum seticuspe
AACAATTTTGTGTATCTGACATAAGGGATCTTGGAGCCAAGCCTTTTCAGGTAAGTCATCATGTCGTCCCAGATCAGAGCTGCAAATTCGATGTGTTTCATGCTGACCATACCCAAAAAGATTTGAAGTTCCATGAGCTTCAGATGCTCATAACCACTGTCACGTCCGGAAACGGATTTAGCAATCATAATGTACATAGTTCTCCATGGTTGAGGAATATTCTTGAGATATACTGAGGAGTGTGTTGGGTTCAGTAAATACCCAAACCCCTTAATCTAGGATTTGAATAGAAAATAGCCCATGTTTAGTCCGTTAACACTAACAGGTCACTGAGCGCATAGTCTCTTAGTGAGTCATCTTCAGGATACTCAGTATGAGGCGAAGAAGAAGTCTCTCCACTCAGTAAGGTGGAACTTAAAGGGTGAAGACTGAGTCAAGAAGAAGATGGTGGATTCAGTGAGTGATGACAATAACTCAATGAATCCCTAAGACTCCTCTACAACTACTTACACTGAAGACAAACTGAAGTAGAAGGCTGAAGGATGTAAAGACTGAAGAAAGAGCGGGACAAGGCGGGATAAGTTTGAATCAGATAAGACGAAGTCCTTATCAACCAAAGTCAACTTTCCCTGAATGGCAAAAGATCAGGCTCAATGTCATTACTGAACTTAGGAAAGTAGTCTTGTCTCTTACCTAGAATAGTCTTTGTAAAGAAAAACAAAATACATCAGTATTTTGTCTTCTGTATGATGTCAGTTTGTCACTTAGGAAAGAGTCAAATATCATACATGTATAAATAGCATAAGAGATGGAGTGAAAAGATTAAGCTTGTGAATTGTAAAAACACACATACACGCAAGCCATCTTTTCACTCCTCCAGATACAACTTAGTTCCTAAGATAGCTCAGTGAGCTCTAAGAGTTGTGCTCAGACTTAGCTTGAGCTTAGAGAGGAGTCTCCAAACCTTGTCATTTCAATCCCAAGTACTATTCCGCAAGTACTCGGGTAACGTATTCTTTGTTGATTTATTTCTAATAAGAATATGATGTTGAAAATTACTTTGTGTGTTTTACTTGTGTTAATTTCAGTCATAGTTCACTATTAACTTGTTTTATATACTTAAATTGTTTTAAACGATAGTGAACGGGGAAAAACAAGAGGTATCAGAGCTAGGCTAATTATAAAACTCGTTTTTTAGGCCGCTCTAAAAGTTTTTAAATTGGGATCCTAAATGGCTGAAATTGATGTACCCCAACTAGTCGATAAAAAGGGTGGAACTTATTCAGCTGTTGCCCCTAGACTTGAAGTTGGAAAATTAAACAAATGGAAAAAGCTTATGCTTTGCTATTTGATTGGGATGGAACCTTATTATATCAAGTGTATAAATGAAGGTCCATTTATCCCAAAGACTGCTGAAGGTTTGCCTAAACCTGAAGCTCAGTGGACTCAGGATGAGAGAAGAATGGTCAACCAGGACCAAAGATTCAAAAGTATCATCATATCATGTCTTCCTGATGATGTTATGGAGTCAGTCATAGGCTGTAGTACATCTAAACAAACCTGGGATGACCTGGTTCATAGTCATGAAGGTCCATCTGATACCAAAGAAAACATGATTATGGACCTGAAACTTGAGTATAATACCTTCAGGGCTAAGGACTCAGAAACTCTGTCTCAAACATACACCCGGTACAAAACGTTGTTAAATGAACTTTCAAATGATGGTGTAAAATTGTCCAAACATGAAATCAATGTTGGTTTTGTAAACAGTCTTCCTGAGAAATGGTTGAATTTCTCTCAGGGACTAAGGCATGCTAACCACATTCAGAATCTTGAGCTTCCTGAAATTTATGGGAAATTTGTCTATGAGGAAAACCTCATCAACAGACGATACCCTGACTTGAAAAAGTCCCAGGAAGTCAAGAAGTCCCTGACAACCATTTCCAATCCAGTGTCAACTGCTTTTTATTCTAACAATGTGATTCAAGATTTTCAGGAAAACTCTGATGATGAGGCAGATGAGAGGACAAGCGAGGAGTACCTGAACGATTTAAATATTGAGTTTAAGGAAAGAGCACTCCTCGCTAACTCAAAAAGGTTTATTCGAAGAAACAAAAGTTTTTCAAACGCTAAAGCTAATGAAGACATTGAATGTTTTAAGTGTCACAAAAAGGGTCATTTTGCAAAAGACTGCTTTTCAAAAACAATTTCTGAACCCTCTTACAAACCATCAGGGTCAAACCAGTCTTCAGGCTTTAGCAAATTTCAACCAAAAATCTTTCAGTCTCATCAAAATTTTCAAAGCAAATCTGATCAAAACAAAACTGTTGATTATGAAACCAAGTATAAGAAAGCAAAAGCTAAGCTTGCATTGCTTGAGGCCAGTCCCTCAGAAACAACCAGTGTTAAATCTGTGCAGGGTAAAAACAAAGGTCTCGTTGCTGAAACCTTTGACTAGGATGAAGAGCCAGTATCATCTGATGATGAAATGGTGCATGTCAGTGCACTGATGGCCCTCTCAGAAGAGGACAAGCTAGCTGTTGGGAAAAATCATGGCAGAAACGGGGAATGGGTCAACATCATAATGAAAAAGGTAAACATCTTACTTTCTATGGATGATGACTCTGATTGGCAGTCTTATATGAATTATCTTAATGTTGACCTTAATTTCGTAGAAGAGCAAAGATTAAATCTTTTTTCAAAATACAACAAGCTAAGTTTTGAATTAAACAAGTGTAGAGATAAACTGCTTATTTTAAAACAAGCCAAGCTTGAGGCTATCACTTTGCAAATTCAAAACACTGAACTAGTTAAGAGAAATCAGGCTCTTCAAGATGAACTTAAAAAGGAACAAGATATTCTTGATAGTTGGACTGCTAAGAATCCCAGGGTCTTTGATGCTGTGGGCGCCCCTAGTAGCAAAAAGAGAGTCATAGGTGAAGATCATCTCTCTGACTCTCGCAACAAAGACCAAAGTTCAAAACCATTTGTTTCTGGTGGTATGATTACCAATATGCTGACAACTCCAAATTCCAGTGACTGGATTGAACGGGTTAATCCTAAGAGTAAGCTTCCAAATTTCGATTCTGGAAGGATTCTTGAGCCTGAGAGCCAAGCTCTTAAGAGCATGCTAGGACTCCCTGATGTGCCCAGTGGTACTGAACACATCTCTGAGTCTGAAGCAGAATCTCAAACACCGCTTCCACCCCTGAAACCTCTTCAGGGTGCTGATCCAAGCTCTGAGCTTACTCCTCTAAAATTCAATCCTCACTCACCAAAAGAAAGGTCTGGACTTGGTAGAACCATCCTGCAAAGACAAACAAAACAAATCCAACAAGAGTCTACTCCTACTAAGACTTCAACATACTCTGTCCCCAATGAAGCTGACCAAATTCAGCAACTTACTGAGCTTGGGAGGAAGCTGACAGAAAAGATGGAATCCATCGATAAAGCCCCTGATTCAATCAAGGAAACTAAGTCAGTCTCATCTAGCTCATCAAAATCAAAATCCACCAACAAACCCAAGCAGAAGTGTGAACTATGTCATTACACTAGTCATACCACTGAAAACTGCTACATAATCCTTTATTGTATGATCTGCAATAAGGATGATCACAGAACTGTAGACCACTTACAGTATGTAAGCTCTGTCAGTAAAGCAAACTATACCAAAGTTGGTCATCAGTATGCTTCATCCTCCAAAACAGCTCTCAAGAATAGAGCAAAACCTTTTCCTCTTTGCCCTCACTGTGGGTTTAATGATCATCATCAGGATGACTGTCTCATGAACACATGCTGTGATATATGTGGAAATCCAGCTCATGAGACATCCTAACATGACAGTGTCATTCATGCAAGGAGAAGTACAAAACAACCCAAAATCACTGAGTCTTCCTCAATCTCCAAATGCAAAACCTGTGGTAGCACAATGCACTCAACCACTGACCATGAGTCGATTGCAAAATTCAAAGAGTCCTTGAGACCCAAGCCCACTAGCAAGTGGGTCACCAAGAGAAACTAACTCAGTTTACTACTTGTGCAGAGACACGCCAGGGAGCCTATCTGGCATCTAGACAGTGGATGCTCAAGAAGCATGACTGGTGTGAAAGAGTATTTGCACAAGTATGTAAAAGAACCAGGACCCAAGGTAGTATTTGGTGATAACTCATCATGCCCCACTGAAGGTTATGGTTCAGTAAACTGCAATGGAATAGTTTTCTCTATAATTGCTTACGTCAATTGTCTCAAATACAATCTCATCAGTGTTAGTCAACAATGTGATGCTAAGTACATTGTGCAATTCAATGACAAACAAGGTACCATTTTCAATGCCGATAAAGAAGTTCTTTTGATAGCCCCTAGAAGAGATGATGTTTATGTCTTAGACATTTCTACTCTTTCTCAAGATGGAACCTGTCTCTTTGCCAAAGCCACTGAATCTATCAACTGGCTGTGGCACAAGAGACTCTCTCACTTAAACTTCAAAAATATCAACAACCTGGCAAAACAAAACAAGGTCCTTGGCTTACCATCACTGGTTTTTGCAAAAGACAAACCATGCTCTGCCTGTGAAAAAGGTAAACACCACAGAGCATCTTTCAAAACCAAACAAAATTTCTCCATCAAAAGCTGCCTTGACCTCCTGCATATGGATCTCTTTGGACCTGTCAGTCCCAGATCAATCCAGCATGAAAAGTATACACTTGTCATTGTTGATGAGTTTTCAAGATACACTTGGGTATACTTTCTTTCCAAAAAGAGTCAGGTAGCTGATACAATAATGTCATGCATCAGAAAAATTGAAAACCAGAATGACATTACTGTTAAACAAATTAGAACTGACAATGGTACTGAGTTCATAAATCAAGAGCTTGAAAGCTTCTGTGATGAAAAAGGAATTTCTCAAAATTTCTCATCTCCTTATACCCCTGAACAAAATGGGGTTACTGAAAGGAAAAACAGAACTCTCATTGAGGCTGCAAGAACCATGTTAAATGGCTCAGCCCACTCAAAGCTTTTCTGGACTGAAGCAGTCAAAACTGCTTGTTACACTCAAAACAGGTCAATCATTGTCAAAAGACATAGTAAAACCCCATATGAGACTTTCAAAGGTAGACTTCCTGACATCAGCTACTTTCATGTGTTTGGGTGTCTTGTGTTTATTCATAACCACAAGGATCACCTAGGCAAATTTGATGCAAAAGCTGATGACGGATATTTCTTGGGCTACTCACTGATCTCCAAAGCCTTCAGGGTGTTTAACACCAGAAGACAACAAGTTGAGGAAACCTTTCATGTCACCTTTGATGAAAGTTCAGAAAGCATCAGGTTCACCAATACCTCAGTAGAGGAAATAGGAATTGATGACTCATCAAGATATCCTCCTGATGAGTTTAACACTGAAATCAATTCCTCATATCAAGCTGATGCTCACATCTCATATTATGTCTTACCTCACAACCTACCCTAACCAACTATCAGTGAATTCATTGATAATCAATCAGTCCCTGCTGGGATAGGCAACACTGATCCAAATGATCAGGTACCTGTGATTCATGAAACCCAACCTGAACAAGACATCTCAACAGATGTTCTTAATGATTCTGTGGCTAATGTACCAGAACTCACTCCTGAGTCTCCAGTGACCTCCTCAAGTTCAGATCATAGACCACAAAGTAAGTGGACAAAATCTCAGGACATTGAGCTTGTAAACATCATTGGTGAACCCACTAAGGTCTGCTCACTAGAAGCGTGGCTGCTAATTTCACTGCAGCTTCAGCCGATGAATGTCTATATGCTGATTACCTATCAGATATAGAACCTAAAAGTGTCACTGAGGCTCTAAAACACTCAAGTTGGGTTCAGGCTATGCAAGAAGAACTGCAACAGTTTGATAAAAACAAGGTCGTAACCTTGCTCAAATGTCCTCATGATGTAGTTGTCATAGGAATGAAGTGGGTTTTCAGAAACAAAACTGATGAAAACGGCACTGTCATTAAAAACAAAGCCAGACTTGTAGCTAAAGGTTACAGTCAACAAGAAGGCATTGACTATGATGAGTCATTTGCTCCTATTGCAAGAATGGAAGCCATCAGGATCTTCCTTGCATATGCAACATACATGAACTTCAGGGTCTACCAAATGGATGTTAAAAGTGCATTCTTAAATGGTGATCTCAAGGAAGATGTGTATGTTCAGCAACCTCCAGGCTTTGAGAGTAATGAATTCCCTGACTATGTCTGCAAGCTTGACAAAGCCCTTTATGGACTTAAACAAGCTCCCAGGGCATGGTATGAAACTCTCTCAGCCTTCCTGATACAAAACAAGTTTGTCAGAGGAAAGATAGACAACACACTGTTTGTCTATAGAACACAACATGATGTGATACTAGTACAAGTGTATGTTGATGACATCATCTTTGGCTCAACAAACTACAAACTTTGCAAACAGTTTGAAAAACTGATGACAAAGAAGTTTGAAATGAGCATGATGGGTGAACTCACATACTTCCTTGGACTACAAATCAGGCAAACTGATAAAGGAATATCCATCAGTCAAGAGAAATACACCAGAAATCTCTTGAAAAAATATGAGATATCTGACTGTGCCTCAGTGAAGACTCCAATGGTCCCACCTAACAACCTTGGACCTGATCTCACTGGCAAATCAGTCAATCAAACTCATTTCAGAGGGATTGTAGGATCACTGATGTATCTAACTGCTTCTAGACCAGACATCCAATTCTCAGTTTGTCTAATAGCAAGATATCAGTCTAATCCTAAAGAATCCCATCTCACTGCAGCCAAGAGAATTCTCAGATACCTAAAGGGAACTCCAAGCCTTGGACTTTACTATCCAAAGTTCTCAGGGTTTGACCTCAAAGGATATTCTGACTCTGATTATGCTGGCTGTAAAATGGACAGGAAAAGTACCTCAGGGTCCTGTCAATTTCTTGGAGGAAAGCTGGTTTGTTGGAGTACTAAAAAGCAACAACCAGTGGCTATGTCTTCAGCAGAAGCTGAGTATGTAGCTGCAGCAGGATGTTGTGCCAATGTATTATGGATGAAAAGTCAACTCAGTGACTATGACATCCATTACAAAATGGTACCCATCTTCTGTGATAACACCAGTGCTATTGCAATCTCCAACAACCCTGTCCTCCAGCAAAGAACCTAACACATTGATATCAGATATCACTTCATCAGGGATCAAATAATGAAAGGAGACATAGAACTTCATTTCATCCGTACTGAATATCAACTTGCTGATATCTTCACAAAACCCTTGGATGAACCTACCTTCAGGAGACTAAAAGCTGAATTGGGAATGCTTGACATTGAAAGTCAGGCATCTGAAAACCAATCTCAGTAAGTTCTCTGAAATGGTTCCTCCTCCCTGAACGAAACCCACAAAACATCCTCTCACTAAATGAGTAAGACTCATTCAGGGACCCTGACAGTTGATATTTAGCATTGAATGAGTAACCAAATGATCAAAGTATCAGTTACTTAAATGTCCTAGTATGCCAATTTAATATAGGAATATATGTCTTACTGTCAGGGGTCTCCTCACATACCTCATCCCACTTGGCATTAAATGCCTTCTCTCATATAAAATATCCTATGGATATTTTATTGCTGCAAAAGTGCACTTTTACTGTGTACTGCAACTCTTCCTTTGAAATACGGGATTTTACTGCGGGTAGTGGTGGGTGGCATTAAATGTGGAATTTCAAACGTTTTCAAAAACCTTCTTTACATATCCATGTTTATGCAAAAACCACCCCTCTCACCACTCTATAAATACCTCTCTCATTAATATTAAAACACACACAATTGATTTCTGCAAACAAAACTCTGTCAAAATCTCTTTCAAACCCAGAAACCATTGTGTTCTTTAAACCTCTTTCTGAAAAACCTTCATTGTAAACATTTACAAAAGTTTTTCATCACAAACTTAAGAGATACAAAAAAAGCTTTTGATTGTTCTTGTCAAGATATTTTTTAAAAACCAAAAAAAAAAAAAAAAAAAAAAAAAAAAAAAAAAAAAAAAAAAACTCTTAATGGAAATGGCAAGAACACAATCTCTTCAGTTTGCTTCACAGTGGGTAGGCGATCTTATCAATGTTGAATTTAAAACAAATAATGTCATAGGCAATTTTGAATATCTTCCAACTGTCCCAGCCTATAAAGACATTATGAAATTTCTGTATAACTGCCCACTGAAAACGGCCTTTATTCAGTGTCCCTCTGTACTATACCAAAACCTCCTTAGGGAGTTCTGGGCAACAACGAAGGCCTTTGACCCGACACCCTCTACTGATGAGAACAACCTTAGACCTCTCAGGGAATATCTCATCAGGTTCAGTCTTAATGGGGGGCAACAATTCACCCTGGATTATAAAACATTTTGCACCTCACCAGGGTTAGATTACAACAAAGGTGTTTATGTCGCCCATCCTGAACCCTCCACAGTAAAGGATGGGTTAAAACAAATTGTTTTAGATCCAAAATTTTTGAACAGGACTCCAGTCACCAAGAGTTCATTTCCCGTGGCTTGGAGGATCCTATTCACATTTGTGATTTAGGTCCTCGGCGGGAATCACTCATCAACTGAACAACTTAACTCTATTCAGTTGATGATGGCATACTGCCTGATGAATGGGGTCACTGTAGACATAGGGGAGATCATTTACAGTGATCTCGTAACCAAGCTACAAAGCAAAACTAGGACGAAATACGTTTCGTATCCTAGGTTTGTCTCTTGTGCTTTGCAAGTGTTATTGGGTACAAATTATTCTCAGGAAGAAAAATTTGTTGCTTTACCTGGCATCCTGAGCAAATCAAATTTTCAAAAAGACCCATCCCTTGTTACAAACAATGAATTGATAGCCCATATGGTTGCTGTAAACAACCAAAGGGAATCAGTGTCTCCTAACCCTGCTCCTATAAAGAGAAAGGGGAAGTCTCAGACTGGGACTAAAACCAAACCCAAGTCTCAGGGCCCTGAGGCTTCAGGAGCATAGCCTAAAAGGCAGAGAAAGCCCAAGACTGATTTGCCACCTGTGGAAAACTAGAAGGGGGGGGGGGTTGAATAGTTTTACCAATTTAAAACTTCCTTTTAAATATTTAGATCGACTTATGTCTTGGTTGTTTATGTTGGACGTTGATAGATAGATATATAAATGTGTAATGAAAGATAAAGAGTAAGAAGCACATCACAACGATACAAGTATTTATAGTGGTTCGGCTACAAGGACACCTTCCTTGCCCTACTCCACTCCCCGAGTCACCTACTCAAGAGTTCGCAAACACTACACCAACTCCTTATGGCGGAGAAGCCTTCACAACGTCGCCTACCCTTTTTTCGGTGCTAGGCTAACCACCGGGTTCTTTCACTCCAAGGTGAACCAAACCTAACACAACGTCGCCTACCCTTGATACGGTGCTAGGCTAACCACCGAGTTCTTTCACACCAAGGAGAACTAATCCTATCACAACGTATCCTACCCTTTATTAGGTACTAGGCTAAGCACCTAGTTCCATTACTATGGAGGAACTACTACCCTTCACAACACAACACCTAATATCAAGGAGATCCACTCCTTGTTACAATACCATCAAGGATATCACCATCCTTGGAAATAAACAATTACTTATGTGTATAACGATGCACCTCATCGATTATACGATCTAGTCATTCTTCCCAAATGCGACTCGATTTGAATCTTCGGCATCTTTCACTAATGCCTTAGACACAACGCTTGGCACCCTTCACTAATGCCTTCGTCTTGACACCTTTAGCATTCTTCACTAATGCTTTGACACGGATGATCGGCATCTTTCACTAATGCTTTCATCTTGACACTTTCGGCATTCTTCACTAATGCCTTCAACCCAACATCTATGGAGAAAGTAGAACTATCAACAAGAGAACCTTAGTTGCCTTGATGATGACGAAGCATGGCAACTCATGGACTTGACCTTGCTCGTCTTCAAGAAGTGGTGATCTTGCCTTTAAGAGGAACCTAGAAGATCACACAAAAACAAAAGACAAACTACATAGATCACTTAGATCTGAAGTTAGAGGGTTCGAATACTTGGGGAAGTATGTGTGTAAAGTGATGAATAGAAAGGAAGAAATGGCTCTCTATTTATAGAGAAAATTCTCTACTGTTCCCCGGATCCCACGGATCCCTTCCACTTGGGATCCGGCTAGCACAAAGCCAGGGATCTGTGGAACGCTCCTATTTGCCCATGGGTATTTTGGTTATGGGTCATGGGTCATGGGTAGATCCATGGGTCTTTAGCTAGATACAATGTATCTCTTGAGTGCTCACCAAGGGTTCAATGTATCTAGACATTCTCTTGAGTGCTCACCAAGGGTTCAATGTATCTAGACATTGGGTATGGGTCAATACCATGGGTTATGGATATTATCCATGTATGATATAAGCATGATGTCATGCAATGGGTTATGGGTCAAGATCCATGGGTCATGGGCTTTGGGTTGTACCCAACTACATTTAATGTATTTGCCCAATGGGTTATGATACTTAAGTTTCTACCCATTTATATTACCCAATATACTACAAACTAGTTATGTGTATATTTTACCCAAATATGTAAACACTAGTTGTTGTACATATGTAATATTAAATCATAAAATCACTTATACTTGTTTTAGTGTTTTATGTGAAAATGTGAATATGTTAGAAACTATTAGTTCAAACCATTTGCGTATTTTATTTGTTTCGTTTAAATGATTTTACGTTTGTTATCGACAAAACATTAGAAGATCGTAAAATATAAATAAACGTTTTTACGGCTTATTTGTATTAACAATCTCCCCCTTTTTGTTGATGACAAAACATAAAATTATTTTAAGGAAAACCTAAAATTTGTAAAAGTTTGAATTTGTAGTTTTTACTTTCTTCTCCCCCTTTTTGTCGAAACAAAAAGAGCCTTGAAAGAAAGCAACACATTGTTTTTAAGAAAAACACGTGAAAGAAATAAAAAGAGGTAGAGAGCAAGTAACGGGAAAGGATCTCATCTTTACTCCCCCTTGACGAGTCCATCCCTAGGTAAGGGCGTCAAGAAAGTAATACTAATCTAGTTTTTTTGCAACCAAGTTTGCAAAAGATTTCTTATAAGTGACGAATGTGCTCCCCCTTGATGATTGCAATTTTGCAAAGGGATGTCGAGAAATGTAATCCTAATATTGCAAGTAATTTGCAATGTATTGTTTTGACACAAAGCTCCCCCTAGCTTTAGGGTGTCAAAATGCTTCAAGTGTAGATTGAATAACGACAAAACAAAGGTTAGAAAACAAGTATAATGCACAATGTCCTGCATATGTGATCCAAGTTAGTAGAAAAATAGTTTTCTGTCTCACGGATCCCACGGTTCCCTCCTAGTAGGGATCCGTCTAGGCAATTTTGAGGGATCCGTATAGCTAATGATTAAATTCAGCAATGGTGATGTAACAAGTAATGTTGACATCAAAATGAGATATGTATTCAACCAACAAACATATACTCAATGCAATATGGCAAGTAAAATATCATTCAATAAAACATAAGAGATGATCAACAAATCTCTAAAAACTAAGAGAATGATTTAGCCATATTCTACTAATACTAATAAGTGAACAAAGCTTAAGAAGCAACAATGTGCTTGAGTCTAGGGATGAGTAGACTTGTTGATTTAGTCCAATATTTCAAGAAGATAATTATACATGAAATGCAACTCATTTCGTACTTCTTGAACAAGTCCTTGGGTGATTAGACAATTAGAGCAATTATTGACTTGATTAGGAACATGATGTTTTGAGGAGGTTCTACAAATGATGGTGGAGGTACATTGAGTAATTTAGGATGAGGTTCTACTAGGAATGAGAATGGTGGTAATGGAAATTCCTCCATATGATCAAGTCCTTGGTGGTTCCTTGTTTCCAACGATGGACTAGTTGGTGATGTAGGTGGTTCCTATTTTAACGAGAAGGTTGGTGAATGGGAAGTTCTCGGTGGTGAATGCTCTAATGAATAGAGAGAGGCTCGGTAAAGGAGTGTAGTCCATGCTCTAGGAATGAAGGTTTAGACATTTTGCTAGAAATAGGTACGTTTGGTTTAGAACTCAATGATCCCTTTTCTAACCTAAGAGGTTTAATGCTAATTATTACGGTTCTCTTGGCAATTGTTGATTGGGTTTGTTGAGGTAATATTCTAGCACTATTATCTCTTACGGATGATGATTCGGTGGATGGGAAGTCCTACAATTTGTGGGTTTAACCGGAGATGATTCGGTTGAGGAAATTTCGTGTACAACACGAGCAAGTTTCTTGGGTGGTTCTTGGTTGGATGAGTTAGCACTAGGAGCTTTCCTCATGATGAAATGACTAAGGAAAAGGTTTCTAAATGCTGAGAATTATGTTGTGTTTGATGACTAAGGGATTCTAGCAAGATGACTTATAAAGGGAAGGATTTAGCAAGTGCATTCAAGACTTAAGTCTCTAATATCCTTTGGAATGTGATGATTAGCATGCACAAGAGTCAACTTCATAGATTTATTAGGATGAGGTGGAGTGTTCAAGTTAGTAAGATGAGCTTGAAATGACTGTTCGAGCAAGAGTTGACATAAATCTGTCACCCGGATCCTACGGTTTCCACCAATGGGGGATCCGTCTAGGCTAATCCTAGGGATCCGGCTCTCAGCAGCTAGGAAAGGATAGAAGTGATGTTTGAAAAGTCTAAAGCCTATACCTTTTTGAATGTTTCAGTTCTACTAAGTGTCTTTAAATGGAAGGGTACTTAAATGTTCAAGGGCAATGAGTGATGTAGCTAATGATTGCCTTATATGAAAGAAATTGGAACTTTCGTGAGTACCAATGAATGAACAAAGATGACACTAAAATCTTGAGAGTGTCAAATGGAGCTAGATGATCCTAGTGATCAGATAGTGACTTAGGATAATGTCTTGGAGAAGATCCTAAAGGTTTTAAGGTGGAAGAACTAGAATTTGATCCATTTCGACCAATTTTGAGGTAAGGATGATTATGATCAATTTTGCCATAATTGAAAGACTTCTAGGTCTAGATGTGAAGGATCATGTGAGAAATAATGAGTGATCTAGAGAGCGTAAGAGTAATGAGTTTAGGTGAAACGATAGATCGAAAAGCACTTTGAGTGTGATCCTTAATGAGCTATGAAAAGGACTTAAGAGATCCTAAGGTATTAAGTTCAGCTAGTGTGAAGTAGTCTAGGAACATGGTTTGAGGTGTAAATGTTGGGAATTACGGTAAACTACTGGATCTGCTGAAGTATCTGCCGAAGAGTTTCTGCCGAAGAAGAATGGATTCTGGTGAAGGTATACTTCAGCAGAAGTGTTAAAGCACAAATCGTGATTCAGCTGAAAGTGCGAATCCACGTAGGAGAGATAAGCGCAGTATGTAGTAAAAGTCAGCGCCGTATGAAAGATAGGTTGGCGCCGTATTGTATAGAGCTTTCTCAGAATAAACAATATGATTAGTAAAACAATATGATTAGTTGCATGCTTGTCTAGATGCATGCGTTGTTTATGTTTGTATTAGGAGCGTACGTTATAAACGCTCGTGAGTCATTAGGGTTTCTTGCCTATAAAAAGAACCATAATAGTTTGTAATAGAGAAGTTTCTCTAAGTCTTTCAAGTCTTGCAATATATCCGAAACATAGAGTTTCTATAATCAAAAGATCCATAGAGGATCTAAGAGTTCTTAGTTATTATAACTTGTATTTACATTCCGCTAAAGAATACGAGTTGTAGAGATCTTCTATTAGTTTGCTTGTGATTACATAGGTAACACTAACGATCTCCGAGTGCTTAAGATCTATCAAGGTCTTTGTGTATTCAACAAGTGGTATCAGAGCCTCGGGAAAGTCTCTACGATACTATAAACCAGTCTCACCCCCATACAACCAAACATACCCTCACCATGCCTGGATCTGATAATGAAACTGAAGTCACCAACACAAACAACACCAACACCACTTCCATGAAACAGCTTAGTCTTTCAAACAGTAATGGTAAATTTCCTTATTTAAAAAGGGAAGAGTATGATCTTTGGACTATGAAGATGGAAAACTGGATTTCCAATATTGATTGGAATCTGTGGGAGGTAGTAAAGAAAGGAAACAGTCTAAAGAAAATGATACCAGACAGGGATGGGAAGTTTATCATGGCTCCTCCCAAAACTGCTGAAGAGGTGCTGGCTATGCAGAGAGAGCACAAAGTAAAAACTATTCTGCTTTAAGCCATTCCTGAAGATCACCTGTGTGATTTTCACCATATGGATGATGCAAAAGACATATGGATGGCTCTCAAAGCAAGGTTCGGTGGAAATGAAGAATCAAAGAGAATGAGGAAGTCCATGCTGAGACAACAATTTCAAGACTTTAATATCTCTGAAGAAGAAGGTATCCACAAGGGATACGACAGGTTCCATAGGATTTTGAGTCAGCTAAACCAGCTGAATGCAAAACCTGATAATGATGATTGCAATTCAAAGTTCATACGATCCTTGCCTCCATCATGGTTACATGTAAGTATAGCCCTCAAGGCTAAAGGTGGGTTGGACATGCTCACCTTTGATGAGCTGTACAACAGACTCAGAACTCTTGAACCTGATGTCAGAACTCCCTTCCGTACATCCTCTTCTGGCCATGCAGCTTTTGTTGGGACATCTCACTCCAACATGATGGTACATGCTCCTAGTTCCAACTACCTTCCATCATCTCCTAGTTCCAACTACTTTCCATCATCTTGCACTCCTACTCCACCACATAACACTCGTCCCACTCCACCATGTTCTCAAACTAAGACTAGTAGTGTGATGGAAGATGTTCTTCATTCATTTGTTGCTGATTATGATACTCAACAGTATCTTGCATATGAAGACTTTTATCAGTTGGACCCACTTGAAATGGAGGAGATGAAACTGAAAATGCAGGTGGCATTGCTGTTAGTGGATATCAAAAGGTTTGAAGAGAAGTCTGGAAGGAAGTTTGCTTTCAAGGGAAAGGAGCCAGCTCGCTTTGACAGGAGAAAAGTCAAGTGTTTCACTTGCCACCAGATGGGGCATTTCTCAAGGGAATGCAAAGACAGGAAGAGTGGAGATGGAGCTAACTACATTTCCTATCAGCAGAAACAGCAGGAAGCTGGAGCTTCAGTAGCTCTTCTCACCATGGATGAACAGGTCAACTGGACTGCACATGAACCTGTGAATGAGGAAGCTCATGATACTGATAAGCTTAGATTGATGGCAAGGTGCACTTCGGATGAAAGGCATGATCAGTTTGCCTTGATGGGACTATCTCAGGTACACAACTGTATATTTGGTTGTAGTCTAAGATACAACGAACTTAAAGAAGAGTATGATGCTATGAAACCTAAATTCGATGAATGCTATGTTGAAAATGAAGCTCATAAACTAGCATTAAAAATAGTAGAAAGACAAAAAGTATGGTTTCAAAAGAATCAAATAGCTTATGAAGAAAAGATAAAGGTGTTACAGTTTGATCTAGAAGTTGCAAATAATTACTTAAAACTATCTGAGAAAGCAAAGGCTAAAGCTGTGTCTGAGAACCTAGAGCTCAAAGAAAAACTAGCTGAGGAAATAGCTAGGCATAAGGAATGGATAATTTCAGGTGATAATCTGGCTAGAGAAATCTATAACAGTGAATCAGTAACCTCTGGCCTAGGATTAGGCTTTCAAAAATATGTAGGAGTAGAAGCTAGGTATGATGGTCGTAAATCCACACCAGCAAAGTTAGCTAACTTTGTAAAAGAAGGTGAATTGCATGCTGTCCCTGGACCTATTAGAGGTGAATTTATGCCCATTGACCTATCCATCACTGTTGACTTTGATGGATCACATCATCTATATGGTAAAAAGTCAAAAGACTTGCCAGACCCTGATACCTCATCTAATGACTTTGTCTCGTGCTCTGACAGTGACAATTCATCGGATCAAGGGTCTACTTCCTATGAAAGCTGTGATTCAAATGAGAAGTCTGACCTTCCCAAGCCCTCACCTGAGCCTACACCCAAGCCTGCACCCTAGTCTACTTACAAGCCTTCTAGGGAAGCTGCTGAGGAATCAACTTCCAAGACAGTTTCTTCTAAAGATTTATCTTTTAAAGCTTTGCATAATCAGTCTGTTAAAAACAATTCCTTGAGTGTTTCTGATTTAAGTACTTCTGCATGTAATCAAACATCTCCCTATTTGAATAAATCTTCCAAGAAGAAGACATGTTTTGTGTGTGGAAGTAAATTTCATTTAATTAAGGATTGTGATTTTTATGAGCAAAGATTGGGTGTATGTGCTACTCAGCAGAAACATAAATCTAAGTGGACCAATGTTAATAATATTCCACCTTATGTCCCACAAGCAACTCATACTGACTCTCATTGGAGAGGTTCAGTTGCCAGACCTGATGTGCAACCAACTAGCCCATACTTTAATCATGGTTATTGGCCTACATATGTTGACTCTATGAATGCTGGGATGGGATATGGGAGTACTGCTGTGAAGCCCTCAGCAGGTTGTTCTTGGACTATCAAGGGACCCAATCATCAATGGAGGACCAAGGACAATGGTGGATCCTCTAGATCTTCATGGCCTAAACCTGTGATCCACAAGGCAGGTTCAAGTCAGTAATGACTTGAACCTTCTTTGATTGCTAACTGTATATATATTTTTTGTTGTTGTTTGTAGGATCATCCCCTTAAGCATAAAGATATTGGTATTGTTGATAGTGGCTGTTCCAGAAGCATGTCTGGGAACAGAGATATGATGCACAATTTTGTTCCCATAGAAGGAGGAGGCAATGTGACTTTTGGAGGAAGTGATGGAAGTATCACAGGGAAAGGCACCATAAAGACACCTCATCTGGATTTTGAAAATGTGTACTATGTTAAGGAACTTCAGCATTTCAACTTGTTCTCCGTTTCACAAATCTGTGACACCAAGAACAAAGTACTCTTCTCTGAGAATGAATGTCTTGTGTTGTCTAAAGACTTCAAACTCCCAGAAGATACTTCAATTCTGCTGAAAGTTCCTCGAACTCACAATTTATACACATTCAACCTTAATGAAGTTCAACCTGGTGGTGACCTCACTTGTTTGGTGGCTAAAGCATCCCTTGATGAGTCTACTAAATGGCATAAGAGGATGGCTCATGTGAATTTCAAGACCATAAACAAACTCTCTAAAATGGGTCTTGTTGAAGGTCTTCCCTCCAAAGTTTTCACCAATGACCATAATTGTGTTGCATGTAACAAAGGAAAACAACACAGAGCCTCCTACAAAGCTATCAATGCAATGAGCATCATTTCTGAACCTCTTCACTTGCTCCACATGGATCTGTTTGGTCCAACTCAAGTCAGAAGCATTGATCAGAAGTTCTTCTATTTGGTTATCACTGATGGCTATAGCAGATTTTGTTGGGTTTTCTTTCTAAGAACCAAAGATGAAACATCTCAAGTACTGACTGAATTCATCACCCTCGTTGAAAATCAGTTGAACAAAAAGGTTAAGGGAATTCGGTGTGATAATGGGACAGAGTTCAAAAATGCTATTCTTATAGAACTCTGTGGGTCAAAAGGTATAAAAAGGGACTATAGTAATCCAAGAACCCCACAACAAAATGGGGTGGCTGAAAGAAAGAATAGGACCTTAATAGAGGCTGCAAGATCAATGCTTGCAGACTCTAAACTGCCCACTATGTTCTGGACTGAAGCTGTTGGCACAGCGTGCTATGTGCTAAACAGGGTCTCCATTACTAGACCTCAACTCAAAACACCATATGAACTTCTCTTTGGGAAGGTTCCTGTCATTCACTACCTAAAACCTTTTGGTTGTCAAGTGAACATTCTAAACACCAGTGATCTGTTGGGAAAGTTTGATGAGAAGGCTGATGATGGTTATATTGTGGGTTATTCAGCTCATAGTAAGGCATACATGGTGTACAATTTGCAAGCCAAGAAGATAGAGGAGACTTTGAACCTGAGATTTTTGGAAGATAAGCCTAATGTTCAAGGACAGGGTCATACGTGGTCTTTTCACCTTGACTACTTAACTGATTATTTGGGTTACACTAGACATTTGGCTAACCAAAATGCAGGTCCTCAAGAGTCTCCCACTAACAATGCAGATACCTTGGATGATGACTCTGAAAATGAGTTTGAAGATGATGAGCAACCTATACTTGTGCCTTCTTTCTCCCCTAACAATATTACAGGTACCACCTCCAAGGATATTGCTGATACGAGTGATGAAGATGAATCACATTATGCTGAGGACCTTGCTAGGCTTCAGACCCAAGAATTTGCAGCTAAGCTTGAAGCAGAGAAACTGAATGGAGAGGTTGCTAATGATGGAGTCAGTAGAAACCATGTTTCTGCTGAAGTTGATTCTGTCACACCTACCATCCACAAATCCACTGAAGGATATGCTGTTTCTTCTCATGTTCCTTCTCAAGTGTCTTCAGACTTTGGAGAACCTTATACACGCTTTCCAAGACCCTCAGATCTTGGAAACCATCAACCCAAAGCTGGCATCTTCACCTCACCCTCTTATGATGCTGAGTTTGAGCCAACTATCACTAATCTTGATTCATCCATTGAAGTCAACCCCACTGCTACTCAGAGGATCAATATTGCTCATCCTCAATCCAACATCATCGGTGATCTTCTGGCACCTGTTAGAACTCGAAGGGCTATAACAAGTCCGTAGTTTGGACAGATTGCCTTTCTCTCTTATGTCTCCAACCAGCAAAGAGACAATCACACAGACTTCAAGCATTGTCTGTTTGCTTGTTTTCTTTCTCAAGTGGAACCCACAAGTGTTTCTCAAGCTCTTAACGATTCAAGCTAGCTAGAAGCAATGCAAGAAGAGATGCAACAATTTCACAATCAGCAGGTTTGGATCTTGGTTCCACTCCCTGATGGCAAATATGCCATTGGGACAAAGTTGATTTTAAAGAATAAGAGAGATGCTCGGGGTGTTGTGATAAAAAACAAAGCAAGATTAGTGGCTCAAGGCTTTAGACAAGAGGAGGGGATTGATTATGATGAAGTGTTTGCACCTGTTGCCAGAGTTGAAGCCATTCGAATTTTCTTGGCTTATGCTTCTTACATGGGTTTCATGGTGTATCAGATGGATGTTAAAGGTGCTTTTCTGTATGGTGAGATTGAAGAGGAGGTTTATGTCACTCAACCCAAGGGATTTGAAGACCCAGATCACCCAAATCATGTTTACAAGGTTGTCAAAGCTCTCTATGGCTTACATCAGGCACCTAGAGCTTGGTATGCTAGGCTTTCAACCTTTCTGCTGAAGCATGGCGATAGGAGGGGTGCTATTGATAAAACTCTGTTCCTAAAGAAGAATTACTCAGACATCATTCTTGTGCAAGTTTATGTGGATGACATTATTTTTGGCTCCACAAACGAAGCTTGGTGCTGGGAATTTGAGGAACTAATGAAGGGAGAGTTTCAGATTAGTGCTATGGGAGAGCTTACTTTCTTTTTGGGTCTCCAAGTTCAGCAGAAACAAGATGGCATCTTTATCTGTCAAGATAAATATGTGAGGGACATTTTGAAGAAGTTTGGTATGGAAGGTGTTAGGACTGCCACAACACCTTATGAAGCTCCAAAGACAAAAGCAAATAATGAACCAGATCTACCTGTGAATGTTCATCTGTACAGGTCGATGATTGGTTCATTGATGTATCTAACAGCTTCAAGACCTGATATTACTTTTGCTGTGAGTGTTTGTTCTCGACATCAAGTCACTCCACTTACTTCCCATCTCAATGCTGTCAAGAAGATCTTTAAGTATCTCAAAGGCCAACCTCAGTTAGGTCTTTGATATCCAAAAGAGTCTCCGTTCAAGTTGGAAGCATATAGTGACAGTGATTATGCTGGTGCAAATCTGGATAGACGATCCACAACTGGAGGCTGCCAATTTCTTGGAAAAAGGTTGATTTCTTGGCAATGCACGAAACAAACCATTGTGGCTACCTCAACTACTGAAGCAGAGTATGTTGCTGCTGCAAATTGCTGTGGACAGGTCCTTTGGATTCAAAACCAATTGCTGGACTATGGGTACAACTTCATGAACACCACAATTTTTATTGATAATCAAAGTACCATATGCATAGTCAAAAATCCAGTTTTTCACAGTCGAACAAAACACATTGAAATCAGGCACCACTTTATAAGAGATGCATATGAAAAACATTTGATAAAAGTGGTTAAAATTCATACTGATGATAATGTGGCAGACTTGTTAACCAAAGCTTTTGATGGACCAAGGTTTCAACACCTTGTGGTTAATATTGGAATGCTAAACCCTTGACTGCAAAGTTTAAGGGGAGGCATAGGCCTCAGGGGAGGCATATGCCTCAGGGGAGGATTTGTGCAAACTCTGCATATTTTTGTGTCATATTTTTTATTTTTGTGTGTTATTTTGTTTACTAACACTAACTTTCCAATAATTCGTTAGTTTGTTTGTCTTTGTGTTGTTCTTGTGTGTTTTTGTGTCTGTTTTGCAGTTGTCTGGATTGCATTTTGTCTATTCCTTGTCTGAATTGCAGTTTGTCTGTCCCATGATCAAGATCAAATTCATCAATTATGGTTCATTGGTATATGTTCAAGATAGCTAAAAGATTGTTGCTTGTTTCTTCTGAAATCAAAAATACTGAAGCAAACAATTTGATTCCACTGAAGTTATAATACTGAAGAAAAGAAATTGAAGTCAAATTGTTCTTTCATTCATTCAAGAAACAGTTTACAACTTACAGCTTACAAAAGTCAACCTACTACAAATGCATCTTCAAGATACGAGCTATACAATTACGCTAATCCTAATCTAGTACATATCATCTATTCCAACATCTAAGTGAATGTTGGATATGCATTAGTGTTAGCCTCGCTAAAGTGAAGTCATTACGGGAATTGCATTAGTTTCTTTCTTTACTCATTCACAAGGACTAGTTTAGTCAATAGTGCTAAGTTAGACTTGTAGAAGTATAAATACCCCTCCTAGTTCCAACTAGGAGGGTAGGAAGTTCATTATTTGTAAAGAAGTGTGTGTGGTTTCTTCTTCTTCTCTCTAGAAACACACACATCTTCCCTTTACTTTAATCTAAATAATACCATGTCTTATTCATTCTTTGAGCTTCCCCGACCCCCCGAACCACATGAATCATATGTTTTATCGGTCCTACAATTGGTATAACGAGCCAGGTTGTTGTTTTTACAGATTTGTGTGGTTTTGAATGTTTGTTTAAACTGTTTTTCACCAATATTTTTGTCTCGGAAAAATTTTTTCCATCTTTTGAGGATAACAGTTTATTCACATACTTTGTATCATTTTGGTCAAAAATAAAAAGTCAACAACTTTATTGATTGTTTCCATGTTTCTGGTTCTTCTTTCTTCTGTCCTTGAATCAGTTTCTGGGTAACATCTTTTTGTGACTAGTTTTTTTTTGTACCAAATCAGTGGAACATATTGTGGTCAAACCTTGGTCAAACCGTCATCTTCTTGGTTAACTGGTCAAAATAGAAGCAGTTTATATGCTTTTCTGGGTTTTTGTATGAAGATGGTCGGAAAAACATGTTCGAAAAACTCGCCGGAAAAAGTCAACTGGGTCAAAACCCTAGTTTTCTACGCTTAAGAATATCTACAGTGAAAGTTACGCGTAGCTGTGAAGTTACGCGTAAGAAATGGTTTACGCGTATGTTTACGCCTAAGACCAGGTTACGCGTAAGGTTCTTTACGCATAAGCCTTGGCTTACGCATAACCATGACCAGGTCTACGCTTAAGAAGCTACGCTTAAAAAGTTACGCATAAGGTTGAAGCAAAGAAAAACTTACGCGTAGACTAGACCAAGACCACAACTTATACCATTTACCAATACCAACAGATTCGACCTCAGGTCGAAACCATCCTCAGTCCAAGACTCCTAAAACAAAACCTAGATCCAACGCCAACATACCTCAACTCATTCAAACCAAGATTCGTAAACAGATAATACCAATCGATCTCAGAAGTTCCACTTTTTAATCTTTCAAAGATATTTTTGAGTTGGACATCATCATCACAGATCTATAAGTGTGAAGCTTTGCTTCTTATTTGTTATTTGAAAATTAAAAGAACGTGAAAAACAATTGTGTTAAACACGTTTCTTTTCATTCGACTCTAAAGTACAACCAAATACAAAAACGAAAATCACAACATCCATAACCTACCCGAGACCTTTGTCAAGATCTTGAAGCCACTCTCTTTGAAGACATATAGAATGGAATCTGAGATTAAAAGCTTCATGAGTGTCTGTAGTTTATGTTTGTGGGATTCATCCTTGTGATTAGTTTTGATGGTTAGGATCTGAGATTGAGAAGTAAGGTTGAGAGGCGTTTATTTATGATCGGTATTTGAGAGATAAAATAAAACGTTTATGAGTTGGTAGGCGCTTTATTTCTCAAGTGATATTTTAGGGTTATGACAAAATGAGCATAACTAGGGTTATACCCGGTTATATCATTGAAGTATAGCTTAGATTGGATCGGGCCTTTTGGATTTAATTGTGGGCTTTGGCTTCACATTTGTGCTTTTGGGCGAGCTGATATTGAGTTAACGAGGAAAGGGCGTCTTCCACTTGAACTGAAAATGTAATGGGCTATGATACTGTTGGACTTGTATTCCAAAAGCATGTATTGCAATATCTAAATCAATATCTTAACTTTTTGGATATTAATTTTGATAATGAACATTTGGACAAATAAATTTTGTCATCCGAATTTTTTAAAATTTTTGGATACAAATTTTATTTTGTTTAAATGAGTGGAATTTTTGGTATGGTATATTATTCACGGAGGATATACGTTCACGGCTAAAGTTTTCGATGAATTTTAACGTGACCACGGAGATAACTCTTTATTATTTATTTGGGTGTGAAGTGACGTTTGACGGGCGAGTTTACTTATTTCGTCTTCTTTCTTTCTTCCCTTCCGCGAAGATGACTTGTCTGGGCAAATATGTTGACTGTGATGAAGACTTGCTATCTAGTTACTTTTGTGATTCTTTCTCTCTTAACCCACAAAGTAGCTATCACTTCGGTGTCTCACGTAGTTGAGGATACGCCAAGAGGTTTTGTACATTGGGTACACCGTTCTTTTTCACAAGGATAGTACAAGCTTAAGTAACTATTCCGGGAGATTTTACTTCATCCTCAAGTTCGTCATATTGGGTTATCCTCACATGTGGTTACTACAGACAGCCGTTGAATTTTGATACAGGGGGTTGAGATGAGTTAGACAATTTAAAATGGTATTGTTCATCGACATCTTCTCACGGGCTGATATGATTTATGATAGACTGCTTCCAGTTAATGCGTCATGTACACAATTGTATGCTGATTCCGATAAATCGTAACCATCAAGGGAGAGAAATGTGTACATTATGGGCTGATTTGATATATGAAAGATAACTGGAATGCATTTGATGAGATGAAGATGTTGATATCTTATTCCCCCGAACGAACAATCTTGAAGAAGGTCGAGTCGAAAAGTCTTCTCTACATTTTCCGCTGCGTGTTAGAAGAATAAAGACGGTTCTAATTTAATTATCAAAAGACTTCTTCGAATTTAGGAAATTCATCAGAAAGGTTGTCAGTTTGGGGGAGAGCACTAATTAGGGGAGAGCAAAAAGGTCAGATTTAATCCCTAATTAGATTTTCTCATATTGTTCTTCTGCAAGTAAAGATATGGCAGCTGAGAAGATTCATGAAGTTTGATGACTGTGAAGACACTCTTGGAGCTGCTGCGCTTATGTTATGTATCTGATTTTGCTTGTAGGGAACATTGTAAGCAACTCCCGTATGACATCACTTGGGGGGAGATTGTTAGCCTCGCTAAAGTGAAGTCATTACGGGAATTGCATTAGTTTCTTTCTTTACTCATTCACAAGGACTAGTTTAGTCAATAGTGCTAAGTTAGACTTGTAGAAGTATAAATACCCCTCCTAGTTCCAACTAGGAGGGTAGGAAGTTCATTATTTGTAAAGAAGTGTGTGTGGTTTCTTCTTCTTCTCTCTAGAAACACACACATCTTCCCTTTACTTTAACCTAAATAATACCATGTCTTATTCATTCTTTGAGCTTCCCCGACCCCCCGAACCACATGAATCTTATGTTTAAACGATCCTACAATTAGATGCTGGATATGCGTTTGAAGATGCTAAGGACCAAAATGGAGAGGATGGATTGATGCAAACGTTGATGATGACGATGACCACACATGATGATGGAGAAAAATAACGTCTCCTGTGTGCTTCATCTATGTATTTCAACCAAAATGCAATCCATCCACCCTCCCTAAGCCCTTCTATTATACGATGTGTGTTGATGCACCAAAAGATGGCGCAGTGAGACCAAGAACCACCTCTCTATCTTTGGGGAGTGGCGGATTCCTGGCACGAGGCCTTTGTTGAGGCCGAGGTGCTGGAGGTTAGGAGTATGATGTTCCCTCCTTATAGGAGTCATCAGAATCATCAGCAGATTCACTTGGATTCACTACATTATCATCTTCTGAAGAAGGGAGAAAGGGTGATTTATTTGGTCGTGGATAGGGTTGAGGAAAGTAATGTAACCATGGGTTTGATTCACCACTTGATGATGATGAAGAGGATGATGAAGATGATGTTGTGAGATCTATGATCTCAGGTTTGGTATTCATGGTGCAATTTGGTTAATTGGGGTTTTTTTTTGCATCTAGGGTTTGTGGTAAATATTTGGGGATCTTTGATGAAGAGATAAGTGTACATTGGGATCATTTTATAGACGGGTTCGAGGTTCAATGAAAATTAATGCGAGTGGGTGGCACAGTAATTCTAGAAACTTACCGAAGATATTCTTATCTTTGATGGTTTCTGCTGAAGTGTTTAACTTCAGCAGATTGACCATGTGTTTATGCTGAAGCGTTATTTTGGGGTTGGTCAAAGTTGATATACACGTCAGCGACGGTCAACCAAACGGTCCATTTTTCTTTGACTATAATTTGGGCAAAAACTATCACTCCACCATCACTCTCTTCAGAACAAACCAATTCCCTCTCATCCTGCATCCACAAACACTCACCATTACGAGAAACATAACCCTAAAAACTCATATCCCTCATGGCTCTTGAATTTAAAATTGATCACAACAAAGTTGCATTTCTGGGAAAAGGTAAGGGATATGAATTGTACGAACCCATGGTGGAATTCTTGAAAAGGTCCAAGATTTGTTATGCTCTTACACATTCTCCGAATGAGATTTATGAATCACTGGTTACTCAGTTTTGGGAAACTGCTGAGCAGAGGAATGAGACAGAGATTAGGGTTGTGATTGATGGAACAGAGCACATAGTGATAGAGGACCTAATAAGGAGGAAGCTTCGCTTGGAAGATGCTGATGGAGAATTTCACTCTAATCAGGAAGACGTGCTTACTGGGCTAAGGGAATTGGCTATCGAGGTACAAGGGCTGATATGTGGCTAAAGAAGGAACTTTGCCCGAAGTGGAGGTTCCTGGTTCACACGCTGCTTCAATGCATAAGCAACAAGTCAGGAGGATGGGACCAGTTCTCTTCCCAACTAGGATGTGGTATTGTGTGTCTTTCCCAAGGGGTAACTTACAATTTTTCTAAGTATATTTTTGAAAACATGGTTGAAAATCTTCAAAGGAAAAAGACTAAGTTTTTAATGTACCCAAGATTTCTGCAAATGATTTTAGACACCACTACCCAAGCCCAATCCTTTTATCCCATAGGTGCTTTGAATGCTAAATTATTTGCAACCATGAGAACTCACTTTCAGGGGGAACATCATCCCTTGCTTGCAGCCATGTTGCCCCAAGGCAATGAGGCTGCTGATGAGGAGAATGTGGCTAATAATCCTCCTTCTTCACCTGTTGCTACTGATGGTAATCTATTAGTTAACATTGATGAGGGCTCCTCATCAACTGTTGAAGCAACTCATGTTGCTCCAGACCAGCCACCTTGTCCCAGTCCAACACCCACACTAGTTACACATGATGAGTCTGATCTTAATAGAATACCCACACCAAGTCCTGTTAGGGATCCTCTCAATGAAGATCTTCCTCAATATGAGCATGACCATGATTCTACTGAAAGGTCCAATGAAGCTCCCCTTACCACAGAGCAATCTACTGGTGGAGCTGAGGACCCTATTACACTCTCATATGTTTATGCTCTTGTCAACAGGTATGCTAATGAGGTGACTAGTCTGAAAAAGGAGCTTGCAGAGACCAAGTCTTCTCTTGGTAGTAAGATTGAAGAACTGCAGAATCAAGTCAAGGAATTAGAGGACAAACTCAAAGGGGGCTCCAAAAGGAAGCTTGTGGTTTCTTCTGATGAAGAACAAGAAGTACCTCAGTTTGGGTCTCTTGATATGTTGGCTGATGTGTCTCTTAATGATCCTTTATCAGTAGTTGCTGCTTCCTCAAAGAAGAAGGAACCTGTTCTCTACAAAAGAAGAAAGAGATCTTATTTAAGTAAGGTTTCTTTTGAAACTTCAAAGGAACCTGGTGTTGACAAGGCTGCATCTGCTGATGTGCAAATTGATGATGTATCTTCATATCATGGTCAATCTTCATATGTTCAAGAACCAACAGGCCCTTCACTTTCAGCAGATCTTTCTAATGATGTTGTCATGACCACTCCAGTTGATAATCTGCATCAACATGTTTCTCCTACAGTTGACCTGGGTATTGCTACTAAGGTTCCTGTCGTTGATATAACTGAAGATGAGTGTGCTAAGAAGCCTGATGATAAAGGAAAAGATGTAATAACTGAAGATGAGCTTGGTCCAGACCTGGTAAGTAAGGAGGAAAGACTAGGACAAGCAAGTAGATTGGCTGAGTTTGAGAAGTCAAAGAAAAGTGAAGTATTGGCTCAACAACTTGAGACATAGGACTTTTCATCTTTACCTCCTGAGAGAAGAAGAGAATTGGATGAAATGCGTGTTCAGATGCCTGCTGAATACTGGGATACTCTAACTGAGCAAGTAATCTCAAGACCTTCTCTTGCTCAAAGTATACTAGGTGGAGATTTCAACAGTGAAAGTTATGTGGATCAAATGATGGCTCAGGGAAGACAAAGGAAGCAAGAAGCTATCGCACAAAAGAGGGCCATCAAAGCTCAGAAGAACAAAGAGAAACCTCCTACTAAAACTGAAATGAGAATGGTGGTGAAAAATCAATGCTCGATGTACAACTATGGCTTAACAATGAAACAAGTCAAGGCTTTTCCTGATCATGTCCTGTTTCACAAATATAAACAGATCATGAGGGACAAATCATCATCTTCAACACATTCTACCATCTTGAAAAGGATTGCTGAGAATGAAGTTGCTCAAGAAGCCAAAAGACTCAAGTCTGATGATGCTCCACCCAAGGCGTCTTCCCCAGTCATTTCTACTGAAGCATCTACTGAAGTTGCTTCTTCTACTGACAAGGGTCCATCTGCTGAACCATCTACCATTTCTCCTGAAGCACCTGATATATCAGCTCCCACTTCATCTGTGGCAATCGTTGACACACAAGAAGCTTCTAAAGTTAAGGAAGCTGATCTCGCAGAAATAATAACAGAAAGGGCGATAAAGATGCTTCACAGGATGAATGCACTACGTGAAGGTGTTCCAACCAACTCTCCCTCTGCCTCTTCAAGTCTTACCACAAATGCTCAAACTGAAAATCCTCCCTCTGGGGAAATCCATAAGCCTGGTGGGAGGAAGAAGAGAATGGCCAAAAGATCTCCTTTGGATCTTGAAGCTTATAACTCAACCTTCATTACAGAGGGTTCTGCTACTGATTTTCCTGAGGGAGATCAAAATGTGTTGGTCGATTGGAATCTGAAGGATGATCAGATGAATGTCATTCATCGAAAGGACTCCACTTCAATGGAATTCACCTTTCTGAAGGAAATTCTACACTTGGTAGACAGGGTAGACTTGCTTTCTCTATACACTTGTGTTACCACCCATTACTGCAACAAGGAACCACAAGGTTCTGGGATGTTCTTACCGGGAGATCTTCAAGTCATGTTAAACTCTCATTCTCCCAATAGTAAAGCACATTCCATTTGGGAGAACTCACATCGGTGGAAGGTTGCATCCTGGAGATTCTATCCTCTACCTCGTGTGCATGTGCTTGAGACTAAGGGTGGAATCACTGTCTGCATGTTTGCTGAAAGAAAGTATCCATTGCCCAAGAGACTTATGGAAAGGATGCTTAGTCAGAAATTGGAGATTCTTCTAGATCCAGTGGGCAATGAAAGACTGTCTGCTTTAACATTGGTGGGTTTGATCAAGACTCAACTTCAACAACAGCAATAGGCCTCATCCTCATCCTTATCATGGTACTTGGTACTCTCTGCATTACCTTGTTTTGTTGCTTTTAGTTTGTGTTATATATGTTATTTGTCTATTTCTATGTTATTTTTCAATTTCTTAGTTAAAAAAAAAAAAAAAAAAAAAAAAAAAAAAAAAAAAAAAAAAAACTAACTTTTATGCAGGTTTGTTTGTTGTCCAATTCTGATGGTTTCTAACTCACCAGGTATACCTTGTGTATGTCAAAGAGTTGGCTAGTCCAAAGGGTACAGCTTTGGTAAAGACATAACAAATCTGTTTATAGCTGTAATGGTTTGCTCAAAATCATAGGGTCTACAACCACCCATGCTTAACTGCTGAGGGTTGTATGGTCATCAATTCACCATGGTCTATTCCTTTTTGGAATCTAAGAATTGGCTAGCCCGCATGTATATGGCATGTGGTAAAGGCAACTGAATCCATAATTGGTTCTCAATTCACCACTTCTAAGAATTGACTAGTCCTTTTGTATGGTCATCAATTCACCATGGTCTATTCCTTTTTTGGAATCTAAGAATTGGCTAGCCCGCATGTATATGGCATGTGGTAACGGCAACTGAATCCATAATTGGTTCTCAATTCACCACTTCTAAGAATTGACTAGTCCTGAGCAAACGGCTATAGGTAAAGACAAGTCAAATCCGTTTATATGGTTGCTGGTTTGCCAATAAATCAGATGGTTATCAATGTACCATAGTTTTCGAACTCAAACATATGGCTACTCCAGTAGTGATGGCTATTGGTAAAGAGACATCAAACCCATTATTTTCAATGATTCACCTCTCACAGGAGTTAACACACCTGGAAGTGATGAGAATAGTATGAAACTTATATGTTTTGATGTACATGATGTCATATGTTGCTGCAAAGATCTGGTGTATAACAGTTCAGTCATCATAGAGATGTTCTTCTTCTGAATCTTTGTTGCTGATCCTCAAGACACTGGACCTTCATAGCTCAGAAGTGTTTAAGATATGAGGAGGATCTTGTTTGGAAACTTTGTCATAAGATGGTACAATCCTCAACAGTATTAACGATCTATCAAGGAAACTGGAACTTAACTTAGTCAAATTCCAGTTTAGGGGAGGATTGTTGGGAATTACGGTAAACTACTGGATCTGCTGAAGTATCTGCCGAAGAGTTTCTGTCGAAGAAGAATGGATTCTGCTGAAGGTATACTTCAGCAGAAGTGTTAAAGCAGAAATCATGATTCTGCTGAAAGTGCGAATCCACGTAGGAGAGATAAGCGCAGTATGTAGTAAAAGTCAGCGCCGTATGAAAGATAGGTTGGCGCCGTATTGTATAGAGCTTACTCAGAATAAACAATATGATTAGTAAAACAATATGATTAGTTGCATGCTTGTCTAGATGCATGCGTTGTTTATGTTTGTATTAGGAGCGTACGTTATAAACGCTCATGAGTCATTAGGGTTTCTTGCCTATAAAAAGAACCATAATAGTTTGTAATAGAGAAGTTTCTCTAAGTCTTTCAAGTCTTGCAAAATATCCGAAACATAGAGTTTCTATAATCAAAAAATCCATAGAGGATCTAAGAGTTCTTAGTTATTATAACTTGTATTTACATTCCGCTAAAGAATACGAGTTGTAGAGATCTTCTATTAGTTTGCTTGTGATTACATAGGTAACACTAACGATCTCCGAGTGCTTAAGATCTATCAAGGTCTTTGTGTATTCAACAGTAAAGGATTGAAATTCCACTTCTATTCACCCGGATCCCACGGATCCCTCACTCGAGGGATCCGGATAGTTACAAACTAGGGATCTGGTATTTGGGACAGTTTTACTTAACAGTGAGCGTTTGTTCTAAGTATCGAACTTAGAAGCTAATGATCTCTACAGTAAGTATACATGTATACAAGTAAAACATACTAAGAGCATGTAGAAATAGCACATAAGCAATTAAATGAGATCTAGCTCACAAGTAACACATAGGTTTATCAAACTTAACAACCGTTATTCAAGAAGCTCAAAATAGATTTATGATCTAGATTAGTAAATCGTTTGTATTAACAATGGCGTGCAGAGTAGATGATGGTGTTCAAGACAATAGGGTTGTTTTGGCCAACGGAAGCAATGAACTATGTATAGTCATTACGGATGGTGATTAGCATACAATGAACTTCGTCCATGAAGTCATGTAGCTCTTCTCGATCAAAGCAAGATAATCGCTTGATGAGGCAAGTCGTTGTGATTAACTAAAATAAAATTTTATTTTACAACTTGTTTGATTAGTAATCCAAAGACAATGCAAAGTATTTCCATTGTAAACTTACTTTAGGAAAACATAGGAGTATAAATTTCCCAAGTGAGAGGATGAATATGAGACTGTTACTAGCGGTGCTCAATTACGGCTAAACACGACCATTTTTACGGGTGATTCCACATACACAACTTCTATCAAGGAAGCAATTCAACCGTTAGGTCAAATTGAGTTTCTAGTTTAATAAGTTCTCCAGTATTCATTCTCAAGTTAGGAAAATTTATATTCCTACAGTGGCCTATCGAAGAGTAACAATGATGATACTTTGCTTCGTTTAATATTATACTTGAGACAACTAAGGTGATGAAGGCGTCATGTTAAAAATAAGTTTAAAAGTTTTCCATATGGTAAACAACAAAAAATGGTTAGATGATCTAGTTCAACATATGTTGTTGGAAAGCTTTGAGTTTGGACTTTCGGATATGAACAATTATATTTGCGTTGCAAAATAATTTACTTGAGTATATCGGATGAAATAATCAAGTTGTCAATCCTACTATGAAGCTTGGAGAGCGATCATGAAAAGGAAAATGGGAGAGTACATCATCAACACAAGTGTAGGTTATGATCCGATGTACATTCTTGTTATTTTTAGAAAATGATACAAGAACAAAGGAAATCATATAAGCACATTTGACAAACTCAATCAAAAATCCATTTAGTGTGTTATATGTTTTAAACATTTTTCAACCTATATGACTTATCTAAATATCTAAACTAACTTTTTCGACACAACTAGATGTTATCCCAAACACTCCTTCAAATAGCACGTTGATTAGTAGAATATTACTAAATCGACAAACAAGAGAATGAATAGCAAGGTAAGGAAACCACAAATGCTATTCAATCAAACAAGCACAAAAGCTATTTGAGATAAGCAAATAATCAAGTAATGCAAAGAAGACAATTTATTATTTAGCATAGCATACGAAAGTTCTTTTCATCGCTTTGTGTTAAATATAAAAATGTATACCAAGCTTGATTAGTTTCTTTTATATTTATAAATATGATCAAAACCTTAATTTCAATAGAGGACACATTGTTATTCAAAAGCGAAAACATCCGTCTCCAATTAGATCAAAAGTTTGTGCAAAAGTTATGACCGAAAAATGACTTTCTATTATAAATCAATGATTCTGTAAATTATTGTTTTGAATCAGTTTATGAAATCATTTTTAAATGAAAGTAGACTCAAATACCTTTAAAACGATAGGTGGCACGACTTCTAACGACTTACGGTTAAAAAGTTATGAATTTTTGAAATTCAGCCAAAAACTGTCTTCTGTACCACGGATCCCACGGATCCCTTGCTTGAGGGATCCGTCCAGTGTAACCTGAGGGATCCGCGGATCTGACACAAAATTACAAAAATATACGTTTTGACCCGACGAAAAGGTTTAGTCTTTGTAGACTTTTTAGTGAAGTTATATTACCCATTTTTACCTTTATTCAAGCTTGATTAACAAGATATCTAACAACAAAACTTCAAAGAAAAAAAATCACTAAAACACTTTTCATATTATGCTTATTATAAGATAGAAGCATATATCACCATTTTGTCCACAAGCAATTTAGCACGTTTTTGAAAAAAAATGTAACTAAGAAAACATACCTTTGCTATATCCCCTTTTTATGGTTTTAGAAACCATAGACGCGAAATACTTCATGATCTTCTAAGATACCCCAATCCTTTGCTATATTCCCTTTTTATGGTTTTAGAAACCATAGACGCAGAATACTTCATGATCTTCTAAGATACCCAAATCCTAGTATGAAGACTTCTTAAAGGAAAATGTTAGAATGATCTATCACTATCCAACATATGATGATTTCTAAAAACATGACTTTTTGTTTTAAGAAATTCCCTTCTTTGTAGTTTTCAAACATACACGGATCATATCAAGTTTTCAAAGTACAATATACAAAAAAAAACTTAGTAACGAAGCTCTGATGCCAATTGTGGAAAACTAGAAGGGGGGGTTGAATAGTTTTACCAATTTAAAACTTCCTTTTTAAATATTTAGATCGACTTATGTCAATCTATTTGGTTGTTTATGTTGGACGTTGATAGATAGATATATAAATGTGTAATGAAAGATAAAGAGTAAGAAGCACATCACCACGACACAAGTATTTATAGTGGTTCGGCTACAAGGACACCATCCTTGCCCTACTCCACTCCCCGAGTCACCTACTCGAGAGTTCGTAAACACTACACCAACTCCTTATGGCGAAGAAGCCTTCACAACGTCGCCTACCCTTTTTTCGGTGCTAGGCTAACCACCGGGTTCTTTCACTCCAAGGTGAACCAAACCTAACACAACGTCGCCTACCCTTTATACGGTGCTAGGCTAACCACCGAGTTCTTTCACACCAAGGAGAACTAATCCTATCACAACGTCGCCTACCCTTTATTAGGTACTAGGCTAAGCACCTAGTTCCATTACTATGAAGGAACTACTACCCTTCACAACACAACACCTAATATCAAGGAGATCCACTCCTTGTTACAATACCATCAAGGATATCACCATCCTTGGAAATAAACAATTACTTATGTGTATAACGATGCACCTCATCGATTATACGACCTAGGCATTCTTCCCAAATTCGACTCGATTTGATTCTTCGGCATCCTTCACTAATGCCTTAGACACAACGCTTGGCACCCTTCACTAATGCCTTCGTCTTGACACCTTTAGCATTCTTCACTAATGCTTTGACACGGATGATCGGCATCTTTCACTAATGCTTTCATCTTGACACTTTCGGCATTCTTCACTAATGCCTTCAACCCAACATCTATGGAGAAAGTAAGAACTATCAACAAGAGAACCTTAGTTGCCTTGATGATGACAAAGCATGGCAACTCATGGACTTGAGCTTGATCGTCTTCAAGAAGTGGTGATCTTTCCTTTAAGAGGAACCTAGAAGATCACACAAAAACAAAAGAAAAACTACATAGATCACTTAGATCTGAAGTTAGAGGGTTAGAATACTTGGGGAAGTATGTGTGTAAAGTGATGAATAGAAAGGAAGAAATGGCTCTCTATTTATAGAGAAAATTCTCTACTGTTCCCCGGATCCCACGGATCCCTTCCACTTGGGATCCGGCTAGCACAAAGCCAGGGATCCGTGGAACGCTCCTCTTTGCCCATGGGTATTTTGGTTATGGGTTATGGGTTGATCCATGGGTCTTTAGCTAGATACAATGTATCTCTTGAGTGCTCACCAAGGGTTCAATGTATCTGGACATTCTCTTGAGTGCTCACCAAGGGTTCAATGTATCTAGACATTGGGTATGGGTCAATACCATGGGTTATGGATATTATCCATGTATGATATAAGCATGATGTCATGCAATGGGTTATGGGTCAAGATCCATGGGTCATGGGATTTGGGTTGTACCCAACTACATTCAATGTATTTGCCCAATGGGTTATGATACTTAAGTTTCTACCCATTTATATTACCCAATATACTACATACTAGTTATGTGTATATTTTACCCAAATATGTAAACACTAGTTGTTGTACATATGTAATATTAAATCATAAAATCACTTATACTTGTTTTAGTGTTTTATGTGAAAATGTGAATATGTTAGAAACTATTAGTTCAAACCATTTACGTATTTTATTTGTTTCGTTTAAATGATTTTACGTTTGTTATCGACAAACATTAGAAGATCGTAAAATATAAATAAACGTTTTTACGGCTTATTTGTATTAACACCACCCATTGGTGACCAGGCATCATCCACCCCCGTGACAACGAAGGACACTGATACATCACAGTCAGTGCCCTTGGTCACAACCACTACTCCCCAAGATCCAGAGGGAAACAAATAACCCGCTGGTAGGGGAGCGCCTTCCACTACGCCCAGTGATGACATTAGAAAATCCAAGCCTTTGTCTGAGGGCACACTGATCGATCCCAAAGACTCAGAGGGAACCATACAACCCGCTGATAGGGATATAACTGTCACAGACTCTGCCAAAGGCACTGGGAAACACCCACCAGTGTCTCAGGGGTCACTGGGGGACAAAGACTCGGAGGGAAAGAAACAACCCGCCGATATGGAACCCAAAACCAATCCTGACTCCAGAGAAGGCACTGGAAAACTCCCACCAGTGTCTGAGGGGTGAAAGGGGGACAAAGACTCAAAGGGATTAATACCACCCGCTGATATGGAACCGATCACCAACCCCCTGTTAACCATTGCTGATGTTACTGGAATACTGTTCTCAGAAGATGAGCTTGCTGATACTGATGATGAGATTCTATCAGTTGGGGAAGAAGTAGATGCTGAGGTTCAATCTGAACAAGAGCCTCAGCCTGATCCAAAGGAGCATACTGAATCACCATTCCAACCTGAAAATGATGACTCCTCTTCCTCCACTGATGAATTTACAAGATTTGATAATGTTCTCCCACTTACTGAAAGACAGCTCATTCAGTGGATCACCAAAGCCTCAAGGAAATTATACTCTGGGGTCACTGCAACATTGTCGGAACAACATACTGAAACTGGAGCAAGTTATGCAGATCTGAAGGCTGAGGTCCAAGCCTTTGATGAAAATGTTCATGAGCACAGGGACTTGATGTATGACACCATTCACAGACTGGATGAAAATTTGGCTAAATTTATCAGACATCTTCAGGGTGTTGGCACAACGGTAGATGAAATCAAGGAATCTATCAAAGAAGACCCAGCGCTCAACTCTAGAGTGCTGGAAGCTACTGAGGCGTACTTGAAACAATCATCCAACCTCACTGAACTGCTCAAAACCCTAAAATCTGCAAATGTTCAGGGTCTACAATCTTCAGTCCAGTCTCTTCAGGCTACATTGGGATCCTTGACAACTCAGGTGGCTACTTTGACTCAGGCCTCGTCTTCTATGGCCTGGAACCTTGGACCCAGAATGACTGCTTTGGAAGAATCTCAGGCTAACTTGGAAGCCAAGGTCACTGGTCTTCAAGCAGATACTTCAAACATCAAGGCCATGATTACTAAAATTTATCAGGCCTTCAAGGGTCCAGCTGCTCCATCCCCCTCAGCACCAACACCAACTCTTGCCCTCACTGACGCTCCGGCAACAGTTGAGGGGGAGAATATTGCTGAAGAAACTCCTCTTCACACTGAGGGGGAGCCAACGCCACCAGTCTCAGCAATACCCATCTCATCACTTCCACCACAAACATCAACAACAACAACACTGACAATCACAACACCTATAATGACAACAACACCACCCTTGGTTGCATCATATTCCTCAGGACAGGACAAAGGAAAAGGCAAAATGACAATTACTGAGCCTGAGAAGATTCCCTACAAAGTCGGTGACACTGAATACCTTCTCACACCTCAACAGCTAACCAAATATCTTGCTAAAGAAGAAAGGAGATTGAAACAAGCTGAGGACGATAAGAAGACTAAGGAAGCACTGATTCAAGTGATTGCCGAAGAAGCTGATCATTTAGGAATTGATTCAAAGAAACTTGAAAAGGGTCAGGCAGGACAAAGGTTCAAGGATGCTCAGGCAGCAAAAATGGCTTAAATGAAAAAGCAGTTGGATGAAAAGAACAAAAGAACTGCAGCCATCAGAAATGCAAGAATTGACCATTATAATTGGACAATGACAAGCAGAAGACTGCCTGAGAAGATCACTGATGTCAAAATCATCCCCAGGTCTAAACCACTGGCAATGAACGTCTACAGGGGGGATGATAAAAGGCATTTCGAGGTTCATGATCCCCTAAAATTCACTGACTTTGGGATCACTGAACTCGATGAACTCGGTCTAATTATTGAAAAGAAGCAAAATGCAGCAGTTAAGGAGCTGATGAAGATGCTCAGTAAGAGGTATGAAAGACTGAGAGTTACACCAGCACAACGGGGAATACAGCCTGCCTTAACTGTACCTCAAGGATCTCAACCACAATCATCCACTGGCAAAAGGAAAAGGGTTGAGTTCCAGCCTGAGATAAAAGTGCCTGGATTCGAATGCAACAGGGAACTACCTGAAGGTGTTAAGTTCGTGAACTGTTTAGTGATTGAAAATCCTGAAAGAGGGCTATTCCACATTGATGTCTATGGAAACCCAGCATTTCAAAGATGGAGTGATATTGATCAGGCTGGTGTAGCTGCAATGCTGAGCTACATACCAGTGGCCTCTCAGATCCAAACCCCAGCGAACATCAGGTTCTGTCAAGACCTGAATGCCAAGATAAGAGACAATCCTGACAGAGAAACACTCATCACCAAGAAAGTCAAGCTTGAAGCATTGGGAATCCATCTGGACTGACATCATTTTGATTTATCTTTTGTAATAGTGATAGGAACCTTGTAATTTGATCAATAAACGATGTATGTTTTGTTAAAATATTCAGTGTTCCCTATTGTATTCATTAGTACATTCAGTGTAAGAAGAAGCCATTTGCTCACTTACACTGATCAAACACTTAGGCTATTTGTATATCCAAATAGGGGGAGACTGTTGGGTTCAGTAAATACCCAAACCCCTTAATCTAGGATTTGAATAGAAAATAGCCCGTGTTTAGTCCGTTAACACTAACAGGTCACTGAGCGCATAGTCTCTCAGTGAGTCATCTTCAGTGTAACCACCCGCATTTTTAGGTTACTTATCATTTTCGAGAATTTACTATTCACTTTTACTATTCACATTTACTATTCACTTTCACTATTCATTCCGTAAAACTTTTATTTCACATTCTCGTAAGATAAATTATTTTAGTAATGACCTGAGAGTTCGACAATCGTTAGATCATTTTCGAAAAAGTTATTAAGAAAACATCGTTTTAAAGTTTCGTTTTAGACGGTCCACCGTTTAAACATCACGCGCATAACGAAAATCAACTCTGACAATTTTCTTCGCATCAAATAAATTTTTAGATCACTCATTATTAATTTGAGAATTTTTAAGATATATTATTTTTAATATTACCAAATAAGCCCAGCGCAGAACAAAACCAAACTTACGTTTTAAACAATTCTACTTACATCCAGACTTAACGATTCATGCACTGTGTTTATAATATGTTTTTGAAACTTTTACATTTTTTTGGAAAAGTCAAACATATTTCCCTCCTCCTTTGACCATAAAGGAATTAACCTTATACGTTCTACATTTTTGCATAAATCGCGTAACTTTTAAACTTCACGAATAACTGTAAAGTTATCCCGCGTATGACGAAAACCACATTTTAACATCTCATATCACTTTTAGACTAATTTTAGTCTACTCTAAATAAATTCACGGTCGTTTCCCTGAAATTTCGTTCTTTTCTGATAAACTGCGAATTACGCGTTTTTGACCCGTATTTCCAGTTTTACGTAGCGTTTTTGCATCCAATGAGACTTATCACCCATTTTATATTTTTAGATGGAGTATAATGATAAGTTTCATCATTCTTACAAGTTTCGTATTTTTACGATACCCGATTTTACGTTTTATGGCTTAACGACTTACGGTTGGCATTTAACGGAACCAAAACTTACTCTAAACTCAAGATAAGATCAAAAATAACCACCTAAGTCATCTTATCATGTCTTGGCCGACTTAGAGGGGGGGGAGTCATCATTTTGGTGGCATCATCCTAACCATGGTTCATTTAGATCTTTACAAGTGTCCTAACTTAACCATGGTTAATATTTAACCCAATATATGGTTAACCAAACTTACCCTCCTATATATAGGAAGTGAAATACATCATAAACTCCCTCACATACTGATTTGGGTCGTTCATAGCCTAAAACACTCACATCTTCCATCATTTGATCTATAAACTCCAAGTTTATGCAAGGAAGTTCCAAAGATCAAGCTTCTACATCAAATCTCTAGCAAGTTTAAGTGATCTTCTTGAGTTTAGATCCACTCAAGTCACTTACTACTTCATCACCAACTCTTCAAGTTTGCAAGGGTGCCAAGGTGTGGAAAGCTAGCTCAATCCGAAGTCTTTCGCGATCAATCAAAGTCCGATCCTTACTAGTTACTCCTTTCTTATTGAAAGCCAAAAGTTGTAAGCAACTTATCACCACCATCATCTCATCTTTATTATTCATATTCTTAACTATTTCATGCTATATATATAGTTACTATGTTGGATCATGATGTACAAAAATCTTTAAAACAAGTTATAAGAACTTATATGTTAAACTTGGGTTAATAAGTGTTTAAATGATAAACTTTTGTACAAAGTTTCCATAAAATCGACCACATATAGATCTGATACTTTTCATATTCTTGTAGATAATATTAAAACAAAAACGTAGCAATTTGAATCACCCGAAACGGACACACGAGTCAAAAGTTATGACAAAAAGAAATTAGCGAAGCTAAAATATGAATCTGCCAAAATAACTTTCTGCCTAAAATCTGAAACTTTTAGAGGCCCTTCTGGTCCGAATCATCAAAAAGTTAAAACACGAAAGTTGTCCGGAATGACGTTTTCCTTCAGTTTTAAAGAAGCTCGGACCTTGAAAACGCTTAAACAGGCCATAAATCTTTCAAAAACAGAAACTGCCGTAAATATAGTCTCATAACTATACTTTTGTCACAACTAAAAGCAAACCAAGAGGCCTAATGGCCATAAGCCAAGACCACGACTACGGATAAGGTCAAAGCTAAGTCTCAATACCATGGTAGTCAAGACCAAAGTCACGGCAAGGCCATGGCTAAAGCCTCAAGGCTTGTTTGCCCAAGACCGTTAACTATGGAAATTCTACTTATGAAACGACGAGAACTTGTAAAAACTAGATACTTATTAAAACATGATAAACTTTATGTTATAACAACCTTCACTCAAAACATATATTGTATTTACTAAGTGCTACAATAGTAGGGAGCTTCATGTGAGGGGTTTCATTTGAGTAAAACGTATCAACGAGTTGCTGGATTTACGATTTAAAGTGTCCTAGCTCCTCGAACGTTTACTACATGACATCTGAATTATGATGGCCCGAACGGTAGTACGATATATATAAACTAAATACATTTTCACAACTAGACCATTTCTATAAACGACATACACAAATACCATGTACTACATCATGATCAACATAGAGACGTATATAGGATGGTTTATGTTTTTCTAAACATTATTCCAAACCTAAGTCGCAACATCCTATTATAGGTTGATCGTAGAAGTTCTCACGGCATATCCATCATTCTCATTATACATTTGATATCATTTACTCTGAGGTGAGTTCATAGCCCCACTTTCTATTACTTAAATTGTTTTACAAACCCTTGGGGGAGATACATGCTTTATTTTAAATCGAACACATTGCTTTCAAATTATACTTCAATATATTAGTGCACTAGGTAAAACGTAGCAAAGAGTTGCGGATACGATTTAAAGTCGTCCTAGCTCCCGAACGTTTACTACATGACATCTGAATTATGATGGCCCGAACGGTAGTACACGATATATATAAACTACATACATTTTCACAACTGAGGACCATTTCTATAAACGACATACCCAAATACCATGTACTACATCATGATCAACATGAGGATCGTATATAGGATGGTTTATGTTTTCTAAACATTATTCCAAACCTAAGTCGCAACATCCTATTATAGTTGATCGTAGAAGTTCTCACGGGCATATCCATCATTCTCATTATACATTTGATATCATTTACTCTGAGGTGAGTTCATACGCCCCCTTTCTATTACTTAAATTGTTTTACAAACCCTTGGGGGAGA
Organism: Chrysanthemum seticuspe; assembly: GCA_019973895.1. Taxonomy (NCBI): domain Eukaryota; kingdom Viridiplantae; phylum Streptophyta; class Magnoliopsida; order Asterales; family Asteraceae; genus Chrysanthemum; species Chrysanthemum seticuspe. The sequence goes on from BPTQ01000004.1 coordinate 208,341,811, forward strand.
TACATGCTTTATTTTAAATCGAACACATTGCTTTCAAATTATACTTCAATATATTAGTTGCACTAAGTACCACTATTGCCAATCTTAAGTCCCTATTATCATGAACCATTAATCACTTGTGAGTGAACGCGAATAATGTGGATAGGCCTATCGGGAATGACAAATCCCGTTTGTGTTGACCGGGTAGGCAAACAAACGCACTCTATTTGAAAATCTATAGGTTTAATGGCAAATTACCTATTAGGGCATCGGTTACTATTATATGACATCTGTTGACGTTTTCGGTATCATGAGCTTAGTGCAATAATATATGTTTTCAACATTATGGGTGTATAACAACGTAACCCACACAAACATTATGTGTTCAACTGATTTCAAACAAACTCTATGAATTTCACTCAACCTTTGTGTTGACAGTTTTAAGCATGTATTTCAGGTCCATATTGTACGAGGCTGGCACGGAGAAGCACGGATACTCAAGAAGGCTATAAATTTTATTATCATTCGAAAACCCATTTAATGTATTTTGTAAATAATAGAACCAACTGGGACCTCATTTTTGTAAACTCTGATCTTTATATGAATCGAATGATAAATCCTTTTTAAACGACTCCTTTAGAGATCGTTTTCTATTGTTATGACTGTTGTGCCATGAAGTAACACCCAGTTTGAATTCCGCTGCGTATCACGAAATTGGGGGTGTTACAGATTGGTATCAGAGCCATAGTTATAGAGAAACGAGTCTAAATTGAGACTTAAACTATAACTGCTTTTACAAACAAAAACATTTTATAGCCTTCCGTTCTCCGTGCCTTCCATCCTCCAGACGATTATGTGACTTTTAGGCATTTTAAGCTATACAAACATACTAGTTTATTGACATATACACTCGACATATTTTCAATCATTTTAGCTAAACAATATACTAAACATATCTGCGTATGCTTATTCTAAGGCATTACGGCACAATCATATTTTCCCAATCTCCCAATCATGCATCTACTCATGCATTTTAGGATTACGAAACTTCCTCCAAGACATTGTAACTGACTACAATGGTCTTTCCTACTTCCCAGACATTGTGAGATACAATGGTCTCATTCATTTTTCAAGACACTGTGAGATACAGTGGTCTCTATTACATTCTCAGACACTGTAAATCCTACAGTGGTCTCTATTACATTCTCAGACATTGTAAATCCTACAGTGGTCTCTATTACATTCTCAGACACTGTAATCCTACAGTGGTCTCATTTATTTCTCAAGACATTGTGGGTTACACAATGATCTCTCTATCATTTCTCAAGACATTGTGGGTTACACAATGATCTCTCTATCATTTCTCAAGATATTGTGGGTTACACAATGATCTCTCCATCATTTCTCAAGACATTGTGAGTTACACAATGGTCTCTTCATCATTTCTCAAGACATTGTGGGTTACATAATGATCTTTCCATCATTTCTTAGACATTTTGAGTTGCACAATGGTCTCAACTACTCCTCAGATATTGTAAGTTATACAATAGTCTCTAAAAATTATCTTATAAACAATATATGATATTGTTTTACATGAAACCCGTCACAGTCTATCAATTTCCCTAATGGAAATATAAGAAATAGGATTTCTAAAGGACAAAGTGACTCATCATCTACAAAAGCTGAAGTTCAGCAACGTTCCCTACATTCATCAAAATTCTCTTCTGAAACCTTCATTGTTAAAGGTCCGTGATGCTAGCCAAGTGTAGACTATTTTAGAATTACTTAAGATTTCCTTTCCACATGTATCTACCCATACTATCTTTCTATGCAATGGAATGTGAAAACATAGGTTACAAGTCTTTTATGGCTAGGACTTGCAACTGAATGGTTTGATATCGCCTTTGCTTAGTGGACAATTTCTCAAAAGCTATGAACATATCACAAGTATACCTAATTTAGGTATTTGAAAAATTTATTGAACCTCGGCTAAATATAGCCTAATCACCTATATTTAACCCTGGGATAATGGATCATAGTCTGATTAACTATGTTCGACTTAAAATTTTCAAACACTGAGAATAGTTATACAAGGGTTATATTCAGGTTAATTTCCTACTTAAACTCGATAAAACCACCAGAATTCATTAAAAAGATCTAGAGACGCGATAGTGTTTTACCACTCAGCGAGATCTTAACACTTATGTATACTACCTAATTTCATTCTTGAAGGTTTTCATTTATGAAACAATCCTAACTACTATCTTGGGATAGTCATCAAATCTTCTCGTCATTTCTTAGAGGTACTAGCTTGATTAGGTTTCAAGGCTATCATTCCGCCATATTCCTTTAAAATTCACTTTTGATTTTAAAACAAACTTGACATCCCTACCTAAGAATAATGGTAAGCGTATGCTACACTCTTCTAATCGTCAACATATCACATCATTATCTGAACCCCATTGTAAGTCAATATATAAAACTTCACACTATCACGTTTCCTTCAAACACTAGTTGACATAAACACTATAGGATATGACCTTCATCCCGAAACCACCTAAGACAATGATCAACTTTGTAAATGGTTTGGATAACCATATGCCACTAGCAAGACTTTCCTACAACGACAATTGTCACATTATTATAAACCATTTCACATCAACAATATCTTACACCTTTGATTAACAACAGTTACCCTAACAACAACAAAACTATTCCATTTGGAGGCACTATATAGACGAAAGTGTTAGTTAACCATTTGCTGGACTAAGGTGTTTAGAAAATCACCCACGAAACAACTAAGGAAACCATACAAATACAAATTAGGCTCCATGCCACACACTATCACCAAAAACTCCATGTTAGAAATTAAGGTTTTATTGATAGCCTTGATACAATAAGATATGATTCGTTTTGAGAATCGGGAAAAGCCAAACTTTAGGTAAATTGAACACTATAAGATTTTAACAAAACCCTTTAAGTGATCAACTTAAGCCACATGGTACATAATACATTCTATGACCAGAAACTTGAAAACGCAAAGGTTAGGATACGGCGTATACACCCTCATGTTCCTAGACACTTCAACATCGAGTAACACACATTGAATTCCGGGACGGAATTCCCATTAAGGGGGTGAGACTGTAACCACCCGCATTTTTAGGTTACTTATCATTTTAGAGAATTTACTATTCACTTTTACTATTCACATTTACTATTCACTTTCACTATTCATCCCGTAAAACTTTTATTTCACATTCTCGTAAGATAAATTATTTTAGTAATGACCTGAGAGTTCGACCATCGTTAGATCATTTTCGAAAAAGTTATCAAGAAAACATCGTTTTAAAGTTTCGTTTTAGACGGTCCACCGTTTAAACATCACGCGCATAACGAAAATCAACTCTGACAATTTTCCTCGCATCAGATAAATTTTTAGATCACTCATTATTAATTTGAGAATTTTTAAGATATATTATTTTTAATATTACCAAATAAGCCCAGCGCAGAACAAAACCAAACTTACGTTTTAAACAATTCTACTTACATCCAGACTTAACGATTCCTGCACTGTGTTTCTAATATGTTTTTGAAACTTTTACATTTTTTTGGAAAAGTCAAACATATTTCCCTCCTCCTTTGACCATAAAGGAATTAACCTTATACGTTCTACATTTTTGCATAAATCGCGTAACTTTTAAACTTCACGAATAACTGTAAAGTTATCCCGCGTACGACGAAAACCACATTTTAACATCTCATATCACTTTTAGACTAATTTTAGTCTACTCTAAATAAATTCACGGTCATTTCCCTGAAATTTCGTTCTTTTCAAATAAACTGCGAATTACGCGTTTTTGACCCGTATTTCCAGTTTTACGCAACGTTTTTGCATCCAATGAGACTTATCACCCATTTTATATTTTTAGATGGAGTATAATGATGAGTTTCATCATTCTTACAAGTTTCGTATTTTTACGATACCCGGTTTTGCGTTTTATGGCTTAACGACTTACGGTTGGCATTTAACGGAACCAAAACTTACTCTAAACTCAAGATAAGATCAAAAATAACCACCTAAGTCATCTTATCATGTCTTGGCCGACTTAGAGGGGGGGGTTCATCATTTTGGTGGCATCATCCTAACCATGGTTCATTTAGATCTTTACAAGTGTCCTAACTTAACCATGGTTAATATTTAACCCAATATATGGTTAACCAAACTTACCCTCCTATAAATAGGAAGTGAAATACATCATAAACTCCCTCACATACTGATTTGGGTCGTTCATAGCCTAAAACACTCACATCTTCCATCATTTGATCTATAAACTCCAAATTTATGCAAGGAAGTTCCAAAGATCAAGCTTCTACATCAAATCTCTAGCAAGTTTAAGTGATCTTCTTGAGTTTAGATCCACTCAAGTCACTTACTACTTCATCACCAACTCTTCAAGTTTGCAAGGGTGCCAAGGTGTGGAAAGCTAGCTCAATCCGAAGTCTTTCGCGATCAATCAAAGTCCGATCCTTACTAGTTACTCCTTTCTTATTGAAAGCCAAAAGTTGTAAGCAACTTATCACCACCATCATCTCATCTTTATTATTCATATTCTTAACTATTTCATGCTATATATATAGTTACTATGTTGGATCATGATGTACAAAAATCTTTAAAACAAGTTATAAGAACTTATATGTTAAACTTGGGTTAATAAGTGTTTAAATGATAAACTTTTGTACAAAGTTTCCATAAAATCGACCACATATAGATCTGATACTTTTCATATTCTTGTAGATAATATTAAAACAAAAACGTAGCAATTTGAATCACCCGAAACGGACACACGAGTCAAAAGTTATGACAAAAAGAAATTAGCGAAGCTAAAATATGAATCTGCCAAAATAACTTTCTGCCTAAAATCTGAAACTTTTAGAGGCCCTTCTGGTCCGAATCATCAAAAAGTTAAAGCACGAAAGTTGTCCGGAATGACGTTTTCCTTCAATATTAAAGAAGCTCGGACCTTGAAAACGCTTAAGCAGGCCATAAATCTTTCAAAAACAGAAACTGCCGTAAATATAGTCTCATAACTATACTTTTGTCACAACTAAAAGCAAACCAAGAGGCCTAATGGCCATAAGCCAAGACCACGGCTACGGATAAGGTCAAAGCTAAGTCTCAATACCATGGTAGTCAAGACCAAAGTCACGGCAAGGCCATGGCTAAAGCCTCAAGGCTTGTTTGCCCAAGACCGTTAACTATGGAAATTCTACTTATGAAACGACGAGAACTTGTAAAAACTAGATACTTATTAAAACATGATAAACTTTATGTTATAACAACCTTCACTCAAAACATATATTGTATTTACTAAGTGCTACAATAGTAGGGAGCTTCATGTGAGGGGTTTCATTTGAGTAAAACGTATCGACGAGTTGCTGGATTTACGATTTGAAGTGTCCTAGCTCATCGAACGTTTACTGCTTGACCTCTGAATTATGATGGCCCGAACGGTAGTATGATATATATAAACTAAATACATTTTCACAACTAGACCATTTCTATAAATGACATACACAAATACCATGTACTACATCATGATCAACATAGAGACGTGTATAGGATGGTTTATGTTTTCCTAAACATTATTCCAAACCTAAGTCGCAACATCCTATTCTAGGTTGCTCGTAGAAGTTCTCACGGCATATCCATCATTCTCATTATACATTTGATATCATTTACTCTGAGGTGAGTTCATAGCCCCACTTTCTATTACTTAAATTGTTTTACAAACCCTTAGGGGAGATACATGCTTTATTTTAAATCGAACACATTGCTTTCAAATTATACTTCAATATATTAGTTGCACTAAGTACCACTATTGCCAATCTTAAGTCCCTATTATCATGAACCATTAATCACTTGCGAGTGAACGCGAATAATGTGGATAGGCCTATCGGGAATGACAAATCCCGTTTGTGTTGACCGGGTAGGCAAACAAACGCACTCTATTTGAACATCTATAGGTTTAATGGCAAATTACCTATTAGGGCATCGGTTACTATTATATGACATCTGTTAACGTTTTCGGTATCATGAGCTTAGTGCAATAATATATGTTTTCAACATTATGGGTGTATAACAACGTAACCCACACAAACATTATGTGTTCAACTGATTTCAAACAAACTCTATGAATTTCACTCAACCTTTGTGTTGACAGTTTTAAGCATGTATTCCAGGTCCATATTGTACGAGGCTGGCACGGAGAAGCACGGATACTCAAGAAGGCTATAAATTTTATTATCATTCGAAAACCCATTTAATGTATTTTGTAAACAATGGAACCAACTGGGACCTCATTTTTGTAAACTCTGATATTTATATGAATCGAATGATAAATCCTTTTTAAACGACTCCTTTTGAGATCGTTTTATATTGTTATGACTGTTGTGCCATGAAGTAACACCCAGTTTGAATTCCGCTGCGTATCACGAAATTGGGGGTGTTACATTCAGGATACTCAGTATGAGGCGAAGAAGAAGTCTCTGCACTCAGTAAGGCGGAACTTAAAGGGTGAAGACTGAGTTAAGAAGAAGATGGTGGATTCAGTGAGTGATGACAATAACTCAATGAATCCCTAAGACTCCTCTCCAACTACTTACACTGAAGACAAACTGAAGTAGAAGACTGAAGGATGTAAAGACTGAAGAAAGAGAGGGACAAGGCGGGATAAGTTTGAATCAGATAAGACGAAGTCCTTATCAACCAAAGTCAACTTTCCCTGAATGGCAAAAGATCAGGCTCAATGTCATCACTGAACTTAGGAAAGTAGTCTTGTCTCTTACCTAGAATAGTCTTTGTAAACAGAGACAAAATACATCAGTATTTTGTCTTCTGTATGATGTCAGTTTGTCACTTAGGAAAGAGTCAAATATCATACATGTATAAATAGCATAAGAGATGGAGTGAAAAGATTAAGCTTGTGAATTGTAAAAACACACATACACGTAAGCCATCTTTTCACTCCTCCAAATACAACTTAGTTCCTGAGATAGCTCAGTGAGCTCTAAGAGTTGTACTCAGACTTAGCCTGAGCTTAGAGAGGAGTCACCAAACCTTGTCATTTCAATCCCAAGTACTATTCCGCAAGTACTCGGGTAACGTATTCTTTGTTGATTTATTTCTAACAAGAATATGATGTTGAAAATTAATGTGTGTATTTTACTTGTGTTAAATTCAGTCATAGTTCACTATTAACTTGTTTTATATACTTAAACTGTTTTAAACGATAGTGAACGGGGAATAACAGAGTGTTTTGTGATAACTCCAGCAGCTTCATCATAGCCGATGTCGACCATGAATTGGTGAACGACCTCTTCCGTAGGAGTAGCAGAGAAATCAGTAGGCTCGATGGTAGGTAGAAGAAGAACGACCCTTAAATCTGCAGGAGTGATGGTGACTTGTTTGTTATTAAGCGTCACCGTCACAGCACTTTGACCTTTGACCTTTTGTATCGTGTGCCAGAATTGGTGAACATAGATCTCCAGCACAGTAGCAGAATTTGTGAGCATGTTCTGGTATGGGTGAGTCTTCAGAATATCCACAGCAATCTGACAAGATGACTCAGAACACGTGAAGTTGTCAAAATCAACTCTGAGGTTGTTCTTTTCGATCTTCATTGTGTAACCGTTGGGGAAGATGTCTTCCATTGAGAGAACATTTGGTGCATCAACATCTTCCATTTGGACGTCCATATCGTGATCTAATTCATACGAGTATAAACCCTAGTTTTCAATTGCTTAAGATATCTTGTATCTGGGAATGATTCAAGCATGGTTTTGGTCAATTAAGCATGTATATAACAACATATGAACAACTAATTATCCAGAAACACTCTCAAATGAAAAAACCCTAAATCCACGCAAAAACCCTAATCTTGAAAAATGATTGAAATCATTTTCTGGGTGGATTTTGATGTTGAAAATGTGTATAACACTTGATTTTAAACGTTTTGACACAATAACATCCATCATAAACATTCAATGATGATTTTTTGTTCTAACGCATACGCGTAGAACACCAAATCATCCCAAACTCAAAAACTACCCGTTGGATGTTTATGAAATTAAAAACCATTGTTTGTAATAACACAAAGATCATTTAAACACTTACAGATTGGAGGTTTATAACATGGATTTGAAGATGAAATGATAGGCGTAGGATTGGTGGTTGAAGTATTAAATGAATGTATTAAATGTGGAAGATTAGTTGGTGGAAGGTTTTTGTTAAAAAATATTTTAGACTTTTGACAACTTTAGTCCCTTCACCTCAACCATTTTCATCCATTGCCCATAACTTCCATTTTAGTTACGTAAAGAATGATATTTGGAAAGAAACTTGACGACACTCCCCCTCGACTTAAGAAATAATGAAATTTTATAAATTTGAGCCCGAGGAGTATCAGTAAACCAGAAATGTGACCACCATTAACAAAGAAACAACCGAGATAAGATAACATGCAAGTACAAGGTTTTATGAAACCAAAAAATATTTACTTTCTCCCCCTCAACACTTGACCAAGAAAATACTGAATTTTGAAAGAGTAAAGTGTTGACGGAAGATTTGTACTTGACATGTTTGAAAAAAATATAGATTGAAGAATATTTTTGTAGTTTTATCAGATTTTATATTTTTGTATTTTGTTTTTTGAAAATATTTACAAAAGAGGTTTTGGTGTTTGACTGGTATTAAGATTGTTTTAAAAGTTCATCCAGTTCCTCTGGAGTCAAACACCTCATACCAATCCGGTGGACCAACTCAGTAAACCTATGATGAGTGTCTAAATACTCATCATTTTTGTACAAAATAAACTGCAAAATCATCTGAAAACACTCAGAAACACATCAAAATGATCAAAATATCACAAATCAGTGTTTTATGTGTTTTAAATGCAAAAATATCAAAATCAGATGAAAAACATATCAAATTTGCAAAAATTGCAGTTTTAGTCCCCTAAGTTTTAAAAGTTGTCAAAAACAGTCCCTAAGCACATAATTTCAAAAGAAAAATCATCAAAGGTCCTTTTTAAATCATAACTTGTCAAATTTAGTCATTTGGTGAAAAATTTCAAAAGTTTGAGAAAATTACAAAAATGGTCCTCCAAGTTTCAAAATTGGCAGAAATGGCCCCTGGAAAATTGCAAAATGACATATTTGGTCCCTGTACTTTTGAAGCTTGTCAGTTTTAGTCCTTTGAAATAACTTTGAGATAATGGCAGTTTGGTCCTTACATTTTCAGGAATTACATAAAAGGTCCCTATAATTTAAACCCTTTAAACCTAAATTTGGACCCTTGCCTATTTTGGACCCCTGTCAACTACATTTTGAACCCTTTCTCTTTTAATAATCCAACCCTGGCCAAACAAGTCAAACAGACTTTGGCGCCAATCCACTTCTCCTCCCCCACTAGACCTGCAACACCCCTGCTACACTCCACCCCCCATCACCTTATCACAAACCTGTCTCCCCCCTCCTCCACCTCACTCCAAGATGCATTTAATGCAATCTTTAACCTTCCACTCAACCCCACTGTCAAAATTCCCATTTCCCGCCAAAATCAATCTATGGCTAAAAACTGCTTAAAGCCATCCAAGGGCCAGGATTTGTGGTGGGATTCAATCAAGGATGTGAGAGAAAGCTCCTGGAACTATAAAAAGAGAAGAAAGAAGCCATATGAGAGTTAGCTAGTTTTTTTATAATTTCCTTTAATGTCGTTTTTTTTAAATGTATTAGTTAAAATCAAATATTGTAATTTCAGTTTGTTTTGTATCATATTTAAGTTGAGACATTGTTGTATTGAGTTTTTGAGCATCAATTTTAAGTTTTAATCAAATTTCAAGTTTGTTGGTTACTGTGGAAATTTCCAAGTTTAAATTTCCATATTCAAGGTTTTAATAAGCTCCTGTTATAATCAAGTAATCTTATTTAAGCTTACTTTGGCTTTTGATAAGTTTTTATTCAGTTTCAATTAACTTAGCTCCATGGTCAATAAAAGTCAACTATGGACTCAAATTGCAATGGTGATGGTTACTGGTGATGCAGAGGTTGAAATGGTGTGAAATGGGTTGGAATAGAGTAGATTAGGTTAGTGTAATGGATCTTTGGGTTTAGTTTTAGCCTACAACACAGTTGGACAGTGGTTAGTGAAGTTTCTCAGTTTCATTTTAAAGTCAATTTGCAATTTTATTTGTACTTATATCTATGGTAATAAACTGCTTAAACTTGGTTATAAAGTTGCATTTAGGTCTTGTAATCTCACTTTGATCAATGGTGTTATCTGTAAGTGGTTATGTAAATTTCAGTTTGCAAAACATAAGTTTAAAGGGGTGTTTGGATCAGCCGAGTTCTGGGTCAAAAGCCAAATTTGACCCATTTTGGATCTCAACTAAGTTTTTGTTCAGTGAATTTGACAGTCCTTAAAAGTTGCTTTAAGTAATTTGTTAGCTTTTGAGTAGTTTTTTTTTAAGATTGCTTTTTGTATCTGTCACTTCTGTCTCAACTGTCCATTTTCAATAGCCCATTTAGAAGCCCTCATAAGCTCTTGTTGACTTGCAATTTGCTTTTTAGTAAATTAGGTAAGGTATACTTATAGGGTTATTAGCTTTTAGAGTTTCATAGCTAGTCTAGGTAGTCTAAAAATAAGCTCAAAAGCCCCCCATAGGTGCTGTTTTGGATTGCTGTCCAACAGCAGTGAGCATACCCCTTTAGTTAGCTTAATAAGCTTTTCATTAGCTTATTTTAGGTTAATTTAGTACCCTTTAGATATTTTAGATTTAATCCTCTAGTTAGTAGCTTAGTTTCTGCTTATCATTGCCTATTTAAATTCCTTTGTATCCTCTAGTTCATATAGTTTAGCTTTAATTAAAATTGCTTACTTCTTTTGTTTTTCTTTTCTTTTTAGCTTAATCTTGTTATATTCAGCTTATTATGGTCTTGTTAGTTTACATGTTCAGCTTTCATGCCCTCTGATTAGTTTTAAAGTTTATGGTAGCTTTGTATCTCTTTAGTCAATCCTTGTCCCAAACATACCCATTCCCTTTTTTTTTCATGTCTGCTGCTGTACATAAGTTGTTATACAGCTTGATTTAGCTTTTCAAAAGGTTTATTTTTTGTGAAAAGTCTTATTTCTTAGTCCTAAAGTAGTTTACAAAAGAAAAAAAGTTAAAAAATAAATCAGTGGAGAAAGTGACAGCCACAGGAATCGAACCTGGGTCTGCAAGCCCAACAGACACGCTCCAGAAAGCCTCAGCGCTTACCATCTGCGCTAGTCCCTGTCTCGTGTTTACTTTTCCTTTTGTTAATTATTTAAACACATTTAGTAGTTTAAGCCTTTAAGCTTATTATGACTTTTAACAGCTTATTTCAAAAAGTAGTGTAGAATTTTTTTATTTTTCTTCAATTCAGTATAGGTTAAAGTATTTTTTTGTAATTTTTTCAGATTTTTCTAAAAATATTTATTATTTTTAATTAATTAAATTAGATTAAATTAGTTTTTAAATCATAATAAATAATTTAAAAGTCGAAAAAATATCCGGCTTTTTCCTAAAATTTTCTTTTGTCATGTAGAACGTAGGAAAATTGTTTTTACACTTGTAGGACTTTTATTTCACAAATTTTACGTTTTTTCTTGCGCACTCGCGTAATTTTTATAAATAACGTACGTTTTTATTTTAAATCACGTTTTTAGGTAATTTAAGTTTACGTTTTAGTTAAAATAGTTTATTTAAGTTATTTTGTTTTATAAACCAAAAAACATCATTTTGTAAAAATAGTGATAGCGTTTATTTAATATTTTTAATCTTTTTAATTTCATTTAATTTTCATTTTAGCCCTTGTAGTTTATGTCCATTTTCCGTAGTTATAATAATTCTCAAATTCTCTTTTCCGTCCAAATCTCCCGATCACTATACGTGAGGTGATCCATTGCACAGCTCGCTGGGACATAACGACCCGGGGAAACATTGTACTCCTCAGATCTTCATTGCATCTGTGCTTAAGCTGTTTTAAGTTTCTTGCGTGAGAAAACTTGACGGTTTTGCGCAGATCAAATTTTTGGCGCCGCTGCCGGGGAGCTGTGCTGATTATCTTACGTCTAGCAGATTAGTGATTTGGATATTCACTCCTTGTTTATACCATCTGTATGTGTTTATATTTTCTTTTAAAAAAAATCAAAAACCCAAAAAGATTTTCATTCTTTGTTTTTACATCATGTTTTTCAAAAATACCAAAAATACTCTTCTCATTCCTCTTATCCGTATGATTCTATTTCTCTTACCCCCTCGTACCGTTTGATTCTACTCGTCTTTATCCTCATAACCGTTTAATTCTCTTCTTTTCCCTCTTATGTTTAATTCTAATGGCGGACACGCGTACGATGTCAGAATTGCTCCAAGTACCCTCCGAGGGTTACGAAGATGCTGTTGTTGTACCGGAGATTCTTTCCGAAAATTTCGAGATACAAACCGGTTTAATTCAACTAATTATGTCAAATCCATTCTCTGGTTTTGAGAAGGACGATCCCTATGCTCACATCCGATGGTTTGATAGATTAATTTCAACTATCAAATATAAGGATGTTCCTCATGACACAATTAAGTTGATGCTATTCTCATTTTCTCTCAAGGGGGCAGCTCAGAATTGGCTCGAAAAAGAACCCCCTCGATCGATCACTGCTTGGGAAGATCTCGTTTCTAAATTTGTAAATCGTTTCTTTCCTTATTCTAAGACGGAAAATCTTAAGAACGAGATTACAAACTTCCAGCAGCGCTTTGATGAAAGTTTTGGTGAGGCATGGGAAAGATTCAAAGATCTCCTATGGAAATGCCCACATCATGGTTTCTCGGAATTACTCCAGATCGATATATTCTACAATGCTTTAATGCAAACCGATCAAGATTCACTTAATGCAGCCGCCGGTGGCAATATCTTGTATCGTACCCCAAGGGATATATTGACGATCATCGAGAACAAATCGAAAGTTCCGACTACGAGAAACAAACCGATTGAGATGGCTGAGCTTACCAATGATATTCGATGCATGAAGCAAAAATCAGAGCCCGTTGTTACCGTTACCGAAAGATGTGATATTTGTGGTGGTCCCCATCCTTTTTACGATTGTCAAGCCACCGATGACGAGGTTTATAATGCTACATCAACCCAATATCACAAGACTTTCGTTTTCGATGATGATGAGGATTCCATTCAAATGAAAGAATATTATGCGAGTTTGTCGGCTACAACCAATCCTGTTTCTGAGCCTTTCATTTCCGACTCTTCCCCTTCACTCACACCGGTTGAGAGAAGTGACGTCGTTTTAGAAGAGTTCGATGATCATATTTCAACAAACATTGTTGAACCCGTTGACTCTCTCATAATGGGGGACGAGCCTCTTAGCACTATTCCAGAAATGGAATCGTCTAGTGTTGAGAGCCTTGTCCCAATCCCAAGTGAGTCCGAGGTTATCTCCGGTAATATGTGTGATAAGCCTCTTGATGATGATTCTTACCCTCCTCTTGACATTCCAAATGATCATGTTGATATGTTCTCCGATTCTGACAACGATTGTACTTCGTTTGACGATTCTTTATCTTATGGAGACATTGATTATGTCGAGGACTTACCTTCTGAGCTAGTTAGCTTAGAGGATGCGAGAGATTCTGATGATCTGGAAATTGAGGACGAGATGCTTCGTGAAAAATTATTCAATGTAAATCTCCTCGTTTCTAAGATCGAATCATTCTGTCCTAAGTCAGCTTCATCTCCTATCCCCGTTGTGGATAGTGACTTGGAAAAGCCCGAACCAATTCCTGAACTTAAGGCTTTTTCCAATGATTCTTTTCCGGAATTTGAAGTATTCCGCTTTGATGACGATTATACTAAAAAGGAGAGTAGTGGCAATCCCACTTTTCATCTTTCTCTTCCTGAGTATGATTCGTTTCTCTTTGATCTAGATCCTGAGGAGTTCTCCGGTGAACTCTCTCATATCATATCTCCTCCGGAGTATGATCATTTCTATTTTGATCTTGATCTTGACCGGGGGGAGACATGCTCTATCATAAGAGTTTTCTCATTGAGGACACTACCCCGTCTCTTCCTCCAGAGGTTTTTGTTAAAAATCACCCTATGAGCTTAAATGATCAAATTCAAATTAAAGATGATGAAGAATGGATCCTTATTGTTATCAAAATCTTCATTCCATTCCTCACATATACTGTGATTTCTTCTCTTCTTCACTCCTTCGGGAATGAAGACACTATCTTTGACCCCGGCATTTTCACTTATCATTTTTGAGCCGGTTCTATGTATATTTCATCGGTGTGGAACTTTCACGTGCTTCAAATGTTTGTCCAAACATTTTGAATGAAAGTTCGATGGAAATTGTTTCTTCCACTTTGCTTCCCCATGAATTCGGGGTCGAGTCAAGCTAGCGACTCGGTAATCAAAAACAGTAGCACGCACCATATGGGTTTTCACCCATATTTCTGTCTTCTTACCCCCTTTCTACCACCTAAGTGTGGGGGTGATGCCCCACATTTAAAAAAAAAAAAAAAAAAAAAAAAAAAAAAAAAAAAAAAAAAAAAAAATCTTTCAAAATAATGGCCGTAGTATTTCCTTTTTACGTTCTTTGTTTCGGCATAACCGCCGGTACTTTGAATATTGAGGGCAATATTCATTTCTAAGTGTGGGGGGGAATTCTCACGAATTTTATCATGTATTATCCACCCAATTCCCCCGTTTTTGGCCAAATTTTTTTTTGGAGTAAGTGTTTTTACACTTACTCAATTGGTTATCAGTCCGCCATGTTTGATAGACTAAAGGATTGGCTAATCCAGGAGCAAACGGCTCTTGGTAAAGATATCTCAAATCCGTTTATATGGCTTGCAATTTGCCCAAAATTGTATGGTTCTTAACTCACCATATCCTAAAAAGTGAAGAGTTGGCTAGCCCGCAAGATTATGGCTTGTGGTAAAGGCAGTGGAAAAACCATAATTGGTAATCGACTCACCAAAGATAATCTTGATAATTTATCTAAGAGTTGGCTAGTCCAGAAGGGTACGGCTTCTGGTAAAGACAAATCAAAACCGTTGAAAGCTGGTGGTTTGCTCAAAATCACATGGTTATCGGTGTACCATGGTTCTTACTTGAACTGAAACATTTGGCTACTCCAGAAGTAATGGCTTTTGGTAAAGAGATTAAAATCCATTATGTTTTCTCAAATCATTGCTAGGGACTAGCAATATCTCAGTGTGGGGGATTGATGAGTGTCTAAATACTCATCATTTTTGTACAAAATAAACTGCAAAATCATCTGAATACACTCAGAAACACATCAAAATGATCAAAATATCACAAATCAGTGTTTTATGTGTTTTAAATGCAAAAATATCAAAATCAGATGAAAAACATATCAAATTTGCAAAAATTGCAGTTTTAGTCCCCTAAGTTTTAAAAGTTGTCAAAAATAGTCCCTGAGTCAAAATTTCAAAAGAAAAATCACCAAAGGTCCTTTTAAAATCAAAAGTTGTCAAATTAAGTCCTTTGGTGAAAAATATAAAAAGTTTGAGAAAATTACAAAAATGGTCCTCCAAGTTTGAAAATTGGCAGAAATGGCCCCTGGAAAATTGCAAAATGGCAATTTTAGTCCTTATACTTTTAGAACTTGTCACTTTTAGCCCTTGGAGCATCTTTGTGAAAATGGCAGTTTAGGTCCCTACATTTTCAGGATTTACACATCTAGTCCTTGTTTATTATTACCTTAAAACCCTTTTTGGACTAGTCAATAACCAAGTGACCCCCTGTCATTAGCCTTTTGAACCCCTAATTTTGGACCCCCTTGATTATTAATCAGTCAAACCACCAGGTCAAACAGATACACCTTTTGGCGCCAACTGCTTTCTCCCCCACTTGATAGCCTGCAAATCCCCTGCACACTCCACCCTTCCTCACCTTATCTCTTCTCCTGTCCCCCCTCCAAACACAACCTTCCAAGAATCATTAACTTATCACCTTATCTCACTCAATCTCACACAACAGGTTAAACTCAATTTCCCGCCAAAATGTGATGAATGGCCAAGATCATTTTCATTAATCCAAGGGTCAATATTAATGGTGGGATTTTCTTAGAGAGATGAGAGAGAAAGCTTGGAGCTATAAAAGAGAAGAAAGAAGCAACTTTGAAGTAGTAGTTAGTTTTACAATTTTTTCTTAATGTCGTTTTTAACTTAGTGTTTTAGTTTTAAGTTCAAATGTTGTAATCTCATCTTTTATGTAACACAATTAAGCTACTTTATCTTTGTAATCAGTTTTAAGACTCAATCCTCAAGTTTAGTTAAAATTTATATTTTGTGTTTACTGTTGAAAATCTCATTTTGCAACTCTCATTTATAAGCTCCTAGAAGCTTAATCTTAAACTCAATCTGGTATATTTAAGCTATTCAAACCTTTTTAATAGCTCAAAAATCAATTCCAAGTAATTTTGCATAATAGTCAACAAAAGTCAACTGTGATGGAAAATGGGAATGGTGATGGACATTGTTGTTGCAGAGGTGGATTTGGGCTATAATAGACTAGGTTAGGTAGTGGTTTGTGTTTGGTTTTGGCCTGCAACAACATCTGAACATTTGTGAGTTATAGTCTCATTTTCAATTTCTTGTCAATGTTGCATTTTATGCTTAAATATATATCTGTGGTTACCAATGGTTGAGGTTTGCTTAATTGGTTGTTTTTAGGTCTAGTTAACTTAATGTGATCAATATAGCAAGGTGGTTCAGTAGCTTAAATGGTTTTAGTTGGTTATCAGTAGTTTTAAAGGGTGTTTGTTTGTGACTGCTCGAAACAGCAGCAAATAAGCTGTTTATACAGCTTATTTGTGGGCTTGAAGGTGAAAGTTTTCACAACATTTGCTTATTTCATTGCTCATTTTATACCTTGGATGCCATCTGGTGGCTTATTCTTTAAGCCAAAAAAACCACCAGTTGGGACTGTTTTGGATCTGCTTCAGCATCATTCAGTAGCATAGGTCTCCTTTTTTTTTGCTTATTGATTGCTTGTTTAGTTCCTTTAGAGTTTCCTTAGCATTTTAGAGTAGCACTTAGTAGTTTTGGCATTTTTAGTGTTAGCTTATCGAAAGCTCATTAAGCTTTAGTAGCCTACTTATGCCTCTTATCTGCTGTAGCAGCAGACCACTAGGATAGTGCTTATTAATTCTTCATTTAGCTTATTTGCTTGTCTAGGATAGATGTAACGTAGTACATTAGGTTGCTTTAATTTCCCTAGAGCTTATTTTAAGTTTCGCTTAGCTTAATTGAAGGTGCTTTAGTTTATTTCTTCCCCTAGGGTGTGTTTGGTTGTGGAATCCAAGTTGTCATAATACCAAACAGCCCCTTTGAACGCTGTCCCAAACAGCCCCTTGTTGTGTACAACAGATTACCTGTCCCAAACGGTCCCTTGTTAGCCAATAACCAAACAGCCCTTAGTTTTTTTTTAGCTTTTGTTTGTCATTTTTTTTATCTGCTGACTAACAGTTTTTTTTTTCTAGTTTTGTATAGTTAGTATTTGTAAAAAAGGTTTTACTGTGATATACTCTTGAAGTTGCAAATAGAAGAAAATATAAAACTAAAAACCAAAAAGTCACCTGTAGGAATCGAACCTAGTACCTCTTGGGCTGCATTCCACGCACAGAGCATACACCATCCAACCATCTGCTCTTTGGAAGGTGTTTGTTATTAACTTGGATCATAAATTTCTTAAAGGATTTCGAATTCTGAAGTTTAAAACACAAAAGAAAAGAAAAGGCAAAATAAAGGTTGAGGTGGGAATCGAACCTGTGACCTCCTGGTTCCCCAAGCACGCTCACACACACCCCACGTTGCCATCTGCACTAGGACCTTTCTTGTGTTGGATGTTGCTCTAGTAATTATTTAAAGACACCTTAGCAGTTTTAGCTATAAGCACTTTTGAGCTTATTTCCAGCTTATTTTCAAAAGCAACACCCACCTTTTTAATTTTTCTTAGATTCCTTGTTATTCAAAGTAGTTTTTGTGATTTTTTCAGATTTTTCTCAAAATGTTTAGTATTTTTAATTAATTAATTAGTTTAAAATAGTATTTAATTCGTAATAAATAATATAAAACTCAAAAAAATATTCCGCTTTTTCCTAAAATTTTCTTTTGTCATATATTACGTAAAAAATATGTTTTTACACTTGTAGGACTTTTATTTCACAAATTTTACGTTTTCTCTTGCGCTCCAGCGTACTTTTTATAAATAACGTACGTTTTCGTTTTAAGTTACGTTTTTAGATAATTTAAGTTTACGTTTTAGTTAAAATAGTTTATTTAAGTTATTTTGTTTTATAAAATCACTAAAACATCATTGTAAAAATAGTGATAGCGTTTATTTAATATTTTTTATCTTTTTAACTTTCTTTAATTTGCATTTTAGCCCTTGTAGTTTATGTCCTTTTTCTGTAGTTATACTAATTCACAATCCTCTTTTCCGTTCAAATCTCTCGATCACTATACGTTGGGTGATCCATTGCACAGCTCGCTGGGACATAACGACCCGGGGAAACACTATACTCCTCAGATCTTCATTGATTGCGTGCTTAAGCTGTTTCAAGTTTTCTTACGCTTGCGTGAGAGAACTTGACGGTTTTGCGCGCATCAAGAACCATAAAAATAACAACTTTAACTCAAAAAAGAAAGTGACATATAAAAAATTCAAGAGATTGTATATAATATGAGAGCTGAACATAAGCATATATTATGAGCCGTAAATTCTGTAATTACGTTAAACAAACTTCAGACAGAGTTTAAAGTGACTACCTGTACTGCTACTCCTGTAGCACACCCATCGGCCGTAATGCTTTCAAAAAGCAAACGAAACTGAGTGGCAACCTGCGCGCGTGACATAACAACAATTAATAAAATAATATACATAGAAAGAAAGGCACAAATGATTTGAAAGTGTGGACTTAGCTACTCAATAGATCGTTAAGGTTGATACTTTTTGTGGTGTTTGAGTTAACTTATTTTTCCAGCTCAAGGGCTTTTTAGTTAAGATTATGGCTAATTCATAAGACATAGGCCTTGCCTCACATGGTCTCCATTCACAACATCACCTTCCGTTTCAACTTTCAGTACCTCATTATTTTCCACCAAGTCACCCGTATTGAGTGCCTCATGCTGCAAAAAAAAAACCAAAGCATAATAACAATTTACCATAACAGAAACCCTACAGTTTAAAACCCGCAAAACTAAAGACAACTAAACCCAAACCCATTCAGTGTAACCAAATCCTTAAAAAAAATTAAATAAATAAAGACCAATTGAATATTCGAAATATTAAAAACATAAAATTAAAATTAATTGCACGTCTTACACGCCAATTGAAGGTGAAACCGTTGCCTATTACCCATCTTCTGAATATCCATCCTGTCACACAATGCCGCTGGTACATGCAGCAAATCCCGGTCGCCAAAGTCCGAACCCGATTCATTATAAAAAAGGCAAAAAGAAACCGGGTTTTGAAAAAAGATTCTATTTGAAGGGTGGAGAAAATAGAGTATGGTTTGGCGGTAAGTCAAAAGGTCTAAGTAGGCGTGGCTAGTAAACGGAGCTGAGAATTAAGTATTTAGTAGTAGCGTCAATCATAAAAAAAAGAGAATCGGATTTTCTTTCTTTCCGAGAACGCAAAAAGTCAAAGAAACTCTTATTATTAACAAACGAAGCAAAAAGTCCAACACACTGTCCTACCTATAAGTCTTCTACCCATTATCCGTTGCCAAAGTGGAAGTTAACCGCACATTCTGCACGTTAATTAAAATTAAAATACAAAAATTATAAAGCTTATAAGTTAACCAGAAATAAATAAATTAAAAAAAATTCCTAAACCAATGTGACTTACCCAAACCCAAATCAACAGAAATCAAAACGCCCAAAATTTGACATCCCAAAGACAATACCATTTAACAATAATACGAAACCAAAAAAAAAA